>JAGTTD010000026.1:3046846-3736012 GCA_018398585.1 Simmondsia chinensis | reverse complement strand
TACCGAAGCTATGGAACGAAAGAAGCATCTGTATGGTATGTGGCTTAAGCTCGAACTAATGGGCTACAGGTGGCAACCTAATGCATGAGGGTGAAGCGTACGTGGTGGGAGTAAAATACTCCATAAGTGGACGTGGCTGTTGTTCGTCAGCCATTGCGGTTTGTGCTCGGTGTTGGGCTCTAAAGTCTCTTAAGGTCCTTTCAATTTCAGGGTCGAATCTGGTAAGATCAAGAGACAAAGAGCGGCGACCGTGCATAAATAAACAATCACAAGAAGCAAATAAAACTAAAAACTACTACTAGCAAAACAAATAAAACAAACACTTAAAAAGAAAAACAAATAATAAACTATCCTAAAATCAACCTATGCACAAAAATCCCAAGATAAATAATGCTTTAAAAATAAATAAATAAATAAATAACTAACCTTTTTAAGAAAAGTAAAGAAATTTTTTTTTCTATATCTTTTTACTTTTTTTATTTTTTAAAGAGAGGGATAATAACAATTAAAAACAATTAAAGAAAATTAAAAACCAAAGAAAATCACAAAAATCAAATCACGAACATTGCCTAGTCCTTGGCAACGGAGCCAAAATCTTGATGTGTTTTTCTACATCTATCAAAATTTAATATTTAACCCTATCTATTAAACACATCTAAATTGAAGTGTAGGACGAGAGGGTGTCGAACCACAGGGACTAAGAGTACGTGGAATTATTCTATGACTTAAATTGATTTGAATAAAATTGAGAGATTTTTGTGCTAATTAATCCAAAGAAAGGAAAATTAAACTAAGGCAATCTACTTCTACATTGAAAAGTGTATTAAATTCGAACCTAGTATTTCGAATCCATCATTAGCTGATTATTTTTGCGTTAACGCTTAATTTAGGATTATTAATTGTCACACGGGTAGTGTTTTAGGCTACAAGCTTCAACCTACTAAGCAGATGTTGTTAGTATCGCGTATTGACCCTATCTCATTAAAGCATAGGGAAGATAGGCTTTACCTAACGTATTGTTAATTATCAGGTATTGTCCCTATCTAACTAAAGCATAGGGAAGATAGGCTTTAATTAACAATTCGGTTAATACTATTAATTGATTAATTAATCCCACGGCTACAAGCACGAAGAATTAATTTATAAATATCAATACCAACGATTAAAGGCTACAAACTCAATAATCATATCAATTGAATAAACAATTAAAGCACAATACTTTAAAGTATTTCTAACAATCAAGCAATTTATGTAACAAATAAATTATCCCAAAATTAAAAGTAATACAAAAGTAAGAAGGCTAAGACTTCATCTAACCCTAGAGAGCAAGTTAGCTCTCCATCAAGGATGAACTGGTGAAGGAGGAGATGTAGAAAATCATGTCGATCTTCACGCTGATTTTGCTCTTGTTCCAATTTAACGAAAAAAGGAAAAATAAAAGCTGAGAGAAGAGAGAGAAACTCAGGCGGTGCTGTAGTCCCAAACCCAAAAATCGAAAACGAAAAACAGAGAGCCCCAAACTGAGCTGCCTCTCCTTCTTTAAATCAATTTCGCTGCAGCAGAAACCCTACAGGTCTGGGCCGGACTGTTGCGTGTGTTGGGCTGTGTGGTGACGGTGGGCTTGATGAGATCTAGAGGTAGTTGCTAACGGTGCTTGGTGTCAGTGGGCTGTTCGTGGGATTGTATGTGGGCCTGCATTTAGGCTGAGGTGCACGGGTTTGGGCTGTGCGGGTTTTGGGTCGGATTTAGCTCATATGATCTAGTCCTGATCTCCAATTGACTTGATTTAATTGTTTACGCGTCGAATTTGTCTTATTTGCACTAAAATTTGACAATTTTCGAAACTTCAATTTCTAACCTGTTAAACATAAAAATTGCCAAAATAAGTGTAGAACTATAATTAAATAGGTGCAAAATAATTAAAATAACAATTAAAAGATGAGTAAATACGAGACGCATCAAGTACCTTGCGGGAACAACATCTTTTCGCCGCCTTGAAGAAGTGTGAGTTCGTGAAGGACTGAGTAACCTTCCTTGGCTTCGTTGTATCCAGGGACTGTATTGCAGCTGACAAAGAGAAGATGGCCGCTATTCGTGACTAGCCTCAACTCAAACATCTACAGACGTTTTGTTCCGAACTTTATCTCCATCATGGCACCTATAACTTGTCTGAGGAAGAGTCTCTTTGCTTGGACTCCTCAAGCAGCTACCACCTTTGATGAGATAAGGAAGAGGTTGACCACGGCACTGGAGTTAGCCCTTCCGGATTTCCAAAAGATGTTCGAGTTGCACACGGATGCCTCCAAGACTATAATGGGAGCTATGCTTAGCCAAAAAGGGAGGCCTATCGCATACTTCAGTGAGAAACTTGATGGGAGTAGGTTGAACTACTCAACTTATGATCATGAGTTCTACAAGTTGGTTAGAGCACTGAGGCACCGGAAGTCATATGGCCAATCAGGAGTTCATCTTCTACTCTTATAGCGTGGCCCTCAGGTACATCAATAGCCAACTTTCGGGGCGCAAGTGGGCTAGCTGTTAGGAACAATGTCCTGAAATCCTGATTTATTCTGGATATATTATTTAATTAATAGATAAAATTGAAGTCGTAGTCGTTTCCTAGTTAAATTTGTGTAAGCGAGCAGTTATACTGCATGTGATTTTCTTTTGGGAAACATCCATGAGATGGGTGTAGTCCTCAGACTACAATTTACATGTTTGTTCTAAGCGGTATATGAGACTAAGCCACAGATAGACTTGGAACAAATGATATGGATTGTTGTTTGAAAGACTTATAGTCGAAGACAAGTTTGGACCACTTGTATGTTAAGACTATAACGTGACCCTTTGGATGACTTGTCTTGGTCATGTTGATGGAGATCCAAAAGTGTTGGGTTGGTACGTTTAATAAGATTGACACACTAAGTTTGGACCATATGAGTTACTTATTTCTAGACTACTATCGGAGATGAGTGATTGATGCTGCACTGTTTGAATGACGACTGTAAATCCTGAGGGTATTCTGGACTTGTGCATAGAGCGTTAGTTACTTTGGTGTACTATAAGTAAGATCTAAACTCGTGACTGATTTTCCACGTACACTGGGCAGCAGCGTGAAGTGTGATAAGGATCAGGTATTCAATAGGGAATCTACGGTCTCTTATGGGATACAGATGCCCCCTTAGTTGATTCGCAAATATTTGAATATTTCGAAAACTTTGGCTAAAGTATTTCAAGTGTTTGACATTCGGAATTTATATTGTGAATACGTTCAAGTATAAATGAATTATTCAGTGAATGGCAAGTCAGTAACTAATGGAGAAGCTATGAGAAGGATAATAGTAGTAGTTATTCTTCATAATGGACATCTAGTGGAGGAGTTGTTGTCTTCAATACAGTTTATTAGGGAAATATCGAATAAATGGTTTAACTCTGGAGTGCAGTGAGATGTATGTGGACCAATGCATGTTCAGGTAAGTGGTGGGTATGGGTACTTAACCACATTTAAAGATGATTACTCAAGGCATGGATATGTTTACCCAATGAGACATAAGTTGGACGTTTTTGGAGAAATTCAAAGAGGATAAAGTTGAATTCTAAAAATTATTAGGTAAACAAGTTAAGTCACTTCGATCAGATCGCGGTGGTGAATATTTTTCGGGTGAGTTTTTTGGATTTCCTAACTACAAATGAGATAAGATCTCATCTTTCTGCTCTGGATACATCGCAGCAGAATGGTGTTGCAGATCAAAGGAACAATGATGGCCTTTTCTACAGTTTTTGATTTAAAAGGTCTTTTGTACATACAATGCAAAGAAGCATTTTGTAAGTAAGCTAAAAAAACAAAAATAAAATAGTATTAAAGGAAAATGACACTAATTCTAAACAGTTGGACACAACTAAAGACATAGTGAATGCATTAGATGAACCTACTGATAGGAACAAAAATGTTTCAGGTACACGAGAGCTTAGGTGTGGTGGGAGGTTAGTCAGTTTATAGCGGGAGCCTTAGTGGTAGACCGTGGCATTGAATCTGGTCCTTTTAGCCACAATGAAGCAATTAAGTCTTCTAGTTTCGTGCAATCGATTGCTCGAACCATGCGTATACAAATGACATTACGAGAAAGTAGTGACTTGCTTAGTGTTGTATGTCTACGATATACTACTCATTGAGAATGATGTAGGAGTGTCATTAGCCTTAAAGATTTGATTGTCAAGAAAGCTCAATATGAAGGACATGGGAGAAGCCAACTCTACTCTTAGGATTAAGCTTCTGAAGATCGTAAGAGTAGGATGTTGGGTCTCTCTCCGGCCATTTATAGTGACAAGACGTTGTTAAGGTATAACATGGAGTCCCTCTCTCTTTTGAGTAGTGTTCTAGGACACCTCAAGAGGAGGGCCAATTGAGGAATATTTCATATGCTTTGGTAGTGGGAGGCCTCAGGTATACCTTGTTGTGAACAAGACCTAGAGGTGGCCACGGGCCGGTTCGGGCCGGGCCTGGCCTAGTTTCTGACCTGGCCCGGGCCTGAGTGGAAATTCCTCAGCCTAGCAGTTCCCCACCCCTCCCTTCTTTTTAAATACAACTTGTAAAAGTACAAAATACACATTCGTTTTGTCGAAAAATAATTATAATTCATTGATAAATAATATAATATATAAATACGGTACAACACCATCATAAATAATGGTAAATATAGCTAATAGAATAAAATGTGCCGTAAATTATTAACAAATACAACTACACCTTTTAAAATTACAAATATATTATATAAAAATATATACTATAGAGAAATAAAATTACAATGCACCTTGGAGGTTTCTTGATTAAAAAAAAAAAAAAAGAATTACTTAGTCTAAACTGGCAGGGGTTGGTAAGCCGGGACTTGATGTTTCCGTAGTACGGTTGTCTTCATCCTCGCTTGATGAACCTAACTTCAGCTGGTCTTGCTCCCTATTCGCTACGTGCAGCCAGTCCTTCAAGCACACCGACATTTGCAAGCTAGACGATGAAAGCTTCGCTCTTTTCGTTCCAAGCAACCTGCCACCTGCACTAAAACCACATTCCGATGCTACCAAAGACACCGGACACGCTAGTATCTCCCGCGCCATGGCGGAAAGCACGGGATATTGGGTTTGGTTGGAACACCGCCATTGAAAAATGTCAAAACGCGTACTCGCTGGTGTTGAGAGGAACCGGAGCATCGGCAACAGCAAGTAATAATCTAACTCGGCACATAACGTGAGATTTTGTTGGGGCTTGGATCGGCCCAATATCTCCCACGCATATGACTTTTCTTTGAAACTACTACTATATGAGGAAGAACCATAAAATGTGGAAGAAACTTGAGGATTATCAGCCGATAATCTTCGAGAAGAAGAGGAAAATAATTCATGTAAATGTCAATTGACTGTTGCAATAAAAGATGCGTTATCAAATGTTGGATTTAACTTTTCGTAAAAAAATTTAGAAAAAATTGCAAAACCGTAGGTTTAGAACGGGGATCCAAAATGGTGGCAAAACAATAAGTAAGAGGTAGTTCAAAATAATATTTAACAAATTTTACCTTCATTGCAGCAACCAATGCCTCTAACAAGGGGTTGGATTGGTTATCTGCCATCCAACCAGCAATATCTACCAATTTAGATATTACTTGTGCCATGGTAGGATAATAACAACCAGAAAAAATGTCGTAGCATCTCTAAGAATACTAAAAAAATTACATACTTCGCTAATTGCATTCCAATCTACTGCTTCTAAATTAAAAGACCTAAGATCTGAACGACTATCGTGTACAAATTCAATTAATATATCTTTATATGGCAATATTCTTTATAACATATCTAATGTTGATGACCACTTAGTTTGTGTATCTAATTTAAATTATTTATAGTGTATACCATGCGTGTCACAAAGGTTTTTAAATTTTTTTTCTCCTAGTTTCGGATGATTTGATCGCTATAGTAACTTCTTTTAAACACTCGAGAGAAGCTTGTATTAGATCCAAACCATTCATTACCATTAAATGCATAATATGGCATATACAACGTAAATGAAAATATTTTTCATCTAACATGGGTCTCATGTGCCTAATTAATTGTCTCACAGATGCATTGTTGCTTGTAGCGTTGTCAAAAGTAATGCTAAAAATTCTACGGTCTATACCCTACTGGCGGCATGCCTACATAATGGCACCCCCGATTATCTCAGCAGTGTGGGGATAATCTAGATGGCAAAAAATGAATTATTCTTTATTGCATGATGAAAGAAGAATCGATCCAGTGTGCCGTTATGCACATGAAAGGCACACCGGGTTTCGACCTCCACGTGTCGGACGCCAACGAGAACATGCTCGTGGTCGTCCTAAAAATGTCTGCAAGCTCATTTTTCATTCTAAAAAATTCATTAAATGTATCCCGCTTAAAAGTGTTCCGAGGAACCTTTACGGTGGCGGGGTTTAACGCGCTTTGGAAGTAGTGGACGAATCTAGGGTCTTCATCGGTGTTAAATGACTTTTTAGCCCCAATGACATATTTCACTAATTCTCGCCCATTATTGTCATTAATACAGTCTATTAGAAAAATATCGAATAAATGGTTTAAGTTTGGAGTGCAGTGAGATTTATTCAATGGAATTAAGTCTTATTAAATGACAATTAAATTATTTCATGATATGATTAATTTAACCCATTTGGAGCTGGATTTAAATTGTTCCTGAGGTCTCTGCGCAAGCCTCTATGTTTATTGCCATCGGAAAAATATTAAAGAATTCATGAGATGAATTATTTGTCCATGAGATGGGTAAATTTAGTTTTGCCGAATATTATTCATGAGAATAAAAGTTGAAAATTATAAAATAAATAATTTTAAAAAATTAAAATTCATAAGATTAATTTTACATGTGGGAAACAAAAAAAAAAAATGGAAAATCGCTAAAATTCCCTGGAGCAATCTGTGTACACGCGTAATAGCCAACTAGCGCGGGATACAACAGATGAGGATCCGCACCATCAGGCACGGCGAGGTGCAAGGCCAAAGAACGCTTGCACAGGAGATAGAAACGGGGCGTTTTAATTGTTTTAATATTTGAAACGCTGCGTTTTAATGTTTTAACTGCGAATCGCACATTGAAAAATCAGCTTATTTTTGTTCCGGTACACTTCTATAAATAGAGGTGCCTATTCTAAGGGTTTGGCCTTCAATCAAAACAAATTTTTTCGGGTTTCTGAAATTGTTTCAGAGACCTAATTGGAGAGAGAAATTTCCTTTAAAATTTTTCTTTCCTAGTTTAATATTTTTCTGAACCCACACTCCTGGCTGCTTGAGGTCATTGCATAGAAGATCACGGGGTCTCGATTTTCTTGGTATTCTTTGTTATTGGAGCAATTTCAGGTATGTTCTTCTTTCCTTCTTTTAGTTTCGCTTTTCTATTTATTTACAGTATTTATTATTATGTCTGTTTAAGTTTATGTATTGTTATAAATGTATTAGAGTAAAAGACCTATAGATCTAAATTAAGAATTTAGATCTGTAGATTTAAATTATTAATTTAAATCAGTAGATTTAAAATTAAGAATTTTAAATCAACCATAGGTTTAGAATTATGAATTCTAAACCCCTCCCGTTGCGTAAACTTTAGGGAGAATTTTTGAAATTCTTCGCAACAACCTGTATTAGGGCAAAGGGTTTATAGAGATAAACCTATTCCCAGGAACTCTCGCACGTGAGGTGTCACGAAGCGTGACTCTCCGACCGGGGGCTTAGGTAGAGAGAAGAGTCTCCTACTTTAAGTGCTCTAATAGGTACCACGTGTTGTGATCACAGTTGAAAAATTATGAACCCAACGACTGGTATCGGAGTTTATTTTTCCCCCAAAACTTATATTTTCCCAACACTAGCTACATACAACTCTTCCACTTTGTCATCAAGCACAAGTCAGGCGTACCAAACAAGGTGGCGGAAGATTTGAGTAGGCATGGTCTCCTTTCTCAACAAGGGTTACCGTGACCGGATTTGATCAATTGGCAGATCAGTGTCACGACGATCCCACTTTTGGCGAGATATGGCGGGAAGCACAATCGGGTTCCGTTCCCGGTTACTCGATTCATGACAGATTCCTTTTTCGAAGGGAATCAACTTTGTGTCCCAGATTCAAGTTTATGGCCTAAGATCATTGAGGAGGGGCACAATACAAGACACGTGGGACGAGATAAGATGCTGCAGCTCATTACTACCAATTATTTCTGGCCAACTTTGTGCAAGGAGGTTGAGAGTTTTGTTAGACATTGCCGTATATGTCAAGTCTTGAAGGGCGGAGCTACCAACACAGGCCTTACATGTCGCTACCGGTTCCTAGTCAACCGTGGGCAGATGTGAGTATGGACTTTGTGCTGGGCTTACCTAGGACTACAGGCGGCATTAACTCAATTTTCGTTGTTGTGGATGGTTTCTCTAAGACGGCTCACTTCATCGATTGTAACAAAGCCGCCAATGTTGTTCACTTGGCGGGATTGTATTTCTGGGAAGCCTACAAGCTTCACGGTTTTCCGGAAAGCATTGTTTTTGATAGGAACGTCCAGTTTGTGAAATTCTTCTGGAAGGCATTGTGGAAGATGGCGCACACCTCTCTCGCGTTTAGCATAGTTCACCCTCCTCAAACTGATGGTCAAACCAAGGTGACAAACTGTTCATTGGGGAACTTACTTCGTTGTTTGGTTGCTGACAACATCAAGAGTTGGGAGCAAAAGCTTTATCAGGCTGAGTTCTCCTATAATAGTTCAGTCAACAAGAGTACATGGCTCCCACTATCCAAGATCGTCTATGGTTTTGTACGGAGAGCTCCGATTAATTTGGGGCCTGTACCAAACCTTACCCGCCCAAATGGTAAAGCTGAGGACTTCATTCCTAAAATTTGTATAAGTCTATCTAGCACCCATGGTCCATCTTCAAGTAGTATCTGGAACATTTAAGAAAAGCACAAAACGAGTGAGCTAAAAGCCAAATAAGCAAATTATCATCAACCATAAAACGAATTTAACTATGGTATTACAAAAAAACTCATTATATCTTTTTTTACAAACAATTTCTCAATCAAATGATTTAGAAGGAGGGTAGCCATTTCATTTGAGCCGGTTGACTTCCACACCACATACATGGCCAAATCATTGTTCCAGAACATTTAATACCACTGTGCACAGTAACATCTCTCCTAAATTTAAGTTAGGTAGTTAATCTCTACTACCACTCCAAAATAGCTCTTAACACACCACGGTTATTTTTCATATGCTTCCACCTCAATAGATATAAAACTCGTCATTTTCAAACATTGTTTCAAATTTCAAGTAATATACATTCAAAACCCACACAATTTTGCCTAAACCAACATCTTTCAACATAAAACACTGTATTTTATGAAATTAGTTATATTCAAATGAAATTTATTTTAGGTTACATCAAGTAGGTCATTTGCCTAATTTTATCAAAATAAAGCAAAAAGTCATTTTTATTTAGCATTAATTCAATCTTTTGCCCCAGGAAAGTTTTTCTTTTAAATCTGATGCAAATAATATTTTTACACTCTAAACACATTTATATATGAATCTAAAGCTTACTTCATCAAGGAATTTCATAAAAAATGGCAGTTGAATCATATTATAAACAAACTAACTACTCCAACAGAATTTTGAATAAAATACAATAGATACAAAAACAAAACTTAATTACAAGAGACTGATGATAATTACTTACCTTGTTACTATTACTTTTTGTTGAGATATTTTCACACCCCAAAATACTTGAGTTTTTATTTGAAGTTGGTTTGAACTACTCACACTTCACCCCTATTTATACTTGAGGGTTCTTCAAACCTAAGAAATACTGCTGGAAGGGGAAGAAAGCTTAGATTGGTGGGTTTTATGCCACCTCATGCTTGGTGGTTGACACCTCCTACTTAGGTGTTGCCACCTCATGCTTCGGATGCTACCTCATGCTTATGGGGCCACCTCCTGCTGATTCACCAGCTTCGAGTGCCATCTCGTGCTTAGAAGTCCCACCTCGAGCTGATTTACAGTCTTTGGGGGCTATCTCGTGCTTAAAATACCACCTCGTGCTGATTCACCTACTCTGGCCACCACCTGGTGCTTAAAATGCCGCATCATGCTTTAAAAGCGCCTCCTCGTGCTTATTTGTCAAGACTAGTATTATTCCTCTATATTTTGTTACCTAATTTCAAGGTATTTACACCGTTGAACCTTTTCGTTCCCAAATTTCCAGTTTACAGGCTGTATCACGTTACAGATGGTGTATACAGCAAAAAAGGTAGTGAGATACATCAAATTATAGGATAGAGCATAGTGTTAAAATTGTGTACTCACACACGTATGAGCAAGTTGTAGTTGTGGCGGGTACACGGGTGTCGTATCCATAGGAAATCAATATACAGTTTGATTCAGAAACGTTGAGCGGTTAAAAATTGATGTTTTTTGGAAAAAAAGGGTCGGTAAGTAAATTAACAAAATTAAATGATAAATTGAAGTTGTCAATGGATTAAAGTTAGTTGAGGGCATGAATTAGGGCTAGCTTAAGTCAAATATCATTATTATATTTTATCATGACAGTTACTTTTAAAGGATTAGGCTACAAACACTGAACCTAGATTAATACTTAAACTAGCACTTAGGATAATGAACTAGCCTAAGGACATAACTCATTTTATCACTCTAGATGCAGCATGGATTGTCTCAATAGCACTAATGAATTCTTTTGTCGCTCCTAATTTAGTATTACTTTGTATAAAGATTGTATTCAAGGTTGGATACAACCTCAATCCTCACCTAATGAAGAACCTGTTATACTATGATCTAGAGTACAAGTACACAGCAACAAGGGAATAAAAATGAAAATCAAAGCATGGCTGCAAACACATAATAAGAGAACAATCCTTAAAATATAGAACTCCTGACATGGGTGCAAAAGTAATATAGCCAAAGTCATTATCGCAAATGAAACACAAATCTGAAATTCGGATGGCTACCGATTATTTACCCCTAAACTACAGGTCTACTCCTCCATAAGAGTTTTACAAATCACTAATCCACAAGGGAAAAGGGAAAGAGAACCCATGAATTAATGAACTCCCTTGATCGGTGTTGACTTCACTTTTGCTTTGATTCCCCCGTACTTTGACCACTTCTGCTTTGGCCTTCATGAGAATCGGGTTTCACTTTGCAGCTCGGGGAAGGAAAAAAAGTAAATGGAGAACAAAGAGTAAGAAAAATTAGGCTCCCTCCCCTTTTTATAGGTGCGCATGCTGCGGGTGTTGGCTTATCAATCAGCCAAATCAGTCAATCAACCAGCCATCATTTTGACAGTTTGCGCAGTTAACTTAAAATGTGCATAACTTTTGATCTGTGAGGGGCTACGGGCCAAATTATATATCAAATCAAAGCTGTCGAAGAGATCTACGTGATCTCAGTGTAATTCGATATTATTGGGTCATGGATACTCTTCTTTTAACAGTTTACTGGTTTTAAACTTGACAGATTATTAAAATGCATGGCCGATCGATCTACCCATCCAAGGGGATACTTTTATTGGCCGAATTTTGACCTGGTTGATCTTTTTCTAACGCGTGGTCAGTTATCTCAATTTAGTCATTTAATTTGTCCATTGTAGCTACAAACAACCTTGGGGGTGAGAGTGATCTATGACATTAGCATTACTAGACATACTTGGTTGCTTAAAAGATTTTATTTTACAAACACTAAGATAACTAAGTGATAAAAATCTTCATATCTCATATAGAACTACAAAGTGACCCCATGGACAACCTGACATATGAGTGTTTACGACGAATTTTGTCAATGTACTTATTCTTCATATTGGAGTTCTGTATAAAATGGGATTCATAAAAATGAGCGGAACTCAAGCTCTAACTACAACCTGGCTTGGTATTCCCGAAAAGATTCGTAAGGAGAGTAGAAGGCTTCAAAGATTATTGCTTCGGAGAAGGAATAGTGAGAGAAGAGGGAGGAAGAGGCCTCAAAGAGGAGGGGGAGGTATGTGTGTAATGAAGAATGATAAGCCTTTTCCTTTTTATAGAGAATTTCGGTCGGTCGGCTCGCCCATTCTGGGTTGACCATTTTTGGGTCGCCCATTTCTGATTAGCCCTTATTGCGTCAGTAAGTACTGGGCCAGTAAGTACAGGGTGAGTGAGTAAGTGCCGAGCGAATACCAGGCCAGTATTATAAACAATAGGGTGGACCAGGCCTTTCTGTTGTGCGGTGGGGTGGATCACTTCAGAGTTGCCTGTCCACTTTGGAGTGCCAAGATGCCTAGTGGGAATTCAGGTTTGGACCCAAAACATGTGGCAAGACGAGTTGTGGGCATACACCTGCGACGATGACTCTAGCATCATTAGTAAGCTTCTGAGCATCTTGACTCTTTAGGGTGGACCGGATCGCATTAGTGAGTTTCTTGGCATTGGGATAGCCTAGTGAGCTTTGTGATTGTAGCGATTGAAAGTTTTTGAACTATTGAATGAAAACAAACAACTAGTTTTATTGTTGTTTAAAGGCCTACACTATAAAACTCTATAAACAATTACATGATCAACTTTTAAGAATGAAGCAATCCCAAGAAAGGATACAAGCATGTTACTAAAGCATGAAGGAAAAACAAGTGTGCATATATATTTTTTAATACAGGTAATAAATCATATTGGGTGTCAATTTTAGAAAAGGGTTAGAATAATATATCGATTAAAATGATTTTGCACTTAATGAAAAAGACTAGAAAACAAAAAAAGCTATAGAGAATTTATGTTTTGACATCAATCAATGATCATATTCCTTAGCAACAACAGTAGAAACTTTATTTAAGCTGAAAAAGTATAATTGACCCGTTGTGGCTTGTTAGTATTATTGGTCGGGAAGCCTGAGAATTTCATAGCCTCGGGTTTGCCCTCAAGCTTCTATTGCTCCTCGCAGTAGTGATGTCAGATGGGAAAAATCACCTATTGGGATCGTCCAAATTAATGTCAATGCAGCATGATTGGATCACTTTCCTATGTAGAGTTGGTACTAGTGGTTGATGGATGGTGTGGTTCTAGTTTGGTTAGGTTTGCTTTCATCTTGGAGAGCCGTGCTAGGAAGTGTGCTAGTTATTTCGCTGTTTTAAGATGATTCAATTCTGTTTTTTTAGTCTGATTGTCAAAGACTTATTTAAGCTCTTTATGATGAGAATGATTGGCCACCTTGGGAGATTGAAGCTGTTGTTTCGAATATTAATATTTTAAAAGATGCAACTTTC
Organism: Simmondsia chinensis; assembly: GCA_018398585.1. Classification (NCBI taxonomy): domain Eukaryota; kingdom Viridiplantae; phylum Streptophyta; class Magnoliopsida; order Caryophyllales; family Simmondsiaceae; genus Simmondsia; species Simmondsia chinensis. The sequence goes on along the minus strand of JAGTTD010000026.1, from coordinate 3,722,704 downwards.
TTTTTCTCCCTTTTCGTTAGATCCCAAGAACAGCTAATAGCATAGCTCATGAAATTGTTATAGTCCGTAGACTGAGTTCCTGTACTCATGATTGAGTTTTCTTTTATGAGGGGTAATATTTATTTCAAGAAAAAAAAAAAAAAGCAAATGACATGAATGCATCGGAATATACAAGCTAGGAATTAGGAAAGAAAAAAAGGGGGCTTGTGCTAGAGTTTTTCTGTAAGGAATTTTCTAATATGTGCCCAGGTGTATTAATTACACTTTTATTCATTCATTTTTCTCACAAATACAAAATTTATTATTACTATCTTTATATTTGGACAATCAAATGCTAAAATATGCTGTAATTAAAACCCTTTCTATAATAATGTTGCATGGAAATCATAAGGCTGTGTTTGACAACATGGTGAGAGAACAAAGGATAACGAGGGAAAGGCAATGGTTATTTTATTTTTATTTGGGTGTGTTTAATAAAGAGAGATGAGAATAAAGAGAAATAAAGGTAAAAACGAATCAATGAATTATCCTTACGGTAAAAGTAAAAAAAATTATAATTAAAATACGAGCAAAAGTATATGAATTATTTAAAAAAATTTCCCTTTCCTTTTTACACGCAAATTCAAGGTAAAAAATGAGTTAGGTTACCCCACCCTTGACCCCTTTTACCACTCTTCGGTTAGAAAAATTAACGATATTTACGCTCTATTTGTTTTGGGGGGAAAACCACATTCTAGGAAGTGGTTTTCCCCTTTTCCTTTGTTTGGCGCATTATTAGCTCAAGGAAAAGGTTTTCCGACGGAAAACCTTTCCCCTCAAATGAGGGAAATTGACTTCCCTTTCAAAATGGGGGAAGTCGTGATTCTAAGTGACTCAGAAACCTTAGCGGTTATCATTACGCAAATCGAGATCGAATCAAAATAAACCCGACTGTACTGTAGATACTTAACATCAACAACGAACAAGAATTAGACTAAATAATTAAAAGCAGCTTGGATACTACTTTATTATTGTTGCAAAAGAACAACTTTAATGAAGTTGAATTATTATATAATATTATAGAAGAAAATTATCTTGGTAATATTTTATTTTGTTACTTAATTTATGTTGTATTATTACTTATATTGTCCTATAAAAAGATATACAATGATTGGTGAAAAATATTTTTTTAAAATATACACGAAGACATCACAATGGGGAATTAAGTTTTCCTTTGAAACAAACAACAAAAAACCTTACTCGGAATTAATATTTCCTTGGAAAACCTTTTCCAAAGAAAAATCAATTCCTAGATTCTACTTTTCCGTCAAAACAAACAGAGCCTTAATTTTTCATTTATTAACACACAAAAATTCAAACATATTAATACATTTAGATATTATAAAGTAACATTTAGCTTCAAAATTCGCTTTTAAAGCCATCCTTACTCCAACGTGTTCCAAGCCTAAATACACTTAGATCATGCCATAAAACACATGTAATAGCCAAAAAATCATAGAAATGTGATGTAAAACATGTAACATATGGGACATATCAGTCGAATACCTGATACGAAATACATTTCTAGTCCCTTATCCAAAACATTAAAATGACAAAAATTATCATTCATAATATGATCTAAAAATTCAGGTACCCTAAAAGGGTTGAATAGATCATATTGGGTCGAACACCCTCTAATTTAATTAATATTCCTTCTAAAATGAACCTAATGTGGGAGCAAAGCAAATTTGAAAAGTTCATGTTCAACGAACTCATTGAATTTCAACCATCCACAATGATATTTCGTGTACTCTTCCTTGGTTAATTAATATCGATTTTTGTTCTTTATTTTAGTTTAGAGTTATTTATAGGGACCTTTTATACAAATAATCCTCTAATTTTTGCTAGTATTATTGCTATAGTAATTTTTATTAATACTAATGCAATAACACCTTCTTTATTTTTGGGGGGACGAATAACAACTTTTTAAAATTTGTCCTGTTGACATTGGCATGACATTATCAAAAATTCACAATAACATAATCTAAATTTATTTTTTTCAGTCTCCCAATTTAATTGATAATATCTCTATAATTTTACAATAATAACAATTATTTTGTCTTGTGACAATAATACCATTCGTTCTTCTACTATAACGGGCTTGCCAAATTTGACTCTTCAAATCCATTCAAAATCGCTCAACTCACGGCAGAGTAGGCTTTCTTGTGTTCAAAAAAAAAAAAAAAAAAAATCACAGCAGAGCGAGAGTGAGAGCTCGAGAGCCATGTGGTGGGATCTCCTCCTCCAAGCCGCAGTGATCCTGATCAGTGTCTTCTCTTTCCTGTGGATCCACGACATTCCCCGGAAAACCCTAGCCAAATTCCACTTCTACCGCAACAAATCCAAGTACCAAGCCAAGCGCCATTTCGTCACCGGCGCCCAGCTCCTCTCCCAAGCCCGCTCCACCAGCAACCTCTCCCTAGCTGCCGCTGCCGCCTCCGAAGCCGATGCCGCCATCCGCCTTGAGCCCACCGACGCCTCTGCGCACATCCTCAAGTCCATCGCGCTCGAACTCCAAGGGTTCAAGACCTCCGCGATCGAGGCGCTCGATGCCGCACTTTCGCCGCTGGCAGTGAAGTCACTGTCAGAGGAGGAGAGGGCGGATGCGCTGGTCAGGAGGGCGGAGCTCAGAAGAAGCGGCGGTAATGCGGCGGCGGCAGCGGCGGATCTGAAGGAGGCGGTGAGACTGAGGCCGGAAAAAGCGAGGGGGTGGTGGGTGCTGGGAGAGTGCTACGAAGCGGAAGGGAGGAGAGAGAAAGCTAAGGAGGCGTTCGAGGAGGCTCTGAGGGTGGATTCCGTCTGTGAACCGGCTCAGCGTGGGCTGGACCGCTTAGCGGCTTGACCAGAGAGAGAATCGTGAAGGTTGATTAAATCCAAAATAATGTTATTGTTTGAATAAAACTATTATTTTTAAAGTAAATTTGTACGTTAATACTCTAACAATAATGTTTTTTGCCTTTGTAATAACAACTCTCCTAAATTCCACGCAGCGATAGGAGTTCCAAGGCCATTCCTTCTCAAAAAGTGTAATTTTTACCTTCTTTAAATAATTGTATCCAATACATATGAACAATTCCATACTATGATAGGGAGGAAAGGGAGAGGCAGGCTAAAGAAGAGATAGTTGAAGACCATCCGATTGGACCTCTCCCACCTAAACCTACAGGAGGAGATGGCCTTAGATAGAACTAGTTGGAGAGCGAGCATAAGGGTAGTCGAGATAGCAGCTTAGAGTAGTACATCTTATTTTTGCCTGCACTAGTGTCTCTAGGTGTCTTGACTTCCTCTTTGGTGCATATTTTGGCGCACTTATTTACTTATCTGTGTACTTGAGCACTTGTACACTTGCGTACGTGCAGACTATTTGCTTGCAGTTACTTGCCACTGAGTTTGCTCATTGTGCTTGGCTCGTGCTATATACTGCCTTATACTATTCTAATACTATGTTGTTCTTATGTTTCCAGTCTTCTATGCATCTATGATGACACGCCCCTCAGGTTGGAGGTCTTCGGAAATAGCCCCCCTTAAGAGTAGCACCCTAAAGGGTGAAGGCTAACCCCCCCCCCCCCCCCCCCCCACCCCCCCCCCCCCCCCCCCCCCCCCAAAAAAAAAAATCTCAACCCTTCGTATGCGGGAGCCCTTGTGGCACTAGAACTGCTGTTATACGAATAAGTTCTAATTATTAATTTTTTAATGTGATGCAATGAGAAATACATGTGCAAAGAGACTTATATGAATTAGGAATAAGTCTAATTACAAACCACGACCTCTCAAAGACAAGAGGTCGATACAATTGGTGAATCAGAATCAATTTACAATTTAAACATGGATTCAGCAAAATGCTCCAATTAAAGGGATTTTAACTATAATATTTTTGGTGTTTTCTTTGTTAATTAAATGAGTGAAAATGAAAAGGAATATGGATCTGGCCCAAGCGCCAATTGGATCACAGAGTAAAGCCACAAACACCTTATCTTGTACGCTTAAGAGCTAAGGGTTGTGGGTGGAGACAAATTGAAGAGCTTAGCAGCTTATCTTAAGCCCAAGTCTATAGATATTGAGGCCTGACACCCTTGATTTGAGATAACTAGTATGAGTTTAAATCAGACAAGATTAAGGTGGAATGAACAATATTTAGGTCATCAGATTAGGACAAACATAATCAAGTACAAAGCCTTGGCCTGAAAAATCATGAAACGATGACTTAAACCTAACTTTACCTTATGCACTAAGTTGTGTCACCAACCTAATACAAACGCAATTAAACTCTGGACCTAGTTGTCAATGCCTTATATTAATGACAATAAAAATTATTTTGTGAAAAGGGTTAGGTAAACTATGACAAAAGGGAATACATTCTTATACACTACAACAGGTCACCTAATTGTATTGCTGGAGAGCAAAACGACGCTACATGTATGACTATTCCTAAGAAAAAAGTGAAGATAAAAGCACAAGTGTGCTATAAATAAATTAAAGAGTTTATGTATCGGTGTTGGGACCCTTTGCACAAGTGTGGTAGTCCTTTATTTAAAGTCCACGAAAGTAATTGTCGCATCCCTATTGACGTCATTGCCATCCCACATTCAGCCTCCGAGCTCCATGATCTTGGACTGGCTTCGAGAAGCCTCGAGCCTCATGCTCGAGGTCAAACAATGTTCCCACGTTCATCCATGTTTAATTGACTATGCTTAAGGCCCTTGCTTCTATTTCAAGCTCCCAATAACAACTTCGAGCTAACCAATCCGCAACACTTTTGATAACCTCTTTTAGCTCAAGCCCTTGTGCCTAGTAAGCGACTTTGAGAAGCTATTTCCCGAAACTTTAGTTATTGGGTATTAATAACCCAAATGATGTCATTTCCAAATCGTAAGCCTTTTGGATCTCGAGGGTAGCTCCACATGTAAAGTGTCATGGTCCTAGGATCTAGGAATCGCGTTGCGCCCGTTATCCACCAAGGACAACGCGTGAGCCTGCGTTGCAAGCCTTGAGGCTTTAGGTATGCGAATGTGGTGATGCTATAGGCACTCAAGTACACAGCAAACAATCACACATGATCACAAAGCTTGAAAGAAAACAGCTTGCATTCATTAACAAAGCATATTACAGATATGGGGTTTACAGGTTGAGTGGGCTCTCCCCCATATACATACAAAACTAGTGTCCATATTCCGGGCAGGAGGAGGAAACATCACATATGTCTTTGCAATCATACACCCTTGTTTAGGAGGAGAAAAGGTAAGAGTAATCCAAAAATTTCATAAGCTAATCTATACAATAACCTAACTAAAACCCATGGGGACGATATGCAAGAGGCCCCATCAAGTAGAAATTAAAATACAAAAACTTTCCTAGGCAGGGACTTGGGCCCAGTAGGGTGCGTGCGCTACACGCAGGAGCGGTGAGAGTGGCGCGCATGGGTAATGACGCGCATGCACCTATGAGTGCAACAACGAAGGGCCTGATGCGCCCATGCGACCGAGCTAGAACTTGTTCACGAGAGTGCGACCAGTCACTAGGGTCACGGTTCCTTGTCAGACCGTGACATCCTCCCTCACTTGAGCTATCGACACCCTCGTTGACTTCTTCTTCTTTGCCTTCATCTTCTTCTTATTAGAAGGGTCTTCTTTATCAATCTAGCATGTCTCTTCAACTTATCTCCCTTTCCACCTTACCAAGCACTTTGTCTTCTTGCCCTCGTTGTCATCATCAACCTGCCGTTCAGCAATCACTTCTTCAACTCCTGGTGTTGGCGGAGGCTTTATGCGAATGTTGGCCCTTGTTGACATGTTGCGCGTGGGGTCTTCTTTGTCAGCATGGAAGCACTTCAGGCAGCTCATGTGGAACATGGGATGAACCTTCATCCAGGTGAACTATATAGGAGGCCTGCTAATGTGAGCAACCACGAGAAAGTGACCTTCATACTTGCGCACCAATTGCTTGTCCCTTCCTATGAGAAATCTCTTCTGCTCATGTTTGATCTTTACCAGCAACAGGGGACTAGGTCCCTTGTTTGTTACTCAATAGGCTGTCTCCCTGGATTTGCCTACTTCTCCAGTTTTTTGTAGGCTTTCTCTAAGTAGGCCTTAGTAATTTCATTGTTGTTCTTCAATTACCTTATGAAGTTGTAGGCCCTTAGATTCACCGCTCTATAAGGCTCAACTACTGTTTACGGCAAAAGAGGTTGTTAACCAATGAAGATCCCAAGGAGCTCTTATTGGAGGCTGAGCTCTCTTGAGAGTTGAAGCAAAATTGAGCTACATGGAGGAGCTCAACCCAATTGGATGGATTGGCGCTCACAAAATGTTGTCGACATTCCTCCAACAACCTGTTGGTCCTCTAGCAATTTCATTGTTGCTCTTCAATTCCCTTATGAAGCTATAGGCCCTTAGATTTGCCCCTCTATAAGGCTCAACTACTATGTGTGACAAAAGAGGTTAAACCAGTGATGATATCAAGGGGCTCTTATTAGAGTCTGAGCTCTTCTGAGAGTTGAACCAAAATTGAGTGACATGGAGGAGCTTAACCCAATTGAATTGATTAGCGCTCACAAAATGTCGTCGATATTCCTCCAACAACTTGTTGATCCTCTATGTTTGCCCATCGATTTTTGGATGATAACTTGAAGAGATGTTCTACTCATACCTTAATGACCTGGACAATTCTGACTAAAAGATGCCAGTGGATCGGGGGTCGCTGTCGCTCACGATGTTATTCGGCACTCCCCAATCTTTAACAATGTGTTGAAAGAACAAAGAAGTCATCTTTTCGGAAGGACAAGAACTCGAGGTGGGGATGAATGTAACATACTTGAAAAATCAATCAACAATCATTAATATTGCGGAGAACTCAGCCACTTTTGGATGGTTGGTGACAAAGTCTAGAGACACACTCTCCCAAGGTCATGACAGAATTGGGAGGGATTACAACAACCCCGCCTTCTTTTGTCTCTCACGGCTCTTTCTGGAAAACATGGCAGGTCTTCGTGTAGCCCATCACATCTTCCTTCATTCTAGGCCAATAGTACCCCCATATTAGCCAACTGGGATGTCTGGCCAAAAGTGTGTCATGAAATTCTTTCATGGTCCTTCGAAGTCCCCCTGCTGCAAGAAAAAAAAGTGTGTCATGACATTCTCCATTTATCAAAAAAAAAAAAAAAAAAGTCTTCTCCCCTTCATGAGAATGAGCCCCTTCTCGTCTCAAAATCGTGGTGTTTTTCTTTCTTAAATCAGCCCACAGATGACTCTAGACAAGGGGTTGTCGTCCAGATGTCGTCTAATTTGCTCCCAATGATACGCAGCCATGCCGCTGTAGGAAAGGTGGGCACACATGCCAAGAGTTGCCAAATCAGGTCGACAGCTCAGCACATTCGCCACTTGGTTGCTCTTCCCTTCCTAGTACTATAAGTCCATATCAAATTTAGTGGGAAATTCCTGCCATCTTGCGTGCCTAGTTGATAGCTTTGTTGAGTGAGGTTGTGGCTAGTTGTTCACTTATCTGTCTTCACCACAAATTTTGACCTTAGAAGATAATGCCTCCAAATTCGTAGACAATGTACCACTTCTAGAAGCTCTTTCTCCTTGATAGCATAACGACGTTTGGCATCTTTTAGCTGTCGACTCCCATAAGCTACATGCTGCTTTTATTGCAGCAACACTCCGCCTAAGGCAAAATCAAAGGCATCTGTTTATACTTGAAAGGGCCTGGTGATGTCGGGGAGGGCCAAAATGGGCTCTCTCATTACTGCTTTTGGATTCTCAAAAGCTTATTAGCGTGACTCCTACCAATCCCCTTTTTTATTCATCTTCAGCAAATTAGTCACTTGGGTTGTCTTCTTCAAATAATCCTCGACAAGTAGTAGACAAGGCCAAGGAAGGTGCGCAACTCGCTCCCAATCTTTGGCACCGACCACTCCTCGACGGCTTGCACCTTCTTAGGGTTCATCTTGATCTTCCCTGGACCGATTATGTCTCCAAAGAAAAGGACTTCTTCCGGAGCAAAGGAGCATTTTTCCCGCTTAATAAATAGATGATGCTCTTTTAGCTTTCGAAACACTAGCTCCAAGTGACGAAGATGTTCTTCAAGAGTAGTGCTACAGATCATGATGCCATCCAAGTAAATCCCGACAAAGTTGTCCGGGAACTTGAGGAATACATGGCTCATCAGGGTGAGCAAGAGCATTAGTTAGTCCAAAGGGCATCACGAGCCATTTGAATGCCCCATACTGAGCGATGCATGTAGTCTTGGTTCATCCCTTCGGCAATGCGGAGCTAATTATAACCATTTTGAAGGCCGAGCTTAGTCAAGAACTTGGCTCCACCCAATTGGTCAAACAGATCGGTCACCAAGGGAATTGGCTAATGGCTTCGGACGGTCACTTTATTAAGGGCCCGGTAGTCAATACGTAAGGGCCTTAGAAGGGCGAATGCAGCCTGACTCGATCAACTCCTCAAGTTGTTTCCTCAACTTGGCCAACTCCGGGGGTACTATGCAGTGCAGTGCTTGGTAACAACTCAATTTGGTGATCCACAGTGCACTGAGGAGGAAGCACCTTTGGTAAGTCAGCCGGCATGATGTCATCATACTTTTCCAATAGTCTTCAAATCTGGGGATGGGCGGAGCTACGTCCCTCGTCCTCCTTTATGGATAGGGTTGCTAGGAAGGTGGGTTCATGTTTCTTCTGCGCTTTCTCCAGTCGCATGGTCGAAAGTTGTTGAACATTGCCCCCCTTAACAACTGCCTTGGCGACCAGGGAGGCCTTCACCAGACATGGAAACTTACCCATTAAGAGAAGTGGGTTGATGTGTGGCAGGGGAACTCCCTTGGCCTGTTCGAAGAACTCCATGCTAGAACGAGCCTGAAGTCATCCATTGGGGCCACAGTGAGGTCCACCTGACCTTCCCACTCACCAAGCTTCACCGTTACCTCTTTTGCCAACCTAAGTATCAGGTTAGCAACAAAGTTAACTGACTTCAAGCTGCCACCCTCTTGCTTGAGTCTCACCCCCAGTCTCTTTGCCTCTTGCCCAGAAACAATATTGTTCTCGCGCAGATCATGGCCCGAGCCCTCTAATCATTCACAGCCAGCTCCACATACATTAGATTGGAGGATTTTGGGGGTGCAGGGTTGGTTTTCTCCATGCCATACATCAAGTGGATGGCCCCTATCTGGGCTGGCTTTGCCAACTGTTCCACTGTCAGCTCTTTCGAATCTAAATCCAAGGATGGCTCAGCCATCTTCCATTCTAGCTTATGTTGAACGGCATTAAGGGCTCCTTTGGGTTGACACTCATGCACACGGTGAGGACCCTTGTACAAGAAACATTGTAGTGGGTGACAGCTAATAGAGCCCTTGTTGCTTCTTCGAAATTGTGAACTAGATTGTCCCATCTTGTTTGATCCCGCTCCCTATGACATTGGTGGGTTGTTGCCACCACTATTAGAGGTATCAGACTTTCCCCCCAAAGAAGCACTTCTATTACTTCCCTTCCTTTGGAAATCTGATCCATTCAACTGGAGGTCCACTAGTCCTTTAGCGATGGCTTAGGCAGATGCAAGGTTCTGAAGGTTTTGACGGTACAAATCCTTCTTTCCCCAGTCTTTTAATCCCTCGATGAAATGGAACAATCTATCTTTGTTTGACATGTCTTTGATGTCTAACACACATATTGAGAATTCTTTTATGTACTCCCGGGTGGAATCGATTTGCTGAATGTTTTGAAATTGACAATGAGCAATGAAGTTAGTGTTCTCTGGATAAAACTGATTCTTCAGTTATGCCTTTAATTTATCCAAGTATCTACTATGAGTTGATGTTGAAGGATGTCTTCATGTTTGTCACTCCACCACAATTTGGCATCACCATTCGAGTGCGTTGTAACAAGGTTAAGTTTGCACTTCTCGTCCTCCACATGGCATACTCGAATTACTAATCCACGTCGAAAAAGAAGTTTTCGAATCCCTCACTTTGTCAAAAGGTTTCAGCTAAGGAGACTTCACCTTACCAAACCCAAAGCCAGGTTCTCAATACCGATAGGGCGTAGGAGTAAGTTGACCTTAGCGGAAAGTTCGGTGAGCTCTCCGCGCAATATGTCTGGCCTTGCGCATCTCCACACCAAGGTCCTTATACTTCACTCCACTCGAGCCCCCAGTTCATCAGGAACTCTGGCGCGATTCTTAAATTGGTCAAGCAATTGAAGTCACGCTTTATGTCGTTCAACCTATTTCATAATAGCATTAAGGCTCCACTTGTCCCTCCAACTGCTTTACTATCTCCCTCATGGTCGGGTTGGCCATGATAGATCTAGCAGAAATCACTCAAGCAACGGGTCATCGAAACCCGGCTTTGATACCAACTATCATGGTCCTAGGAATTAGGAGCTGCCGAGCACGTTATCTGCTAAGGACAACATGCTAACTTGCGCTATAGATCACTTTGAGCGTACAACAGCCTATGGGACTCGGACCCTCCTAGCCTTATGGTGTTGGGTGTGCGAATATGGCGATGCTACTCCCATTCAAGTACACGGCAAACAATTACACATGAGCACGAAGCTTGAAAGAAACAACTTGCGTTCATTAACAAAGCATACTACAAATATTGGGTTTACAAGTTGAGTGGACTCTTCCTCCCTCGTATATATACAAAACTAGCACCCACAGTCTTGGCATGAGGAAATATCGCGTATGTGTCTACAGTAATAAACCACTATTTATAAGAAAGAGAAAAGATAAAAATAATCCAAAATTTTCTAAGCTAATATATATAATAAGCTAACTAAAACCCATGGGGACGACATGCAAGAGGCCCTATCGAGTAGAAATAAAAATACAAAAATTTATCTAGGCAGGGAGCCGGATGACTAGGCGTTGGCCTAGTGACACGAATGTGCAGTGTGCAGGCACGATACTGGGATGCATGGGCTCTTCTTCGCTCGATAGCAAAGGGGCTGGAGTGCCCATAGAATCGAGCAAGAACATGTGCACGGGAGTGTGCCCAGCCAATAGGGTTGCAATGCCTTTTCAAGCAAATGACATTAAGCATGTTTCTCATTATCCCAAAACACTGCTAAACTCCTTCGTGTTTGGGGTTTAAGGTTTAAAATGTGAATTATGTTGGGAAAATAAAGCAATATAACCATGACCAACAACAATTAAACAACAAATTGAAAATGAATTAGTGACGAAAGACTAAATTGAAGGAAATTTATGCCTCCAACTGGCATTCTGATTCCCAGGGTTAACATGCCACCCACCACCAAAATGTGCTCTTGAGTAATGGACTAGAGTATATACTAGGTCCCTCAGTAATCAAAGGAACTCAAAAAAGAATAGAGAAGAGATGATTATTTAGAGCTCTTTTCTGAGTTAATCAGTCCTCTAAGGCATTGAATTTATAAGCACAATTTTACCCCTTCTGGTAACTTGTCAATGAAGAGAAAAAGATGAGAAATCTGGCCCTAAATATGGAATAGCGGGGGTATGTAAGAGCAAAAACTCCAACCTTGTTGTGGAAACAACAGATATGAAATGAGTGGGTTGTTGTGCAATCAATGCCACGAGCTTGAAGTCTCAAGCTCGAACGTGCAGTTCTCCAACTCATTCCTAAATCCCCTAGGACTTGGCTCCTAATACGCCTCAACTCTCTCTTAGAGCCCTAACTATCATTAGATTGCTCTATTAAAAACAAGTTCTTCCTTACCCTCTCCCCTTTCTGTATTCTGGTTTTTCAGCACCAGTTGTGTGTTGACCATTAGTCAACTAAAAGTAATGTTACGACAAAGATAATGAGCAATTTGTTGTGCTCTTACCTCCGTCATTTGTGGCTAGTGGTGCAGCAATTTTTTATTGCCGGTAGCCACAGGGCTAACATCTTCCCACCATATTTGATGCATTTTCCATCAAGACACAACTGTAAGAAAATTTTCTTAAGCTCTAATTGAAACTAGAGAAATTTCAAGAGAAAGAAAACATGTAGAAAGAAAATGAAAGCAAAAAATTAAGAGAAATTTCAAAACATTTTTACCCCCCTTTGTTTGGAGGCAAGGGAAGTTTTATAAGAAAAATGTGATTTCATTTTTATAAAAGAAAAAAATAGATTATGGTGTAGGTTTGTTAAAATTGCAAGTTATACGCTAACATTGGGGGGGGGGGAGGGGAGGGGATGGATGGGATGTGGTGGTGGTGCTGTTATTAGTTGCCTCTAAGGATGTTCAATTAGACATCCAAAACTAAAATATCAAATTAAGAAATTGATATGTAATTCAGTTCTTGGTCATTGGACCATCATCAACTTTTGGTCCCTTTTGAGGTAATAAACATAATTAAAATGTTCGAATGCGATCGAAAAATTGGTTGTAAGGCTGAATTACTCTACTACTATGTTATCAAATCCTTATTCTTTGATATGGACCTTTATTCTTTCCTGCAGTTTGATTTAGGCTGTAAATCATAGATATATCTAGGATTATAGGTCTATATACTTTGTTCTCTGTGTTAATTTAATAATGTTACTTTTAGTTGTGTAATTTATTCCCAATACAATTGATAATGTGTCAATTTGGTCCTATGAACAAAATTTATAATAAATTTTTAATGAAGTTTTAAAGGTTCGACCATTAATTACTTGGGTTAAATGGAGTCAATGAGAGAATTTGTAGTGAGTAACTTGTATTCAACATGATTGTGCCGTTAACAATTACGACAATAAGTTTTGCGCTAAAATACTAGAATATTATCCAAAAGCATACAATAAAAGAGGGAGATTACCTGTAACGCGTAGAAATGATTAAGTATTGATCAAGTAACAAATGAGCGAGGTGCAGATCACGCTCTCTTTAAGGCATTTTCTGTGTTCCTACAAGTAAAACTCGATGTAGTAGGTGTATAGCGCATCATCCCCAAGATACAACGCTCAGCCTATGCTGTCACTCTCAGCTCCTGCATTGACCCAAGAGGCCAAAACTACCTTTTACACTTTTAGCCCAAAATCCATATACTAAAATGGCAGAATTTTTATACAAATAACAAAAAAGAACAAAAACCTTGTATTCATCCTCAATTTGCATATTTTTATAAGGAGAAATGACACTTGATATTGCATGCATGCAATTACTAGTATTAATAGGCTAATGGCATACATAACGCATGCCATCAAAACCTTCCTAGTTATTTTTCAAAATTTATTATTGTAACGTTTGATTGTAAATAAAACATATTTATTTTTCAAAATTTTATTAAATTTCCAACAATCCCCCACCTATTCGAACAAAATTTGGGTTAACAAATATATCATGCGTCATGAGGGTGGCCTTGCCTTGAAACCCTCACTAGTGTTTCAACAACTCTCGTACTAAAACCAAAGTGGCCTTAGCCTTAAAACTTAGCTACTTGGGGGCACAAAAAGCACATCATATACACGATAAATCAAAAGCGTATCAATTTTGAAAGCTTGCACATTATGGCCATGTGCATCACCTGGATTTTGTGAGTGCCTTAGAGAACTAGTCGAAACTCTAATAGAAACGGCCTTTACTTCAACGCTCATATAGGTGAATCCGTCAAGGACGAGCCCACCCGTATGGGTTGCAAATCACATTGAGAGCTATAATTGCCCAACCTCTATTATGGCCACAAGTAAGCATGCTTAACACCATAGGGACGGACTTATTATTTCAACTCATATATGAAGCATGCCACCCAAACCAGCACGTGATTCGTTTGTCCCTTTTCTCATGGGTGGTCTATTCTTCTTTGGACTTAGTCCCATCCTCCTCGATGTCATCCAAATCTCAACTCTAGTTAGAGCTTTAGTCAATAATCATTATGATATATTTAATGGCACCATCTATAAGACATAATCATACCATATTTAAGAAATTTGGACCTATCTTCATGGTAACTATCGTGCACCTTTTCAATTATATGGTGCTAACACAACTCAATGGTATTGGTGGCACTGACTTTTATAGACTACCTCAAAATTTTACCTTTTTTTCCTCTTCAATGAGGTTTTAGCATCCCCACGAAAATGAGGTAGTTTATTGTCTCTTTTGCTCATCTTTAGCACTACACGGCCATCAGTAACTGCCTTCGATGTATTTACTTCCTCTGGAAGTATTTATTTTAAATAGAGAGTTTGTTTAGTGAGGCCATAATTCTCATTACTGTCTCTTCACAATAATGGTGATGACACTGTAACTCATATGCATTTACTATTAAAAAATATAATATATAATGCACCAAAAATTCAACAAAAATTATAACAAAGTAGAGATGCTCAACAAAACATAAATAACAATAGCAATCTAAAGACAATATAAATCAGAAAGGGTTAAGAAACTCCTGTGTTGGATTGAGGCAGATGAGAACGCTCTCCTTAGAAAGGAAACGCCCCTCTTGCACGAGTATTGTATTTTTATACGCCTCTTTCCCATGATTCAACAACCCGTCGGACCTCTATCAATGCAGCTATCAAAGATCCCCGAACTACAATTACCAAGCTCACAATTATACAAAAACATATACTTAATAATTTTTTTTAATGGCATGACCGTTCACAATATACTTCAATGCATGTTAATTGTGTCTTTCAAGTTTCGTTGCCAAACTGTAAGAAACAGACAATAATGATAAAAAAGTAAATGATTTAAACAACAATTTTAATTATGAGTAATAAGTATTCTTTTTATAAAAAGAAATAATATAAAAATAGTTAATTTTTAAATCAATAAAATGCATAATTTTTCCAACAATCCCCCACATGATTTAAAAATTATAAAATTTAGTAAGCATTGTACTCCATTAATACATGTAGGTACCTTTCGAGTTTGAACCAACACTTAGTGTAAGTGAACTTTAACTTGAAGAAACCATAGTAGCATAGACGCTTTGAACTAGATCTCTTATAACTAGGTCTAGACCCACCACACACACAGAATATTGGTAATTATAAAGTTCTATCAGTGGGGCGCGTTACGGTCATGCGCACAAATCCTGTCGCATAAATGTCATTAGAGAACATCCCATTTCCAACAGTGGCGACCCCACCACCACACCCACGTAGGTGAACCCTCTATGGGAGATATGTGATCATCACCCCGCACATATCGTGCCATCATGTCCATTAAGAGTTTACCTCTTCCTTGAACATCACAGTAAAGAGCACCTCACCTTAGGAATGGAACCCAAAAATACCCCGCTATAAATAGTATAACTTGTGCTCTTTCAATCACCCATCAGTTTTGTTTGTACCCGTTGAACCTTATTCACGGGATCACCATACCTCTAGGACGGGGTTTTCACTATGGTGATTAGTTTATGGGCTTCAGTCCCATTTCCCTCAATGATTGAACAACTTGTTGGCGTGCCAGTCTTTTCATGATCGGATCAGCTATATTATTTTTCGACCTGATAAAATCAACAGCAATCACATCATGAGAAATTAGATGTCTTATCGATCTATGCCTTACCCTTAGATGCCTCCTTTTCTCATTAAAATTTTTACTTTTAGTCTTAGCTATTGCAGCTTGACTATCACAATGTAACAAAATCGGAGGTACGGGTTTAGGAAATAATGGCATGTCAACTATAAAACTTTTAATCCATTCAGCTTCAGTACTAGTAGCATCTAGTGCCACTATTTCATACTCCATAGTGGAACGATAGATAATTGTTTTCTTTGCAGACTTCCAAGATACTGCACCACCGCCACATATAAATACATAACCACTTGTTGATTTAGTGTCTTCAGAGTCTGCTATCTAATTAGCATCGCTAAATCCTTCAATCACAGCAGGAAAACCACAATAATAAATAGCATAATTTATAGTTCTCTTAGGTATTTAAATACCCTCTCTAAAGCACCCCATTGAAAAATACTTGGGTTATGTGTATATCATCCTAATCTAGACACAGCAAAAGATATATCAGGTCTAGCATGATTGGCCAAACGCAGCAAAGATCCAATAATTTGGGAATATTTATATTGTGAAACACCTTCACCCATGTTCTTCGTTAACTTTATTGTTGGATCAAAAGGGCTTGAAATAGGCGTAGCATTAGCATAACCAAACTTAAACAACAATGTTGTGTTATTGGTCTCTATATGACTTAACTATGACGTTTATTATCTTAGTCAAGCTTTGTTCAAGTATTATAGATCAAGTAGACAACGGAATATATGTTGTATCAGGATTATATTATATTGAGTGGCATATGATGTAAATATTAGTATGTAAAAGGGTAAATATAAATTGATTTTAAATCAGGTCATTATGGTATTTGACCTTATTGCCCCTGCCCATATGCTATATTTACCTGCGCTTATGCCTGCCCGTGCTTGTATCGTTGCTACCCGAAGCTTGCTGGAGAAGCTTACCAAATCTGGCTTAAATGAGGGGACACGCGTCACCTATCTGTGTCCCCTGATTGTGTTTGTTTGGGGATGATCTCCACCGTTGATTGCCTTAAGATGAATGGCTTAGATGGACCATGCAGCCTTGCCACGGATTGACTGCCCCATGGGTATATACAGGACCCTTTTTAGAGTTTCTAGACAACTTTTCATTTCTCCCTTGGGTTTTCTGCAACCTTGCTCTCTGTCTCTCTCTCTCTCTCTTTCTTGAGGCGATTTGGAGTTGATTTGGAGGCAATTTCTCAAATCCGTGAGTATCTAGTCCTATTAGAGCTTTGAGAAGCCATCGACGGCTTCTTTGTGAGTATCTTTTCTCCTTTCTGGTTTATATTTTTACGATAAAGGTTTCTAACTTAAGAACTTTGAAGATCTAGTTGTATTTCATTATTGTCTTAGTGATTTGGTCTGTAATAACTTGAAGCTTGACTATAGTGGAGAGACTTCCCTAGAAATAGGGAGCCGTGGAATAGATCCTTATTTAAAGGCTGAACCACATAAATCTTAGTGTTCTTTGCCTTGTGTGTGTTGATCTTTCATTTGATACTTATTTTATTGCAGTTATAGGTTTAGTCTTAGATCTGAAAGTCTATAATCATATTCCCTAACTTTACTTTAAGATCAAAAGTTTTGTTTTAAAGATCCAAAGTTTTCGCGACTAAAACTCAACAAGTGGTATCAGAGCTTGAGGTTCTTTGTCTTAAAGAAACAATATGGCATCTGCTAGGGTTGAGATCGAAAGATTTTACGGTATAAATGACTTTAATCTCTGGAAACATAAAATGAAAGCCATTCTTATGGCCCAAGGTGCTGGAACTGCGCTTTTACCTGAAGATGAACAACCTGATTATCTAACTAGGAAAGAAAAACTAGAGATTGACCATAAAGCCGACGCTTCTCTACTACTTAGTCTAGATAATTCAATTCTTAACCAAATTCGTTTTGAAAAGACTGTAGCTGACATTTGGTCTAAGTTAGAGGAGATTTATAAGTTTGAGTCTTTGTATAATAGGATATTATGTATGGAAGCATTCTTCACTTTTAAAATTAGTGAGTCTAGACCCTTAGAAGATTCTATGGATGAATTTAACAAAATCTGTCAAGATTTGGACAATGTTAAGGTAACTGTTGCTGATGAACTTAAGGTTGTAGTGATGTTGTACGCTTTACCGAAATACCTTACGGCTTTTAAAGACACACTAAGATATGGACGAGATACTATAGCACTTAAGGATGTTACCAAGGCCCTTAGGTCCAAGATTCTTGAACTTAGGAAGGAAGGGAAGTACCACCTTACAGTAACAATCGGGAAGGGTTGCTGTTAGGGGTAGGACAAAGACTCAAGACAACAATAATAATCATAATAAAGATAATAAATACAGAAAAAGAAGTATGAGTAGGAACAGATTCAACTCTAGATGAAGAAGGGACTGCAGTAAAGTAAAGTGTTATGAATGTGGTAAGTTAGGACATATTAAGAGATATTGTCCTGATTATCAAAGAAAATTCAATGGCACAGCAGATAACACTGAGTACACTGATGGTTATAATTCTACTGAAGTCTTAGCGGCTTCTACAGACCTAACTACACATGAGTGGGTACTTAACTCAGGGTGTAGTTTCTCTATGACATCTGATAGATCTTTCTTTACTGAGTACAAAACTATGACAGGGGGGAAGGTGTTACTAGGAAACAATCATGGGTGCAAGGTAGTAGGAATAGGGCCAGTTAGGGCTAGAGGGTCAAATGGTGTTGACTTCACCCTAGAATGAGTTAGGCATGTGCCTGAATTTAGAAAGAACCTGATTTCTCTTGGACAATTAGACCAAGCTGGAATGACCTTAAAGGCTAAGCAAGGGGTAATAAAGGTCCTTAAGTGTTCCCTTGTAATGCTTAGTGGGGAGGACAAGAATGGTCTATTTGTGCTTAGAGGTGATATAGCTCTTGCTAGCTGCTCTATTACAGAAAAAGCTAACCTAACTAACCTTTGGCACAAAAGATTAGGACATGTGTCATAAAGAGGACTGAATGAATTGAATAAGAAGGGATTGTTGGGGGGTGGTTACGTGTCTAAGCCTGATTTCTGTGAGTCATGCATATTTGGCAAACATCATAAACTATCATTTAAGTCTGGTATCCATATAACTAAGTCACGTGCAAATTATCCACTCTGATTTGTGGGGGCCTGCTAGAGTACCAACTTTAGGTGGAGCGTATTACTTTCTATCTATGGTAGATGATTATTCTAGGAAGGTTTGGGTCTATTTGCTCAAAAGAAAAGATGAATGCTTCAATGCTTTTGTTAGATGGAAGAATCTTATAGAAAATCAAACTGGTAGAAAGATTAAAATACTTATGACTGATAATGGACTTGAGTATACTAACTCTGAATTTGATGGTTTATGTGCACAAAATGGAATCAAAGACACAACACTGTTAGAAAAACACCCCAACAAAATGGACTGGCTGAGAGAATGAACCGTACACTCTTAGATAGAGTTAGATGCATGCCATTTGCATCTGGACTTGGAAATAATTTTTGGGGGGAGCCTATGGTTACTGCATGTTATCTAATAAATACAGCCAGCCCCCCCCCCCCCCCCCCCCCCCTCTCTGCAATTGATTTTAAAACCCTTGAAGAAAAATGGACTGGAAAAACAAGTGACTATTCTGTTTTAAAAGTTTTTGGATGTGCTGCATATGCACATCAATCAGAAGGAAAACTTGAACCAAGGGCTGTAAAAGGTGTTTTTCTAGGCTATCCTAATGGTGTAAAGGTTTATAGAGTGGGTGTTAGGGATGGAAATAGAACCAAAATAATAATTAGTAGGGATGTGACTTTTAATAAGGAAGAAATGCCCTACTTGGAGAAACCAATAGCTGCTGGTATAGTAGTTACTTCCTCCAACCCTAGGAAGTTTGATCCTGAACTCTATGAGTTCGAAATCAGCCCACTAGAACATGCATACCAGGAAAACTAGACCTTAGATCCTGAAGAAAAGATGACTGACAATGCTGAGAGGAGCCCTGAACCTCAAGAAACAATTGAACATATGGACCTATCTAACTACCAACTAGCTAGGGATAGGGAGAGGAGAGAAACTAGTGCAATTATTAGGTTTTGGACTGCTGACTACATTACCTATGCCTAAAACAGTACCTTAGAATACATAGAGTCAGAACCTCTGACTTATTCACATGCTATTAGTGGGGCTGCTTCTAAACAGTGGCTTAAAGCTATGACAGAGGAAATGGAGAGCCTCAAAAGGAGCAAGACCTAGGTTTTGGTTCCTAAACCTATGGGTAGGAAGTTGGTAGGTTCTAAGTGGATTTATAAGGTGAAGGAACCCAATATATCATCCGGACAGCCAAGGTCTTTGTATGGCCTTAAGCGGTCTCCTAGACAATGGTACAAGAGGTTTGACAAATTTATGCTGGGTAGAGGATTTACCAGGTCTGTACATGATACCTGTTTGTACTTTATAAATGCTAATTCTGATGAGGCCTTGTATCTGCTGATATATGTTAATGATATGCTGCTGGCTAGTACATCTATGAATTTTATAAATGATTTAAAGCTAATGCTTTCTGTTGAGTTTGATATGAAAAATCTAGGGAAGGCCAAGAAAATCCTCGGTATGGAGATTGCCAGGAATGTTTTTGCAGGAACTGTGCATCTGTCCCAGCAAGCTTACTTGGAGAAGGTATTATCACGTTTTAATATGTCTGATTGCAAACCTGTTAAGTTGCCCTTAGCAAGTCAGTACAATTTTCAGTGGAGCAGTGTCCTACTACTGAAACTTATAAAAAACAGATGGAAAATGTACCCTATGCTAATGCTATAGAATCTTTGATTTATGCTATGACCTGTATAAGTCCTGACTTAGCTTTTCTTTAAGTGTTCTATCTAGGTTTATGAGTAACCTAGGAAAAGAACATTGGGATGGGGTTAAGTTGTTGTTAAAGTACATAAAATAGACCTATATATCGGGGTTAACTTTTGGTAGAATAGAATCTAACCTACGGTTGGTAGGTTACACAGATTCTGATTTTTGGGTGATTTAGATAGGAGAAGGTCCACTAGTGCATACCGTTTTACCCTAAATGGTGGAGCCATCTGTTGGAAATCAAAGCTGCAGTCTATGACAGCTTTGTCCACTACAAAGACAGAGTTTCAAGCCATAACCGAAGCTATCTGGTTGAGGGGGCTGTTGTCTGAAATTAATTTAGATTATGTTCCTCCTATACTCTATTCAGATAGTCAATCAGCCCTTGCTTTGTGTAAAAAACCCTGCTTATCATGATAGGACTAAACACTTAGCTGTTAAAAGGAGTTTTGTGAATGATATGTTGGAAAAGAACACTGTCGAACTGCTGAAAATCAGTACTGATGTAAATCCAATGGATATGGGCACTAAGAATGTGAGTTTGGACAAGTTAATCACATGCATTAACTTGGTTCAAAGTAATTGGGATCATGGATGACCAATCATGTGAGTTTGCTCCTTATTACTAGGAAATGTTTAGTAGTTAGTTCATATAGAAACCAAGGTGAAGAATTGTTGTGTTATTGGTCTTTGTATGACTTAACTATGACATTTATTATCTTAGTCAAGCTTTGTTCTAGTATTATAGATCAAGTAGACAACAGAATATATGTTGTATCAGGATTATATTAAGTTGACTGGCAGATGATGTAAATATTAGTATGTTTAAGGGAAAATATAAATTGATTTTAAATCAGGTCATTACGATATTTGACCTTATTGCCCCTGTCCATATGCTATATTTACCTGCCCTTTTGCTTGCCCGTGTTTGTACTGTTGCTGCCCAAAGCTTGCTGGAGAAGCTTCCCAAATCTGGCTTAAATAAGGGGACACGCATCACCCATCTGTTGCCCCTGATTGTGTTCGTTAGGGGATTATCTCCACCATTGATTGCCTTGAGATGAACGGCTTAGATGGACCATGCAGCCTTGCCACGGATTGACTGCCCCATGTGTATATAGGACCCTTTTTAGGGTTTCTGGACAACTTTTCATTTTTCCCTTGGGTTTTCTGCAACCTTGCTCTCTCTCTCTCTCTTTCTTGAGGCGATTTGGAGTTGATTTAGAGGCAATTTCTCAGATTCGTAGGAGTTAAGGCTTGCATGTTCAGATCTAGTCCTATTGGAGCTTTGAGAAGCCATCGATGGCTTCTTTGTGAGTATCTTTTCTCCTTTCTGGTTTATATTTGTACGGTAAAGGTTTCTAACTTGGGAACTTTGAAGATCTGGCCGTATTTTGTTGTTGTCTTGGTGAATTGGTCTGTAATAACTTGAAACTTGACCATAGTGGAGAGACTTCCCTAGAAATATGGAGCCGTGGAGTAGGTCCTTATTTAAAGGCTGAACCGCGTAAATCTTGGTGTTCTTTGTCGTGTGTGTGTTGATCTTTCATTTGATACTTATTATACTACAGTTACAGGTTTAGTCTTAGATCTGAAAGTCTATAATCATATTCCCTAAAGTTACTTTGAGATCAGAAGTTTTTTGTTAAAGATCCAAAGTGATGTGTGTTTCTACGTCTATCAAAATTTAATATAAAACCCTATCTATTAAACAAAACTAAATTGAAGTGAAGGGCGAGAGGGAGTCGAATCATAGGGACTAAGAGTGCGTGAATTTAGTCTATGACTTAAATTGATTTGAATAAAATTGAGAGGTTTTTGTATTAATTAACCTAAGGAAACAACAATTAAACTAAAGTAATCTACTTCTAATCGGAAAAGTGTATTAAATTGGAACCTGGGATTTCGAATCCATCGTTAGGCAATTACATTTGCGTTAATTTTTAACTTGGGATTATTAATTGTCACACGAGTAGTGGTTTAGGCTACAAGCTTCAACCTACTGAGGTGATGTGGTCAGTATCGCGTATTGACCCTATCTAACTAAAGCATAAAGAAAATAGACTTTACCTAATGTATTGTTAATTATTACGTATTGACCCTATCTAACTAAAGCATAGGGAAGATAGGCTCTAATTAACAATTTGGTTAATACTATTGCTCTATTAATTAATCCTAAGGCTACAAGCATAAAGAATTAATTTATAAATATCAATATCCACAATTAAAGGTTACAAACTCAATAATCATATCAATTGAATAGACAAAAAAATATAATACTTCAAAGTATTCATTTCAACCAATCAATTCATGTAAACAATCAAATTAACCCGAAGTAAAAGTAAACAAAAGTAAAGGCTAAGATTTCATCTAACCCCAGAGAGCAAGATAGCTCTCCGTCAAGGATGATCCGGTGAAGGAGGAGATGAACGAACTCATGTCGGTCTTCACGCTAATTTCGCTCTCATTCCAATTGAACGAAAAAAAAGAAAAATAAAATTTAATGAGAGAGAGAGAGAGCTGAGAGAAAAATGCAGAGGTGGTGAACGAGGCAAAGCACAGCCGATACGTCCCCCCAGAACCAGAGACCCCCTCTTCTTTTTAAATCGAAACGAACCCTAAGTCGGTGTTGTTGGACCGGGCTGAGGACGTCCTGGTGTGGCTATTGGTGGGCCAGAGTCTGGCGCTGGTGCTTTGGGTCGAGCTGGGTCGATGTGTTTGGGGCGAGGTCGACGATGAACGGTAACGGGCTGCGTTTTTGGGCTGTGACAGGGTGTTGGGCCTGTGGTTGTGGTTGGTGGCTGACGGGCCAGTGCTGCTGGTGGTCGATCTGGGTCGTGGTTGATGGGCTGTGCGTTTGGGCTGGGCTGAGGATGGTGATGGGCCTGTGAAGTTGGTCTGGGCTAGTGGTGAGCTGAGGTTACTGTAGCGGTGCGGCTTGGGGTTGTTGAAGATGAACAGTGCTGGCTCGGGTCGATGCGGGTCGCGCTTATACGTTCTAGTCCCGAATCTCGATTGACTTGATTTAATTGTTTACGCATCGAATTTGCCTCATTTGTACCAACATTTGACAATTTTCGGAACTTTAATTTCAAACCTGTTAAACATAAAAATTGCCAAAATGAGTGTAGAATTATAATTAAATAGGTGCAAAATAATTAAAATAACAATTAAAAGATGCGTAAATATGAGATGTATCAACACTCCCACACCTAACCTTTACTAGTCCTCGAGCAAAGTATATGAATTAACATATAGATTAAAGTGACCAACTACCCCAACCTTCACCCAGTTTTCCGAGATTAACAACTATATTACAATTCAAGCCAAGATTAAATTATTTAGAGTATTCTCCAATTCCATGAATTCATGTGATTAAACTTCAAAACTCGTCATAGAATTTCATTAACCATGTATCAACTAATAGGAATTACTCAAGCAATTTAAGCGCACAAGTTAAAGAGATTAGGATTTCATGACACGGAATCTCCTCAAATTCTCGCTTCCAACCAAATATATAAAGGTTTTGTGCACCCGCACCATTGAATCACCTAAACACATGCCTATATATAGAGAATGTTTAAGTGGCATATAAGTGATCACTTTACAACATTATGACCTTGATATAGCACAAAAGAAACTTCTTTGTCATGAATGTATACCAGTTTCCACTTTTTTTTTCTTTCTTTTGCCTTTTTCTTTTCGAGGAACCCCTTTTTTTTTCTTTTTTTCCTTTTCATTTTTTTCTTTTTGTTTCCTCTTTCTTTTCTGTCCATTTTTGGACCTTTTTTTTTATAACACGTACTTCATCATTACAATTGACATTGACCAACCAGTACTTTACATAACATCAAGGGCAAGGATTAGGATAAGCCAATAGGGCAGGCTTACAAAACTCAAGATATATAAGGTTGTTTACTCAAATTCTGTAGATTTTTCACAACATGAAAGTCATGTGCTCAGTGAATATGTGAGCAGCATGAGTAGAACCTATTAATATCAACAATAATCAACAACACTCATTAACAAGTATGAAGTAGAATCATTTAATTTCATGGAATTAAGAGAACGAAATAAGCAACTAATCCCACTTTCATCATAACATACAGTCGATCAAGGAAAACTTGGCTAAACGGTTATAATGCACGCTCAAAATGCCCAAAACAATGTTCAAAATTGTAAAAATTTGACAAAAAATGAGCAAATGCAAATGAGCCTCACCCCCACACCTAAATCATGCATTGTCCTTAATGCAACAACATCAATCATTAAAGCACAAGAGATAGGTGAGATGGAGCAATACAACCTGACAAGACGGCGTGGACATGTATATATGATTCCTTCAGCCTGGCACAAGAACCTGAAAAGAGAGAAAACAAGCCTCGAAGCAACTAATTAGGTCAAAACTAAATTAAAACAAAAAAATAATAGAGACCTAGGCTGCCTCCTAGGAGCGCTAAGTTTTACGCCTTCAGCCAGGCGCAGTGAATCAAGCAGAGATCAAGTATTAGTCATTGTGTCCATCAAAGAGACAACTTCAATAAGCTGTCCATCAGCAATGCCATCCAACTCAACAACAGGTTTAAGCCTTTGACTATTTAAAGTGAACACACGGCCATCTTTATGGTGGTTTATCTCAATAGCACCCGAAGGGTATACCTGCTTAACCACAAAAGGACCATCCCACCTAGACCTTAACTTACCCGAAAAAAGACGCAATTTGGAATTAAAAAGCCAAACCTTTTGATCAAGAGCAAATGTTTTCCTCAAAATATGTTTATCATGAAAAGCCTTGGTTTTAGCTTTATAAATATTTGCATTCTCATAAGCTTCATCTCTCAACTCCTCAAGTTCACTCAATTGGAGCTTTTGATTAGATCCAGCTTGGTCTAAGTCAAAATTCAAGGCTCTAGTGGCCCAATAAGCACGGTGTTCTAGCTCAGCTAGTAAATGACATGCTTTACCAAAGGCCAACCTATAGGGTGACATATCAAGTGGAGTCTTATTGGCAGTGTGGTAAGCCCAAAAAGCATCATTCAGCCTAAGGGACCAATCTTTCCTATCAGGACGAACCGTTTTCTCAAGTATAGACTTGATCTCACGGTTTGAAAGCTCTACTTGACCACTAGTTTGGGGATGATAGGAGGCAGCAATCTTATGATGCACTGAGTACTTCCTAAGAAGTGCCTCAAATAACCTATGAATGAAATAACTACCACCATCACTAATGAGTGATCTAGGGGTACCAAAGTGGTTAAAAATGTGGTCCTTGACAAATTGCATGACCACTTTGTGGTCATTGGTCCTAGTAGGTATAGCCTCAACCCATTTAGCCACATAGTCAACCCCTAAAAGTATGTAAACAAATCCAAAAGATGGGGGAAATGGTCCCACAAAGTCAATACCCCAAACATCAAATATTTCCACAATTAAAACGGGGTTCAAAGGCATCATGTCTCGATGCGTCATTGCACCTCTGTGTTGACAACTCTCACATGCAAGACAAAACTTGTGAGCGTCCTTGAACAGAGTAGGCCAATAAAAACCACACTGTAGGAATTTTGTAGCAGTCCTACCACCTCCAAAGTGTCCTCCACATGCATATGAGTGACAAAAAGATAAAATTCTATGATACTCACACTCTGGAACACATCTACGAATTACTTGGTCCGCACAATGTTAAAACAAGTCAGGGTCGTCCCAATAAAAGTGCTTTACTTGAGAGTAAAACCTTTCCTTTTCTTGCTTAGACCAAGTAGATGGAATCGCACCTATAGCAAGGAAGTTAACAATATCTGCAAACCAAGGGCCACGTGAATGAGAGACAACAAAAAGTTGCTCCTCGGGAAAAGAGTCATGCATTGAAATAGATGGATCCTGATGCTCAAAGAAAGAGAGATGGTTAGCTACCACATTCTCTGCACCTTTCTTATCTCTAATCTCAATGTCAAACTCTTGAAGTAGAAGAATCCACCTAATGAGCCTAGGTTTTGTTTCTTTCTTAGAGAGCAAATATTTCAACGCAGCATGGTCAGAATAGATAATGACTTTTGACCTCAAAAGATAGGAACGAAACTTTTCAAGAGCGAACACTATAGCTAGCAACTCCTTTTCAGTGGTGGTGTAATGGCGCTGTGAATCATTAAGAGTTTTACTAGCATAGTAAATGACATGAGGCACTTTGTTCACTCTTTGACCTAGGACGGCACCTATAGCAAAATCAGAAGCATCACACGTAATTTCAAAAGGAAGAGAGTAATCTGGGGGCTGCATAATGGGGACCAAAACAAGTAATGACCATAGTTTTTGAAAAGCTTCTAGGCAAGACTCATCAAACTCAAATGATGTCTCCTTAGCTAGCAAGCTAGTTAATGGTCTGGCCAGTTTTCCAAAGTCCTTAATGAATCTCCTATAGAAACCTGCATGACCTAGAAAGGATCTAACTTGCTTCACGTTTGAGGGAGGAGGTAAGTTTGCAATCAGATCTACCTTATCCTTATCAACCTCAATACCCTTCTTAGACACTCTATGACCCAATACAATCCCCTCTTGAACCATGAAGTGACTCTTTTCCCAACTCAAAACAAGATTGGTCTCTTCACATCTTTTTAGCACAAGCCTTAAAATCCACAAACATTCATCAAACGAAGGTCCGAAAATAGAGAAATCATTCTTAAAAACCTCAAGAAATCTGTCTACCATGTCAGAAAAGATAGACATTATGCATCTCTGGAATGTAGCGGGTGCATTATATAAACCAAAAGGCATCCTACGGTAGGCAAATGTGCCAAAGGGGCACGTAAAAGCCATTTTTTCCTGATCCTCTGGGTAGAATGCTACCTGGTTATATCCTAAATATCCATCGAGAAAACAGTAAAAGCTCTGACTAGCTAAATTCTCCAAAATCTGGTCAATGAATGGTAGAGGAAAATGGTCCTTCTTAGTGGCAAAGTTAAGCTTCCTATAGTCAATACATACTCTCCAGCCTGTGGTCTCTCTAGTGGGCACTAACTCTCCATCACTACTCCTAACCACAGTAACGCCCTACTTCTTTGGGACTACCTGAACAGGACTAACCCACCTACTATCAGAAATTGGGTAAATGATACCTGCATCAAGCAATTCAACAATCTCTTTCTTTACAACTTCCTTCATGTTAGGGTTCAACCTCCTGTGCACCTCTCTAGTGGGTCTAGCATTCTCATCAAAAAAAAAATCCTATGCATACAAATGGAAGGGTCTATACCCTTCAAATCAGCCACAGACCACCCGATGGCACTCTTATGATCACTAAGCATTATCATCAAGGTATCCTCCTGTTCCCTAGACAACTGAGAAGAGATAATCACAGGTAAAGTCTCATCGGGTCCTAAGAAAGCATACTTAAGAGTAGATGGCAACGACTTAAGTTCAAGTTTGGGTGGTGAAACTATGGAAGCCAAGGCAGGGGAATCAGAAAGTGTAGGTAAAGCTTCTACTTTTGACAACCAATGACAAGTCTTTAAAGGGGCACATATCTCAAGCAAATCATTCATCTCTCTAATGTCATTTTCAATCTCAAAATCATCAAACCAAGTGCTCGCTCAAGGGAATCACTAACTAGGATAGAAGGGAGTGTTTGGTCCACCAAATCATCAATAATATCCACCCAGAGACATTCCGACTCATCCTTACTAGTGAGTGACAACGAAGCCTTAAAAATATTCAACCTAATAGTCATATTGGCAAAGCTAACATCTATTACCCCAGATCTACAATTAATGGTAGCATTGGCCGTCGCTAAGTAAGGCCAACCTAGAATGACAAGGATAAGGTTTTTTGGATGACTAGAAGGTTCCATATCAAGCACGAGGAAATCAGTAGGAAACAAGGCTTTGTCTACTCTCACTTGTACGTTAATCAGCTCCCCAAGGGGAATCCTAGTTGATCTATCTGCTAATTGCAAGGTCACCGTGGTGGGTTGCAACTCTCCAAGGCCTAATTTCCCATAAACCGAGTAAGGAATAATGTTGAAGCTCGCTCCTAAGTTCAGTAAGGCTTTATTGATCGGGTAGTCACCAAGTGAACAAGAGATGGTGGGGACACCAGGGTCTTTGCACTTAACTGGAGTGTCACACTTCAGAATAGAGCTCACTTGCTCGGCTAAGAACACTTTTTTAGGCAGATGTGCTCTAGATCGCCTCTTTTGGTTCAGAAGGTCCTTAATAAACTTTGCGTAGGCCGAGATCTATTTAATCGCATCAAGAAGGGAAATGTTTATCTTTACTTGCCTAAACGTCTCCAAAAAGTCTTCCCACTTCTTGCCCTTCCCATTTGGATGTGGTGCAACTAAAGCTTGGGGGAAGGGTACTCTAGTTACATATGAGGAAGGAAGATAAGAGGCTTCAGGAGTGGGAGAACGGTGCATGACCTCACCGGTCTCCTTTTCTCTTTCCTTGCTCTTCTCTTCTTCCTCACCACTCATGGGTACTTCACTTTCAGCACTCACCCCATTGTCAACCTCCTTCCCATTTCTCAACAATGTAATGGATTTTGCTTGTTCTTGCTGGGAAGGATAGTTGTCTTGTCTTACATAGTTCCTAGGGTTCTCTACAGCCTGGCTAGGGAGTCTTCCCTCATCTCTCCTACTCAGAGTGTTAGCTAGTTGACCTATTTGGGTTTCTAGCTTTGCAATCGATTGTGTATGAGAGTGGAGGAGTTGGGAATTAGCTTCCAAGCCTTTCAGCGCACTCAAAACCTTCTCTTCAAAATTTGAATTAGAGCTCAAATTAGGAGGTTGAGAGTAGTTAGAAGCATAGCCTTGCGGTTGAAAACCGACAGGCCGGGGCATACCAGGTTGTTGAGGTCGTGGGTTCTGTTGTTGTAGCATAAACTATCCTTCTCCTCCTTGCCTCCAGGAGAAGTTAGGATGGTTTCCCCAGCCCGGATTGTACGTGTTAGAGTATGGGTCACTTCATGAGAATCTTTGGGCTACATTGACTTGTTCCTCCGACCACTCCACATAAGGTGAAGCAGAAGGGCAGTCATGTGTAGAATGAGAGACACTAGAACATGAAGAGCAAGCACTATGCACATTTGCAACATGAGACACATTAGGTACAGTAGAGGGGGCCAGTGTCATCTTAAATAGGGAAGTTAACTGCTCTACGGAAGAGGCAAGAGAGTCTACTTTTTTACTAAGATGGAGGTGTGAGCAATCTCGTTTACTCCTTTATTTGACCTAGCAGCATTAAGACATGCATGTGCGGCAGATTGTTGTGAATTCTCATTCAAAAGTCCAAACAGTTCCCACGCCTCATCCTCATTCTTTCTAAGGAACTGACCACAACACGAGGCATC
This sequence comes from Simmondsia chinensis, assembly GCA_018398585.1. Taxonomy (NCBI): domain Eukaryota; kingdom Viridiplantae; phylum Streptophyta; class Magnoliopsida; order Caryophyllales; family Simmondsiaceae; genus Simmondsia; species Simmondsia chinensis. The sequence goes on along the minus strand of JAGTTD010000026.1, from coordinate 3,693,028 downwards.
AACAGTTTGTTGACCCTTCTCAGTCAACCCATAATAAAAGTTCTGGACTAGTTGCCATTTAGGGATAGCATGATGTGGATAAGCTCGTAAGAGTTCCCTAAACCTATCCCAACTCTCGTGAAACTCCTTAGTAGGGAGCTGGGCGAAGGTGTTAATGGCTCTCCTAGCAGTGTTAGTCTTGCTAATGGGATATAATTTCTTAAGAAATTCTTGTTGCATTTGGGTCCAAGTACTAATTGTCCCATTAGGTAAGGTGCCTAACCAATATTTAGCATTTTCCTTTAAAGAGAAAGGAAAGAGGCGAAGTAAGATGGCATCATCACTAACGTTAGAAATCCTGAAGGTTGAGCAAACCTCCATGAAACTGTCCAAGTGTGTGTACGGGTTCTCATTGTCTAGGCCGTGGAATGAAGGAAGCATTTGTATAGTATGTGGCTTAAGCTCGAACTGATGGGCTACGGGTGGCAACCTAATGCAAGATGGTGAGGTGTGTGTAGTGGGAGTAAAATACTCCATGAGCGCACGTGGTTGTTGTTCGTCAGTCATTACTAAATCAGAGTTAGCACTAGCGAATTTTGCTCGGTGTTGGGTTCTAAGGTCTCTTAAAGTTCTTTCAATTTCAGGGTCGAATATAGTAAGGTCAAGAGACAAAGAGCGACGACCGTGCTTGACCAATTAACCACACAAAGCAAGTAAATTAAAAATTAAATAAGCAAAATAAATAAAACAGACACTTAAAAAGAAAAGCAAACAATAAACTATCCTAAAATTAACCTATGCACGAAAATTTCAAAATAAATAATGCTTTAAAAATAAATAAATAAATAGATAAATAAATGAATAAATAAACACTTTTTTAAAACAAAGAAAAGAAAATAAAATATTTAAATTTTTTTTTTTATATAATTTTTAAAGAAAGGGGCAATAACAACTAAAAACAATTTAAGACAATTAAAAATCAAAGAAAATCACGAACGTTGCCTAGTCCCCGGCAATGGCGCCAAAATCATGATGTGTTTTTCTACGTCTATCAAAATTTAATATAAAACCCTATCTATTAAACACACATAAATTGAAGTGTAGGGCGAGAGGGTGTCGAATCACAGGGACTAAGAGTGTGTGTATTTATTTTATGACTTAAATTGATTTGAATAAAATTGAGAGGTTTTTGTATTAATTAACCTAAGGAAACAACAATTAAACTAAAGTAATCTACTTCTAATTCGAAAAGTGTATTAAATTGGAACCTGGGGTTTCGAATCCATCGTTAGCCAATTACTTTTGTGTTAATTTTTAACTTGGGATTATTAATTGTCACACGAGTAGTGGTTCAGGCTACAAGCTTCAACCTACTAAGATGATGTCTTCAGTATCGTGTATTGACCCTATCTAACTAAAGCATAAGGAAAATAGGCTTTACTGGACGTATTGTTAATTATTACGTATTGACCCTATCTAACTAAAGCATAGAGAAGATAGGCTTTAATTAACTATTTGGTTAATAATATTGCTTGATTAATTAATCCTAAGGCTACAAGCACAAAGAATTAATTTATAAATATCAATATCAACAATTAAAGGTTACAAACTCAATAATCATATCAATTGAATAGACAATAAAAATATAATACTTCAAAGTATTCATCTCAACCAAGCAATTCATGTAAACAATCCAATTAACCCGAAGTAAAAGTAAACAAAAATAAAGGCTAAGATTTCATCTAACCCCAGAGAGCAAGTTAGCTCTCTATCAAGGATGATCCGGTGAAGGATGAGATGAACGAACTCATGTCGGCCTTCACGCTAATTTCGCTCTCGTTCTAATTTAACGAAAAAAAAAGAAAAATAAAATTTAATGAGAGAGCTGAGAGAAAAACGCAGAGGTGGTGAAAGAGGCAGAGCATAGCCAATGCGTCCCCCCAGAACCCGAGACCCCCTCTTCTTTTTAAATCGAAACGAACCCTAAGTCGGTGTTGTTGGGCCGGGCTGACGACGTCCTGGTGTGGCTATTGGTGGGCCGGAGTCTGGCGCTGGTGCTTTGGGTCTAGCTGGGTCGGTGAGTTTGGGGCGAGGTCGACGATGAACAGTAACGAGCTACGTTTTTGGGCTATGACAGGGTGTTGGGCCTGCGGTTGTGGCTGGTGGCTGACAGGCCAGTGCTGCTAGTGGTCGATCTGGTCGTGGTTGATTGGCTGTGCGTTACTGTAAGCCGAGGTTACTGTAGCTGTGCGGCTTGGGGTTGTTGACGATGAATAGTGCTGGCTCGGGTCGATGTGGGTTCAGCTTATACGTTCTTGTCCCGAATCTCGATTGACTTGATTTAATTGTTTACGCATCAAATTTGCCTCATTTGCACCAACATTTGACAATTTTCGGAACTTTAATTTCAAACCTGTTAAACATAAAAATTGCCAAAATGAGTGTAGAATTATAATTAAATAGGTGCAAAATAATTAAAATAACAATTAAAAGATGTGTAAATATGAGACGCATCACAAAGTTTTTGCAACTAAAACTCAACAAACAATTTCTCAATGTAGTGTGCTTGAGACAATATAATGCCATTTTTAATTTTAATTAATTGCATTCTTAGTATAACATCAACAGGACCAAGATCTTTCATATCAAAACTACTAGACAAGAAAGATTTAGTATCCATAATATCACAAAGCTTACTTCCGAATATTAGTATGTCATCAACATATAAACAATGTATAACACATGTATCACCAATTGGTTTAATAAATACACATTTATCTGCACTAGTTATTTGAAAACCATTTGAAAGCATCACTTGGTCAAATTTATCATGCCATTATTTGGGTGCTTGTTTTAATCCATAAAGGAATTTTACAAGCCTGCACACTTTGTTTTCTTGCCCAGGAATTATGAACCCTACTGGTTGGTCCATGTAAATTTCTTCTTCTAAATCACCATTCAAAAATGCCGTCTTAACATCCATTTGGTGAATTTCTAACTTATAGCTAGAGGCAAGAGCAAGTAAAAATCTTATTGTAGTAATTTTAGAAACCGGTGAATATGTATCAAAATAATCAACCATTTCCTCTTGTTTAAACCCCTTAGCTACAAGTCTTGCTTTAAATTTATCAATTGACCCATCCGTTCTTTATTTTTTGCAGAAACCCCATTTACAACCAATTGTTCTACACCCATATGGTAAATCAATCAGACCCAAGTTTTGTTGGACATAAGGGAATCTGTTTCGTCTTTGACTACTTCTTTCCAAAAAGGAGCATCAACTGATTGCATTGCATCTCTATAAGTTTTGGGATCATCTTCTAGCAAAAATGTGTAAAACTCATCACCAAATGTTTTAGATTTTCTAGCTCTTTTACTTCTTCTAGGCTCATTATGAGAATAATCATCATTATCAAAGCCTATAAGTCTAGGAGAACTAGAAGAACCACCATGAAAATTTTGTCTAGAAACATTATTTTTCATAGGAAAAGCATCTTCAAAGAAAGCAACATCATGAGATTTAATAATGGTATTATTAGAAATTTCAGAAACTTCTGAATTTAATACCAAAAACCTATAAGTGGTAATATTCAAAGAATGCCCAACAAATGCACAATCTACAGTTTTAGGGCCAATTTTCTTTTTCCTTACAACAGGAATATTCACCTTAGCCAAACACCTCCACACTTTTAAGTGTTTTAAAGAAGATTTTCTATTTTACCACAGTTCGTATGGTGTTTTATCAATATTTTTATATAGTACTCTATTCAAAATATAGCATGCAGAAAAAAGAGCGTCACCCCATAAGTTATTAGGTAAACCATAACTTATGAGCATCGCATTGACCATATCTAACAATGTTCTATTTTTTTTTTTCTGCTACACCATTAGATTGAGGGGAATAAGGTGGTGATACTTGATGTATGATATCATGAACTTCACAAAATTCGTTCATATTAGTTAAAGCATATTCACCACCCCTATCAGAACGTAATATTTTTATTTTTTGTTCTAATTGATTTTCTGCTTCCTATAAATCTTAAATTTATCAAATAACTCATTTTTCAAGTTAATCAAATAAACATAGCAATATTTTGAGAAATCATCTATAAAAGTAATAAAATATCTTTTCCCACCTCGAGTTAAGACAAGGTTATTATCGCAAACATCACTATGAACTAATTCTAACAACTTAGTTTCTCTATATACCGATTTGAAAGGTTTTCTAGGTTATTTGGCTTGTACACATATTTCACATGTTTCTTTCATATGAACATGTGACTTAGGAATAAGATCCATATGCATCATTCTTTTCATTGCATTTAAGTTAACATGACCAAGTTTACCATGCCAAGTATCAAAACTTTGAACAGTTGAAATAGATAAAGAAGATGCGGATATTGAATTATTAGGAGAATGCAATATACTTAACCGAAAAAGACCATCTAACAAGTATCCTTTACCAACAAAAGAACCAAATCTACTAATCACTACTTTATTTGACTCAGAAACAACATTAAAACCTTGTAGAACTAAAAGAGACACACTAATCAAATTCTTCCTAATGTCAAATACGTGAACGGCATCATCCAAAGTTAAGAATTTTCCAGATGCAACTCTAAACGGAATTTTCCTTGTCCTAGGCCACGAGCCACACTCCCATTTCCCATGCACACAGTTCTTGTGCCAGATACCTGATAAGACAAAAGTGAGTTTTTATCAACACACACGTGAACATTTGCCCCAGAGTCAATCCACCACTCGTTTGTATTCAAAGATATTGAGTTCAACTCTGGGGTACTAACAAAATACTTGTTAGCATGGGAATCGGAGTTAGCCCCTACAGTCACCACATTAGCTTGTGGTTTAGGAGCATTTTGAGATTTAGGGGTTTGAGATTTAGGGGTTGTCCATGATGGTGGTAGCAATCCTTAGCTCTGTGATTGGTCTTCCCACATACCCAACACTGGTTCTGATTATTATTGTCTTGAGGCTTATTATTTATTATTGTTGTTTTTGTTATTATTCGCACCATGATTTCGTTTAGGACCATTTTTCTTGAAAGGTTTTTTCCTTGGCTTATAAGAATTTTCAACAATATGAGCCTTAGCTTGAAACTCGGTTTTTTGAATATGGTTCTTAGAAGAGCGATGGTTATCCTCAATTTTCAAAGCAACATACAATTCTTCCAAAGTAAAATTTTCAGGTTTATGTTTTAAACTTCTAGCAAAATCGGACCAAGATGGTGGTAACTTTTTAATGAGTGAAGTAATAAGCACTATGTCATTGATTTCAATCCCCATTATTTTCATGTTAAGAACCACTTTTTGAAACTCATGAATTTGGTCTGTAACACTTTTACCATCAAGCATTTGAAAATCAAGCCAAATTTTGACTGAGCATCTTTTTAAACCTCTTCCTTCTGTCTCATATCTATAATCAAGTGCATTCCATAGTTTTAAAGAAGATTTAGTATGACAAAAAATGCTGTAAATATTATCAGACAAAGCACTTAAAATTCTACCGTGGCATAAATTGTCTTTATCATTTGAAGTACTCTTATCAGTTGAAGTAGAGTCGCTACTAATAGGGGTACCACTAGATTCAGAGGTTTTTTCAATACCTTTTGAGAAGCACCAAAAATAATCCTAATTCGATAAGCCAAAACTTCATCTGTTGTTGCCAACTGAAAAAATTTTGTCCCGTAAATTTTTTCGGTTTACTAGCCAAAACATTTAGAAGGTCCATGTTTAAAGTCAATTTTTTTTTTTTTTTTTGACTAAGCTAATTTCCTTTCTAAGATTGTTAAAAAATATAATATATAATGCACCAAAAATTCAACAAAAATTATAATAAAGTAGAGATGCTCAACAAAACATAAATAACAATAACAATCTAAAGACAATATAAATCAGAAAGGGTTAAGAAACGCCTGTGTTGGGTTGAGGCATGTGAGAACGCCCTTCTTAGAAAGGAAACGCCCCTCCTGCACTAGTATTGTATTTGTATACGCTCCTTTCCCAGGATTCAAAAACTCATCGGACCTCTATTAGTGCAGCGATCAAAGATCCCCGAACTATAATTAGCAAGCTCACAATTTTTCACAAGAATAGAAGGGATTGAAGGAATAAAATATTTTTTCTTTTATATATATAATTTTTTTTTTCTCATCATGGTCATGCTTATATATACAAAAACATATACTTAATAATTTTTGTTTAATGGCATGACCGTTCGCAATACACTTCAATGCATGTTAATTGTCTCTTTCAAGTTTCATTGCCAAATAGTAAGAAACGGACAATAATGATAAAAAAGTAAATGATTTAAACAACAATTTTAATTATGAGTAATAAGTATTCTTTTTATAAAAAAATATATATAAAAATAGTTAATTTTTAAATCACTAAAATACATAATTTTTCCAACATTTACTTCCTCATAAGAAGCCTTATTGTGAGAGTGTGAGCTAGTATCTCATGTAGAACCGGTCAAAGTTGCAAGCGTTCATTCTGTCCCAACAGTAGATTATACACTGTTAGTTTCACTTTTTTAAATTGTGAGACTTGTTAAACACATATATATAATTATTAAAAGACAAGACATTACCAGATAATTTTATTCCAATAATATACACTATCCATCAAGTGTTGTTGGAGAATTGTTACACAACACACCTTGATGGTGAATTCTCCTCCTTCGGTTCATCTGCTTCATATCTACAAACTATTGACAAAGAAAAATATGATAAATGCAACCACAATATGAACTCACTATGAGGCTCACTGTAATTAGTGGCCTCCAGTGAAGCCACATCCGACTACATGGTCCAATAATATTTGTTGAGAGAAAAGACTATCCAAACACAACAGTGGCCATAAAGGACAATGTTGACCTCCATGTGTTCACTGTCCACAAACTTAGGAACTTATATGAGATTTCACGTGTATAATTTGCAGTTAAGGTTGGAACCTTTAATGGTAGTATTGATTAAGTGTACATAAAGTTACCAGAAACATCCACATCACTACCTAAGTAAACGCAAAACCAACAATATTGGAAAATAATCTTAGTTAGCATCAGATTTGAAAACCATGTGTATATGTCCTTTTTTCCCTTTCTTCTGGGCTATTAGATAGATTGTGGGAGAGACCTTGTTGGTTGAAGCATATCTCATGTTATCTCTCCATATTTATATTGTATATATATTCAATGTACATGCCGCGAATAACATGAAGCTTTGCATAGCGTGTTTACCTAATGACTAAATTGTGCCATTGGAATATTCCACGTCTAATACTACATGTCAAAAATAGTAGAGAACATATCACATAGATATTTTAGATTCACATTAGAAACTCAATTCAAGAGAATACCAAGTTCAAAATAATAATCAATGTACCAACTACAAGATCTTCCATGTAGTGTTTAGATCACCCCTACTATCATTTTTAATGAAAAATTAAGTGGGTATCTTAACAAAAACCAACTACTATTGTATGTAAAGCCTAATATGAGTATGGTCTTCAAGTTTGACACTCCTTACGTGGACATGTATAGAGACTACAAGGAGCACTCTTTTTTACCACCCTATAATTGGTCCGCTTAGATTGTGTAACACCAGACTTTAGTAGTTTTATAAGGATATTATGATTTGTGTACCATTTATAGATTCCAATTTTGAAGAGGCATGTACATAAAAAACAAATGGTGGCAGTCAATCTGTCATTAGGACAAATAGCAACCACTTTTAGTTTAGTCATCCTTCGTCAAGCATCTTTCTTTCTTAACTATGACCATGAATGTGTCTAATGCATGTCTAATGGGTTGAGTGTCCAATTGACAATTAGATTGGTCATAACACCAAGTACCAAACACCGACCTTAAGAGAAAAGAATACACTCGCAACCTGGCATCTTTATAGGTTATCCTCATGGCAAGAAAGGATATAAAGTGTATTATCTTGGAAGTAATAAAATAGTGTTATCTAGGGATTTTCGGTTTTATGAGGATATTTTTCCTTATGCAAACTCAACTGAAGAGAAATCTGTTTTTGATAATGAGATTGAAATCCCAACGGATATTTTATATGAGGATGAACCAAACCAAAAAGGGACCGAGTCAACCGAACCAGTTGGCACCCAGATGCCAGAACCGGGATCGACAGACCCGGTATCTGCAGTCCCAACCGACATTGATATTGGTCCAGAACCGGGTCCAAATTCCGATATTGCTATTAGTCCAAAACTGGGTTCCGAGATAGTGGCAAGAAGAAGTGATCGCATTCGCACTGTACCGGTTAGATATCATGATTATGTTTGTGACTTGCCTTCTTCCATGACCCATCCCAATGCGCCTGATCCGTCAACTAATTCGGGTATTCTCTATCCCATCTCAAATTTTATCTCTAACGCACAATTTTCTAGCGCTCACATGACAGTTTTAAATGCCATCACATCATGTGATGAGCCAAAGACTTTTCAGCAGGCCGTTCAACATAAGCATTGGAGAGATGCTATTGAAAAGGAGATTTGCGCACTGGAAGAAAATCAAACCTGGACCTTGGAAGATTTGCCACATGGGAAGAAGGCTGTAGATTCAAAGTGGGTATACAAGGTGAAGTACAAATCAAACGGGACTGTTGAAAGATACAAGGCCCGGTTGGTGGCTAAGGGGTATACACAAGTGGAAGGTATAGATTATCATGATACTTTCGCACCTGTTGCAAAATTAGTAACTATTAGATGTGTGTTAGCAGTTGCACCAGCTCGTAGTTGGATAATTCACCAACTTGATGTTAATAATGCTTTCTTACATGGGGACCTTGATGAGGAAGTGTACATGAAACTTCCTTTAGGTTTTGAGCACCAAAACAAAGGAAACGTTTGCCGGCTTCGTAAATCCCTTTATGGTTTGAAACAAGCATCTCGAAATTGGAATCAGAAATTTACCTCTACCCTTACCGAGATAGGTTTTTGTCAATCCAAGCTAGATTATTCCCTTTTCTCTTATTTTCATAAAAACGTATTTACCACCGTGCTCATATATGTGGATGACGTCATTATAACCGGTAATAACATGAGTCACATCTCTGAAGTGAAGGGTATACTAAACAAATTTTTTGGGATAAAGGACTTGGGACCAGCAAAATATGTTTTGGGGATAGAAGTGGCTCGATCACCAGAAGGGGTTATGTTGAACCAACGCAAGTACACTTTAGACATTCTTGATGAAGTAGGGATGTTAGGTGCGAAACCCGTTTCTACACCTATTATAGTAAACCATGAATTGGCAAATGGAGTGGGGGAAGTGTTTGAAGACCAGGGTCGGTATAGACGTCTCGTTGGTAGATTGTTATATTTGACGATCACCCGGCCTGATATTTTTTATGCTGTTTATATTTTGAGTCAGTTCACACATGATCCACGACAACCCCATTTTGATGATGTCATGAGACTTCTAAGGTATTTGAAGGGAACACCGGGACAAGGGATATTTTTACCGTCTACTAGTGACTTGAAACTGCATGGATTCTGTGATTCCGATTAGGCAGGTTGTCCTACTACGAGACGGTCAACTACAGGTTATGTCATTTTTCTAGGAGACGCACCCATTTCATGGAGATCCAAGAAGCAAACAGTTGTTTCCCGCTCTACGGCTGAGGCCAAGTATTAGTCAATGGCCACCACTACAAGTGAAATCGTGTGGTTGCGACGTTTGTTATCTGTTCTTCTTGTCCCAACTAACGATCCTACTATGTTATATTGTGATAATCAGGCAGCTCTTCACATAGCTTCTAATCCAGTGTTTCATGAGCGAACCAAATATATAGAGATTGATTGCCACTTCATTCGAGAAAAGCTGCTTGGAGGGGAGATCGCCACATCCTATGTTCGCTCTACCAATCAGATTGCCGATGTTCTTACAAAAGCTTTAGCTAGTGCTAGTTACTTAAGTTTTCTTCGCAAGTTGGGCATGATTAATCTTCACGCTCCAACTTGAAGGGGAGTGTTAAATACTGTTATTTTTTTGTATTATACGTTTTTTTTTGTACATGTGTAGCGAAATAGGCAATTTACTCATGTAAATTAAGGAAAGAATGAGAAAGAGACATTTTCCCCCCATTCTCTTCCTTGGCTGCCATTTTCTTCCCCCTCAATCAAGGGGAAGAATCTTTCCCTTTCTAACTTTCTAGTTCTTCTTTTTAAGTAGATGTTTTATATGTGTAATTTCATAAATTGAAAATACAAGTGAAGAAGTATTCTTCCAATATTGTGTCTTTGCGTCTCATATTTCTATAAAACGAAAAATGGAAAAATTACTCCCTAGAATCTACTTTTCTGTGAAAACAAACGGAGCCAAGTGTCATAAGAAGGAGAAAGTAGGGAATCAGAGACACTGTAAATATAGATCTTTCCTTTAAAATGCAGCAAAACTCCTTTCAAGATTTTCTAGAGCGATAATGGTTAAATTTTTTCTCGTAAATCAAATTTCCACCACCATGAGAAGGAAAATTAGTGAATTACAATCAATACATAAATTCAACTGTAAATTTAAAAGACATGAATTTTTATATATGACAATACATGAATTGAAATCACTTGTAGTGTAAACAATATTCGTACTAAATTTAATGTATTTAGCATCCAACTTTTTAAGAGGCCTCTTGTTTGGTATATAGGTTGACAGGAAGTAGGCAGAATGTAAAAAGTGCAAATTGTTTAGCAATTTTTAATTCTTTTAAAACACAAGAATTAACTTACCTAATCCTTAAAGTCTAATTCTTTCGTTTTTAACTGACCTAAGGAAGTGCAATTTCCCATCCTGACAACCAAACGTATTTTACCTATTACCGAGATAGTTGATACATGAATTAAATTCTCATAAATAATACTTCCCGCGTGAATTAAAATGACAACCAGCCAATAACATTTCCCCACTACCAATTTTAAAACTAATCATGTTACTCTCTATTGATGCAATAAAAACTAATTCCAATAGTATATTATATACTCTAAAGACAAAATACATGCATTACTTTGTTTTGAAAAATTCTAAAATTTTTTTATTAATTAACACAAATTCAGAACACAAAACACACCTTTTTACCCAACGACCCACTCATCTATTAGAGGAAACTCTAGAACTTTTCTAGCCTAAGGTCTTTTCTCTCATTTCTACCCTTAATCCCATGTATAAGTCAAAGGGTATTATTGTATTTTTTATGCTTGATGTATGCTTATAAAAAGGCTCCTTGTACCTCTCCTGTTATTCATCTAATACAAAGTTGATTAACATTCATAAGGTATCAGAGCTCTCTCTCTAATTTATTTTATAACGAAGAGCATGAATGATTGACTCATCCCCTTGATGACATCTTTGGCAAGTGGCTGTTGGGACCCCTCTTATTCGTTATTTAATTTTTTTTTTTTTTTTTGTTCTTCCTTTTTCAATTGAGCAGTGACATCTAACCTAAATCGATCCTATGCAAGTGCCCTCTCCCCCTCTCCTCACCCCTCTAGCGGCGCAACCACGCCTGCCGTGGAGGTCGGTTTCTCCCATACCGACTCCCCACTGCCAGCGCTTGGTGGTGCACCGAGCAGCGCGGTGGCCTACCACTGTCAGCGGTGCCCCCTCCCTCGATTGGTTGATACTGGTGTTGCCATCTCCTGTGCTCCACTACCAATCGGGAGGCCTATAATGAACCCCGAACTTAATTTGGGCATCCCCTCCCCTCCTCTTTTCTCTCTCCCACCACCAAGGACTGGTGTCGCCGGTGGCAATGCCATGCCACCTCCCTCGTCTTTGCTCCATAGCTTGGGCGCGGGAATGCTAGCGGCTGCACCCCCTCCCAACTATATAAACCCCTAATTACATTAATCCTAGTCAATATAATCACCCCTCCTCCCCAATTGTTATCGCCCATTTCTAATATAACAAACATTGTTACAATAAAACTTGAAACAACACCAGATTATTTCCCCTGGCGTGAACAATTTCAAATGTTGTTAATAGAACATCAATTACTAGGGTTTATTGATGATTCTACCCCTGTCCCCTGCTCAAATAACACTTCTCAATAGATCGTCCTACCCTAATCCTGATTACACAAATTGGCTATGTACATATCAAAGTCTTAGATCTTGTATCGTTGCCACTCTTTCTCATCCTCCCATAAATAACATTGTATGCCACCCTATCTCTAAAGCCATGTGGAATGCCCTCACTAAACGTTTTCGGGATCACTCTATGGCCAAGGAGTTTGAACTCTGTAACCAACTCATGAATCACCGAAAAAATGGCAAAACAGTGGACCAATACCTCTCCCAATTAAAATCAATGACGGACGACTTAGCTACCATTGACTTCTCTGCATTGAATAAAGAATTTCAACGTTTGCACTTTACGGCTTACCCCTTGAGTATGCCGCCTTTGCAACTTTTTCTCGTCAAACTTTCAAATTTTATTGATATGATGAGCTAAAAACTGCTACTAAATGAGGAGGCTGCCTTGAATCAATACTCTGAACGAACCCCAACTGAGCCCTCTCACGCTGCGGTGGCCACGGGCCAATTGAACCAAGGAGGTCCCAACAGCCGAGGTGGCCGCGGCCGTGGTAGTGGCTGGAATCAGCGCAACAACTGTGGAGGCCGTGGTGCTTCCCCGGGCCACCCAACCTGGAGTTCCCTACACTGGCACACCACCCTTGGTTCGGCCCCCATTTGGTTCCTCTCCTAACTCTAATGCAGGTGTGCTTGGTCCCGGTCCTCAATTTTTTTCAAATTTGCTCGCAAAATGGCCATATCGTAGTCGCTTGTCCCCATCAGTTTGATAGCCCAGCCTTCCTTGATTCTTCTCACTCGTTTGCCACCATGCAGGGAGCCGCACGACTTCAACTAGTACCCTAACTCGGGTGCCACTAACCACATGACGCCAAATCCAGGTATTCTAACTAAACTTTCTCCTTATTCGGGTCATCAAAGTGTCCTTGTTGGGAATGGAACATTAGTACCTATCATGCATGTTGGTTCTGCTACACTATCCACACGCACGTCCCCCCTAAATTTACATAATGTCATGCTTTATCCCCAACTCACACATAACCTCTTATCTATTGAACAATTATGTAAGGATAATAATTGTAAAGTAGAATTTGGCTCCCTTTTTTTTATATTAAGGACAAGGCTACAGGACCCTGCTTCTACAAGTGCCTAGTAACGGACCTCTCTATAGTTTCTCACCACATGACTTGGGACTCATAGCAAGCGTCAAAAATGGTGAACTATGACATCAACGACTAGGTCACTTAGGTAGCACTGTTCTTGATACATTATGTAAGAAACATTGTTTTCCTGCTTTTAAGTTTCTCAATAAATGTAGTTCCCATTGTTTGGGTAAATCTATGAAGCTTTCTTTTGATCATGTATTGCATAACACAACTAAGCCTCTTCAACTAATTCATTCCGATGTTTGGCAATCACCTGTATTCTCCAATTCGGCATATAAATACTATGTTTTATTTATTGACGATTTCTTGTGATTAACATGGTTGTACTTGATGTAGCGCAAATATGAAGTTTACGACATTTTCACTAACTTCAAATCCCTTGATGAAAACCAATTTGACTTAAAAATTAAAAATTTTCAAACTGATAGTGGAGGTGAATTTGATCATCATCGAATGAATGCTCTTTGTCGCGATGTTGGAATTCACTTTTGCCTATTCTGTCCTAATACCCCAAATCAAAACGGGATGGCGGAGTGCAGTGTCATAGGCCGCGGTGTTTTATTAGTACTTTACTTTATTTTTTTTTACCTTGTATTTTCATCTTTAATCGACTAGTGTAATCTAAAGTACTCTAGAATAGTCTAGAAAGATCTAGAAGGATCTCAAATAGCCTAGAAGAGAGTGTAGCCGTGACCCTTGGCTTGGGGGGGGGGGGGGGGGGGGGGGGGGGGTGGTTGGGTTTGTGTTTAAATGCATGGTTGCTTGGTGGGGTGGGTAAGAGCAATGTAATCAATTGTAGTTCTAGAAGCTTCTTGATGTGAAGAGTCTCATGGCTCATGTACTTGCTTTTGCTTGTAAATAGAGATTGATGAGTAGTTGCTCAATCATCCACAAATATACTCTCTCTCATTCTCTCTTGCTCTAACCGTGACACTTGTGCTTAAATCCTTTCTTCCAATACTTAAAACGCTTTCATTGTCTTGACTTTGTAATCAGGCAACTTTGGGGTTTCGGGGCCGGACTTAACAAGGGACTTTCGGGGTAAAGTTAAGTGGCATCGCTAGCCGTAACTAGGTTCAAGTAGGGGTGCACATCGGTCTAAGGCCGGACCGAACCGGACCGGACCAGATCAAAGACCAAACTACGTCAAATTATGAGACCGAAGGCCGGACCGATAAAAATCGGGTCCGTCCAAGACCGGTTATAAACCATGACAAGGTTAAAAATTATGAGACCGGTTATAAGAAGAAAAATGTTTCTATACGAAGGTTAAAAATTAGAAATAACGATAATAGTATAATTTACATTATATATATATATATATAATTATTAAATAGTAAAAAATAAATATTTAATTTTCTAAGATTTAATATTTCTAGATAAATACATTATATATTAATTATATATTAAAATTATTTATCCAAAATATTTAATGCGTAATTGATGTTGATCTGTTTTTGGTCCGGTCTTAGGGTTTTTGGGTCTTGGACAGGACCGGACCGAAGACCAATTAAGCGCATATACTAGGACCGAAGACCGGACCGATATATGGTCGGTCTGGTCCCATCCTTGATTGAAATGGCTGGTCCAGTCTGATCCACCGATCCAGACCGATTTTTGTTCACCCCTAGTTTCAAGTGTCATCCCGTGACAATCTGGCATCAAAGCAAGTCTCGTGTATGACTGGGAGCGTTGTGATGGAAGAAGGAAACATGAGTACATCACAAGTTGCGGAGGAGCCATAAAGGGGGAGGCTCAAGACTCTTGCAAAGAAATCCAGCAAGACTGAGGACCCATCCGTTCCACAGGAGGCCCTTACTAGCCTGGATGCAAGGGTTACGAGATTGGAGTTAGCCATGGGGAGGTCCATGAGTAGTTGGATACACTCAAGATGTTAGAGGAGAACGTTGCGGGGGTAGAGGATAAGATCCTTGAGGCTGTCAATGTTGTCAAGGTTGCGGTGGAGGACCAGCTTGACAAGTTGACAAATGCGGTGTTCGGCCTGAGGGAGGAGCTTGACATCCGAAAGGATGACACTATGATGTGCAAGACCGCACTCGTAAGGGGCCTTGGCTTGGGTGGTGCTGGGGGTGTGTCACGGGTTAAGGTACCGAACCCACCTAGGTTCGGAGGGAAGCGCAACACAAAGGAGGTTGACAACTTCTTATGGAGCCTTGATTGATACTTCGAGGCACTACGGATTAATGATGAGCCTTCCAAAATCAGCGCGGCTACCATGTAATTGGAGGGGGATGCCGCGCTTTGGTGGAGAAGACGTCATGGGGACATAGGTAAGGCGGTTTGCACCATGGACACATGGGAGGAGTTCGTCAAGGACCTTAAGAGACAGTTCTTTCCCGATAATGTTGAGGGCCAAGCTATGAAGAGGCTTCATGGGTCGAAGCACACCGGATCCATACGGAACTATGTTTCTGAGTTCCAATCCCTTATGCTTGAAGTTCTAGACTTGCCCGAGACTATCCGACTTTTCTACTTCATGGCCTACAATCATGGGCCGAAGTGGAGTTGAAAAGAAGGGGGGTTCATGACCTTCCAGGTGCCATTGCTGAGGCGGAGGACTTGGTTGAATATAAAAAGGACTTTTCCAAGAAGCAAGACACCAAGGGAAACAAAGGAAAGGGTTGGGGTAACAAGTCTCACATACCCTTCACGCATAAAGACAGAGGCAAGCAACACGAAGACAAGCAGGGTAAGGCCAAGTCTCGAGATTGTTTCTTATGCAGGGGTCCTCACTATGTCAGGGACTTGCAATGGGGCCCATGCACATCCTTGGACCTATGTCTAAGGGCGTGCTCTGGGCTTCCCAAGGTGATGTGCATGTCCAGGAAGATAGGTGTAGTGCTGCGCATGACAGCGCACCAGGTGTGCAAGCCCAGGGGACCAAGGTGCAAGGACACGTGGATGTCTAGACGAGTATGTAGACGCAGAGAACCGAGGCGTAGGTGCTCGTGGAGGTTTAGATGGATGCGCAAGCCAGGCCAACTGAGGCGCAGGTGTGCACTCTGAGTCAGAATGGTGCGCAAGGGGGTGCGCGAGGCAGCGCACCAAGACCGCACTCAAGACAAGGCCTCATGTATGTCAACGCCTTGCTGAATTGGGTTGAGATAAAGGCACTGGTGACACACAAATTTGTCTCAGAACAGGAGGCAGCACGAATCTAATTGGGCTTCGCTAAGGAGTTGGGGTGGATGAAGACCGTTAATGCTTCATCCAAACCCATACTTGGGGTGGCGTGCGCAGTGCCTATCCAGTTGGGGAACTGGTGCGGTACCCTAGACTTGACCGTGGTGACAATGGCTGATTTCAAGGTGGTGCTTAGGATGGAATTTCTCGATACCGTGAAACCCTTGTCCTTCCCATGGGACAATGTCATGGAGAACACTCAGAACTGGGAGCCTTATGCAGTGCCTTTGGTAAGGGAGAAAGTTGAGGCCAAGTTGCTCTCGGCCGTGCAGTTCAAGAAGGGGGTCCGAAAGAAGCGTGAGACTTTCATTGCCACTTTAGTGGAGGATGAGAGTCCCGTTCCTCTGGAGGTGTCCGACGGAGTGCGCAGGGTGTTAAATGAGTTTTTTGATGTTATGCCAATAGAGTTGCCAAAACAACTTCCTCCAAGGAGGGAGGTTGATCATCGCATTGGAGACAAGCGCTAGGCCACCCGCCAGGGGTCCCCACCGCATGGCCCCCCACCCCAAATTTGAAGAGCTGCACAAACAGCTCAAGGACTTATTGGATGCTAGGTTCGTGAGGCCTTCAAGGGCCCCATTTGGTGCTCCTGTTTTGTTCCAAAAGAAGCATGATGGGACCCTACATATGTGCATTGACTATCGAGCCTTGAACAAGGTCACCATCAAGAACAAGTATCCCATTCCGTTGGTGGCTGACCTATTTGATCTTTTGGGGAAGGCACTGTATTTCTCAAAGCTGGATCTAAGATCGGGGTATTGGCAAGTGTGGATTGCTGCTGGAGACAAGCCGAAGACAACATGTGTCATCGATACGATTCCTATGAATTTCTTGTCATGCCATTTGGGTTAACGAACATGCCTGCAACATTTTGCACGCTCATGAACGAGATCTTTAAGCCGTTTCTGGACAAGTTCATGGTGGTATACCTTAATGATATCATGGTGTACAGTGAGACGTTGGAAGAGCACCTAGAGCACTTGAGACGGGTTTTTCAGACTTTGAAAGACAATCAGCTCTATATGTAGAGAGAGAAATGTTCGTTTGCCCAAGAGGACGTGTCCTTCCTTGGTCACCGTATTGGCCATGGGAAGATTAGCATGGAAACATCAAAGATTCATGCCATTGAAGATTGCGAAGCACCGAAGGGAGTGAGTGAACTAAGGTCATTTTTGGGCTTAGTCAATTTACTACCGGAGATTCATATAGGGGTACTCATCCAAGGCTACCCCACTGACAAATTTGCTAGACATTATGGCATTGGGACAAGGTATGTCAAGCTACTTTTGAGGGGTTGAAGTGGGTTGTGACAGCGGAACCGGTGCTGCGTTTGCCAGACTTTGGACAACCGTTTGAGGTACACATTGATGCATCCGATTTTGCCATTGGTGGAGTGCTTATGCAAGATGGGCACCCTGTTGCCTTTGAGTCCCACAAGCTTAATGACACGAAGCGTCGCTGCACAACCCATGACAAGGAAATGACAATCGTTATCCATTGCCTTAGGGTGTGGCGTCACTACTTGCTTTGGGGGGGGGGGGGGGGGGGGGTTCGTGATCAAGACGGATAATGTTGCTACAAGCTATTTTCAAAACTAGAAGAAGCTAAGTCCTAAGCAAGCTCGGTGGTAAGATTTTCTAGCTGAATTTGAATATGGGCTAGAGTACAAACCGGGGAAGATGAATGTTGTGGTTGATGCACTAAGCTGCAAATCAGCGCTTGCGGGGATCAGCAGCATCTAGGGGAATTTCCTAGACCGGGTCTGAGAAGGTAAGACACGGGACACGCTAGCTCAAAATTTGCTGAAGATTATTGCAGAGGGCAAGACACAAAAGTTTTGGACAGCTGATGGGCTATTTTATACCATGGGCAACCGAGTTTACATTCTGAGATGGGAAGGCTTGAGACATGATTTGATGAAGGAGTGTCATGACACGTAGTGGGCTGGACATCCTAGGATAGTAAGGACCGTTGCACTTGTGGAGGAGTTATATTATTGGCCACACACGCGGGACGATGTTGAGGCCTTTGTGAAGACTTTTCCTTGTGTGCCAACAAGACAAGGTGGAACTTAGGCAACCCTACAGGGCTGCTGGAACTGTTGCCTATTCTTGAACGACCTTAGGAGAGCATCTCTATGGACTTTATTTTTGCCTTACCGAAGTCTGAGGGGTGCGGGTCTATTATGGTGGTGGTGGACCTACTTTCTAAGTATGGGACTTTTGTTTGCTAGCGCCAAAAGATTACACCGTGGCTCAGGCAGCACGTCTGTTTTTCAGACATGTTGTCAAATATTGGGGACTGCCACGGATCATAGTGATTGACAGGGATCCTAGGTTCACGGGAAAATTTTGGGCCAAGTTGTTCAGACTTATGGGCTCAAATCTTCATTATTGTACAAGTTTTCACCCGCAAATAGATGGGCAGACCGAGAGGGTGAATGCTTTATTAGAGCTGTACCTAAGGCACTATGTGGGTGCTAATCAATGAGACTGGACACGGTTGCTGGATGTTGCTCAATTTTCATATAACCTGCAGCAGAGTGAGTCCACAAGTCACAGTCCATTCGAGCTAGTAACGGGGCAGCAACCCTTGACACCCCAAGCCGTTGCTTCCGGGTACACGGGTAGCAATCCCCGCTACCAATCAAACCGCAAAGGAGTGAAGTGAAAGACTTGACATTGCTAAAGCACATTTGGACGAGGCACAGCTGAAAATGAAGAAATGGGCTGATAAAAAGAGAAGGCTACTCGAGTTTCAAGTTGGTGACTGGATGATGATCAAGCTTTTACCACAACAATTCAAGGCTCTAAGCAAATTAAACAAGGGCCTAGTGCAAAGATATGAAGGACCCTTTCCCGTTCTTACCAAGGTTGGGAAGGTTTCATACAGGGTGGAACTGCCATCTAAACTGAAGATTCATTCCCTTTTTCACGTAAGTTGCTTGAAGCCTTATCATCAAGATGAGGAAGATCCTAGCCAGAACGAGTCAAGCCGTGCACCTACCGCAGTCGTGACCGCGTTTGATAACAATATAGATGAGATACTTGCTGAAAGTACCGTGGGACGCAGAGGTGTGCCTAGGTCCATGGAGAACTTGGTACGTTGGCAGGGACAAACAGATGCTGAAGCTACTTGGGAAAAGGAGGATGACTTATGGCAATTCAAAGACAAAATTGAGATATTAAAGACCACTTGACATTGATGGGGACGTCAATAGCTTGGGTGGAGGAGAGTGTCACAGGTCGCTTATTTTAGTAGTACTTTACTTTATTTTTATTTACATTGTATTTTCATCTTTAATGTACTACTGTAATCTAGAATATTCGAGAATAGTCAAGAAAGATCTAGAAGGATCTAGAATAGCCTAGAATAGTCAAGAAAGATCTAGAAGGATCTAGAATAGCCTAGAAGAGAGTGTAGCCGTGAACCTTGGCATGGGGGAGTAAATGCAAGATTGTTTAGTGGGGTAGTTAAGAGTAATGTAATTAATTGTAGTTCTAGAAGCTTCTTGATGTGAAAAGTCTCATGACTCATGTACTTGCTTTTGCCTATAAATAGAGATTGATGGGCATTTGCTCAATCATCCACAAAAATACTCTCTCATTCTCTCTTGCTCTAACCATGATACTTGTGCTTAAATCCTTTCTTCCAATACTTAAAATGCTTTCGTTGTCTTGACTTTGTAATCGGGTCACTTTGGTGTTTTCATGCCGAACTTAACGAGGGACTTTCGGTGTGAAGTTAAGTGGCATCGTGGGCCGTGGCTAGGTTCAAGTGTGATCCTGTAACAGTAGGCATCAACATTTATCTAAAATGGCACGAACACTTCTAATCCACTCCAAAATTCCCTATGCATTTTGGGATGACGCATTTTGTACTGCCTACTTTACTATAAATCTTCGCCCCCCACCCCCCCCCCCCCCCCCCCCAACTTTGTTTAATGACTCTCCATTTCAAAAGTTGTTTCAAACTCAACCTGACTATAAACGTTTTCATGTTTTCTGATGTGCTTGTTACCCACACAACACATCCTGTGCCAATCATAAACTTGTCCCTCGATTACTAACATGCATTTTTCTAGGCTATGCCACGAAATATAAAGGATATGGTGCTTTGGCCCTAAAATTAAACGAATATACATTAGTCACCATGTTGTGTTTGATGAATTGTGCTTCTCCCATAATGACCTAGCTTGCCCTATGGTGCCTAGTTGTGATGCCACAATTCCCCAACCCTTCTCATTTACACCCAAAGCCCGCCACACCCAGTCACCGCTATGGGTGACCGGCGGTAGCCCCCGGTGCCGGCCACTGAGCAGGCCTCCTCCCCCCCAAGGTGCAGCCCCACCCCTGGAGGGACTGCAGGCTGGACATGGCTGGGACAGTCCCTGTCTATGACGGTCCCAATTACCCCGGCTGGCCGAGCCCCCCGCCCAGCCACCTGGTGGTTGTGCCCCCCCCCCCCCCCCCCCCCCCCCCCCCCCCCCCCCCCCCCCCCCAAGGTCGGCCATTGTGCCTAGCCCCAACCCTGACCTAGGTCTACCCGGTCCTTCACTTAACCCTCAACCTAGTTCCAACATTCACCCAATGCGCACTAGACTTAAAGATGGCATACGTAAAACAAAGTACCCACCTTTACTTTCATCCATCAGTGCCATTCAGGACCCCACCTATTATTCACATACTGTGAAAAATCCCCAATGGCAGGAAGCCATGCCTGACGAATTTAATACTTTCATTCTCAACAAAACCTAGGACTTGATCCCACATGACCCCTTGAAAAACCTCGTAGGAAGTACGTAGAAATACAAAGTTAAGTACAAATTGGATGGTTCTGTTGAAAGCTCAAGGATTTCACCAGCGTGAATGCCTCGACTATAAGGAAACCTTTAGCCCTGCTGTCAAATCCTCCGCCACACTCTATACTTACCCTTTCTATTACCTACAATTGGACTATCCAACAACTGGATGTTAAAAATGCATTCCTACACAGTTTTCTTAAGGAACAAGTTTACATGAAACAGCCTAAGGGATTCGTTCATCCTAAGTACCCTGATCATGTATGCTGCCTATGAAAGGTGTTATATGGTCTTAAGCAAGCACCCTGAGCTTGGTTCCAACAACTTAGTGCGTTCCTACTTAGCCTTGGCTTTTTTTTTCAAGCTGACCCATCCCTATTTATCCATAAAACTAAATCCCACTTCACATCTTCTTCTATATGTTGATGACATCATCCTAACAGGCTCTAACCCTTCCCATATCACCAGCCCGATAAATTCCCTATCCACCCAGTTTGCGATGAAAGACCTTGGGCCCCTCTACTTCTTCCTAGGCATTGAAGCTCACCGTGACAAAAATGGCCTTTTCCTAAGTCAACATAAGTACACCATCGACCTTCTCACTAAACATTCGCTTGCCGAGGCCAAACGTGTCAAAACCCCCTCCCAACCCAAGCACACCTCTCTTTTGAGTGATGGGGATCCTCTTGAGGATCCACTAAGTATAGGAGTGCTGTACATGCCCTACAATACCTCAGCATGACCAGACTAGACATTTGCTACACTGTGAACCTCGTCTCTCAATTCATGCATGCTCCTTGGACCCCTCACTGGCAAGCCGTAAAACGCATTCTACGGTATATCAAGTCCATCCCCGACCATAGTCTTGTCATCTCCCCTGCACACACAATTTCTGTCACTTCCTATGCTAATGGTAACTAGGGTGGCTACCCCGACACGTGTTGCTCCACCACGGGTTAATGCCGTCTACCTAGGTCCCAACCTCATCTCCTGGAGAGCAAAAAAACTAGCCATTGTCTCCAAATCTACCACAGAGTCTGAATACAGGGTTGTAGCTTCGTCCTGTTGCTGAGAGTGACTGGATTTGATACCTAATGCGTGACCTTGGCTTATGCCACCCAGGACCGATCCTGATCTACTGTGACAACGTCTCCACCTCCTATCTTGCCGCCAACCCTTCCTCTAGTGATCGCAGTAAATATGTTCATGTGGATTTTCACTACATTCGCGAAAAGGTACTCAAGGGCGACCTCCAGGTTCGCTACACTCCCACCACACAACAGGTCGCTGATATCCTCACCAAAGGTCTCCCAGCTGATCGAAGTCCAATCTGCACATGGTGACACTCCGCTCAGATTTTTTGGGGGGGGGAGGAGGAGTGTTAGAGGAAACTCTAGAACCTTCCTAGCCTAGGGTTTCCCCTCTCCAATTTCTACCCTTAGTGCCATGTATAGGTCAAAAGATATTATTGTATTTCTTAAGCTTGATGTATGCCTATATAAAGGTTCATTGTACCTCTCCTATTATTCATCTAATACAAAGTTGTTTAACATTCATACTATCTTGGTTAAATTATTCAGACCTAAACAAGATTTCTCAAATTCAAATCCATTTGCCTTCCACTTTTATTACCACATATGTATATATATATATATATATATATATATACACACCTCGGTTACTCAGTGTACCCCAGCTCATGCGGCAAGGACCATACAACGTAAGAGTCAGTTAAGTTAAAGATTCCTTAAGGAGAGATTTAAGAGGGAAATCGAATTTCAGATTTTTTTTGGCCTAAAGTAATATTATATCCCCTTACTTGCCTCATATTACCAAAGCAAGACTCTAGTAAGTCCCTCACATATTATTCTTGTTTACATTTTGAAGATAGAACTAGGAAAAGGTAGAACATAATAGAGCGAACCAGGTGGACTCGAACCACCAAGCAACTTACTTGGGCGCTCAACCCTTACATAAGCTCATGGATCTATACAAACCAAATTTCAAACATAATTACGCTGCATTTAATTGAATTTCTATGAAAAAACTGATTAATTGAGATTGATGAAAATGATATTTTATAACTCATGGAAATACGGACTAAAACAACCCACGTCGAGATGCAAAAGGGAGAAAACAAGCTCGAGAATGATTGTGCTGCCACACAAGCAGCTACAGTATTTGATTTTAATTAGAATTTATTAGAGTATTCAAGTTTAACAAAGATAAGATATACTTAACTTTTCTAAATTTGACTAGGATTTCAGTTTTATACATTTAGGTTTAGGATTCTTGAGATATAATATAATTATTTTAAGTTTGATTGCAAGTAATAGGTCTTTTTTTTTTTTTTTTTGGAGTTCTTGTATTAAAAGTAGAGTTCAATAATGCCTATTGTTAGGTTTATGTTTCAAATTACTTGTTTTAGTTTTATGGGGTTGCCGTAGGGTCACCGATCGGGAGGGAGGGAAGCCCGATCGATCGGGTGATTTAAGAAAATTTTGAGTATTTTTTAGGCAGTTAGAGGACCGATTGATCGGCTGGTTCCGATCGATCGGCATCTCCCATACTTACGCCAATAAATTAGGACGTAGGGTTACATCACAAGTGAGACCCAAATTAAGAGTGAGGCGCCACCATTAAGAAAAGGGGTGATTTTGTAATTCCTCCAAGATATTCGAGTGCTACGAGAGTTAAGAGAAAGTGACTGTAATTCTTTCATAGATCTCGTTCAGAGGAAGTGTCGTTGTAATTCTTCCATTTAGTATCAATAAAGAATCTACATCTCCGCCCGTGGTTTTCTCTCCTCTCGATTGTAGAGGGGTTTCCAAGTAAATATTGTGTGTTCGTGTTTGTTTTTGCTTTCTCCATATATTTGTTTACTTCTCATTTTGTGTGAGTCATATTATATGAATCGAATCAAGTTATCAGGGTATACGCTTCTGCATCAAGTTTTATCCCTAACAAATTGGTATAAGAGCATATCAGTTTATTAAGATTCCTAACAAATTGGTAAAAAAGTATATCAGTTTGTTTCAGATTTATCTACACAAATTAGTGTCAAAGCATATCAGATTTGTTAAGTTTCCCTAACAAATTGGTATCAAAGTATATCGATTTGTTCCAGTTTTTCCGCACAAATTGGTATCAGAGCCAGATTCAGAGCCTTGGGTGGAATTTGTATCAAAGCCCTGTTTATTTCGATTTGGTAATATGACGTTCGCAATTAAGACCGAAGTTGAGAAGTTTAATGGTCAAGGGAACTTCAGTTTATGGCAGGTTCGCGTTAAGGGCCGCTTGACTGAAAGTGACTTGAAGAAAGCTTTAGATGGGAAAGAGAAGAATCCAGAGAATTTGACAGAAGCACAATGGAAGGGAGATTTAGTTTGTGAACAAGGGCTTTATGGGAAGTAGAACGGTTTTCGCTTTAAGCAATTCCTGACGAGTAGACGTGTCACGTTTGGTGAGTCTTCATTGCTATCCCCACAGAAGATGTCATCAGTTGTTTGTGATTCAGGTCAGGTGAGTAATCCAGAGGGAGTTCAGTTTCAGTTGAGTAACACAGTTCAGCAGCAAGTGGCTATTTCAGATGATGTGTCAAGAACCGATTCAGAGAAGAAGATTGGCGTTGTTGATAATCTCTCAGATATGTTCACTTCAGTTTTGTTGAGTTAACCCAGTGTGTGGGGCTTAGTGGTGAAGGTGGAGAAAATTCTTTTATGTATGTAATTTGAGCCAAGGTAGAGATTTGTTAGGTTTATGTTTCAAATTACTTGTTTTAGTTTTATGGGGTTGCCGTAGGGTCACCGATCGATTAGGGATCCGATCGATCGGGTGTTTCCTGATCTATCGGCACCTCCCAGACCTGCGCCTATAAATTAGGACTTGGGGTTACGTCACAGGTGCGACCCAAATTAAGAGTGAGGCGCCGCCATTAAGAAAAGAGGTAATTTTGTAATTCCTCCAAGATATTCGAGTGCTGCGAGAGTTAAGAGAAAGTGACTGTAATTCTTTCATAGATCTCGTTCAGAGGAAGTGTTGTTGTAATTCTTCCATTCAGTATCAATACAGAATCTCCATCTCCACCCGTGGTTTTCTCCCCTCTCGATTGTAGACGGGTTTCCACGTAAATATTGTGTGTTCATGTTTGTTCTGTCTTTCTCCATATATTTGTTTACTTCTCATTTTGTGTGAGTCATATTATTTGAATCGAATCAAGTTATCAGGGTTCACGCTTCCGCATTAAGTTTTATCCCTAACAAATTGGTATCAGAGCATATCAGTTTATTAAGATTCCTAACAAATTGGTATCAAAGTATATCAGTTTGTTCGAGATTTATCCGCACAAATTGGTATCAAAGTATATTAGATTTGTTAAGTTTCCCTAACAAATTGGTATGAAAGTATATCGATTTGTTCCAGGTTTTCCACACACCTATAAATAGGCTACTAGATTTTAGTTTCGAAAGCTCTTAACCATTTAATAGTTTTGATAAATAATTATGAGCTAATCTTTATAGTTTTTATTAAAAAAACTTAATAAAATTACGCACTCCTCTTTAGGTTATTGCTCGAGCAATCGTAGAATCAACAATTTTTAACCAATTACTTTAATCCGATGTTGTTAGGTGTAAAGAACGGGTTAGAGAACCCTTATTTAACCCACCAAGAGTCGTCAAGGTTCGTTGCAAGTCAGAGCTTCAGATCAATTCGCACCACTCGGTATCAGAGCCAGTGATATATAACTTTGCTTTTACGAGTTGGTATCAGAGCGTGGAAAGTTTCCCTCGTGGCTCGTAGGAGGCCGAGGTACACCTCCTTCATTGACATGTACAAGAGATGATGACTATGCTGATCAAACCGGGAGAACATTTGAAAAGATGGAAGTGAAATTTCAATGTATCGAGTTGCTAATGGGAAAAGTAGCTACCAAGCTTCCCAAGCTCTCACAAACTTTGTGGCCCCGGAAGTGGGAGACAAACATAGAGGAAAGCTTCGACAACCCCCACCGTCAATCATTAATAAACCAGTGAATCATTTGCCCCACCCCCCCCCCCCCCCCCCCTCTTGAATACTACCACCACCGCCTCTTTTCACCTCACGAGCAACATACGCTATCATGTTCTACAATTGTAACACTTCCTACACCAAGACCAATTTTCCCTACCACCTATCCATCACCACCAACTATTCCACCATCCAACCGAAACCCAGTACACACGATCCAAACCACCCCTTTACTTCACCCACCAAACCATTTATGAAACACGACCGATCCAACCTCAGCTACCACCATTAAATCACCAAGAAAACTATTTAATCAACAATCAACACAAGCACCAACTGACGCACTCTCACGAATTTTACCCAAGCAGACAAAAATGATGCAATTAGGGATATACCTCAATTGAAAGAAGAAAGAGAGCAAATAAGGTCGAGAATGGTTGGGCCACCACTTAATTAAAATTTTAATTAAGGTTTCCTAGTTCAATTGTGATTATATGTTTTACGAAAATTTATGTCAAGGTTTCTCGTTTGATTTATATAGTTAGGTTAAGAGTTTTTGAATTGCAAATAATTGTATCAGAGGTTAATTTGTAATAGAAGTAGGCTCTAGTGGTTCTTATAAATAGAGCATTAATTTCTTAGATAATATTTTTATAAATTATTATGTTATAAATTGATCTTTGTAGCTCTCTTTAAGAGAATTCAATCAACATAAAGGTGAAATCAATGGCTGAAGCGATCATATCTATCCCACCACACATCGTCGACATTTAAGGTTACAAATCAAATTTTTAGAACAATTAGCATCTAATCTAAATAGGAAAAGATGCCAACTTAAATTTTTTCGCAACTTATTTTTTTTCAAAAAAAAAATGTTGAAAAGGACTATACCAACATTAAAACGTCACCAACATTACTACTCCTAGCACCTACCCTTTTACCCCCATGAATAATTATGCTTCTTACCGAGATGAACTATTATCGTAGTCCACTCCTATTTATTAAGTACATTATATTATTAAATTTATAAAACTTGTATCTAAACATTTTGTTATGTAGAAACAATCTTTTTACACTAGTATCATTGTAAAAAGCATAAATTTTGAATGCATAAATCTTACTGAAATAAATTAAAATACGACAGATCAAATGCACCCTTAATCCCGCCATTATTATCCTCCTCTAAAGCATGTTTAATTTTGGAAGATTAACCTTCAATGATGCACACTTTTACGTTATTTGGTAGATAAAATCTAATTCAGACAGGCCTTTACTCTTGTCTAAAAGGTTCAAGAAACCAAGTTAACAAAACTATGTCCAACATTGCATTGCTACGTAAATAGGCCAAACATGAATAATAAGGATCTCAGCTTTTATTTGATTGGTAAAAAATTGATAGCTGCAGAAAATAAAAATTGCTACGCAAATGTAATGAATAATCAACCCAACCCCGCGAGTATCTTTTGACTCCTTAGTTATTAAGGCCATGTTTGGTAGACAAAGGAAATAAAACACACAAAAAGCAGAAATATAAACTCTTGTTTAGTTGACACAGAATTAGCAAAATGCAAAAAGCAAAAATTAGTTAGCAATTTCATTCAAAACACTAGAAATAACTTATCTAACCTTCTATGCAAGTTCTAATTCTTTTGCTTTCAACTAGCATCCCTAAGGAAATTCTATTTTCCATCCAACAACTAAATACTTTGTAACCGCTTCCTTCGAAGTTGACACAGGAATTCATTTCTCTGCAAATACACCTTCCCATAAGAATTCAATTTGTATGGCCATGAGTAATCGCAGAAAATAAAAATTCAAAATTTGACTATTGTTTGATTGGCAAATACGCAAAATATAGAAAGTGGAAATTGTAATTTCAATCAAACACAACACAAAAATTACCAATAATTCTATTTTCCATTTGGCCACACTTTTGCGGAAAAGTTAGCACATGACCAGCGCTAGTCGTCTGGTTCTTTTTCTTTTGAGATTCCTGTCTGAGCTTGTTTATTGCGCGTCTTGTCTAGCCTATGCTCGGTGTCTGTTGTGTCGGGTTTGGGTGTTTTGGGTTTGGTGTCTTTTTGTTTCTCTGTTTGGTATGATCTCTTTTTGTACCCACTATCGTTTACGGAGTGGCTAAGGCCTCGTCTTTTCGAGTTGCCTGTCTATTCTACGGCTTTGCCGATATTTATCGAAAACAACACATGAAGTTAATTCTTACAAACCAAAGAAAACACAGAAGTTACCAAGAAGTTCCATTTCCCATTGTTCGAATATAGTGTGTACAACAACAATACTGCGTACGAATAATAAGTAAAATACTGCTGTATATTACTCAAAAATTAACTGAAAATATAGTAAAATTAACGAGATGGTGCTGCTGGAAATTACAGTAAATGACTCAAAAATTACAGCAATTTCGAACTAAAAAATTGCAGGAAAAAAACTAGATATTAGTGTAATTTAAAACAGTGGAAACAGTAAACAATTTAACGTTAATTTTGGTGTAATGCAGTGAAATAAAGCAGCAACGTTGTAACAAAAACCGTAGTCAAATATTGAACACGACACTAAAAATACCGGAAGAAAGAAGGTAGGTTAGAAAATGCCGAAGATCCCGTGCCGTGGGAAGTACTACTGTCCTAAAAGACGATTTCGCTGCTGCTACGGTGCAAACAGTGTCACCGGCGACCGCCCTCCAGGATTTACACGGTCCGACTGTTAATCGCCGGGTAGGAGCGCCCAAGTACTTTGCCCAAACAGTTTGGATGGATCGAGAAAGAGAGAAAACGAAGAGGAATATGAAGATTTTTTCCGGTGCATTTGAAGGCCTGGCATACATGTATTTATACTGATGTAAAATCAGATCTGGTGTTTAATGTGGTATTAGCAACGACTATAAAACGCATGGTCTGGTTAATGTAATGTTGCAACAGCTAGTAACGCACGCACAGCTTTGAATATGCAGTGAATGAAACCAATAACTGCGTTTGAATGGTAGTGACGATAACATTGTAATTTTCCCTAAAATAAATATAATCGGTGTAAAAAACTCACCCACATCCTCGCCCGAGCACGGCGGGCGGCGCACGCGTGGTTCCCTCCATTCCTTCACCCAAGGCTTAATTCAAATAAATAAAAAACCCACCCCCTTATAAACCCAACTACCCCCCTCTAAACTACCAATGTGGGATTTTGGGTCTATCACAATGTGAGATATTTAGACTTAGCTTGTATCATTTTTCTAACACCCATTTGGCCAGACGAACACTTTTATTGCCTAGTTCTAGAGAAGTTAGCATATGAAGTGATACAAGCTACAAATACCTATAAGAATTCAATATATTTGGTAACCTAAGGATAAAATTAGTTTTAATGCTCACACAAAAACCTTCACTTAATGTGCCTATTTTAATCATGATACAGTTTGAATTTCACCTAGTCGTTCAAATAAAATTTAAGATCTAAGTTTGTCTCTTTCAAAATTTAAGATAACATACCAGGACAATAAGATCTCCTTTCCTTGAATGCAGAGAGAAGTGCAAAAAATCATTTGAAAATTGTACAAAAGAAGATGAAAGAGTATGGTAGAACTTTTTTTGTTCCAATAATTAGAGTTTTTTTACCGTACTGACACATTTTGAAAAAAAATTTACCAAATTAGCACCCTTCAAAAAATATTTACCAAAATGACACTATTTACTGTAGCTTGTTCAACGTACGCCGTTTGAAACGGCGTACGCCTGTCATTTATCAACGTATGCCGTTTGTAACGGTGTACGACCATATGAACAGTATTTTTTTTTACGGAAGCACAACTATTTTGTATTTTAAAAATTATTGCATTAAAACTATTTTACATAAATAATTTAAAATTTTAATAATTTTTTAAATTTTTAATTTTTTTAATAAAGTATATTAACTTCATCATAATATTGTCGCATTATCTACCACATATTCTTTTTGGTTGTCATGTTATTTTTCAAGCAATTGTCCGGTCACTTATAAATAATTGATACATTTCCTGGTCCTTTTCTAAATAATCTTTTTGCAAAGCATGTTGCTCTTATTGTGGAGTCGGTTCCCAAAATAATGCTGAAAAATAAAAAAATAAAAAAAATAATGCTAAAAAATAAATATTTACTAATCTACTGTTGAACCGCATTTTATAAACGCGGTTATACTAAACCGCGTTCAATAAACGCGGTTATATGCAAAAATAACTGCATCAAGCAAAAAAAATTTTATAAGGCATGAACCGCGTTTACAAGACGCGGTTTACTATAACCTAAAACGCGTTTAGTAAACGCGGTTATAGGGCTTTATGAATTAAACAACATAAATAACAAACTAATAGATACATATAAATAACGAACTACTATATAAAAAATAATATAAATAAAACATAAATAAATGTTCAAAAAAATGAAACATAAATAAATATTACCGTGATATATTTCACTGCTACTAGCTGCTAACCGAGCCTCGTGCTCCTTTTTTATCATGCATGTCAATACATTATGATATTTTCTCTTACAGAATTCACGTGTGACCCTTCGTGTATAGTCATTTCATCTATTTCATTTTGAATTCGTTTCGAGCGTGGGCGTCCTTGACTTCAAGACTTATCTTGTACAATGATATGAACCGCGTCTTAAAGACACGGTTTAGTCACATATGAACCGTGTCTTAAAGACGCGGTTTATATTCGAATGAACCGCTAACGCGTTTTATGTTCATATGAAACGTGTCTTTAAGACGCGTTTTATAACTGAAAAAAATTAATTCGGTTTTTTTTGGAGTGAACCCCGTTTTCTAAACGCGGTTCAACAGTAGATTGGTAATTATTTATTTTTTGGCATTATTTTTTTTATTTTTTTATTTTTCAGCATTATTTTGGGAACCGACTCCTTATTGTGTATAATATATTTTTGAAAACTTTCTCCATTTATGTTTTCATCTAAAAAGTAATGCATAATTTTCATATATATAATATTGGTTCAACATAAATTTAACGAGTACCTAAATGATGAAATGACCTGTATATATTATCGTTGCTATTCACTATATTAAATATAGTAAATAGAAAGCAATATACATTCCCAGGGGCTCCCGTCTATGCAGGGTCTGAAGAGGTAGATATATGCAGCCTTCACCCACCTATGCAGGGTCTGGGGGTACTCGGAAACAGCCTCTAATCAAGGTAGCACCTTGAAGAAAGAAGGCTGCGACAACCTCTATTGAAATTTAAATTATTTATGTAAAAAAGTTCTAATGCAATAATTTTTAAAATTTAAATTAGCGGTGCTTCCGTAATACATAAAAAATTTAAAAAATTACTGTTCATATGGTCGTATGTTGTTTGTAACTGCGTACTTTGATCAACGAAGGATATACGCCGTTTGAAACGGCGTATGTTGAATAAGGTACAGTAAATATGACCATTTTGGTAAATATTTTTGGAAGGATGCCAATTTGGTAAAAAAAATTTTAAAATGTGCTAGTACAATAAAAAAAAATTCCAATAATTAGAGAGAACGGCAACACTTCAAATTAGTACTCAGCCTTCCCCCTTCAGGATATTACCCCTGAAGAAAGTCTATTTCCGAGTATCCCCCCATCTAAAAGTGAGAACATTCCAAGAGGTAACCCATTCTAGTACTGCTTGTATCCAAGCATGCTTAACTTCGGTTATAAGCACTAAAATACAATCAAATTTGGGCTTTCAGATATCCAAATTTGAACACATGACAAACACAATACCGCATCCTATAGACGTATCGAGTACGCACATTACCTTTTCCCTGGGAAGAAGGGAAGGCACGAAGGGTAGAACAATCAATCTAAGGCAAAAGAATTCAAGTTCACCTCAGAAACGGTAACATGGATGAGCTTACAACAAACAACCCCAAGTACTTCGCAAATGCAAACCATGCGAAACTAACTTTTTACCTGATCAGCTGCACTAGCTCCTCCATACAGTTGTAATGCTCCAAACACAATAGCTTTCCACCACCATGGCCTACCTGTGAAGCTAGTCCATCGGAAAACATCCACACGGTACAACCCCAAAAACAAAAAAACCAAAAAAAAAAAAAAAAAGAGAAAAGCCACAATTCCAGATTATACAAAACACCATCGTTCTCAACATCTTATGCTGGAGACAAGGAACAAAGCAACAACAGAGGCAAAGAAAATATGGAACACTCAAAATGGAAGAGAACTTTTTTTGTGAATTCAATAATAAACAATGACAGCAACATGCCTTTATATAGGCTTACAAGAGCAACAAAAATAACGAACCACTAGAAAATAACGGACCACTAACAGCCACTAACACATTATTCCACTAATTAGATAATGGCAACTAAAGTGACTAACAAGAAGCTAGAAAATAGGGTTTTTATTAACTGACGAAGAGACCAAGTCAACTTGAATTAATCTTCAATACTCCCCCTTGATTCAAAGTTGCATACGCCAAGCAAAGCCCTGAACTTGACAAACTTGTCTGCTGCCAAAGACTTCGTTAGTATATCAGCCAACTGCTCATGAGTACTGCAATGCTTCACAGTAATCTCCTCCTTCGCAACCAAATCACGAATGAAATGGAAACGAACATCAATGTGCTTTGTTCTACTGTGATATGCCGGATTCTTCGTCATGGAGATTGATGCTTTGTTGTCGCAGAATATCTCCGTTGCTCCTTCTTGTTTTTGCTGAAGTTCTTCTAACACCCTCCTTAACCAAACGGCTTGGCAAGCTGCTGAAGTAGCTGCTATGTACTCAGCTTCGGAGGTGGACAAGGTTGCTATCGCTTGCTTCTTTGAGCTCCAAGTGATTGCTCCAGACCCAAGAGTAAAAACATGTGCTAAAATACTCCTTCGATCATCCAACGAACCAGCATAATCACTGTCGATGAACCCATATAATCTGAAATTGGGAACTTTGGAGTACCAAATGCCATAGTCCATAGTTCCAGCGATGTAACGCAGGACCCTTTTTGCTGCTCCAAAGTGTAGCTTTGACGGTTGATGCATAAACCTGGAAATAACACCAACAGAGAAAGCAATATCGGGTTGAGTGTGGGTTAGATAAATTGAGCCTCCAACCAAGCTTCTAAAGCTTTTTGCGTCAGCCATCTCTGCACCATCGTCAAGCCTCAATTTCTCACTGCAATTCATAGGTTTAGCTGAAGGTTTGCAATTAAGCATGCCAGACCTTTTCAAAAGATCCCTGGCATATTTTCCTTGGGAAATAAAAATCCCATCCTCCGCTTGATGTACCTCAAGACCAAGAAAATAATGCAGCAAACCCATATCCAACATTTCAAAATGACGCATCATACTTGATTTGAACTCATTCACAAGATCACTAGAGGAGCTTGTATAAATGATATCATCAACATAAAGACAAATAATGATGAAATCATTTTTACCTCCCTTCTTCACGTAGAGAGTTGGCTCATTTTCACTCCTCAGGTACCCATTTTTCTGAAAATATCCATCGATTCTGCCGTACCAAGCCCGAGGAGCCTGCTTCAATCCATACAAGGCTTTTCTCAACTTGTACACCTTCGTCTCTTTGCCTTTCACCAAGAAACCTTCTGGTTGGCTTACATAAACTTCTTCTTGCAAATCTCCATTTAGAAATGCAGACTCAACATCAAATTCATAAACAGACCACTGTAATTGTGCAGCCAAAGCCAAAACAGTCCTCACAGTTTCAAAACGAGCTACTGGAGAAAAGGTTTCTTCGAAATCAATACCGTATTGCTGTGCATACCCTTTCGCCGCAAGTCGAGCTTTGTACCTTAGTACGCTTCCATCCGCTCCGAACTTCGTCTTGTATACCCACTTCAACCCGATTGCACTTTTACTTTCAGGTAAGTCCACCATCTCCCACGTTCGATTCTTCTCAATTGCCGCCAATTCCTCCTTCATTGCATTCTGCCATTCCAATTTTCCTGCAGCTTCATCGTAGGACATAGGCTCTGAAACTGCAAGAGCAAATTGACATGATGCATAAATATCAGTCACCGATTTATATTGTCATGGAGGCGTCTCATCCGAAGATGACACATCAGGGGAGGAAGTGATCCTGCTTGGGGACGTTGTCGCTGATGAACTCAGTGACGCCGTAGACGAGCCTGCTAAAGAATTCGCAGGAGTAGGCTCTTGACTTTGATCAGAAGTGATCCCGATGGGCATAGGGATCTGTTGCTGTGTCTTCTCATTTCTTTTACTCCAACTTCAACTTGCATTTTCATCAAATACAACATCCCTCCTAATCAAAATCTTGCCGCTGAGAGGGTTGTACAATCTGTACGCTTTGGATTGTGTACAATAGCCAATAAAAATATATTTTTCTGATTTTTCATGAAGCTTATGG
Organism: Simmondsia chinensis; assembly: GCA_018398585.1. Classification (NCBI taxonomy): domain Eukaryota; kingdom Viridiplantae; phylum Streptophyta; class Magnoliopsida; order Caryophyllales; family Simmondsiaceae; genus Simmondsia; species Simmondsia chinensis. The sequence goes on along the minus strand of JAGTTD010000026.1, from coordinate 3,658,421 downwards.
CGAAATTGAGAGTTAACCAAAGCATAAGCAATGCACCTGAAAATTCTCAAATGACTCACAGTGGGTTTTCTACCATGCCAAGCTTCGAAGGATGTTTGATTCATGACTGCCTTCGTTGGAGAGATATTCAGTAAATAGACTGATGTTGCTACAGCCTCAGCCCAAAACTGATTCGGAAGTCCCTTCGCTTGTAACATGCTTCTTGCCATCTCCACAACAGTGCGATTTTTACGTTCAGCTACGCCATTTTGCTCCGGAGTGTAAGGAGTTGTCAACTCCCTGTGAATGCCATTTTCTTCACAAAAACAATTAAATTCGGTGGACAAGAACTCACCCCCTCTATCAGTGCGGAGAGTTTTGATGCAGAGACCGCTTTGCTTCTCAACCTTGGCTTTAAAGTGCTTGAAGTTCTGAAAAGCTTCTGACTTGCTTTCCAAATAATAAACCCAATTCATACGACTATAATCATCAGTAAAGAGTAGAAAATAACGACTCCCACCAAAGGATGTAGAGTGCATGGGTCCACATAAATCAGCATGTATCAATTCAAGACACTTTGAAGCCCACCAAGCCTTTCCGACGGGAAAGGATTTTCTAGCTTGTTTCCCATAAATACACCCTTCACACAATTCAATGGAGTCAATTTTTGCCAAACCAAGCACCATACCTATTTCACTTAGCAGTTTCGGACCCTTGACGTTGAGATGCCCATATCGCAAATCCCATAGCTTCGAGTCCTCCTTTCCACTCGCAACAAGGACAAAATTTCCCAAGCTTGAAACTTCCAACGGGAACATTTTGTTTTGAGTCATATTGATGTTAATCAATGTATGACCCGAGTGCTTGTCTTTAATAACACATGTATCACCTTCAAACAATATTGAATATCCACAGGCCATTAATTGCCCAACGCTTAGCAAATTATATCCTAAATCAGGAACAAATTGAACATTCTGCAACAGCTTGACATTACCGTTTGGTGTTTCAATGCCCACCGTGCCTTTCCCTTCAACTTGCATCTCTTTCCCATTGCCGAGCTGCACGTTCAGCTTCTGCGTCTCATCAAGCTCGGTAAAGATAATTCTGCTGCCCGTCATGTGATTTGAACAGCCGCTGTCTACAAACCAGACATCGCCTGACTTCTGGTTAGTATCTAAAAGAGCCATAAAAAGCTTACTTTCATCTTCATTCTCTGCTGCGAAATTGACTTGCTAGTCTTTGTACCAACAGTCAGCTTTCACATGCCCGAATTTATTGCAGTGGTAGCATTGAACGCCACTCTTGTTGCTTCTTGGTTCACCAGACTGCCGCTGCCCGTCGAACCGACCTCTGCCTCTTCCGTTGCCTCTTCCACGACCACGGCCACGGCCACGGAATCCTCTTCTTCCACGGCCTCTACTTGCTGCTCGCTCACCGTCTCCAATTTTCGTGGTTGCCTCCTTCACTTGAAATGCCTTTTCGTCACTCTTTTCAAGTGAACGATTAATCCTTGCCTCATGTGCTTGCAAAGACCCCATTAGTTCATCAAAGGAAAAAGTGGAGAGATCCTTCGACTCTTCTATAGCAGCAACTACATGATCAAATTTTGGAGTCAAACTTCGCAATACCTTTTCCACGATGGTCTAATCCGTAATCTTCTCGCCGTAGGATCGCATTTGACTAATTATCGTCGTTGCCCTTGACAAAAAATCAGCTACAGATTCTCCATTCTTCATCATCAAGGTTTCAAAGTCACGTCGTAGTGATTGCAGTCTTACCACGATGACTTTTGAATCTCCCTGAAACTCCTTCATCAGGATGGACCACGCTTGCTTTGATGTGGTCGCGGCTGAGATCCGTGAAAAGACGCTATCATGGACGGCTTGCTGAATGATCACCAACGCCTTGGCATCTTTCTTCTGGTTGTCACGCAAATTGTCATCTTCATCAGAATCTGCATACCCTTGTTCCACTAAGTCCCAAAGATCTTGAGACTTGAGGAGAGTCTTCATACGGATACTCCAGAACTCATAGCCTTCTCCTTTGAAGACTGGAATGAGTGGTTGTGCTGCACCCATTGCGATACCGTTGTTGCTGGCCATTTGTTTTTTCCTCACTAAACTCTCGCTTTTCACTCTACTCACACTCTCTAACACTAGCTCTGATACCAAAACTGTTGGAGACAAGGAACAAAGCAACAACAGAGGCAAAGAAAATATGGAACACTCAAAATGGAAGAGAACTTTTCTGTGAATTCAATAATAAACAATGACAGCAACATGCCTTTATATAGGCTCACAAGAGCAACAAAAATAACAAACCACAAGAAAATAACGGACCACTAACAACCACTAACACATTATTCCACTAATTAGATAATGGCAACTAAAGTGACTAACAAGAAGCTAGAAAATAGGGTTTTTATAAACTGACGAAGAGACCAAGTCAACTTGAATTAATCTTCAATATCTTACACTAACTTTCATCTGATGTAACTGTATGATGTATCTGCTTCTACGTCGCAGGAAGGCCATGGCTAGTGCAGCTGACCATGTGACTTCGCATGATGCACAGTTTGAGATACTAGTATTGTGAAGAAGGGTAGTGCCTTTGAGCACGAGAAACACACTTGACTCGTTACTCCCTTGACAACTGTCAATTACCTGACCTTTTGGGTCAGGTGTCACGTTATATGTCCGGATTATGAATCGTGACCGGTATGTAATTCTCAAGCAGTGCACATTGTTGCCTCCTCTTGGGTATGTTCCGACATTTCATCTTTTGAATTGGTATCTCTGTATATTGCGTTCCTTTCATTGCTGATTTTGATTCATCAATGCGTTGCCAGTGCTTGGAATAGTTTCTCATGTAATTCCTGGGGTTGAGCAATAATGTAGGGAGGGGGTGGGGGATCAGTAATAGCTATATGGACACATATATTTCGGAAGTGTGCGTGTGTTTTGTAATGCTCGTGTGAGGGTTTGAGCTTTAGTTTCGGGGAAGGTTCGAGCTTTGATGCAGTAACTGGTATTCAAGTTCTGCTTTTGCAATTGCAGATGATATGTTATTGCGCGGAAGGTTAATGGAGTGTACATCAGTTGTTTGTATGGATGGTTCTCTTACAACTTTGTGATGGTAACTGGTTTTTCTTGCATAATAATGGTGTACATGGCAACGTAACAACTGACCAAACAATGGTGTTTGAATTGTAGAAGCAACAAATTACAAGCTTGTATAACTATTTTGGTTCCGTAGAAGCAGATACGTCTTACAGTTACATCAGATGAAGGTTAGTGTAAGATGTTGAGAACGATGGTGTTTTGTATAATCTGGAACAGATGAGGAAGAAGAAGTCAAGTCTTCCCTAAGTGATCTTTTCAACCTAATCTGAGAAGATGAAAATTCAAAGGAAACAACAAATACAAAAGCAGATATGTTACTCTTCAAGTCCATTCTTTCAAAATAAACACAGTGTCTTACTTTCAAACGCGTGTTATGTAAAAAAACAAAAAAAACAAAAAGAGTGAAAAAAATGTTTTAAAACCAACTGACCTCAATTGCTTTGACAGACTCAAAAAGTTTTCCTAGTTTTCTTGTAATTTGAATTACAAAGCACTGTATCAAAGACTTCCGTTTTACTTCCGTTTTGTAAGCTTTATACTTCAAACTTACTTTGTTGTATATTAAGCTCTTGTTCTTACAAATTATCGTTTTAATTTCGTTTCGATCCTCTCCTAATGAATCATTCTCAATGCCTCCTTCCCCAACAGCTTTTCAAATGCAACCTTCTTCAATATATGTTCTTACCAAAGAATTTACAATAATAACGAATTTTTGAGTAATGATTTTGAATCAGAACAAAACAGGCCCAAATGCCAATGGTATTTCCAAACATTCAATAAAAAGAAGACTGAAAAAATAAGAGAAATATACTATAAGGAACTAAATGAATTACAATGTAATAATTCCTTTCTTTACATGGTTCTCAACCTACACTTTAAAACATCAAATTCCAAATCCTTTTACTAAAAATACAATAAATACTAATACAACTTTAACAACCAAATGGCTTACAACAGATGGACAAATAATTCAATCTATCCATCCCCCATAAAAAATTTAACAATAAATGTTTAAAACCAAGATCTTGCCGCTACTCCTTTCCGCAGAGGACGGGATGACAACGAACCAACGCCTTCAATAAAGAACATAAATAAAATTTATGAACAAAATAATTTTCAAGCATTAAATCTTAAAACCATTTCAGAACAGTTAAATACAATTCAAAATCAAATATTAAGCACTAGTTAAAAAAAAAAAAAAAAAAATCCATCGTCATTGTCTGTCCCACCGAGTTCTTCAACACACGAAGAAACGTCTTCAGAATTCCGATCAGGCCCATTTTAATGAGGAATACAACAACCTTTAATCCAACAATTTAATCTTCCCCACAAAGAAAGACAACCGATAAAACTCCAACAAAATGATTTGTTAAATAAAATTAATAAAAAATTAAAACTACTCTCTTCAACACAAAAGCTTTCTGTTCAAGCTATTACTAAGAAAGATGAAGAAGTTACAGATGAAGAAACATCTTCATTTGATGAAACTGAAATTCAAAACATAGAAGAACAATTTTTTGACAATAAAATGCCAACCGTTAACAAAATAAAAGAAAATTCACAAAATTGGAAGAATAATCCCCCAAAAATCTATTATCCAAGGCCGACTCCACCAGATATACAATATGAAGAAAGGCATCAATTTTCATCAAACTCGTATAACGTGCAAACCTTTTATGAATAGAATTTTTTTTTTTTTTTGATAAGTCAGTTTATATATATCAAAAAAGCCGCACCGATGTACGTTCATACATGAGTACGAGGGGCATACCCCAAGATGGCCGAATATGAGATTCTCAACACACTACATCGGATGGCAATGGCCACTAGTGCTTATGAGTCCAATAACAATTCAAACAAGACTAGTGCAGAAATCAATATGCTGGATTTTCTAGACAACACAAACATTGGTGGACAAATATGCTGACTGAAGTAGATCAAAATGCAATAATCGATCATACTCACACTGAACGAATAAAAACAAAGAAGATGTTAATTCTCCATATTCAAAAATTAAAGTTGAAGATGTAGTACAAACACTTATTTGGTCAATATTATTGTTCTTCGTTGGAATCCAGCTAAAGAGATGGAATCATCAAAGATCTCCTTAACAAACCTTAGATGTCCCTCATTTCAAGATCTTCTTTGGTACAAAGACATGTTTTTAACATATGTTTTAAGACAAAAAGATGGGAATTAAACATTTTGAAAAGAAAGATTTGTCACTGGACTTCCAACGTTATTTACAACAAAAATAATGACTAAATCACAACATCATAGTGGAAGCCTGACCATTCCATGGCAAGCCATTACATATGGTTAGATATTTGCGTTTGTCAAAAAAGAAGCTCTAGAACTCTAAGAAGAACAAAAATTACGAAATAGTCTCAAAAAAACCACAAACAAGAAGAGAATTAGGATTTTTTTAGCAATCAATATGGTATTCAAGATTTCAAACCTCCTTCTAAAAGACATAATCAGCAATACTTCCAAAGAAAATCTTACTACTATAGAAAGCAGAGAATAAATAAATACAAACAACCACTACCCTTTTAGTATTATAAAAAAACAAAAATTAGCAAAACGAAAACCTAGCCAAACTCCAATACGCTACAAATGCAAGAGACCGAGGCATTACCAAAATGATTACAAATTAAAACAAAAAATAAACAACATTCAAGATGAAAAGCTTAAAACGCAAATGATGAATTTATTACTTTTTGAATCAAATTTAGAAAGTGACGATATTATATTCAATATTCAAGAATCATCTGAGCATGAAACAACATTATCCTCACAAAGTGAAGGTTTATGCCAATGTAAATACAACACAGTCAATGTATTAATAAAGTCAAATAAAGAATTTCTACTCGATGTTGCAGAAAAAATTGATGATCAAAATTTAAAAAAAGAATACCTATTAAAATTAAAAGACATAATATTCAAAAACAAGAACTGATCAAACCAAAACCAACCTTTATTCTTGAACAAATATTTGAGAAATATCCTAACCCAAGTATAATTAAACAAGTTTCAATAGGAGAACTTTAAAAGGAAGTTAATGAATTAAAAACACGAGTTAAAACAAAATGAAATTTTATCGCAACAATATAAGGATTTTGAATTAAAAGCTAAAATAGCACTATTAGAATCAAAATTAGAAGCTTTATCTAACAAAGAACCGCAAATGCCCAAATTAGGAAAGAATCAAATTCCCGAAGAATCCGCATCAAATGAAAAATATCTTCAAATAATAGAAAAAATACAATACCGAAAATGGTACGTCCATATAACCCTTCATATTTCAAGAAACTATAAGATCCAAACTCTAGCTCTCTTAAACTCTGGGGCGGACCTCAATTGTATTCAAAAAGGACTTATTCCATCAAAATACTATGAAAAAACTACGAAAAGCCTTCAGACTGCAAGTGGCTCCAGAATGAAAATTCAGTATAAATTATCTAATTCATATATATGCAACAATGGAATTTATTTTAAAACACCATTTATTCTGGAAAAAGATCTCCAACAATAAATCATATTAGGAACACACAAATAACATTTCAATTTGCTAACCCCACTTTACAAATAGATTTGCACCTCCTCCAATCAACCTCAATATTTAAGCAAATAAATCTAATTCATAATAAAAGAATTCATATTCAACATCTTCCAAAAGAATCAAAAAATTGAGAAACAACTAACATTACCTTGTATTCAAGAAAGAATTCATAACCTAACAAGAAAAATAATTGATAAGGCATGCTCTAACCTTCCTAATGCTTTTTAGGAAAGAAAGAAACATGTACTTATACTTCCTTATGAAAAAGATTTCAGTAAGAAGAACATTCCAACCAAAACTAGACCAATCCAAATGAATAATGAATAATTACAATACTGTAGGAAGGAAATTCAAACACTTTTAGACAAGAAATTAATTCGACCATCAAAATCTCCTTAGAGCTGCTCTGGTGTTTACGTAAACAAACAGGCAGAACATGAAAGAGGAGTCCCAAGGCTTGTAATTAGTTACAAGCCTCTCAATAAGGCTCTTCAGTGGATTCGGTATCCAATTCCAAATAAGAGTGATCTACTTAATAGGTTATATAATGTGGATATCTTCTCAAAATTTGATCTAAAAAGCAGTCTTTGGCAAATTCAAATCCATGAAGGAGATCTATATAAGACGGCATTTACAGTCTAATTCGAACATTATAAATGGAATATAATGCATTTTGGTCTCAAAAATGCTCCTTCTGAATTTCAAAATATTATAAATGATATTTTTCCCCAATACACAGACTTTATCATCGTCTATACTGATGGCATTCTTGTTTCTTCAAACAACATAGATTAGCATTTCAAACATTTAAACATTCTTTTAAATATCATAAAAAGAAATGGGATAGTTTATCTACCTCAAAAATAAAGTTATTCCAAACCAAAATCAGGTTTCTAGGACATGATATATTTCAAGGAATAATAAAACTCATTACAAGAGCAATAGATTTTCAAATAAATTAAAAGATAAAACTCAATCAAAAAGATTTTTGGGATGTTTAAACTATATTTCAGATTTTTTTTTCCCCCAACCTCAGGCAGCTATGTTAGCCCCTATATCAAAGGCTTCAAAAAAATCCACCTCTAATGAACAGATGAACATTTAAGAATAGTTCAAACCCTTAAGTAGAGAACTAAAACTCTTCCATGTTTAGAACTTCCCAATCCAAAAGCATCTCTTATTGTAGCAACAGATGCATTAGAATTAGGATATTGAGGAATACTTAAGCAACGTTTAAAGTCAAAACAAGAACAAATAGTTATATTCCATTCAGGTTTATAGCTCGAACCTCAAAAGAACTACTCAACAATCAAAAAATAAATTTTAAGAACTACTCAACAATCAAAAAAGAAATTTTGTCCATTATTCTGTGTATATCAAAATTTCAAGATGATTTATATAACAAAAAGTTGCTTTTAAGATTTGATTGTAAATTGGCAAAAGAAGTTCTACAAAAGGATGTTAAAAACATAATCTCAAAATAGATCTTTGCCAGATGGCAAGCAATTCTATCAGTTTTTGATTTCGAAATAAAATTTATCAAAGGAGAAATTAATTCTTTACCAAACTTCGCAACAAGAGAATTTCTTCAAGGGCACGACCTCCAACCAGCATCATGTCCAGAGACAAAGGAGAAAAAAAGAATCAATCTGCAGAGGACTATGCAATGAAGTTATCTCCACATCACGTTTCCTCCTCAATAAAGATTTCAACCTAGAACACATACTCAATTGTCGCGGAAGACTTTCCCTCAATTTCATACTCGGCAGCCCTCTCAAAACCCTCAAACTTTGCGAATCTTTCTCCATTACGACCCCCAATACCTCATCAAACTTCTAACCAACAAAATTCAAAACCCCTCATAATCTCAATCTGCGCAATACTTCTCAAAATCTCAATTAGAACACATATTCCTGACAAAACATAATAAGCCCCTCCCAATTATAAGAATTCAAAACTTGGTAAATTTGACCTTTCAAAAAAAAAGTTCATTGACTTCCTGAAGACGTTTTTAGAAGCCAAGAGTTTTATGAATTCATCCTTATTGACCCAGTATTAGTTCAGATCAAACATCGACATTTTGAAACTAACCAAATTATGTATTCAACTTGCAAGATATTAGAGATATGGCATATAAAAGATTTTCAATATGCCCCATATCCTTCAAGACAATTTTCTTAACCTTTTTACCCTCCCGGTTTTACCCATTAAAATTACAAAATAGCATAGTTCAAAACATCTTCGTACCAGACCTTTGACCACTCGTGATTCTTCCAATTCAAGAAAAAATCAAGAAATTTTCCACTTTATAATATTTATTCAAAATATTCTGAAGAAACCTTATAGACTTCATTTTAAGTTTTCATTCAAATTTCCAGATTTCATGGATCCTTTGTTCATCTTACGAAACAACCCAACTCTTTAATAATCCATATCTAATCTCTTTAGCATGATTGATCACCAGAAATCTTTTCCAAATTCATCAAAAAGGAAAAGAATAAGAATATCCAAATCCTTTGCCAAACACCTACAAACTCAAGTATTCCACCCCAAAAAATCCAATCGTCCAAACCAACTTCGACCTCTTCTCCTAAGTCCAAATCCAACCTCTTCTCCTAAGTCCAAATCAAAGAACAAGATTTAAAAAAAAAAAAAAAAAAAAAAAAAACTTTTCACCCAACTTCTTCAACAAATTCAAGACTCCTCAACAAACAAGGAAAAAGTCCAATCATTCCAATGTTAACCTTTCAACCTAATCTAAGAAGACAACAAATACAAAATCAAGTCCGCTCTTTCAAAAAGCAATAAACACGCATTCTACTTTCAAACACATGTAAAAATAATAATAATAACGAGTAAAAAAAAATGCTTTGAAACCTGCTGACCTCAATTGCTTTGACAGACTCAAACAGGCAACAGTTGCTCTTCAAACGGAAGAGGTATCCTCTACTATAAAACAAGTGTCCTTCACCACAGCAAAATCAAAAGACAACTTTGAACAACTCAATTCCAAACATCGCCAATAAAAGAAATCATTCAAAGTTGAAGGCAGAGACATTTTTAGAGTATACTAAAAAAATTTTTTTGTAATTTTCCTGAAATTTGAACTACAAAGCACCGTATCAGAGACTTCCATTTTGTAAGTTTTATACTTTCAATCTTACTATAATATACTAAGCTCTTGTTCTTGTAAATTATCGTTTTAATTTCATTTCAATCCTCTTGTTCTTGTAATTATTCTTATAAATTATCTTAAGAAACAGAAGAAAAACGAAAGACTTGAATTCAATGTTCTGTAGCGTTGGTAAGCCCAAATAGCGTTGGTAAGCCCAAATAGCGCTGGTAAGCCGAGTGGAAGGTGTTCCCGCCGGGTGTTCCCCTTACTGTGTCCCTGGTGTTCCCATTCTCAACAATGTCAAATAATAAACCTGTTCTCAACGGTGTTGAATAGTAAGACTGTTAGGTGACTGTTGAACCCAAACAACTGAGGCTATAACCATGTCAGGTTCCAGAATCGTTGGACCTTTTAGAAAGATGTTTTCAAAATAGACCAGTACTAGTTTACATATAGTTAATTCAAAAGAAGTTTCAAAAGAAATTACAAACCCAAAAGATTTTATTAACTGGAGCATTCCAAATGAAGATTTAGAATCAATTTATCAAATTAGTACTTCTGATTTTAAAATGGCTTTCTCATTTAAAACACATGATCAAGTAATGAATATTGATCAAGAAGCCCAAACGATTCAACCACTTTCGAATTTATGCATTCAATAATATACTACAAAAGTTATCATGATATACACTATGGTTTAGTTCAAGTAACAGTCAACCCTTTAACAAGGACAGGACATAACCAACCGGTTATGCTAGCTCTTAAAGATTCGACATATTTACAATATGAAGAGTCTTTACTAGCAATTGTTCAAACCAATTTATACAATGAGCCGATTTATTTCAATTCTTATCCAAATTTTTCGGTTACTCTCCGAGATCCTACAATTTTGGATACCAAATAGGGGGCAGGATCGAGGGACACAGACAGACGAAGATAAGAAAGATGGAATTCATTAATTAGGAAGTTTAAACATAGGTTGAGTACAAGTAATTGAAAATACAAACATACAATTGAAATACTTATGAAACTTACAGATTGAATAACGCTGGAGTACAACACTTTAAAATAAAATTACAAAGGAAAATTTTTGCTCTAGTCTTTCTCTCTTGTTTTGTGTTGGTAATTTTCGCTCTGCCGTTGAACGAAGCAGGGATGTCTCCATTTATAGGCGAAGCAGCACCCCGGACATCAATTGAGAACCGTGACCCCGGAATTGAGAAGAGAAATTTGAAATCTGAACAGTGACCGGCCATAATTTTGAGTCTTGAATTGCAACACGTCTTTCATCTTTATTTGCAATTAATGAGCAGTACTGTGCATCATTTGAAATTTGCTTCCGTCCTTTATTAAATTATTGATGCATACTATGCATCTTTTGTCTTCTTCCCTATGTCCTATATTGAATCCATCTTGTAAATTTGAATCATCAAAATAAATTGAATGAATTACTTTGACTGGAACTGACTTCTTTATCATCTTCAGAGGAAGAATTCTAGATTTACGGAAGGAGTTGTGTTAGGAGTTCTTTTGAAATTTTGGATTTAGATTTTGTGGAAGAGTTTGATGGTGAGGCTTTTTGAAGATGAGATTTAGAAGGAGTTTTTAAAATGCCTGAAGAATTATGACTGAGAATTTAAATATTCTTATTTTTGTTTTTGAAAAATTTTGATAAGGAGTCAGTGGTACAATCACGTTCGAGGACGTATTTGCCCCATCACTTAATTTTGAATTCTCGAACTAAAGATATGGGGATAAGGTTGCTCCAGAAATTGAGCGGTCTTAAAAGACCAACAAAGTATCCAAGGAATTTGAAAATTTGAATGAAACTTTATAATTGCATTTAGAGGATCATCCTCTAAATGTTTAAAATAAATGTTGAATAATGCTTTGGCGTTTGCTTGAAAAATATCAGCAGTGCTTCCAAAAAAGCGCCACCACTCATAAAACTAGGCTGAAAAAGTTTTTAATTTTTTCTAAAATTGAAAGAATCAAGAATGATCAAAAGTTCGAAAAAGAAAAGTTCTAAACCAAGCCATTTTGTAATCTTGATAAATATAACCATTTGGAATAAAAGTTTGAGAATTTTGTTTTGAGGCATAGGAAGTGTAACCAAAATCTTAGATGTCCCAAATATTTAAAATTCTACACTTTGAATATTGAATTTGCTCATTATTACATTTTTCATGTTTAATAAGGGCAGAATCTGAATCCGCCACAATGAATTCATAGAACTTTTATGTCATTTGAATATCATCTGGAAGCCATTGAAAATTGTCAAAAAAAATTGCTTTGACTAAATTTTAAATTCCAGTTAAAGGAAGAAGTTCTCTTTATTTGGTGAGAAAAATGGGTTCAAAGGCTTTGAAAAATATTGATTTGTTTGAGCAGGTAAGCTATTTTGGAGTCTCTGATTAAAAGATTGAGGAGGAGCAGTAGGCTGGATTGAGAGAAGATTTGGAGGTCTTAAAACAGCTGCGGAATAGGAGATTGAAGGAAAATCTTCATTTAGAATTTCGAAAAAGTTTTGAGTTGGAATTTTGATTGAAGAAGATTGAGGATGAAGTTTAAAGGTCATTGCATAATCTTTTACAGAATGAATCTTTCCTTTACCTTTGTCTTTTGGCATTCTCCTGGGAAAAGTAATTGAATTTTATTATAATTTTGAAGAAATTCTCTGGAAAGGAAGCTTGGCAACGAATTATTTTTTCCTCTAATAAATTCAATTTGAAAATCAAATACAGAAATGATGGCATGCCATCTTGCAAAAAATTGTTTTGAAACTATATTTTTTACATCATTTTGTAAAACTTCTTTTGCAGATTTGCAATCAATTCAAATTACAACGATCTCTTACAATCAATTCAATTCAAATTCTTATAGTTTATTTCAAAACACCATTTATTTTGTCAAAGATCTTCAGCAATAAATTATATTAGGAACCCTTTTTATAAGTCAAATATATTATTTTACGTTTACAAAATAAGGAATTCATACTCAAATTATGGACACAAAAGTAACATTTCAATTCTTAAATCCGATCCAACAAAGAGATTTAAATCTCTTACAATCAACAGTATTCAAACGAATAAACCTAGTTCGTAACAAGAAAAGTCATATTCAATATCTTCAAAAGGAAATAGAATATCAAAGGATTGAAAAACAATTAGCCCAGTCAAATAAAAAAATAACTCAATTAAACAACAAAATAATTAAAGAAGTGTGCTCCGATCTTTCTAATGCATTTTGGAAAAGAAAAAGACATATAATTCAATTACCTCATAAAAAATATTTTAATGAAAAAAATATTCGAACAAAAGCTAAACATATTCAAATGAACAAGGAATTATTAAAATATTGCAAAAACGAAATTCAAATGCTTTTAAACAAAAAATTAATAAGACCATCAAAATCTCCTTGGAGCTGTTCTGCATTTTATGTCACAAACAAGCAGAACTAGAAAGAGGAGTCCCAAGATTAGTCATCAACTACAAACCATTAAACAAAGTTCTTCAATGGATAAGATCTCCAATTCCACACCAAAAAAACATATTAAATAGATTACATGATGCAAATATATTTTTAAAATTTGATTTAAAAAGTGAATTTTGGCAAATTCAAATCGATAAAAAAAATCGTTACAAAACAGCATTCACATTTTCATTTGGTCACTATGAATGTAATGTAAAGCCATTTGGACTCAAAAATACTCCATTAGAATTTCAAAACATTATGAATGACATTTTTATTCAATATACAGATTTCATCATTGTTTACATTGATAATATCTTAATTTTGTCAACATTTTAAATATTTAAATATCCTTATCAACACTATCAAAAGATAGTCGTTTCAACATCAAAACTAAAATTATTTCAAATCAAAGAAAGGTTTTTAGGACATATATTTTCCAAGGAACCATAAAACCTATTGCAAGAGCAATAGAATTTGCTGACAAATTTTCAAATAAATTAGAAGACAAAACTCAATTACAAAGGTTTTTGGATTGTTTAAATTACATTGCCGATTTCTTCCTTAATCTTCGCAATATGTGTCAACCCTTATACCAAAAGCTTCAAAAAAATCATCTTCCTTGGACAGAGGACCATACTAAGATAGTACAACAACAACAACAATAAACCCAATGCATCAAGGGCTCCCGTAAAAGCGGGGTATGGGGGATTAACGTAGGTAGGCAGCCTTCCCCCTTTAGGGTATAAAGCTAAAGAGAGTTTGTTTCCGAGGACCTCTAACCAGAGAACCATACTAAGATAGTGCAAACCTTAAAACAAAGAATCAAAAATCTCCCATACCTAGCCCTTCTAAATCCAAAAGCATCTCTCATAATAGAAACAGAAGCATCGGATATATGTTATGATGGTATACTCAAACAAAAAGTGAGTTCCAACCCTGAGCAAATAATTATATTTCATTCTAGACTTTGACTTGGAGCTCAAAACAATTATTCAACAATTAAAAAAAAAGTTTTATCCATTATTTTATGCATTTCAAAATTTCAAGATGATTTATATAACAAAACTTTCCTTTTAAGAATTGATTGCAAATCTGCAAAAGAAGTTTACAAAATGATGTAAAAAATATAATTTCAAAACAAATTTTTGAAAGATGGCAAACCATCCTTTTTGTATTTGATTTTTAAATTGAATTTATTATAGGAAAAAACAATTCGTTGCCAAACTTCCTTTTAAGAGAATTTCTTCAAAACCATAATACAATTCAATTATTTTCCCCATGAGAATATTAAAAGACAAAGGTAAAGGAAAGATTCAATCTGCAGAAGATTATGCAATGACCCTTAAACCTCATCCTCAATCTTCTTTAATCAAAATTCCAACTCAAAACCCTTTTGAAATTCCAAATGAAGATTTTCCTTCACTCTCTTATTCTGCAGCTGTTTCAAAACCTCCAAATCCTCTCTCAATCCAACCTCCTGCTCCTCCTCAATTTTAATGAGAGACCCCCAAAATACTTTACCTGCTCAAACAAATCAATATTTTTCAAAGCCTCAACTTGAACACACTTTTCTCACCAAACAAAGAGAACCTCTCCCTTTAACAGGAATTCAAAATTTAGTCAAAACAACTTTTCCTCACAATTTTTTATGGCTTCCAGATGATATTCAAATGACACAAAAGTTCTATGAATTCATTTTGATGGATTTAGGTTCTGTCCTTATTAAACATAAAAAATGTAATAATAAGCAAATCCAATATTCAAAATTTTAAATATTGGGGACATTAAAGATTTTGGTTACACTTCCTATTCCTCAAAACAATTTTCTCAAACTTTTATTCCAACTGGTTATACTTATCAAGATTACAAAATGACTTAGTGTAAAACTTTTCTTTTCCGACCTTCTGATCATTCTTAATTCTTTCAATTCCAGAAAAAAATTAAAAACTTTTCCATTCTACTTTTATGAATGATGACGCTTTTTCAAAAGCACTACTGATATTTTTCAAGCAAACACCAAAACATTATTTAATATTTATTCAAAACATTCAGAGAATGATCCTCTAAATACAATTATAAAGTTTCATTCAAATTTTCAAATTCCTTGAATACTTTGTTGGTCTTTTAAAACCGCTCAATTTCTGAAACAACCTTATCCCCATATCTTTAGTTCGAGAATTCAAAATTAAATGGTGGGACAAATACGTCCTTGAACACGATTGTACCACTGATTCCTTATAAAAATTTTTCAAAAATAAAAATAATAACTTTCAAATTCCCAGTCATAATTCTCCAGGCATTGTAAAAACCCCTTCTAAATCTCATCCTCAAAAAGCCTCACCATCAAACTCTTTCACAAAATCCAAATCCAAAATTTCAAAAGAACTCCTAACACAACTCCTTCAAAATGTCCAAAATTCTTTTAATGATTCTAAAAATTATGATAAAAAAGTTGGTTCTAGTCAAAGTGATCCATTCAATTTATTTTAATAATTCAAATTTACAAGACGGATTCAATACTGGATGAAGGAAAAAAGACAAAAGATACATAATATGCATCAATAATTCAATAAAAGACGGAAGCAACTTTCCAAAGATGCACAGTACTACTCATTAATTGTAAATAAAGACGAAAGACGTGTTGCAATTCAAGACTCAAAATTATTGCCTGTCACTGTTTGAATTTCAAATTTCGCTTTTCAATTCCGGAGTCACGGATGTCAATTGAAGTCCGGGGTGCTGCGTCACTTATAAATGGAGACATCTCAGCTTCGTTTAAAGACAGAGTGAAAATTACCAACACAAAATAAGAGAGAAATACTAGAGCAAAAATTTTCCTCTGTAATTTTATTTTCAAGTGTTTTACTCCAACGTTATTCAATCTGTAAGTTTCATATGTATTTTAATTTTATATTTGTATTTTCAATAACTCTTTTGTAAACCTATGTTTAAACCTCTTAATAAATTCCATCTTTCTCATCTTCTTCTGTTTATGTCTACTACGAGAGATGCTTTTGGATCTTGTGGAACTGTTTGATGGTGATGCCTTTATTTGCAATTAATGAGCATTACTTTACATTTTTTGAAATTTACTTCCGTTATTTATTGAATTATTAATGCATAATATGCATCTTTTGTCTTTTTCCGTTTGTCCTGTATTGAATCCGCTTTGTAAACTTGAATCAACAAAATAGATTGAATGAATTACTTTTGACTGGAACTGACTTCTTTATCATCATCTTCAGAGGAATAATTCTGGATTTGTTGAAGGAGCTAAGAGTCCCTTTGAAATTTTGGATTTGAATTTTGTAAAAGAGTTTGATGGTGAGACTTTTTGAGAAAGAGATTTAGAAAAAGTTTTTAAAATGCCTAAAGAATTATGACTGAAAATTTAAATATATTTTTATTTTTAAAAAATTTTAATAAGGAATCAGTGGTACAATCACGTTCAAGAACGTATTTGTCCCACCACTTAATTTTTGAATTCTTGAATTCTCGAATTAAAGATATGGGATAAGATGCTTTAGAAATTAAGCGATCTTAAAAGACCAACAGAGTATCAAAGAATTTGAAAACTTGAATAAAATTTTATAATTGCATTTAGAGAATAAAGGATCATCCTCTAAATGTTTTAAATAAATGTGGATTAATGCTTTGGCGTTTGCTGAAAAAATATCAGTAGTACTTCCGAAAAGCGCCACCATTTATAAAATCAGGCTAAAAAAGTTTTTAATTTTTTTGGAATTGAAAGAACAAAGAATAATCAAAAGGTCTAAAAAACAAAGTTCTAAACCAAGCCATTTTGTAATTTTATTAAATATAATTTGTTGCAATAAAAGTTCCGAGAAAATTATTTTAAGGTATAAAAGTGTAACCAAAATTTTTAATGTCCTAAATATTTAAAATTTTGCACGTTTAATATTAAATTTGTCAATTATTATAGTTTCATATTTAATAAAGACAGAACATGAATCCACCAAAACAAATTTATAAAACTTTTATGTCCTTTAAATATCATGTAAAAGCCATTAAAAATGGTCAGAAAAAGTAATTTTAACTAAATTTTTAAATTCTTGTTAAAGAAAAAGGTTCCCTTTATTTGGTAAAAAAAAATATATTCAAATTTAGGCTTTGAAAAATTTTAATTTGATTATGTAAAGTATTTTAGAATCTCTGATTAAATTTTGATTTGATTATGTAAAACATTTTAGAGTCTCTGATTAAGAGATTGAAAAGGACGGTTGAATTGAGAGAGGATTTGTATGTGGTCTTCAAACAACTGCAGAATAGAAGATTGAAGAAAAATCTTCATTTAGAATTTCAAAAAGATCTTAAGTTAAAATTTTAATTGAAGAAGATTGAGAATGATGTTTAAATCACATAATCTTTTTCAGATTGATTCTTTTCTTTACATTTCTCTCTTAATATTCTCCTTAAAAAAGTAATTAAATTATCTCTGAAAACAAAAATCTTGACAACAATCTTGACAACGAATTACTTTTTCTCTAATAAATTTAATTTAAAAATCAAACAAAAGAAGAATGACTTACCATGTCTCCAAAATTTATTTTAAAATTATATGTTTTACATTATTTTGTAAAACTCCTTTTACAAATTTACAATCAATTCAAATTACAATGATGACTCCTTTTATAGGGGAAGTAATATAGGACATACCTTCTCCATAGCACCAAGACAGCAATAGAAGCTTGTAAATTGCTACTGGTTCTACAATTCATACACCCTCATTAGAGGCTGCTGTACTCATTGCAGTAACATATAAAGCCCGAAGGGCTGTAGCCATCACAAAAGTATAAAGGAGCTATCCATACATATTGCTATTCGTCCACTTGTACACAAGCGAGTAAAACTTGAACCCAAGCTGCTCCACTGAGTTGGTACACTACTATCTTTTAACTGCTACTAATGAGATCCCCTTCCCCACCATTGCTCAAAATGCCTGAGGATTACATGAGATGTCCATGCACAAGCACTTGCATTCTGTCAGCGACAACCAGAAGAACCAAAATCAGCAGTGCAGAAGAACACAATGTATAACAGTACACACAAGAACGTCCTGCTCCACAGCCAACACATTGTGGGTAACTCGCCGTATCAGCTATGCCCCACCTGCAGAAATGAACTGGATAGCCGCATTCTTCATCACCTTAATCCCTTTACCATGATAGGAAGTTCACCGCTTGTGCAATTGCTAGCAGATGTAAAATGTAACATACTATGGCTCGTACTTCCAGTTTGACCCTAACACTATTGCTTTTGCTGGGTTGCAACTGGACAGAATAAAACACACAATTACAACTAAAAAACAGCTTACCTGACCACCAAATTGGCAGCCTCGGTTCGAATTTCTAAAGCCACGTTCAATTTGATTCTTAATCTTGGATTGAATCAAACCAATAAATATTAATCACATTCATCCCACTTATATAACTATACTATTATATACATCCTTTGTTACCTTTATCACATAAGAATACTCGTATATTTTAACTTGATTATTTACTAGTAATATGTACTATCGACATGAACAAAAGCTGCCGTGACTGAAAGTACCCACAACACACAACACCCACTCCTCAGCCAGTTTGAATAAGCATCGAGAATTTGCATTAAATCCAGATCACCTCCATTTCGACGTTCATGTATGAGGGCAAAGATGAGAATATCGTAGATCAATGGAACAGGTATCATCCGCGTTACACAATTATTAATCCCATGAACAATATCGCAACCAACCATATTACCCAAAATGATGTAATTATAAGAGAGCCTTTTAATTTAACCTATGGAGCTGTTAGGGTAACCAATGTGTCCACTCGAAATTAACCCCATCTTGCATTATCAAACTTGTCTTACACTAAAAAGAACATACCCAGTGCCTCAAGGGCCCCCGCCTACGCAAGGTCTAGAGAGCGGATGTACGCAGCCTCCCCTTAGGGTGTTAACCTGAAGAGAGGTTGTTTCCCAATGCCCCCAACCTGAAGGTGAGGACTTCCCAGGAAGTCACCCATCCTGGTACTACTCTCGCCTAAGCATGCTTAACTTCAGAGTTCTAATGGAATCCGGTGCCGGCGTGTTGGTGCCCTCTTTGGTCTGCCATTATAAAACATATATACAACTCTTAAAAAACCTGTATAAATAAAATTTTCAAACAAAACCACCCCCTCTTCATAAGGCAAGTTGAAGACTGCTCGGATGCAGAGAGAGCTCACTTCGATGCTTCAAGCCCCAAAATTTAGGTGCCCCAGTGCATACGGGTTGTACTTTTAATGTTTCAATTGTTAATATTAATAATTTCAATATCAAAATTTTTTAATTTGTTGTGTTAATCATATCAAAGGCCGCCTTTTCGAACATTTGCTTAGAGCCTCGGGAATGTCAAAAACCGTCACTGGTTGGATCAGTTGAATTGTTACCCTACTAAGTTCTTCCTAGCATGAGACGCAATGAAATGCTAAGAAAAACGGCAAAAGGAAAGGAAAGCAAAGGAAACGAAAGGAAAGACGCACCACACGGAGGAGGAGAGCCGGGCTAACACCCCGTACCATCTCCCCCAAAAACCCAAAAAAGCTGGCTCTTTCATTAACATGGTGACCCGCCATGCAAGCGCACCTGCTATGGCACAGGTCAATCAGCACAACATACTTACAATTCTTAGCACTTCACCTGAGTTCACTGACCCCATCAGCCTGCGTCCCATCCTCTCTTAGCATCAAAACATATCAACAGTTTTACAGTACAAAGATACAAAATTCAGCATATCACAACAATTTGCTACTGTAAATAGCAGAGCTACGATATCTTCATGCAGTTGAAGATAATCAAGATGCCAGTATTGATGAACAGCTCCCTCGAAACCAAGCGCTCTGCATAGAACTTGAACGCCGCCAAGAACCTGCAAGGACGAAAATAGAATCAGTAAATGACGAAGTTGAACCTTCTTACATTAATTTATAACATCATCAACTACCTCTTCTTCATTTAAATGTACATAAATTAGTATATCGTCAAACTCTAATAACAATTAATTGAAACAAATTTAAAAACATCAACCAATTATAATGGATTAAATAACTCTTCCAAGAAAATACAGATTTCTTTATCTTTTATTATTATTATTTTTTTATCAGATTTACCTTTCAATTTTCAAGGTAGTGTCGATCACTAGACGAAGATTAATTTGGTTACAAAACAAAATCAAAACACAATAAGTTCAAATAAAGTCACAAATATTACCGAGTAACGGATTAGCACAACCAGTACCGATCAAATCAACAGCGAACCAGAACCCATCGCATAACAACTTTATCTTTTCTATCAAGAACCAAGTTATTTAACTTCCAATTTCCAATTCGGTTCATAGAATCTTCTCCTTAATTGCAATCGATCCCATTCAAAGTAGAACTTTAATTTTGTAATATCTTGCTTATTAAATAAAAAGAAGAGCCAGAATTATAATACAATCACACAAATAAAAAAGCTAAAAGGGACTAGAATTAAGCACACAAACGTCATATACAACTTACTTTCTTACCCTGCACAAAAGAACTGTCTTGCCACTCTCGATTCGATTGTAAAAGCACCTGCCGAGTCCATCTGAAACTGGAGATCTCTGTTTCTTTAAAATGGAAACGAAGCTGACACCTTAGAATTGTTCTGTTTTAACAAAACATCAGCAAGAATAACAAAGAGGGGACAATATTCACCATCCAATCTGCAGATCTATTCGTTTAAAAAAAAAAAAACTTCAACACAAAAGAGAAGATTAGAATTGAAAAAAAAAAAGATCAAAGACCAATATGGAGGGGAGGGGAGGGGAGGAGAGAGAGAGAGACCAGATAAACACAAGGGGGGAGGGAGCGGTTTTTAAGGACGAGAGAGGGGGGAATGGACGGCTGAGATTGCATCTGGGATTTGAACGGTTATAGAAGAATCTTGGATAAGGTTGGATTCTTTTTTTTTTTTTTTTAAATTTTAATGACGGTGGAACGTTCTGGAGTCGGTGAAAAGCAAAACGTAGATCACTGCCACGTAGCTGGGCGTGTAAGGCTTGGAGAAAGACACGTGGACGATGAGCACCCATACTTGATGGGCCATCAAGGGTTTTACCGGTGATATGGGCCTGGGCCTAAGTTTTTATTGGGTGTCAGTGAAATGACAGAGACTTCTAAACTGTTATTATGTTAAATTTGTACACATTTTAGTTTTTTTTTTACAGTTGATTATATGAATTTAGTAATTATACAGTTTATATTATATTAATTCAGCATTAGGGTCAATTTTTTATCGGACTATGGTAGATTTGAAATTATTTTAATGAGCTGCTTAATGTATTGGAGAAGAGGTGACAGTTCAAATAACTACAGAAGCAGGACCAGCAACTAGGGTTGTTCAAAAAGTAGCCGTCTTTCCCTCTCAAGCAGATAAAATTGTTTACATGTTTGATTCGCTAGGGATTGTTCTTCTTGACAGATTAAGCAACTTATTAGAGTTCGTGCATTGAACAAGCGGGCCTTAAATAGGCCAAAGAAGAGATGGCTAGAAATGATCCGACAGGACCTCACCCACTTAATCCTATAGGACAAGACGGCCTTAGATAGAGCTCGACGGAGGGTGAGCATAGGGTAGCCAATCTAGCAATATAGAGTACCGAATCGTATTGCTTGCATTAGAGTTTCTAAAGGTCTTGACTTCCTCTTTGGCGCAAATATTGGGGCACTTATTTGCATATCTTTGTACTTGAGCACTTACATATTTGCTGACTATTTGTCTGCAATTACCTTCCAGTGAGTTTTACTTCGCATTGCTTGTGCTATGGGTTACTCTAATACTATGTCACTCTCATGCTTCTAGGCTACTATGTTTTCATGATGATACACTCCTCAGGTTGGGGATCCTAAGAAACGGCCTCGCTTAAAAGTAGCACCCTAAAGGTAGAAGGTTGCGCACATCCACCCCCGACCCTGCTTATGTGGGAGCCCTTGTGGCATTGTGATTGCTGGTGGTGTTGTTTGCATTAAGCAAGCAGGTGGCAACTTGCCCAAATAGAAAAGTAGCTCGAGTGAAAGAGTTCTTGTTTTAGTAGCTAAGGAGTTCTATTTTAAATGCAAGTGGCACAATACAAACATATTTGTGACTCAGCCATTAAAATTTCATTGCGAACTTAGCATCAATTTTACTTGGCATTAAAGTGGCATAATATAAATTGTACAATGAATAAATTATCATACTTAAAATTTCAAATTACAAGAACAAAATCAACAAAATAGGTAAGTAAAGGAACCTATAATTTGTGACTTGAACGCTTTTTTTTTATTCTGCTTCAAGTGCCCTAATCCCGAGTCAGTCTTATTGGTCAGTTGAGGATCTTCCTGTTTTGCTAGTTTTTGCTGGTATTCCTTCTTGTTCTTGTTTGGTCCTGCTTTTGTAACTTTCTGTTTGATCCTTTTTTATATCTTGGTGCCCTGTTATTTAGCGAGTTTTGCGCGCACATGCTTTATATTGCGACCACGTCGCTAATTATAAAAAAAAAAAAAATTCAACGCTTGAATTTAGTCCTATCGTTAAAAAAATGTCACAAAAAATTGTAGACGCTTTTTTCTCACCCACTTTTACTTTCACTTCAACCTATCAACTTCACATTTATTTTTAGTAATTGTAATTAACACTTCATCCATTTATTGCCAATCACTTACCTTAAAGCTCGGGACCATCTATGTCCCTTCTAACTCTCAACTTCATCATTCCCTCGATGTCCATCCATCTAATGTATATGTTAGGACACATACTAAAGTTAGGTACTTTAATATTTAGATTAGAACTTTCACAAAATTTACAAAAGTAACAAAAATAGGCTAAAGTTATAATAATACTACAATAGTTTGGAACATATATTAGAGAAAAACAACCATAATATTGCAGCAAAACTCAACCAAAAGTTTTCCAAAATTATAAAATTCAACCAGAATCACAACAATACTCAAATAATTTGGAAAAAAAATTTACAACAATATTAAAATAAAATAAGATCACAATTTAAAAAAAAAAATTACATATTACTATCTTAAAGTTCACTAAAATAATACTTTTAATTCACAAACTTGTTAAATAAATTTGAAATCCCCTATTTAGAATAAAATAACATTTTAGTTTAAAATTTTAGGATGACACCATCCATATGGAGTATGATATGACCATTTCAATATAATTATTTGAACACATCTGTTATTAAAATTAGGATTGATATTTAAACACATTAATGAAAGAAATTGAAATTAAAAATTTTATAGAATCGAGGATACCACGCTGTGGCAAGAACCACTGTCCTAAAAGACGTTTTCACTGCAGTTTTGACGCACACAATACAATTAGTAGCCTTCCTCTAGGATTAACGCGATCTAACTCTTAACGTGCACTCATTAATTGCCGAGTTGAAGTGCCTACGAACTTTGCTCAATATTTCGAAGTAGAAGAAGAGAGATTAAGAGAGGAGAGAACAAGTGTTTTGATTTTTGGATGGTTTGAAATGGTGGCTTTAAGCAAGTATTTATAGTCAAGGATGTGTTTGTTGGGAAAGGTTGCCACCTCCAGCAGGCATGAGCAATGGGAAGTAACACAACTTGGAATCAATTACGAGGTGATTTAAGAGCAGTGACTAAAAACTCAAAATACCTTTTACGCGCAGCAGGGTGGGTGGGCGGTTGGTGCACGTTTAGCCCCCATCATTCTTTTACCTTTCACTTAACTCAAAGAGTTAAATAACATAATCATAATTATAACTATATACAAGGTGGATAGACCTTCACTTTTTTCCTATGTTGGACAGCACAATGTAGGCTTGAAAACAACTTGACTTGTATCATTTTTTCAACATCATCTAGACTGCCTTCTCCCCTTCGCCTATCCCTCACACGCCCCTCCCAAACCCCTTCCTCTCCTCCATCGAAAGAAACAGTGCTCACTCTGGCTTTCAAGATCAACTAAAGATTTCCATTGCGTAAAAATTTTTTGTGTTTTAACTTTCATTTTAAAATAATAAATCCAAATTTTCCAATCAAAAACAATGGTAACGAAAAGAGTATCTTAGGACCCTTAAGGTCCCTATAAATTAGAATAAAT
Organism: Simmondsia chinensis; assembly: GCA_018398585.1. Classification (NCBI taxonomy): domain Eukaryota; kingdom Viridiplantae; phylum Streptophyta; class Magnoliopsida; order Caryophyllales; family Simmondsiaceae; genus Simmondsia; species Simmondsia chinensis. The sequence goes on along the minus strand of JAGTTD010000026.1, from coordinate 3,634,030 downwards.
ATAATCAAAAGGTCATTTAAGTTGTGTGTAACAAAACCATGTTTCTTTAATTCTAATAATTCTCTACTATGTGTACTACCATTTTATGCATGTCAAAAACTCTATAGGCACCTCTATTCAAGACATTGGTACAATAGAATCACTAGATTTTTCCAATATGATGCACATGTGATGTTTAGTTTACACATTATTTTTCAATTATGAATTTATAAATTTTCTTTTTTTCTCCCCCCCCCCCCCCCCCTCCTTTTTTCTTTGGATAATAAGACACTCTGCTACCTGATAAACCCCTACTAATGCAGCAACCCACATACGACCATGGTTGTTAAAATCGCGATTTAAATCGCAAAATCGTACGATTCTACAATTTTACTTTGCCCCAACGATCCAAATTAGTTAAAAAATCGTACTCAAGTAGAATCGGTAAAATCGCATCAAAATCGGTAGAATTGCAAGTAGAATCGGTAGAATCGTAAGTAGAATCGCGATTCTGATGCGATTTTACTTAAAGGCTTGTGCTCACGTGCAAAAGTGACGATTTTAATATATTTTTCTACATTTTTGTATAATATATTAAGCCCTAACTTTTTATATGAAACTCATTTTTTATTTTATATTTTCTAATAACTATTGAAGTAAAAATCTGCTATTAATTGTACATCTTGATGAGATTTTACTATTTTAGTACTGAAATTGAGAGTGTAATCGTCGCCTCAAGTGATATGAAAGGTTTAGTTGGAGATGATGCTACCATTAGGGATGATTCTCTTAGTGATGATGGAAATACAAAGACTAATACTGCAAATGATATTGACGACAGTAATTTTAATTTTAGATATGAATTTGATGGTGCTATGAGTTGAAAGACTTAAGCGTATGTTTTATGTTAAAATGATGTTACTCTTTTTTCTACCTTTACGTTTTCAATGTATTATAAAACTATTATCTTGTGAACTTTTTGATATTCTTTATCATATATTTGAGAATTATTGTACTAATTTTGTTAATATAAATAATTTACTTATACAGAAAATAAAATTTTACAATTCTCGATTCGATTCTACGATTCCGATTCTGCTGATTCCCCGTCGATTCTATGTAGAATCTTGATTTTGACAGCATTGCATACGACAGGAGTCGGTTAAGTCAAGAATTCCTTAGGAAGAGGTATAAAGGGAGAATCGAACTTCAAACTTTGTTAGTCTAAGGCAACATTATATCTCCTCACTTGCCTCCTACTACTGAAACAAAGCCTTGATAGATCTATCTTATATTATTCTTGTTTATTTTAAAGATAGAACTTTGTTAGGTATAACATAATAGAAGGAACCAGGTGGACTCGAACCACCAAGCCACCAAGCACACCTTGCTTGGGGCGCTCAACCCTTACATGAGCTCATGGATCCATTCAAACCAAATTTCAACATAATTAGGCTGTTTACTTCAATTTCTGAAATAATTGAGAAGCTAACATTTGATTCGGAGAGAAGAGCTCGAGCAACAAGATGAAAATGATATTTTATAACTCAATCAAATATGAACAAAAATAACCCTGGTCAAGATAAAAAAAGGTGAAAACTAGCTCAAGAACAATTACACTGCCACACAAGCAACTACAATATTCGACTTTAATTAGAATTTAGGTCAAAGTATTCAAGTTTAACAAAGATTAGATATATTTAACTTTTTTAAATTTAACTTCGAATTTAGTTAGGGTCTCATCTTATTTCTGCAATTAGGTCTAAGATTTTTAAGTTATAATTATTTTAAGTTCAATTATAAGCATAGGAATTTTTTTAAGAGTTCAATTTGTATTAAAAGTAGTGTGTAATAATTCCTTTAAATAGGCTACTAGTATTTAATTTCAAAAACTTTCTGACCATTTAATGAGTTTGATGAATAGTTATAAGCTGATTCTTGTAGTTTTTATTAAAAGATCTTAATAAAATAACGAACTCCTCTTTAGGTTATTGTTCAAGCATTTGTAGAATCAACGATTTTTAACCAATTACTTTAATCCGATGTCATTAGGTGTGAAGAACAGGTTTAAGAGAACCCTATCCATCCCACGATGAGTCATCACGGTTCGAGATTGTAGGTCGAAGCTTCAAACCAATTTGCACTGGTCGGTATCAGATCCAAGTAATACATAACTTTACTTTCGCGAGTTGGCATCAAAGCCCTGAAGGTGTCCCTTATGGCTCGTAGGAGGCCAAGGTACCCCCTTTTAGTGACGTACGAGAGACATGAGTTCAATAATGACTATGCTCGTCAAACCGGGAGAAGAATTGAAAAGATGGATGTGAGGTTCCAACGTATCAAGCTGCTAATGAAAAAAGCACCTACCAAGCTTCGCAAGTTCTCTCGAACTTGTGGCTCCCCAAGTGGGGTTACGAAACAAACATAAAGGAAAGCTATGACAACCACCACCATCAATCATCATTCAACCAGTGAATCATTTCCATCTCCTTAACCTGAGTACTACCACCACCATCTCTTTTCGCCTCACAAAACACCATATGCTATCATGTTCCACCACCATACCATTGCCCACGCCACAACCAATTTTCCCTTCCACCTACCCATCACCACCGATTATTCCACCATTCAATCGAAACCCACTAAACCCGTTCCACCCCTTGCAGAACAAAACCAATATTTCACACGTATGAGGAGCATAATCCTATTTTTTCTTCCGCGGGTATCTTTAATGAGCTCATCTATGATAAAGTAGTTGAAGATATTAAGATCCAAACAATCCCACTTTCACCTCATCCACCAAACACCAATTTTACTCACCATTCATGAAACACGACCAATCCAACCTCAACTACCACCATTAAATCACCACGAGAACTATTTCATCAACAATCAGCACAAGCACCAACTGATGCACTCCATGATGCAAATAGGGATGTAACCCAATTAAGACATGAAAGAGAGCAAACAAGGTTGAGAATAGTTGGGCCACCCTTCAATTAAAATTTAATTAGAATTTCCAAGTTCATCTATGATTAGATGTTCTGTCAAAATTTAAATTAAAGTTTTTTATCCAATTTATATAATTAGGTTAAGAGTTTTGAGTTACAACAATCAAGTTTAATTAAAGTTACATTAGAGTGATTCTCAGATGTTAATTTGTAATAGAAGTAGAATCTAGTGGTACCAATAAGTACATCACTCATTTCTCACACAATATATTTATGAATTGTTATGTTAGAATTTGATCTTCATAGTTCTTTTTAAAAGAATTCAATAAACATGGGGCAAGAGACTTTTTAATCAATCCCTCTTAAATCGGCCAGTTAAATCAATGGTTAAAACCACCCTATCTCACCACACATTGTCAAGATACCAGATTCCAAGAATCTTTAAAACAATTGGCATCTAATCCAAGTCAGAAAAAATGCAAATTGAATTTTTTTCTTATATACCAACAATTAAACTTCACCACCATGACACACTTGCATTCTATTACTAACCCCCCCACTGCTAACCGTTTTAGCCCCATGAATCATTATACTCCGTACCCTCCACTACCAAAATAAACTATTATATCATAATTCACTCCTATTTTATAAGTATTTTATATTATTAAATTTTCAGAACTTCTACTGAACATTTTATTCTATAGAAACACTTTTTTACACTATGCATCCAAATAGTTTCATTGTAAAAAGTACAAATTTTGAATGCATAAATCTTATTGAAATAAATTGAAATACAAAAGATCAAACGCACCTTTTTACCACCCTCTAAAGCATGTTTAGTTTTGGCGGCTAACCTTCACTGACGTACTCTTTCACGTTATTTGGTAGATAAAATCTAATTACAAGAAGCCTTTACTCTTTACCTGAAAGCTTCAAAAAATCTAAGTAAACAGAACATTGTTCCACATTGCATTGCTGTGTAAATAGACCAAACATGAAGGAAAGGCGTGGCAAGTAGAAAATACTAGTGCATTTCGACTCTTATCTAATTGGCAAAAAGATGATAGCTACAAAAATGAAAATTGCTCAAGAAATATAGAGAGTAACTCATGCAACCACCCACGAGTATCTTTTAACTCCTTGATAATTAAGACCATGTTTGTAGACATAGGAAATAAAGAAATATACACTCCTATTTAGTTGGCAAATAATAAGCAGAATGCAAAATGCAAAAATTAACAGCAGCAGCAGCAGCAGATGCAATGCCACAAGGGCTCTCGTGTGAGCAAAGTCTAGGAGCGAAAAGCAAAAACTTAATTAACAATTTTTATTTCCTTCCTGACACAAGAAATGACTTACCTAACTTCTTTTAACTAGTAGCATCTCCAAGAAAATTCTATTTTCGATGCCGCCAACCAAACACTTTGTAACCACTTTCTTGAAAGTTGACACGGGAATTCAAATCTCCAAAAATATATACCTTTTCAAAGAAATTCAATTTGTATGGCCACCAAACAAGGCCTTAGGCCTCATTTCATATACAGAGAGTAACCACAGGAAATAAAAATTTATGGAAAGTAGACATTTCGAATCTTGTATGGTTTGCAAAAACTGAACAAAATATAAGTGCAAATTCTAATTTCAACCAAACAGAACACAAGTCACCAATAAGTTCTATTTCCATTCAGCCCCACACTTTTATTGCCTACTTTCTGAGAAGTTAGCACTTGAAATGAATTCTAAGTACAAACACCTGTAGTAATTCAATGTACTTGCTAACCTAACAATACTAGTTTTAGTGTTTACACCACAACCTCTACTTCACTAAATGCGCCAATTTTAATCATGCTACAGTTTAAATGGCACTAGGTCGTGCAAAAAAAATTAAGAAAAATTTTCAGTTTGTCCTTAATTTCGACAAAATTTAAGAAAACATACCAGGAAAACAAAATCTCTTTTCCTTGAACATAGAGAGAAGTGCAAAAAATCATTTGAAAATTGTACAAAAGAAGATGAAAGAGCATGATAAAACTTTCTTTTCCCTCGATAATTAGAGAGCGCTTTCATACTATAAAATCACTGATGCACAAGTACTGTAAAACCTTAAATCAGTACAAGGATTAAAAGAAATTAATCTGCAGTCAGCAAATTCAAACAAGAAACTAGAACCAAGCAGCTCCAACTCATTCCAATTAGAATTACATTAGATTAACATATTCAAAACACTAAAATATAAGCCTAGACAAACCGCAAGAAATATAACAGTTATCCTATCACATCTCGCTTCTTGATTGGACCTTTACTCGGGTCACGTCTCATTAAGAATGTAAATAACCTGAGTAAGACGTTAAACCAATGCATCATAAAGCTAAAAACCTAACTTCTTTACGGCTCAAGCCAGACAAGCCAACTCGTTTAACGCATGGAGCTTTAATTAATTAATCGGACTGAAAATATGATACGCACTTGCAACAACACATTACAATCTTCCAGGTCCAGACTTCGTAATTTAAACCACTATCATACTCGGCTGCTTAGTATGTAAGCTTTGAACTGCCAATAAATTACTCCTTGGCCGATCAAGAATGGAGACACATCAAGAAACTACCTACCTCAAAAGCTTAAACTACTAAGTAAAAAAAAAAAAAATTCATACTTCAACCTACACCCTTAAGGCCTGTTTAAAATTGCTGTGAAAAAGCTACTTATATCAAAAGCACTTTCTAAAAAAACACTTATATGAAAAGCATTGTTTTAAAGAAGCAATTTTTGTTTCGCTCAGCCATTTAGAAGCACTAATTTTATTATTGTTAGTATTTGGCTAGTGTTTAAAAAAATGCTTTTTTTGTCAAATTACCGAAAAGGACTAAATTGGTTGGGTAGAGAGTTAGGATACAATGTAATTTTAATGTTTGAGTAGAGGTATTTTTGTCCTACAAATTTTAAGTTCTTAATTTTGCTTCTAGTTATAATCACAAGCACCAAATTTCTCCTCCTACCTACTTTTCTGCTTCTAATAAAAAGCACTTTTTAATATTTGTCACACCCCCTATAAATTCCAGAAAAGTACTTTTTTAAAAAAAACAAATACTTATTTTCTCAGAATAAACAATCCCAAACAGGGCCATAAACAAACACTCTTGATCTTAAAGTGTTGATAAAGCACAAACCCTCCTGTACCTTGTGTTTAAAGATATTAATATTCAGAGGGGAGGCTGCTAACATTCAAACTTGTAATCTCTTAATCAAAAGCTCTAATATTATGTAACGAACCAACTATCCCAAAAACTTAAGCCGATAGATAGAAGTCTATTTATACTCTTAACAAGAAGAGAGAGGGGGGGGCGGGGGGGGGGGGGGGGGGGGGGGGGGGGGGGGGGGGGGGTGGGGAAGACCCAAACGAAAATCCATCCATGCCCTGTTGGAGCCACAGACAAAAACCAAAAGAGCTGAACTCAAATCGAAGATTATAATCACCTTTGACGCATATCTGTGGAGGGGTGCTCGTCCAAATTGCAGCATACTTGGGTTCTACGCGCTAGAATACAATCAAATTTGGCCATTAAATAATCAAACCTTCAGATACCGAAAACTCATAGCTGAAACACAATACCCCATCCTATCAAAAGAGTCATACGTACGTGCGTTAGGCATAAAACGCAGAATTTAAGAGCGCCTCAAAAACAGTAACATGAAAGAGCTTACAACAAACAAATACAAGTACAGCGCAAATGCAAACTTCACCTGATTAACTGCATTAGCTCCTCTTGGTTATTGTAGTGCTCCAAACATGATAGCTTTCCACAGCTATGGCCTACATGCGAAAGTTAATCCATCGGGAATATCCACACCATACAACCAAACAAACAGAAGCCACTGAACACCGAATTCCAAAATACCACCGTTCTGCCCCAACCAACATCTTGCACTAACCTTAGTCTGACGTAACTGTGAGACATACCTGCTTCTACGAACCAAAATAGTGATAGAAGCTTGTAATTTGTCGCTTCTACAATTGAAACACCATTGTTGGAGGCTGTTTGGTCAGTTGTTATGTCGCCATATACATAATTAGGCAAGTTACAAAACTCAAAAGCAGTTGCCACCACAAAGTCGTAAGAGAACCAGTCGGACAAACAACTGATCGCACAGTTCATTAATCTTCCAGACAATGAAATATCATCTGCAACTGATCATACAGCTCATTAATCTCTTTCAATGAGGCAGCAGGAATTCGACTCCCCCTAGAAGTAGAGTAGCATACAAAGAAGTTTACCCTAGCTGCTGCATCAGAGCTCGAACCTTCCACGAAACTAAAGCTCGAACCTACAAGTGATACAATATTGCTCAAACCCCCAAATATTACACGAGAAGCTGTTCCAAACCCCTGGCTACACAGACGAATCACAACCAACAACGGACAAGAACACAATTTACAGAGATACCAATTCAAAAGATATAATGCCATAACAACATACCCAAGAGAAGACGACAATGTGCACTGCTTGAGAACATAGAAGCGGGTCACAATTCATAATCATGACATATAAAGTGACATAAGCAACTTCCTCACCCAAACGAATGTCGCAGTAATCGACAAATGTGTTAAGGGTAACTACTCAAGTGTGTTCTGAGTACTCAAATAATTTACCCTTTTTTCACAGCACTAGCATCTCAATACAAAGTCGTACCTGATCAACTGCACTAGCACTTCCTGCAGCTAACACAACCATGGCCTCCCTGCGATATTAGTCCACTGCGCCTTGCCACACGAAAGAAACCAAGTGCCAATTACAAGAACACATGGGCAAAGTAATAACACAACATTAAGCATAACCAACCTCTTGCACTAACCTCACTCTGAGGTAATATAGGGTATACCCACCGAGACAGTAATAGAAGCTTTAAATTGCAACTGCTTCTACAATTCATACACCCTCAGTACATACTACTGTACTCATTACAATAGGATACAACCACGAAGGGCTGTAGCCATCACAAAGGTGTGAGAGGGCAATCCATCATATCGTCATATGCGTCCATTCATCTTCCACACAAAGGACTCCAATTCCAGAAGTAAAACTTGATCCAAGCTGCTGCACTGAAGCTTGACCCTTTACATCATCCAAAAATATACCTACTTGGTACACTACTATCTTCTAATTGCTACCAGTAAAGACCCCCTCTTTTCCCATACATCATTGCTCAAAACCCCCAAGGATTACATGAGACAAGACATGACATAAAAACTTGCATTCCATCAGTGGACGAACCAAAATCAGCAGTGCAAAAGAACGCAATGTATAAACACTAAACCCAAGAAGAGACTGCAATACTTCAGAATTCACGGTCTACACACATATTGCAAGGACACAACAATTGACAGTTATGTCATGAACATGATGTGTATGGACTTGCATGCTCAGAAAAACAGGTATCACCATCAATTACGGATCCGTTTTCCAGAATACTACCCTTAATACGCAATAAAACTCAAATTCACACATTTTTTGCCTCACATTTTGGGTGCCTGCTCCCTCTATATATGGATGCCACAACTTATTTGCTCCGAATTTCAGATTTAACTCTGGAAATGAACTTGATAGTTAAGAGTCCTTCAGTACCTTAATCCCCTTATCATGACAGGAAGTTCAGCAGCTCGCTGATGTGGAATATAACATATTATGGCTCGTACTTTTCAGTTTGACCTAACACTAGATAGTATTGTTTTGCTGGGCTAGAAACGGCAGTAAATCAAAACAGATACAATAAACAATTACAACTAGCAAAATCTAACGCAACACCAACATGACCTCCAAAATGGCAAGCTCGGTATGGAATTTCGGGAGCCAACTTAAATTCAGACAGACAATCAACACATAAAACCATTTCGGTAGTTCAAGTTGATCTCAAATTAAAACCTATTTATAATTATACTACTGTGTGTATATCTTCTGTAGCCCTTAAAGTCTTATGTTAATTTGATAATTAATCTCTACAAATATATCAATTATTTACTAATAATATGTACCATTGACGTGTATGAAAGTGAGAGATATAATTAGAAGTACCCACAAAACACCCACTCCTTAACTGGGTTAGATAAATGTCGAAAATTTCCATTAAATAAATAGGCCAAATCCGGATCGACCCCATTTCTATATTCGTGTATTGAGGACAAAGACGACACAATCTTCGACTAATCGAAGGGGAATTATCTGTGTTATACATTTGTCAATCCCATGAACAATGTCGCCAGAAACCATATCACCCAAAGTGATGCAAATATTAACTAAGCGTAGAATTAAAAATCAAGAGCGCACCTTTAAATTTAACCTATGAACCTGTTATTGTAACCAATGAGTCCACACGAAGTTAACCCCACCTTGCATAATCCAAATTATCTGTTATTACCACCTCACATTTGGATCCTTTATACTATAAAGGTACATCGCAATCACAAACCACCATACATATGTTATCATTTCTCCCCTCATTGTAGAATTAAACCAAAAATATTACTAATCTTGTAAAAAAAAAAAAACCCTCATTTCATAAGATAAATTGGATATGGGTCAGATGTAAAGATAATCGTTTATTCAATCTTGGGGGGTCATTTTGTTTCATTGGATAAATTTTAGGCTGGACATAACTCCAAACATTCAAGCAACCGTTTTAGAGTCCTCAAAATATAGAGGCCCAATGTATAAGGGCTGTACTTTCAATGTGTCACTTGTTAGTATCAATAAATATATGATTGAAGTTTTTATAACTTGCTGCATCAGTATTTTATTGTTAGAGAGATTATATATAAAAGGTCCTACTCAAAACATATGCTCGAGGACTCAAAATGTCAAAGCTAGCCCTAGATGGATCAGTACAATTGTGATCCCTACAGTATTTCCCTAGCATGAGATGCAATGGAAAGCGGAGGGAAGACGGCACGAAGGAAAGGAAAGAAAAGGAAGAAAGGAAAGGAAAGGAAAGTAAGATGCGCCACACACTGGGGGAGAGCCGGGCAAAAACCCCGTACCATCTCCCCCCAAAAACCCCCAAAAGCTCACTCTTTTATTAAGATGGTGACCCGCCATGCAAGCGCACCTGCCATGGCAAAGGTCAATCAGCACAACATCATACTTACAATTCTTAGCACTTCGCCTGAGTTCACTGACCCCATCATCTTGCGTCCCATCCTCTCTTCGCACTAAAACATATATCAACAATTCACAGTACAAAGATACAAAATGCAACAAACCATAACGATTTGCTACTGTAAATAGCTGAGCTTCCATAGCTTTACGTCGTCAAAAAGAAACAAAGCACAAGTACAGATGAACAGCTCCCTCGAGACCAAGCGCGCTGCATAGAACTTGGACACTGCCGAGAACCTGCAAGATGAAAATAGAATCAGTAAATGACGAAGGAGTTGGACGTTCTTACATTAAGCATCTAGAGGATACATAAAACCCATTAAGCATAGAACGAGTTCTTATCCGTCAAACCACCGCCACCACCACCCAGTGCCTCAATGAGGCTCGATATGGGTAACACGAGTATTTACCAGTCAAACCACCACCACCACCCCCCGCCAGGGTGCCTCGAGGCTCGATATGGGTAACACGAGTATTTACCGGTCAAACCACCACCACCTCCCCGCAGCCTCGAGGCTCGATGTGGGTGAGTTACATACCCCATTGCTTTCTAATATTTGATTGTTAAAAAAAAATTAATCTTACATTGGTCTTTAATGTTTCTAAATTTATCGAAACAAGTGACCTCCTTCCTCTTCAAAGGAATCCTTGGTCTTCACAAGTTTAATCAAATTATCCAACCATCTTCTTCCTAATAAATTACAAAAACACTCAATTTTATAATAAAATAAAATATAAAAACTATTTTGAACAGCGCCTACTTAAACAAAATTTACAAATCTCACAGACAATTTTAACCTTAAAAAAAAAAAAAATCTATACTGTCTAATAATTAGCAATTCCCTCTTCCAAAAACCTAAAGTGCGGATTCTTCAATTTTTAGGCTATCACTCCATTGCGCCTCCCTCAAACCTCCCAACCCTCTATATATAGAGATCAACTCTTTTCTCTTAATTTAAGTGTACATAAGTTAGTATATAGTCAAACTCTAATAAGAACTAATTGAAACAAATTGAATAACATCAATCAATTACAATGGAATAAATACTCTTAAGAAAATACTGATTTCTTTGTCTTTCACTATTATTATTATTTTGATCAGCTTTATCTTTCAATTTTTAAAGTAGTGTCAATCATTAGACGTATATTAATTTGATTACAAAACAAAATCAAAACACAATCAATTCAAATAAATTACCGAATAATGAATTAAAACCACACCACCAGTACCGATCAAATCAACAGCAAACCAGAACCCATCGCATAACAACTTTATCTCTTCTATCGACAACCAAGTTATTTAACTTCCCATTCGTTTCATAGAATCTTATCGGTAATTGCGATCGATCCCATTTAAAATAAAACTGTAATTTCATAGAATCTTCTATATTCAATGAAGAGAACAGCCAAAATTGTAATACAATTTTACGATTCCACCAACGCACGCAAATAAAAAAGCTAAAAGGTAATAGAATTAAACACACATCGTATACAACTTACTTTCTTACCCTGCAATAAAAGAACTATCTTGCGACTCTCGATTCGATTGTGAAAGCACCTGGCAGTTCCATCTGAATCTGGAGCTTCTTTTTCTTTAAAATGGAAAAGAAGTGACAACCTAGAGTCATCCTCGTTCTAACAAAACATCAGCACGAATAACAAAGAGACACCAATATTGGCCATCCAATCTGCCTGTCTATTTATTTAAAACAGAAGATTAAAATTGAAGAAAGAGAAGAACAAGACCAACATTGAGGAGAACAGGGAAGGAGTGGTATTTAAGGACGAGAGAGGGGGGAATGGACGGCTGAGATTGCATCTGGGATTTGAACGGCTGCAGAAGAATCTTGGATAAGGTTGGATTTTTTATTTTTATTTTTTTAATTTTAATGACGGTGGAAGGTTCTAGAGTCGGTAAAAAGCAAAAATTAGATCACTGCCACGTAGATGGGCGTGTAAGGCGTGGACAAAGACACGTGGACCCTCAGCACCCATATTTGATGGGCCATTAATGGTTTTACCGGTGATACGGGCCTGGGCCTAAGTTTTTATTGGGTGTCTTTTTACTGTTAAAAAAAAAAGCTAGTTGAATGTTAGTGAAATAACAAAGACTTCTAAACTGCTATTATGTTAAATTTGTGCGGTTATTAACAAAAAAATATTTAGTCCGTTTATATTTTGTTAATTTAGTATTAGGGTCAATTTTTTATCTGAGTATGGTAGATTTGAAATTTTTTAATGAGCTGCTTAATGTATTGGAGAAGAGGTGATAATTCAAATAGCTACAGAAGCAGGACCAACAACTAGGGTTGTTCACAAAGGAGTCGTCTTTCTCTTTCAGGCGAAGAAGATTGGTTACATGTTCAATTTGATAGGGATGGTTCTTCTTGACAGATTAAGCTACTTATTAGAGTTCGTGCATTGAACAAGCGGACCTTAGATAAGCCAAAGAAGAGATGGTTGGAGACAATCCGACAAGACTTCACCCACCTAAACTTACGGGAGGAGATAGGTTTAGATAGAGCTCGATGGAGGGCGAGCGTAGGGTAGCCTATGTAGCGGCGTAGAGTAGTGCATCTTGTTGCTTGCACTAGAGTTTCTGAGGGTCTTGACTTCCTCTTTGGCGCAAGTATTGGCACACTTATTTGCATATCTGTGTACCTGAACACTTGAATACTTGCATACTTGTCAACTGTTTGCCTGCAGTTACCTTCCAGTGAGTTTTGCTTCGTATTGCTCGGCTTGTGCTATGGATTGCTCTAATATTATGTTCCTCTCATGCTTCCAGGGTACTATGTTTCCATGATAACGCACTCCCCAGGTTGGGGGTCCTAGGAAACAGACTCCCTTAAGGGTGGCATCCTAAAGGGAGAAAGCTATGTATATCCACCCCACAGACCCTGCTTATGCGGGAGCCCTTGTAGCATTGGGGCTGCTGCTGCTGCTGTTGTTTGACTGAACAAGCGGGTGGCAACTTGCCCAATAAGAAATGTAGCCCGAGTGAAGGAGTTCTTGTTTTAGTAGCTAAGGAGTTCTATGTTAAATGCAAGTGGCACAATACAAACATATTCGTGACTCGACCATTAAAATTTTATTGCAAACTTAGCATCAATTTTACTTTGCATTAAAGTGGAATAATATAAATTGTACGAAGAATAAATTATCATACTTAAAATTTCAAATTACAAGAACAAAATCAACAAAATAGATAAGCAAAGAAACCTATAATGTCACGATATAAAAAGATATTAGTAATCAATTTTTGTATGACATTTACCTCAAAAATGAAAGGTCATTTTGCATTGCAATCATCCAATGAGTTGTGTCGTTCAAGATTGACATAGCCTAGCACTTGGGATTCCGAAGGCAAGAGGCATCACCCCGGTTTCCTCACTGAAAGAATTTCCCCCTTTTCACCACGCAATTGTTAAAAAAAGAAAATCCAATAATTGTAGACGCTTTTTTGTCACCCACTTTTACTTTTCCTTCAACTTATTAACTTTATATTTATTTTTAGTAGTTGTAAGTAACTCTTCATCCGTAATCACTGTAAAAAAATATCACAAATGTTAGGAGAGAATTGTTTCTCTGCACTCTCCACTGCAGCACAGTTTCATTGATATCAAAGAGTTATATACAAAGCAATCTTACATGAAATAGGAAACAATCCAAGATATTCCAATGAATCTCCTAGAATCCATGAAATCCTAACTAGGAAGGTAAAAAAATCAAAGATAATATCATAAAATATATATCACCTGAAATACAAAATATACAAAAATATAGAAAGATCTCAATACTCCCCCTCAAGTTGGAGCATGAGGGTTGTAAATGCCCAACTTGCCGAGTAGATCATGGGATTGCCGATGTCCTAATGCCTTAGTGAAGATATCCGCAAGTTGACGCCGAGTGGGGATATAAGCAGTAACTAAGTCACCCGACTGAATCCTTCCGCGAACGAAATGACAATCTGCCTCTATGTGTTTAGTTCGCTCGTGAAATACCGGATTTGCAGCAATGTGGAGAGCTGCTTGATTATCACAATGCAATTTAGACGGGCTTGTTTGCGTCACTTGTAGAAAATTAAGCAACCCTCGCAACCAAATGATCTCACTAGTTGCATTTGCCATAGCCCTATATTCAGCTTCTGCAGACGACCTAGAAACAATAGATTACTTTTTGGACTTCCAAGAAACAGGGGTATCTCCCAACTTAATAAGGAAACCAGATACAGAATGCCTTGTCATGGGACAACTAGCCCAGTTCGAGTCACAATAACCGACCAAGTCTAATGTGCTATTCGTAGGTAGAAGTATACCTTGTCCTGGGGCTGATTTTAGATAGCGCAAGACTCGAATAGCTGCATCCCAATGCCCTTGCCTTGGGTTCTGCATAAACTGACTAAGAATGTGAACTGGATAAGTGATATCTGGTCTTGTAATAGTGAGATAAAGTAATCGACGAACAAGCATCCTATACTGACATGGATTAGAGAGAGGGGCATCGGAATCACATGATAATCGATGTTGTTGTTCCATCGGAAAAGTACAAGGTTTTGCTCCTAGAAGTCCACACTCGGTCAAAATGTCAAGTAAATATTTTTGCTGACATAGGAAGAGTCCCTTGGGTGGGCGAGCAACCTCAATACCCAAAAAATACTTCAATTTTCCCAAATCTTTCAAATGAAAGCAATCATTTAAATATTCTTTGAATTCTGAACATTTTTTTACTGTCATTACCGGTCAAAATAAGATTGTCAACATAAACCAAAACCGCCAAAAAAACATCCCCTTTAGTGTAGATGAAAAGGGAATGCTCAGCTGGGCAACGAGTGAAACCATATTTTTCAAGGGCCATGGACAACTTAGCAAACCAATTTCTGAAAGCCTGTCGTAAACCATATAAAGACTTCCGAAGACGAAAAACCAAATTTGGCTTAGGCATATGAAAACCAGGAGGCGGGTCCATGTAGACTTCTTCATTGAAGTCACCATGTAAGAATGCATTGTTAACGTCCATTTGATGCAAGTCCCAACCATTTGCAACTGCGATGGCAAGAAGGCATCGTACAATAACTAACTTTGCCACTGGCGCAAGTGTCTCTGTGAAATCTTCCCCTTTAGCTTGTGTAAATCCTTTGGAAACTAATCTTTCCTTGAAGCGCTCAACTGAACCGTCTGACTTATACTTTATTTTGAACACCCATTTGCACCCTATAGTCTTCTTTCTGATTGGGAGCTCTTCTAAAGTCCAAGTCTTGTTTTCTTCTAAAGCTTTTATTTCTTTGGCCATTGCCTCTCTCCAACGAGCGTGTCGAATGGCCTGTGAATAAGACTTGGGCTCATCACTAGAAGTGATGGCCGCCAAAAAGGCACAATGTGTTGATGAAAATTTATTATAAGACACAAAATGAGTGATGGAGTGAGGGTTACCTGAGAAGGCGTCTCGTTGTGGGTGTTGAGCGGGGGTCGATGTGGAGATAGCATGGCAGACATAATCCTTGAGGTATGTTGGTTGTCTCTTGTCCCGTTTTGGCCGATCCCCATATTCAACCGGTCAGTTTTGCAAGCCTTGGTCTTGCTCCACATGACCATCAAGACTTTGATTCACATCTTGATGAATATCAAGTTGGTTGCCTTCAAAATTAACCCCTCTCTGTTGGAAAGAATCAATCTCGGGTTCTATGCTATGAGACTCAACATTGTTAGGCTTACTTTCACTGTGCTCAATTGGGTTTAATGGTGGGGGTGTTCGATCTCCAAAAGAGATCAACTTGGATCCCACATCATGATTCCTTCCAAAAGCACTATTTTCAGTGACAGGATCACCCCTATATGAAAAAATATGTTCATAAAAGATCACATCCCTTGAAGTAAAAATCTTTCTTTTGTCAAGATCATAAACTCGCCACCCCTTTTGTGCATGGGGGTATACCAAAAAAATGCACTTAACCGCCCTTTCATCAAATTTGTTCTGGATCTTGTGGTGCACGTGAACATAGCACAAGCACCCGAAGACCCTTAAATGCTTATATTCGGGAGTTGTTCCATACAACATTTCATAAGGAGTTTTGCCATCATTTATGACAGTGGGAGTTCGATTAATTAAGTAGGCTGCGGTGAGGACGCATTCACCCCAAAAATAGATAGGTAAATGAGATTGAAAACGCAATGTTCTAGCCACATTTAAAATATGTTGGTGCTTTCGTTCTACCCTACCATTTTGTTGAGGGGTTCCTACACATGATGTTTCATGTATAATCCCGTTCTTTTGGTAATATTGGGGCATAGGACCTCCTACAAGCTCAATTCCATTATCACTTCTTGCGCGTTGTACACGTATTACAAATTGTGTCTCGGTCATCCCACAAAAATTCATGATTAAGTTGTAAGTCTCATTTTTTTCTTTTAATAGGAAGACCCAAGTTCCCCAACTATAATCAACAACAATCGTAAGAAAATAATGAGACCCAGTAAAGGAAGCCGTTTTATATCTTCCCCATAAATCAATATGTATTAAGGAAAAGGGGTGACTAGCCTTGTTATCACTAATAGGAAAAGGTATTCTTGTTTGTTTTGCTCTATGGCAAACATCACAACAATCATAAAGTCCCTCATTTAACGAAATACCAAACAAACTAGATAATTTCGATAAACTACCAAAAGATGGATGACCCAATCTTGCATGCCAGATCCCCGAGTCTTTTCCTTGAACTGCAGCGAAAGCCAAGCCATCTACCATGCTTTGTAGACAGTAGACACTCTCACTCAAACTACCCACTCCAATCAGCCTCCTCGAGGTATGGTCCTGTATTAAACAATGAGTATGTGAGTAGGATATAGTACAATGGGCATCCTCCGTCAATTTTCTTACAGACATGAGATTACATGTAAATCCTGGCAAATATAAAACATTATTTAATAATAGATCAGGCCTTAATAGGACTCTTCCTGCTTTACTAGCCTTCAAAATTTCTCCATTTGGAATGATAATAGTGACTGGATTCTTGAGTTCATATACCCCATCAAGTATGGACAAATGCGATGTCATGTGGTGTGACGCACCACTATCAAGAATCCATTTCAAAGTTGGTTTGAGAAAGTTCTTACCACTCATGCGATTGGCTAATTGTTCTTGAGTTTGTTTCTCTTTAAACATGGCAAACAACTGATCCATCTGGGATTGCGTAAAACCCGCATCAACTTGCTGCATTTGAACTTGGTGTTGCACATCTACTGCAACAGCACTTGCCCGGGATGTTGCGCCTCCCTGGACTACCGCATTTGTATGAGCATTGGCCCTTTTCGCAATAGCTCCCCCTGTACTTGATCGTCCACGTCCACCGGCTCGATTAGCGGCTCTTCTGTTCTCCCAATTCGCCGGATATCCAATGATCTCAAAGCATCGACTTTTCTCATGGCCCAATTTGTTGCAGTGACTGCAACGGGATCGATTTGTTCCACTCCTTGCTGATATGTTTGCTGCATGAAAGGCCGCAGCCCCTTGTCTTCCATCTCGAGTTTGGGCAATGTTGCGTTGCTTCTCCTCTCTTGTCACAGCGGCATAGGTCTTGTTCAAGTTAATCAATGGTTCGGTATTGAGGAATTTGTGATCTCACCGAGTCAAAAGTTCCGGGATCTAGCCCTATCAGGAATTAGTAGACACGTTCTTCTTCTTGGCGTCGTTGATATTCTTGCTTAGCAGGGCAAGTGCACCTCGGAAGAGGATCGAGGTCGTTCAATTCATCCCATAGAGACTTTAACTTAGTGTAGTAATTCAAGATAGATTGTCCGTCTTGAAGAAGGAGACTAATTTCCCTCTTAATTTGATAAATACGGGTGCCTTTCCTTGTGAGAAGCGTTCTTCCAAGTCCAACCACATCTCTCTAGCGGTCTCCGCATAAGCGACACTAGCATGGAGTGCTTTATCGAGAGAATTAAAAATCCATGAAATAATCATGGAATTGCATATATCCCAAGCATTGGCTTCTGGAGTATCCTCTTTCGGTTTCTGAATTGACCCATCTACAAAACCCGAGTTTGTTTTGGATCTCAAAGCATTCTTCATGAGCCTTACCCAATTTCCATTGTTGCTTCCATCCAACTGGCAAGAAGTTAACATGGTTCCTGGATTTTCTGAAATGTGGAGGTCAAATGGTGATGAAGGGTCAATGGTTTTGGGTTAATCAGCCATGGTAGAGGAAGGGTGTACGAAAAGGGTGTTTGCAAGACACGGCCTTAATTAGGCTCTGATACCATGTAAAAAATATCACAAATGTTAGGAGAGAATTGTTTCTCTGCACTCTCCACTGCAGCACAGTTTTCATTGATATCAAAGGGTTACATACAAAGCAATCTTACATGAGATAGGAAACAAACGAAGATATTCTAATGAATCTCCTAGAATCCATGAAATCCTAACTAGGAAGGTAAAAAAGATCAAGGATAATATCATAAAATATACATCACCTAAAATACAAAATATACAAAAATATAGAAAGATCTCAAGAATCACTTACCTTAAAGCTCAGGACCATCTATGTTCCTTCTAACTCTCAACTTCATCATTCCCTCGATGTCCATCCATCTACTGTATATGTTAGGACACATACTAAAGTTAAGGTACTTTAGTATTTACATTAGAATTTTCACAAAATTTACAAAAGTAACAAAAATGGGTTAAAGTTATAATAATATCACAATAGTTTGGAACATATATTAGAGAAAAACTACCATAATATTGCAACAAAACTCAAATGAATGTTTTCCCAAAATTATAAAATTTGGCCAGAATCACAACAGTGTTCAAATAATTTGGAAAAAAAATTACAATATTAAAATAAAATAAGATCAAAATTAAAAAATAAATTACATATTAGTATCTTAAAGTTTAGTAAAATAATACTTTTAATTCAGAAACTTGTGAAATAAATTTGAAATCCCCCGTTTAGTACAAAATAGTGTTTTAGTTTAAAATCTTAGATATGGCATCATCTTTCTGGCATATAATATCACCATTTCAATATAATTATTTGAAAACATTTGTTATTAAAATTAGGATTGATATTTAAACACATGAATGAAAGAAATTGAACTTAAAAGTTTTACAGAATCGAAGATACCACGCCGTTGCAAGGACTACTATCCTAAAGATGCACACAGTACGATCAGTTGCTGTCCTTCGGGATTAACGCGATCCAACTGTTAATGTACACTTGTTAATTGCTAGTAAGAATGTCTATGAACTTTGCCCAATACTTTGAAATAGAGAAGAACTGTTTTGATTTTTTGATGGTCTGAGATGGTGTCTTTAAGCAGGCATTTCTGTTGAGAAGGGTTGTGTCATGATACTTGTAATTAGTTAGAATCTTAGTTAAAGTCTAAGTAATTCAAGCTTAGGTTGTTATGAGTTGGATGCTTGGATTCTTGTAAATAAAGGTTTGATAAAATGATGTTCGGGTATCCAAAGAAATAAAACCTGAATCTTTCTCTCTCTTCCTGTAATTATTTGCACTCTCTCTCTTAATTTCCCTTTCCGTTCTCCCCCTCTACTTCTTCCTCTTCTTCTCCCTAAAAACCTAATTCCTTCTCAATTCACTTCTTCATGGAAGTAAATCCATAACAATTGGTATCAGAGTTCGATCTTGAGCATCAATTTCTACCCTAAAACCCTAATTTTGGTCAAACTGGCTCGACATAGAAAGCCCAACAATGGCAGAAATCAAGAGTTAGGTCCAAAGTTTAGTACAAAAAATGGTAGAATCACAGCAACAAACTGAAGAAGCCCGGTGACCTGGTGATCAAAAGCATAATAGACTTCTTAAGGTGATCCACCACAAGGAGGACCACCAGAGTCGGATGATGGAGGTGTTGCAGTAGAATAGTATGCAAATGTTGACATTGATGCAGGAAGTAGTACTTAACTCTACACATGCAACGGATTCGGTGAGGAACTATGAAGTAGAAGTAAGGTTGCAAGAATCCTGAGCAAATGTGGGGCAAAAACAACTTTGGGTGCCCTGCCCCCCCCCCCCCCCCCCCCCCCCCCCCCCCCCCCCCCACCCCCTCCCCCCAATTTTGCGCTCTTGTACTAAACGTGGAGAGAATAGCTAAGCTGAAGATACTAGCAGAGGAGATGGGGTTCGTTCCTAAGGCTAAGATCAATTTTCCAGCGTTAAGCGGGGAAAATCCTAGAAGTTGGGGCCATCGCTGTCAGTGGTACTTCTCATTGTACCAAATTCTAGAGGAAATGAAACTAGAGATAGCTAAAGTGCGTCTGGATGATAAAATAAATACATGGCTTCTAGGGCTTATTTCAGACAAGGGGATGTTGTCCTGGAAAGAGTTCACAGAAGAGTTATATGAGAGGTACGAAGAGAATGAAGAAACTAATGCAGTGAATAGGTTCAATAAGCTCAAGCAAACCAGCTCATTGATAGAATATCAAGAATGCTTTGAAGAACTCAGGTCAACACATGCTTTACACTGATAGTTCATTCAGTAAAAGCTATTTCCTCTCTTCCTATGTTTCTGGTCTAGATAGTGAAATCCAACCCCTAGTAAAGGCAGTTAAACCCAAGTCCCTATCACAAGCCTATTCCAAGGCTAAATTATACTCTAAATCTTTTGACACATCTCTGTAAAAGGCCAAAAGTCTCCTCAAAAAACCATAATTCAACTCACCCCAACTAATTTTCTCTAAATTCACACAAAAATGACCCTTCCCCCCCTAAACTGGACCAAGAATCACAATACAAGGAATTCTGGCCTCTGTTGCAAGTGTAACAAGAGGTACTATCCTAGCCCTAAGTGTGAAAATCAATCTTTGCATAGTTTAGAGGCTGCGGATCTTGGTCCTGATCCAAAAATTAGATGGTAAGAATAAGAGGTAGAGGAAAAACAGTTTATTGATGCATGTAATGACAAGGCTGAGGAGGTTTATGTCCATACTCTCATTGGTGGATCAGCCTTAGGCATTCTGAAAATTCTGGGACATTTGCATAAAAGGTCAGCTATCATTCTCATCGATAGAAGAAGCACACATAGCTTCCTTGACCCAAGGCTAGCTAAGGAAGTACGGTTCTTTATGGAAGAAACCACTCCTCTAGGCATTATTACTGCCAATGGCCAGACCATGATTTGTAGACGACAGTGTAGAGCTAAATGGCAGATGTGGAATCACACTTTGATATATAACATCAAGCTCATGAAGATTGGTGGGTGTGATATGTTGTTAGGTGTGGATTGAATGAGACAATACAGCCTAGTCTCTTTTGATTTCAACCAACTCAAGCTCAACTTTGCGATGGAAGGGAAAATGGCGGAGCTCACTAGTATCGATGTGTCTGGATCCCTCAAGCTGCTGACTGGAAAGAAGCTTCAAAGTCCTTGTAACAAGAAGGAGAGTACTATGTCACTACCCTTGATGTTAGTACAAGGACAAGAGCTTTGAGTGGTAAATTCTGAAACTCTTCCCTCTATAATTCAATCTCTCTTAGCTAGCTTTAATGATGTGTTTCAAGAACCTAAGGGGCTACCTACCCCCAAGATCACATGATCACCACATTCCATTAAAAGAAAATGCCAAACCCACCTCCATTAGGCCTTATAGATACCCTTATTTCCAAAAGAACGAGAGTGAGAAACAAGTTCGAGAAATGCTCCAAAATTCTATTATACAACCCAGCTATTCACCCTTTGCATCTCCTATTCTGTTAGCAAGAAAGAAAGATGGCTCCATGAGATTTTATGCGGATTATAGGCAATTAAACAATATAACTATCAAAAAATAAATTTCCTAATATTGATGATCTATTAGATGAATTGCATGGTGCAAACATATTTTCCAAACTTGATCTCAGGGCTGGCTATTTTCAAGTTCGCGTACATGAGCTTGACATCCCAAAAACAGCCTTCTAAACACACCACGACCAATTTCAATTCAAGGTAATGCCATTTGGCCTTATCAAATGATTGTGTGTCGACTTCTTCCTCTTCTGCTACGGATTCTGCTGATACTAGCTGGACTACCGCCCGTCTTGTCGCTCGAGGAAGGCTAAGCATCGGATGACTCGAGCTGCTACTTTTACTGGGGTTTTGATTTCCCTTCCTTTCTTTTTCCCTTTTTTTTTTCCTTTTATTTTATTTTTAGGAGTTTTACTCCTTTTGTTTAGGCTATTTTGCCTTGTTTCTCTTTTTGAGTTGGCCTTTTTGTACTTGTTACTATGTTTTTGTCCCGCTTGACTTGTAGGTTGTTTGGACTTGTTGGGGGTATGCCCCTGTACACATTGTACTTCTTTCTTTTTGATAATAAAAAAATAAAAATGCTGATTGACCAAAAAAAAAAAAAAAAAAAAATTGGCCTTACCAATGCTCCTGTAACATTTCAAGCACTTGTGAATGACACTTTTGCTCCTTTTCTTAGGAAATTTGTGCTTGTCTTCTTTGATGATATACTTATGTATAGCCATTCCCTTACCCGTCATCTATCTCATCTGAAAACAGTCCTTCAAACTCTTAGAAACCGCCAACTGTTTGCCAAAAGATCAAAGTGTAACTTGCCCAACCCCAAGTAGAGTATCTTGGACACAGCATTACAACTAGTGGGTTAGCTGCAAACCCCTCTAAATTTGAAGCTTTGGTCTCTTGGCCAAGGCCAAAAAAGGTCAAAGAACTGAGGTCTTTCCTTGGGTTAACTTAGGAAATTTGTACACCAGTATGGTATCATTTGCTAAACCTTTAATTGAACTACTCAAGAAAAAGAGGGGGCGGGGGGGGGGGGGGGGGGGGGGGGGGGGGGGGGGGGGGGGGGGATGTGTTAGTTGGTATGACAAGGCTAAAGCAGCCTTCCAACAACTGAAGAAAGCCATAAGTAGTGCTCCTGTGTTAGCACTGCCTGACTTCTCTCAATCCTTCACCCTTGAGATAGATGCTTGTGCCACGAGGATGGGGGCTGTATTAATGCAGCATGGCAGATCAATTGCCTTCTTAAGCAAAGCCTTTGGACCCAAGAATATTGGCCTATCCACATATGAGAAAGAATTCATGGCTATCCTTATAGCCATTGCTAAATGGCAACATTACTTGGAAGTAGGTTGTTTTATAATCAAAACAGACCATCAAGCTTTCAAATACCTGCTAGAACAAAGAATCACGACTGCTATACATAAGAAGGGCATGTCCAAGTTACTTGGCCTTGATTATAAGATCGTTTACAAGAAGGGTAAAGAGAATATAGTTGTAGATGCCTTATCCAGAAGGCATGAAGGCTCTTATAACTCCCTATTGGCTTCAGTTGTTTAGCCCACTTGGGTTAATGAAGTGGCCAAGAGATATGCAGGGGATGTGCAGCATAGCCAATTGCATACTAAGCTACTAATATATCCTGACAGCCAGTCAAGTTATTCTCTTAAGAATGGTGTACTTTGCAAATAAGGGAGACTGGTCATTGGAGCTAGCCATGGTCTCAGACAGCAACTTGTGCACTCCATCCATTCATCTCCCATTAGGGGACACTCAGGAGTTCATGCTACTTTACAAAGGCTTAAGCGATTGTTTTCTTGGCCTAAAATGAAGAATGATGTTCAATCAATAGTCACAGCCTATGACATTTGCCAGTGTAATAAATCAGAACACCAACTGGGCTATTACAACCCCTCCAAATTCTAGACCAATGTTGGTCTCACATTACCATGGATTTCTAGAAGGCCTTCCCCCATCTTAGGGTAAGGAAACTATCCTTGAGCTTGTGGATAGGTTGACTGAGTATGCTCACTTTGTCTCCTTATCTCTCCCATTTACTTACTCTCATGTTGCTAGACTTTTCATGGATAATATCCACAAATTACATGGCCTTCTTGTAAGTATTGTTTTTGATAGGAAAAGTGTTCCTTAGTCAATTTTGGCAAGAACTCTTTCATTTACTTGGTTGCTCACTTGATCTCACAACTTCCTACCATTTCTAATTAGACGGACAATCTAAAAGGGTAAATCAATGTTTGGAGACATACTTGAGGTGTTTTTGTATGGATAAACCCCACAAGTGGCATAAATGGCTTGCTTTAGCTGAGCTATGCTATAATACTAACTTTAATACAAGTTTGCAGCTTACACCCTTTCAAGCCTCGTATGGTTACACACCTCCTCAGCTACATATAGAAGATTTTGTCAGCTCTGTTGCTTCTGTAGCAACAGTGGAGGACTGGCTCTCTGAACGAGCCATCATGATTCAAGGTCTTAAACTGACCCTAGCCCGTGCTCAATCAAGAACGAAGCATTTTGCAGACCAGCACAGGTTTAAGAGGGTGCTTAAGCCTGGTGATTGGGTCTAGTTGAAGTTGCAGCCCTATAGACAAACTTCAATAGCCATGAGAAGGAACTTGAAGCTCTCCTCCAAGTTTTATGGACCCTTCTTGGTGTTTCAACATGTTGAGAAGGTTGCTTACAAGCTTCAATTTCCAGCAGGCAGCCTTATACATTCTACATTTCATGTTTCATAGTTGAAAAAGAAGATAGGAATTAGCTCATTCCTGCCATAAACCAATCAAGATCGAGCTTGAAGTAGTGCTAGCTAGAAGAATTGTTGAGTGAAATAATGAAGCTGCCACATAATGGTTGATCAAATGGTGCAACTTGGACACCAGTGAAGCTACTTGGGAGGACATTGGCAGTCTCAGATCCCAGTTCCCTGACTTTGTCATTTAGCATTGTTCTTGAGTTCTGATGTATTCTTTCACTTGGTTTGTGTCTTCATTGAGTCAATCTGTAACCATTGTATCCATTCTTTTATTGTAACTCTTAGTTGTATGTTGGTTCTATCCTTGGGGTTAAGAATCTTTTGAGGATAGGGTAATGTCATGATACTTGTAATTAGCTAGACTATTAGTTAAAGACTAACTAATTCAAGCTTACATTGTTATGAGTTGATAATGGGATTCTTGTATATCAAGGATTGATAAAGTGATGTAAAGGTATCCAAAGAAATAAAACCTGAATCTTTCTCTCTCTTCCCATAATTCTTTGCATTCTCTCTCTCTTTTACTTTCTCTTTCCATTCTCCACCTCTACATCGTCCCCAAAAACCTAATTCTCAATTCGCATCTTCATGGAAGTAAATTTGTGATAGGTTGCCACATCCGACAGGCATGAGCAATGGGAAGTAACACAACTTGGGAACAGTTACGAGGTGATTTAAGAGCTATGACTTAGGAACTCAAAACGCCTTTCACACACGGCATGGTGGGCGGGCGATGCACATGTGGTCCCTACCATTCCTTCACCCTTAACTAAATTCAAAGAGTTAAATAACATAACCATATATAAGACGGATAAACCTTCACTCTTTTTTTTACGTGGGACAACACAACATGGGCTTGAGAACAACTTGACTTTTATGATTTTTTCAATAACATCTGGACTATCCTTCTCCCCTCTGCCTATCCCTCACATGAACCCCTCCCCCACCCCTTCCTCTCCTCCATCAGAACGAATAGTGCTCAATCCGGTTTTCTGTCAACTAAAGATTTCCATTTCTTGAAATTTTCTAGTGTTTTAACTTCCTTTTTGAATAATAAATCTAAATTTTCCAATAAAAAATATTTGTAACTAAAAGAAAGTATCTTGGAACCCATAAAGGTCCCTATAAATTGGAAAAAATATAGTCTAAAGATCGTTTAAGGATGTGTATACTTGTTATAAAGGAAATATTATGTTGTTTACTGTATATGCAGGACTCGTAAAAAACTTAATAATGTTATCAACATGAAGCAAACCATGTTTCTTTAATTCTAACAGTTCTCTTTTGCTGTATGTCCTACCATTTCATCCATAGGTCCCTCCTCTCCCCCCCCCCCCCCCCCCCCGCCCCCCCTGTGCGGGGGCAAAAAATAGCGACAAGGTTGCAATACAATACAGACACTGAACCAAAGCAAGGCCTAGGACACTCGTAAGGCAGCGAGGACCAAAAGAAGACAAACACATACAACAGATCAAAACATGAAGACAGGAAAGTATAAAAATAGAATACAAATAGGGATAACACACCCTATAAGACTCTAGAACTTAAAATAAAACAAAGACATGACAGGACCTGGCTGGAAGGTGAGAGCACAACAACAAAGCTAGGAAGGATGGGAGATACTCAGAACAAAGATATCTAATCCTTCAATGTCAATTGCTCGACCACAATAGAATCATCGCTGTCAAAGCTTAATTGGAGTTTTTCCCAGTCTCCCATGTACACTCCCCCGCAAGAAGTTTCTCAACCGTTATAACCTTTTTGACCTCCCTCTTTCTTCTTTCATTACTCGGATGCACAGGTAGCCTCTTCACACTGCTTCCGAGTGACATGTCTTTAAGGAATTCATGTGGGCCTCTCTTAGCTTGCTCTTTTTTTTCGTGCGATTTAGAAACCATTAAGGTCTTGACGACCCGTTGGTTTCGTTTGTCAAAAACTCTGTTAATACCTCTATTCATGACATTGGTACACTAGAATCACTAGGGTTTTCCCCTTGTGATGCATGGATGGTATTTGTTTTGCACATTGTTTTTCTGTTGTGAATTTAAAAATTGAATCAATGTAATTCTCTTATTGCTGGTTAAGTTAATGCTTAACGTACATGAATCTCATTTCATTAAATTACAAAAGTGATGGAAAATCATCATATTCTCCTTCATGTTCCCTCTAACTAAGCAAGTTCTTTTCCCTATAATGAATCTAGTTTTTTTTTTATTAGGAATTCTAGTTTAAACTTTATATAGTCAAACTTAATTGTTTAAGTATGTTGTTCTTTGCTGATTTGCGTTACTATTCTTTGTTATTGATGCTTCATGTTGCATTAGTAATTAGTTCACTTGATATTAGTCGATTTAGTTTATAGCAGCATTCTTCTTTGCCGTGGACTTTTGTGATTTATGCTATGATGTGGTTTCCTTTTTGTTTACCGTGGAGCTTTAGAGATGAATGCAAGTCTTTTGTACCAAATCGTTTAAGCGGACAGCGAGCAAGTCCTCGCGATATTCCTATATGGTTATGAATAAGTTTTAATTGTGTTAATTTCTATTTATTTGTTTGTAAGTGATACATTTGCATACCTATAATGTAATCTTGTCTAAGGGTTTAGCCATACTTTTGGTTAATAATTCCACTTGTTTGTCATGATCCTCACCTACAAAATGTTTGGAACATCTTCCATAGGATATTGTTTAAATAGTTGTTATATATCGTTTGTAAATATTTAATTATTTTTTAATTATTTAATTTTAGTTATTAATTTAGATTTATTAATACTTAATAATATAGCAATATCTTTCTCATATCCAAATTTCTCACTATTGATTTGAATTAATTTTAAATTCTTTTATGTATCCATATAATGGTTTCAAATTTCAATTTTTTTAATTTAATCTTTACACTTAAAATGAAAAAATTGTGATGGGTTTCTTAAGTTTGTAGGAATTCGAACCGGGCATCATGAGAATGCGTATATTTAAAACTTATCAAAAAAAAAGGAAAAAAAAAAAACAAACAGAATGCTTATATTTAAAAGTTGAAGGTGCAACACACACACACACACACACACACACACACACATATATATATATATATATAACAATAATTTAGGAACGAAACATAGTGATGGTTTAACCGTCAAATGTTTTGTGACGGAAAGGAGACCAATGTCTGACAGAATAGTGATGGCCAAAAAGGGTTAGAAAAGCCATTTCATAACTGCAATACAGAAACCAAATTTCCCATCACAAAAAGCTAATCTATTATGATAAAACAATTTATTTGACCAATGAAATTCCAATTATCAAAAAAAAAAAATTATTTGATTTTGAATGCTTTGTGAGGTAAATTACATATTAGTGTATTAATTTTTTACTTCAAAAATTTTGTGAAATAATTTTTAAGTCGCAAAAGTTATATATATGTAATAAAATTATTCAAATAAGGGATTGAAAAAGTAAAAACAAAGTCAATTTTAAACTCTTATATTCTTCTATTGGGACTATTTTATTAAAAATACGTAAAAATTTTATTAAAATAATATTTTATAAAATTTATGGACTAAAAAATAATACACTAAATCTCATGACACTAATATGTATGTAATTTACTGTACTATTTATTTAGTATTTTTAAACGAATTAATTCTATAATATTTACAATGTTATATAATAATAAAATTAAAGGTTACTTACACCAATAGTCCATGTACTTTTTCAATTGTTTCAATTTAGTTCTTATACTTTTAATTGTGTCAATTTAGTCCCTCTATAATTGATATTCTATCAATTTGGTCCCTTGAATAAAATTTATGTTAAGTTTTTAATAAAAATTTTAATGGTTCATCCATGAGTTGGGTTAAATTGAGTCAAAGGGTGGATTTTCAATTACTTGCACCTAACGTAATTGTGTCGTAAAAAAATTAAGTCAATAGCTTAACCTGAATTTAAGTGAAGGACTAAATTGACACAATTTGAATTGTATAACAGCAACAACATGCCCGGTGCCACAAAGGTTCCCACTTGTACGGGGTCTAGGGGGGTAGGATGTATGCGGCCTTACCCCATCAAGGTGAGACCCTGATGAGAGACTGTTTCCGAGGATTCCAAGTCTGATAGTTGAGAGGTTGTAAAGGACTTGTATAAAGAGCATGAAAGGGGGAAGTATGGAGCATGAAAGGAGCATATAAGGAGCATGCAAGGAAGCATATATGGCACAAATGTCATGCGTAGCATGTATGAATATAGACAATTAATCATATAAGCATATAAGCAAATATCATGCAAGCATGTAAGTATGTTGCATGTACACATGGGGCATAGCAGCAGGAGCAAAAGGGAAAAGCAAAAGGCATGTAGCGTCCATAAAGTATATGGATAGAGGAGAGAGGGAGAGAGAGCGACAGGAGAGAGGGAGAGAGAGACAGGAGAGAGGGATAGAGTATAGAAAGTACTAAGTGAACAGCGTACACCAGTACTGTGGATGTACAAATGAGCATACAAACAGCGTCGTGGTATTCGCACTAGCTTATGGGAACCTTAAGCTCCTGCATTGCTCAATCGGATACCCCTAAAACTACCCTCTACTGAGCTCTAGCTAGGGCCATCTCTTCAATTGAATTGTAGCATCTCTACAATAGTCTTTTGTGTAATATATGTTGTGGCTTTTAAAAGTTTTAACGCTTTAGTTTAACTTTAAAAATTGCAGTGATGAAATAAGGATTTGTTCAAGTTGCTTAATTAGCTTTTACAATTAAAGGTACGTAATTGCTATAAATAGTCAAGAAGATCTTAGTAAAGGTTCGTTAATTGTTGCACGTCTACCAAAATCAGTAGTTGTATTGGATATAAATACTTGTAGAGCTGAACTCCTCTTATTACACCTAGCTCTAATTAGTGTAGAAGAAAGCAATGCAAGACATAGTATAACAGAATTGTCTTTTCAGCAGCATTCATCAGATCAGACAAGGTTGTCTTTAGTTTATAAATTATATATATAGTTGAAGAGAGAATAACAAAAAAAAAAAAAAAAAAGTTGGTGCCTCAAAGGGCTCCCGCCAAGGAAAAAAGGTCTAAGAAAGATGAGATGTATACATTCTTATTTATGCATATATAAGGTGCTATCCTGATGGGAATAAACAGTGAACATATTGGTCTTGTAACGTTCAAGTAAAAAAATGAAGGTGATAGGAAGTTCTATTAGGCTTTGTATTTGACTCGTGGAATTAAAACAGAACTATTGAGGTTATATTCTATGTTAAATACTTTGAGTTATTTGCTTACAAAGAATTGGATGTCCAAAATTATAACTCATAACAAATCGTTTCGAGTTTTGAGTTAATAGAGCCAGATTGTTTTGGGATTTAGATAAATTATAGTGCAATTCCAATAGAATTGGATCATTTTATATTTGAGTCCTATTGAGATTCGAGTTAACTCGGGTCAAGTTTTATTAATTGGTTGAATCGTATCATGCTTAAATTTTATCAAATCTTGGGGTTAATTAGATGGTTGGGTTCGAGATTTAGTTGGTCATGCTCCGTTCAGTAAGAAGATACAAGTTAGATTTTTGAAGGAACATGAGTCAGCAATATATATGTGTCATCTATTGTAGGGCGATAACTTTTTTGTTAGATAATCCTAACATGACACATTTCTTTAATAATATAATTATTCTTTAATATGATTAACTTTTTTGTAATCCGATGGATTGTCGTAGTTTAATAATCTCGCATCGATTTTTCTAATGCATGGGAAATCTAACAAAAATTTATCCGATTTTGACATAGGGTACAATAAGATTTCATAGTTTAAGATATCAATATATATACTTTAAAATCAATCCGCAAAATCTATTTTTCATCATAAACAAACAGAGGGCATGAGCCATTTCAATTAAGTGAATCAGATATTTACAAATACATAAATTTAAAAAATTTACAATAAAATTTATTTTGTGACGGTTTTATGACTAATGTATCACACATATATTAATTACCCCCAACAAACCTTTCCCTTCCATTGCGGTCCCAATGCTACACTTCATCAGTTTTGCCACCAAAATAACCTCACGCCGTGTGACCATCACTACCGTCCTCCGTCGTCGCCGCCGCCGCAGCTGCCATACGTCATCGTCGCCACTGCTACCTACCACCGTCGCCACCACTAGTCACCATCTCCCATTACCTAAAACTAGGCCTAAGACCCAAAACTCAAAACCCACACCCAAACACAAAACCTAAAACCCCAACCACCACTAGTCACCGCCTTTGTCTCTGCCACTAGTCACCGCCACGTTTCGAGAGCTGTCCACTGCCACCACTGTTGGGGCTGCTTTTCTTGGATATTTATTGTAAGTATTTTTTTAGATTTTTTATTGTAAGTATTTTTTTAGATTTTTTTTCTTACATATGCTTACATTTTCAGTTTTTAACCTTTTCACTTATAGATGTAATTTTAGTTTATATTTTTCCACATTTAATACTTTGAAGTTTTTAAAATTTTGTTTAAATGCAATGTATATGTAATTTTTTATTTTTTATATTACTAATTTATTGAAAGGATCCAAGATGGGATCCTATCCAATCAACCGATCCAACACTCAATCAATCAATCCAATCACAATCCAAACACACAACCAATCAAAGTAACTACGGGATAGGTAGGTTGCTGTCCCGAATTTGTATTTGCATTGATAATAGCATTTAGATACAAGCATAAGAAGGGGGGAAAACCCATAATAAGGGGGAAGAAGATAAGAGAGTTTTTTTTTTTTTTTTTTTTGGGGGGGGGGGGGGGGGGGGGGGAGGGGGAGTGGGTTGGAATATCTTCACAATACTCAACTAACTCTTATTATATATAGGGAGCATTTCGTTCAGCTTATCTGTTTCAATAAGATCGGTTCATTTAAGATATGTATCTTTTTACAGTGAAGTATTTGGTTGTGCTGTATAGAAAGATCTGTTTTATAAAATAAAGTGTTTCGATACAAGTTTAAATAATAGCTTATATATTATAATCATAAAAGTGATTTAATTCTGTTCAAAAAAAAAAATAAAAGTGATTTAATATTGTAAATTAATTAATAATAGTTGGTAAAAAAATCATTATAATAGTTGGTTATGATAATGGAGAGTGATAAGTGTAACGATTCATGAGCATAAAAAGGTGGTGGTAGGTGGGGGTGGTGATAACAAGTAAAAGTAGGTCATAGTGGTGAAAATTTAATATTAATATAGTGTTTTTAAAGCATTTTTCTAAAATAAGTTATGAAAAAGATCTAATTTTGCATCTTTTTCTGCTTAGTCATAAAACACCTTTTTTCATCTTTCTATTTAAGCTGTGAAAAAGATGTAAAAAGATCTTTTCTACCAACCAAACACAAGCCCTGCAGTCAACTAGATCTTTTTCACAGCTTTAAGCTATTAAAAAGCTGAACCAAACACAGGCATAGTAGTGATGGGAACTATAGGGCTAATTTGGCGGGAGTGACATGGCGTTGGGTGACGTGGCCCGCACATTTGTATTAATATCCCCTGCAGGATAAGACCCTTGTTCACAAGGGTCGAAGTCGGGAAATTGGAGTTGAAGGTCATGGAGGAACTGCCAAGTGGCATCCTCAGCTGAACGTCCCTGCCATTGCACTAACACCTGAGTGGCAGCAATGCAGTGGCAGCAAACCATCCTCCAATCTAGAATGTGCTCAGGCTTAGGCCGAACAGATATTGGTCGCCATGTCGAAGGCAAGTGCGTGGAGTAGGCGGGGGCCTAGCTGCAGCACTTAAGAAGAGAAACATGGACGGTATGGTGTATGCTAGCATGGGCCAGTAGGTCTAGTATGTAGGTGACACGCCCAATGCGATCCACAATCCGGAAGGGCCCATAAAAATGAGGGGCGTGTTTATGGTGTTGGCGGTAGGCAAAACTTTGTTGTTGGTTACTTTGAAGCTTGAGCCAAACAAAGTTGCCAATATGAAACTCCCGGTCTGAATGTTGGCGATTTGCCTGTTGCTTCATACAATTTTGACCACGGAGCAGTTGATGCTTGAGACGCTAATAGTCTCTTCCCTAGCGGTAAGACCTCGGTCAACTGCCTTGACAGCGAACTTACCCGGCAGGTAGGGGAGGTGAATTGGCGGTGGTTGCCCATAAAGAACTTCATATGGCGTTGCTTGAGAAGCTGAGTGGAAAGCGATATTGTAGCACCGTTCGGTTAGAAGAAGCCAACGGCACCAATGACGGGGACACTCACCCGTCATACATCTGAGATAAGTTCGAAGACAATGATTGAGAACTTCGGTTTGACCATTAGACTGGGGATAGGAAGAAGAAGAGAAATTCAGTTGAGTTCCCAAGCAATTGAAAAGTTCTTGCCAAAACATGCTGATAAAGATTGGATCTCGGTCACTAATAATGGAATCCGGTATCCCATGTAGCCTATAGATTTGATCCAAGAATAACTAAGCAACATCGGTGGTAGAAAAAGGATGGTGAAGAGCATGGAAGTGAGCATACTTACTGGGGCGATCTTTCACGACTAGAATTACCGTGAACTCGGAAGAGGGCAGAACACCCTCAATGAAGTTAAGTGAGATGCTACTTCAAACTGTGCTCGGTATGGGTAACGGCTGTAATAATCCCGGAGAAGCCACTGTCTCATATTTGTTTTGTTGACATGCCGAACAGTTGCGAATATGTTCTTTAACATCTCACTTGAGACCGGGCCAGTAAAAAAGAGTTTGAGCTCGCCTATACGTGCATCCACAGAAGGATTGAGTTGCGCAAGGCGGCAACAGCACCTATCACTAGGCGTCCACGATGTTTAAGCTGATCGTGATGCCAAGTGGATCACGGATGAGAGAGAGGCTCTGTCAACTTATCGTTAATGATCTTGCTGCGGGTGGTATCTTGATGCTAAGATGCCTGTAAAGTGTCATAGAAGTTGGAAGAGATGGCGGATCGTGCCATGCATAAGACTTCGGAGCTTGAAAGGCGGGATAGAGCATCAGCGGTGCGATTCTCGATGCCCTTCTTATAAACAATCTCGTAATCCAGACCAATCAGACTCGTCAACCACAAAAACTGAAGAGAAGTGGAGAGACGTTGTTCAAGGAGAAACTTAAGACTCTGCTGATCGGTGCGGATAACGAATTGTTGCCTAGATAAGTATTGTTGCCATTTGTCAATTGTGAAGACAACAGACATAATTTCCCACTCATATACTGACATGGATTGGTGCCTTGGCGCCAAGGTTTTACTGATGAAGGCGAGGGGCCATCCTTCCAGCATAAGAAAGGCCCCCAATAATGACGTCGGAGGCATCAGTCTCGACGAAAAATGTTTTTGTGAAGTCAGGTAAGGCGAGAATATGGGTGGATGTCAACGCGCTTTTAAGACGCTAGAAGGCGACTTCAGCATCGGAGTTCCACCCAAAACTATCTTTCTTCAACAACTAGGTTAAGGGTCGAGCAATCATTCCATATTGAGCAATGAAGGGCCTATTATAGCCGGAGAGACTAAGGAACCCCCGAAGCTGCTTAATGGTTGTAGGCTGTGGCCAATCAGCCACTGCCTCCAACTTGCTGGGATCAGCGGCTACCCCACTTCCTAACACGAAGTGACCAAGGTACTCGATTTAGTGGGCTCCAAATGAGCATTTGGCCTTGTTGACCATGAGATGATGTTTAGAACAGAACGTAAATGCTCCAAGTGCTGCGCCCAAGTGGCGCTATAGATGAGAATATCGTCAAAGAAGACCAATACATATTGGCGTAGCATGGGCCAGAATATATCATTCATTAGGCTTTGAAAGGTTGATGGGGCGTTGGATAAATCGAAAGGCATCATGGTAAAATTTTAGTGCCCCAAGTGAGTGCAAAAAGCCGTCTTGTACACATCCGTAGGCGCCATTTGGTTATGGCACTACTCGAATATTAGATCAAGCTTGGAGAAATAAGTTGCAGCACCCAATTTGTCCAAGAGCTCCTCCACAATGAGAATGGGGAGCTTATCCTTAATCGTCATCTTATTCAGAGCACGATAATCAACGCATAATCGCCAACTGCCGTCCTTCTTCTTGACCAGGACAACCGGTGATGCAAAAGGCGAATTGTTGTTCTGGATCACACCAGCTGCCAACATCTCCTTGATTAAAGAACCAATGACATCTTTTTAGAATACTGGATACTGGTAAGGTTTCAAGTTAAGTGGGTCACTTCCCTCTTTGAGGAGGGGAATACGATGATCAAACCTCGGCCTGCTTGGTGGATTCCTAGTACTTGGGATGAATACCTCGGGAAAATCATCAAGTAAACTCTACAAGCATGAGGGTCCTCCACCAACACAGGCTTAGCGGCACGCAGACTGTGTAGTGATGGTTGTTGGGGTTGGTCAACAGTAATGGCATAAAACACTACCCGCTGAGCCATAAGTGATGAAAGTGTGTTTTCCGAAACAACCTTAAGCCCTTTATTGCGAACTCCACGTTGTGAGTATACCCTATCGCCAATGTTGAATTCCGTCAGCAATGTGTCAAAGTTCCACTTAACTTTCCCTAAGGTTCGAGGCCACTAGATGGCCAACACCATGTCGCATCCGGATAGGGGAATCAACAAGACATCAGGTGTAAACAGAGCTTCTTGAAGAGTCCATTGAAAGGATTGGCATATTCCGACACATGAAACCTATTTTCAATCAGTAATTGTGACTGAATTCTGATGATTGCTGTCCATAAAACACCCCAATTGCCGAGCTAAGTGTTCATTGAGAAAATTGTAGGTACTTCCACTATCAACAAGGATGCTCAAGACTCATTTGCTATGGCTTCCTTGCACCCTCATGGTTTTGCATTGAGCCATCCCATGAAGAGCATGAATAGAAATATGAGGATTAGGGGCTGGATCCGGCTCAGGCTCTATGGCCTCTTTGCCTAACTCGTCTTCGGAAGCCTTAATCCAGAACATCTGTACTTGCTGTCACATGGGGCACACATGCCTTGGCATGAATGGCCCACGGCAATAAAGAAAAAGGTTTCTTGCTCGCAGATCATCAATGTCTGTGGGAGATATTGGTGAGACGATACATGGCGGCGCGGGCAACAACCTAGCTAGCAGAAACCTCGTTGACTGGTTTTGAGCCATCCGAGTTGCATTACTTGATAATGGTAGAATAGGCGATGTTTTGGCGGGGTTCTTCCTAGTCACCCGCTCAATATATGCATAATTCGCCTCTTATAAGTGGGCGAGTGTGCTGGCTTTTTGTAATGTGTTCAGCTTAAACATCTTAAGCCAGCCCGCCAAGTCCTCACACCTTTCCCTCATGAAGACGCCAACACATTGTTCTTCATTTAGGCCACTACGACTAATTAATGGTTCAAAAGCCATTAAATACTCATGTAAACTGCCTGTCTGCTTGAGCTTAGTGAGCTCGGTAAGTGAGTTCTGGGCGGCTTTGGAAAAATGAACATGGTTCTCAGCAGAGTACACATCCCAAAGAATGGGCACACCAACTGGCCAAGACTATTGATAGGCGTTATGCCACCCAAAGGCAGCACCCTCTAAGGCAACACTCGCCAACATTGACTTCTGATCCTCCGGGGTCTGGTCGAGGATAAAATACCTCTCACACTGGTATAACCAACTCACTACTTTGCCCCCACTGAACTTTGGTAACTCTATTTTCATAAGGCAAGTAGGAAAGTGGTAGTTACCTCGACGATGGTCCCTTTCTGGAGTTGGCGACAATGATCGATGTTCTGATCCCTGATTTCCACTCCTCTGAGATGGTGGCGCTGGAGGTGCCGGCGGTACTGATTGAGCTTGGAACAACCCAGCGACCGTCCTTATCTAAAGTGACAATCCATTCATCATCTGACGCATTTTTATCATGGTCACTACCAGCTCATCGCACCTCCGATCAAGCGTCGTCTAGTTCCCTCATTATCATCTGCTGCTGTGTACAATCTGCCATTGTTGTCCGATCAAAGCTTGACTCACACCAATCCGATCAAAGCTCAACACAAACACGGCGGAGGAACTCGAGCTCTGATGGCAATTGATAGGTATCCAATCAACCGACCCAACACTCAATCAATCGACCCAACACTCAATCCAATCACACTCCAAATACATAACCAATCAAAGTAACTATGGGATAGCTAGATTGCCATCTCGGATTTATAGTTGAATTGATAATAGTATTTAGATACAAATTGATAATAGTATTTAGATACAAGTATAAGAAGGGGAGAGAAGCTAGAAGAAGGGGAAAGAAGATAATAGAGAATTTGGGGCGGAGAGAGAAATATCTTCATAATACTCAACATAGCAAATATCTTAACTAACTCTTATTATACATAGTAGTGAAGGGAACTCTCGGGCTGATTTGGCAGGAGTGACGTGGCTGCTGATATGGCCCTCACATTTGTATAATTTTTTTTTAAATTTTAAAATAATTTTAGTGTACAATATATATGTTTGCAAGATATATATCAATATCATGCATTTGGGATTTACTATTAATCTTTGTGTATATTTTATGTTATTTTTGGTAAATGGTGGTGAAATTGAGATATTGAGATTTGAGTGGTGGTGCTTATTGATTTTGAAAACTAGATGATCATTTGAGTGGTGGATATTTGGTGAAGGCCCTCGTTATGTACTTCCTTTTTTGGTATGAAATGTTGAGTTTTGTGGTGCCTCGTTGTGGGTCTCGGCTTTTGTTTGCCTATCTTTACTTCTTGATGTAATATTTCCTCATTTTGGGCTTTGTTTTGGCTCTACCTAATAATGATAATAGCTTAGGCTGTGGTTATTTCTTGTGACTTTTTTGAGTTTGTTTCTTTGATGTATTTGGTATACTTTTGAGTAATGAGAATATTGCTTGCCTTTTGGCGAAAAGATATTTTAAGTAATTATATTTTTTTGGGTGATTTTATTATTAAGTTTCACATAGTCAAATATGGTCAAACAAAGTCAACAATGAATAGTGGGGTAAATAATTATTATGGTATGTTGGTTGAAATATTGGAGATGGCTCCAATAAAGTTGTATTGTTCAAATACAATTTGTATAACACCTTGTATGGAACAAGAGTACACCCCGGACATGGACTTGTTGAAATTCGGCACAAGTCGAGACTTAATTGTAATGAGTTGTTTATATTAGTACGTCAAGCTCAACAAGTGTATTTCATACCTTATCCTTATAAAAAATGCGAAGCATGAAAATGGTGGGTTGTGTGAAAAACAAAAGCAAGGGCTACATATGGCATCCCTTCAAGCAGTTATGTTGTTGAAAATGAAAATTTTTACCAAGAAGACGAAATTTCAACCCCAATACCGATCACGCCCACAACTAAACTTGATAACCCTTCAATTCTTATGGTTCTGGGTAAAGGTGATAAAGTGGACCCTACCAATATTCTTATAGAGACACCAAGAAACACTGAACAAGAAGGAGAAAATGAACATAACTCAAATGAAAAAGAGCATAATCAAGATCATAAGGTCCACAAAAATAATAAAAGTAAAGAAGGTGATGACAGTGGTGATGATGAAGAAGACAATGCCGATAGTGATGACGACAACGATGGAGAACTCAATGAGGATGATGACGACTTAGATGAATGATATTAGTCACAGACTATTTTATGTGTCATTGAACTATATTTTTATTTTATTTCATAGTACTATTTCATGATTATTAATGCGTTACATGCTTTATTATGATTGTATTACTATATTTTTTTTTATATTATATGTATGGTCGTTTGTTGTATTAATAACTATTGCAGATAAAATGGCTCATAGTCGATCTGGTTCTAACAGGGGTGGTTCTGGCCAACAAGAGGGGATGGGATCCGAAGGGGGACCTAGACATCCTCCAGCATATTTAAATGAGGTGCCCCCCTCCCTCCCCGAAATACCCCTTCATGGTGAAATTATAGTTGATTTAATGTCACTACATTGGATGGCACGGATGATGTGGGGTGCCGGGTTGAGTTCCTCCCCTATTGTCGAATCAAGTCCCATAATGGCCTCATCCATGGGGGTCGTTAGGTTGAGTTCTTTTCCAACTACTAGCTCTAGCCCCATGATGACTTCATCTATGGGGGCTCACACAATGGTTCCTAGTCCACATGGGTTAGGGCCTACTTGGTCCCCTACCCCGATATAGCGACATCTATGGCACCTCATAGTAGTCAACCCATACCTACTCAACACTGGCATTTTGGGATGCCTCCTCTCATTGTGGAGAGGGAACTCAAGTTGTTATCGTCCCATACCTCCTCAGCAAGGATACTATGGGATTGTTCTCGCGCCCCCCACCCCCCCCCCCTTCTAAAATTTTGGAGAGGCATGTACGTTTGTTTATTGGCATATGCCTGCTCATATGGTCCATTATGGAATGGTCCCCCCAAATTGTGGAGATGGTGGACCATTTCCATATCTATTTAATCTATAAGGACCGACTCCCCCCCATTTGGGGTCTCAAGAGAGGCAAATCCCCTCTCAGTATGGAGTTGCAGGACCTCCACCTACAATACCTGTGAGTGTTGCAACACTTCAATTGTTAGAAATGGTATCCTAAAAATTCATATTTGTTTTGTAGTTTTACTTCATTAATGAATAAAATTAAAGTTCCAGCCATTTTCATGTTGAATTTGGGTAAGTGAGCATATATACTATATGTGATTTTCTTTTAAGTAATGTCCATGAGATGGACATAGTCCTGTTTACATGTTAAATGCGTGTTCTAAGTGGATAATAAGATTAAGCCACAGATAGACTTGGAACAAATGGTATGAAATGTTATTTGAAAAACTCGTAGTCGGTGACAAGCTTGGACTACTTATCTGTTAAGATTATGACTTGACACTTTAGATGACGTGTCTTAGTCATGTGGATAGCGATCCAAAAGTGTTAGATTGGTGTGCTTAATAAGATCAATACACTGAGTTAGATCATATGAGTTACTTATGTTTGTAGTATTTCGTAGGTAATTGGAAAGAAGCTAAACTCAAGCTACTTTTTAAAGATTATCAAGATCCCATTTTTCCCCTTTTGTTTTTCTTACCTTTTTTCCTTCCTCTCCTTCCATATTTATAGCCTTGTGGTGGTGAGAAGATAAGTTTTCCCTTTTTTACTTATAAGATTTCTTTGGTTTATGTCAATCTTATTTCAGAAGTGTCTTAAAAGGAGAAAAAGTGGATAAGTTAGGTTGTTTTGTCCTTATTTGGGCGAATTATATCAATTTTCTCTTACTGGATGAATTGTGTTTTTTTTTATTCCCACTGGGCGAATTGTGTTTTTTTTTATCCCAACTGGGCGAATTGTATTGACTTTTATCCCTATTGGGCGAATTGCGTTGCTTTTTATCCCGACTGGGCGAATTACGTTATTTTTTATCCCGACTTGGCGAATTGTATTATTTTTTATTCCTACTGGGTGAATTACGTTGATTTTTCTCCTATTGGGCGAATTGTGTTGTTTTTTATTCTACTGGGCGAATTACCTTGATTTTCGTCCTACTGGGCGAATTGTGTTGTTTTTTATCCCTAATGGGCGAATTACATTGATTTTCCTCCTACTGTGCAAATTGTGTTTTTTTTTTCTCTTACTGAACGAATTGTGTTGTTTTTTATCCCTACTGAGCGAATTACATTAATTTTTCTCATACTGGGCGAATTGTGTTGTTTTTATCTCTACTGGGCAAATTACATTGATTTTCTCCTATTGGGCGAATCCTTACTAAACGAATTGCATTAATTTTTGGCCTTTTTTTTTCCTAAATTACAAACAACTTGTTTCTATACTACTATTGGAAATGAGTGATTTGTGTTGCACTATCTGAACGACGATTCTAAATCCTGAGAGTATTCTGAACTTGTGCATGGAATGTAGGTTACTTTGGTTTACTATAAGTAAGTTCTTGATAAATGATTGAATTCCCACGTACACTGGGTAGCGGCGTGAAGTGTGACAAGGATCAGGTATTTAGTAGGGAATTTATAGTCTCTTACGAGATACATATGTCCCCTTAGTTGATTCGCAAGCATTTGAATTAATTCAAAATCTTTGGCCAAATTGTTCAAAGTATTTGACATTTGTTTTTATACTATGAATATGATCAAGCATAAATGAATTATTCATTAAAGGGCAAGTCGGTGACTAATGAAGAAGCTGTGAGAAAAATAATGGTGGTCGTTCTAATTATTTTTTGTCATGGATGTCTCATAGAAGGGTTGTTAAGAATAGTTTAATTGGAAATTATTGAATAAATGATTTAAGTCTAGAGTGCAATGAGATTTATTTCGTGAAATTAAATCTCTTTAAATGGTAATTAAATTTTATCATGAGATGATAATTAATTTAATTTATTTGGAGCTAGATTTAAATTATTCTTGAGGTTCCTGCACAAGCCTATGTTTTTATTACCATCGAAAAAATATTAAAGAATTTATGAGATGAATTATTTAGTCATGAGATGAGTAAATTTAATTTTGTTAAACATTATTCATGAGATAAATAAAAGTTTAAAATTATAAAATAAAATACTTTTCTTAAAAATAAAAATTAATAAGATGAACTTTTACATACGGAAAACAAAAAAAAAACAAAAAAAAAAAAAAACACATAAGAATCACAAAACATATGTAGCAATCCGTATATAATTCTAGCAGCCAATCAGTGCGCGACACTACACAGGTGATGATTCGCGCCTTCAGGCGTGAACCAATCCTGGGCTACCACGAGGCATGAGCTGGGAAATTAAAAAAACACGGTTTGTGATTTTACTCAATATGGTGTCGTTTTTGCTGAGGTTTTTTTTTTTTTTTTTTTTTGTTGTTGTTGTATTTCCATATCCCATATCATTTCGTTGTGATTTTTTTGCTCCGGTAGCCTATTATATAAAGGGGTTTTGAAGTTAAAGTTTAGCATCCAATTTTAAATTAAAAAAAAAAAAAGATTTCTGGGTGTGTTGACCTTCGGAGATCTAACAAGAGAGAAAATTTTCATTGAAATTTTTTCTCTTTAGTTTAATATTTTTTGAAACCCACACTCCAGATATTTTTGAGGTGATTGCGTAAAAGGATTCTCGGTCTTGATTATTTTCTGATTTTCTAGTATTCTTTATTCGGCAAAACATATTAAGACCCCTTGAGCTTTACAATTAACCGTAACACATCCCTTGCACTTTCAATTTCACAAAATAGCTCCCTGAACTTCGTAATTAAACATAACACATACCTACACTTTTAATTTAAAAAAATATCCCCCTAAATTTTACAATTGAACACAACACACCTTCTGTACTTTCAATTTTATAAAATAGCCCCATGACCTTTATTATTACATAAAATTTACCCCTTAAATTTTGTTACTAAATATAACACACAACATTAAAAAAATTTCAAATAAAAAAAAGCATGAAATTAAAAAAATTTAAAACAAGTTATGGAAAGATATTTTCTTGGAAGAACTTGAAAAAATATAATAATGTTTTTAAATTTTATTTTTCAATGTTTTTAAAAATTATTTTTTA
This sequence comes from Simmondsia chinensis, assembly GCA_018398585.1. NCBI lineage: Eukaryota > Viridiplantae > Streptophyta > Magnoliopsida > Caryophyllales > Simmondsiaceae > Simmondsia > Simmondsia chinensis. The sequence continues at coordinate 3,591,899 of JAGTTD010000026.1, read as the reverse complement.
GTATTTATTTTTAAATTTTTAATATCATATTTTTTACTTTTAAATTTTTAATCTGATTTTTAGATTTATTTTTTTAAAATATTATTATTATATCTTATATTTATTTAAAAATGGAAAAAATATTTTATTATCTTTTAAATTTATAATTTTCTTACTCTAATTAGTTAAAATAATTATTTTAGGTAAATACTAGAAAATTCTCTTATCTTTTACCTTAAAATATAACTACTTGATCCACGTGCAATGCATGGAGGATGATTATGTGTTAAAATTTTAATGTTAGTATCTTAATTTGAAATCGAAGATAATATAATTAAATACTATTAAAGAAATTAAAATTTTTGACTCAAAAACAAATAGAAGACTATTTATATTACCCATTTATTTTGATGTAATATAATTTAGTATAAATACATTGGATAAATAATTTGAGTCTAATTTCATTACTTTTTTATAGGAAAAGAATTACTAAACAAAGTATATCACATAAAAAAAAAAATTCGAAAAAAGTAGAGAATATTTTTCTAAACCTTTTCTCAGTTATTTAAAATTTTATTTTTACCAAAACTTTTTGTTCATCTTCTTAATTTTATTTTTGCAGATAAAAGGTTTGTTTTGTATTATATAGCTATAATTTTTGATTTTTGAGTTGCTTTTAAATTTATTTTATCCTAAATACAAATATAATTTTTAAAGCAACAAAATTTATTTGAAGGTTTGTAATCCACTACATGAGTACAACAACAACACGCCTAGTGCCATAAGGGCTCCCGCTTGTGCGGGCTCCCGTTTGTAATCCACTACATGAGTAATTGTTAAAATTTATCTATGAGATAGTTAAAAAAGTAGTCCTTCGTGGTATAAAAATATTAAATGTGTTCAATTTGATTACTAAATTTATATATTCCAATTTTTATATTATAATATAGGATTGAGTCTAGTTTTTGTAATATCTAAAATACGCTACGACTAACACCCTACTAGTTTTTATATTATATACATAGGGTTGAGTCTAGTTTTTAGACTAGTTGCATTCCGTGCGATACACGGCTGTTACTAATTAAATTTAAAAAAAAACCTTTATATTTATACATAATTGTTTGATTAGAAAAGTAAATTACGTCTAGTATATTAAATACCATTTTATTTTTAAAGTATAACATTATCATAAATCTTGGATAAGGTGGAATTTAAGCATGAATGATTTTGTTTTCAATGGTTTTTGTTCTGTTAAACAAATTAATTTTTCCAACTTATGTTTTTAATTTGTTTATTTTTACAAAAAATTTTATCACATTTTTAGTTTCTAATAAGTACTTCCTTTTTTGGAAAAGAAAATGTCCTTTAAATTTTCTTATTTTATTTTGAACAATATTTTTCCCAATTGATTATTAATTTTTAATCTTTTCTTAAAGGAATGAGGTTTTTATTTATTTGAATTTATGTTATTAGATATTTACTATGTTCATGTCCTTTCCTAGTTTTTTGATATGTTAGAAGTTTTCAAGCTATTAGTAAATTTTTCGTATGCTTTAATCAGTCATTTTAAATTTATGTTTTCATATTTTATTGCCGATGTATTCTTGGACATTGTCTTATGAGTTTATTATTAAAACTTGAAAATATGGGAGATTTAGATTGTGGAAGAGGAACAATGAAGAAATCTTAAATTTGTCATGCTAGTGGAGAAGAGCAATGAGAGAGAAAAGTCCATACGTTTGTAAAAGACTATTCACATTGAATTGAATTCCATCCATACAGTAATTGCATCCTTATGTAAACAATTAGAGGGCAAAAAGTGTCTTTAAAAAAATTAGAGGGTAGAAATCAATGACTCAGAAAGTAGCAAAAAATAGAGGATAATATTATTATCAGGGTAAAATTATTACTATCAGAGCAAGATCGTAATTTTTAAGGCAATTTTGAGGCTTTCATTATTTTTAAGTCATATTATTGCCCCGGGAATAATAATTTTCAGCTTGATAATAACAACTCCTAAAATGAAAGATCTTAACTAAGTAACCAAAATATTGCTTTGAAAACTACAATCTTGTTCTTTTGTATTGGCAATAACATTTGCTAAAAGATATTTCTTATGGAACCTAATATTTATTTTTAATTTTAATTTTATTCTATTTTTTTAGATGTAGTACTTCCTCAAGGTTTGTCTTTTTTAGCATTGGCTTTTCATAATTTTTAGTAAATTAATTTTATCAACTAATTTTTTCATATTCTTCGTGGTTTCTATGTTTTTGAATTGAAATATTAAGTACTGACATATGTTTCATAAAGAATTTGTTCGTCATATGGGTTTCTTTGTACTTTTTCATGAAATCTTTCCATATGAATTTTTTAGTATTGTTTAGTTAAATAGAGTATATGTTAGTGTAATGTAAATAATATAAGTAATAATTGAATCATATGGTGTTTATTGATATCATCAATAATCAATTCTATTAAACAAAATGATATATGATATAACATGGTGTTGGGTATATTTTTTACCTCAAAATTAATTATATGCAAAAGTGAAAAGATGAAAAAGAAAAGAAAAATGGAAAGTTCACTTATATAAGTTATAGGGTATAGGTATAAGTTGGGAAGTTTATTTGAACAAGTAAACTAGTATGTCTTGCTTCATCTTTTGTTTGGGTGTCTTGTTATAAAATGATGTGTTGTGGAGTGTAGAGTGGAGTAGAGAGAAAAAGAGATAGAGAGAAAAATGTAGAGAAGAGTTGGGTGTTGTAAAGGGGTGCCTGGGGGGCACTCGGGTAGGGGAGAAAATGAGTGAAAATGGTTGTTGAGTGTTTTGTTTGTGTAAGTTGTGAGCTTTTGTGTTTGTTTGTGAGGGTGGCGCACCCGAGTATGAAGGGAGTCATGCTGGGATGCTTTGATTGAGTGTCGAGAGAGTTTTTGTAGCTTCCTCTTTCCAAAGCTGCATCGTGGGAGGGCTAGTGGCTTGCTGTGCAAAGTTACAATGATTCGAGGGTTGGTGGCTTGCCGTTCAAAGCTACATTGGGAGAGGGTTGGTGACTTACCGTGTAATAGTCACATTTGTTGAGGTTGATTGTAATATGGGGTTTTGGGGGGTTATGATTGGAGACTGTAATTCCTAAATTTCATAGTGAATTTGTTACCCCTTTGGGTCCCGTGGTTTTACCCTCTAGTTGAGAGTGGGCTTCCACGTAAAAATATCGTGCGTTCATTTTTGTTGTGTTTATTGTTTTTCGCTTCCGTTGTGGTCGATGTGTGAATTTTTCCCAACAAGCGGTATCAGAGCAAGTTGGGAGAAGTCTATTTAGGAGAGAGAAGATTGGTGCTGTTGAGGTCGAAGATAAAGCCAATGGTGGTTCGAAGTCTGCTGCTTGGGAGGAGGTACTTGGCCGTTCACGATGGCCCGAGTCTAAGTCAAAGGGTTTGACGGTGAACAATCGAAGGTGGTTGGAAGCAGTAATGTTGAAGATGAGTTGAGAGGTCGTTGTGATCGCGGGTGATGTCTAGTGCGGCAAGAGGAAGTCATCGGCTCGCGGTGACTTCTACAGAGGTGGTTTGATTCCGACGATTGGCCACAAGTGACATGAAGTTGAAGAGCTTTGGCGGCTAGGGCTTCAAAATGAAAAAGGATGGGTTAGAGGTACAGGGATGGATAATATTTTTTTTGGCTAAGAGAAAAGATTTTTAAAAAAAAATTAAATTGTGTGAGAAAAGAAAAATTGAGTGCGTGAAAAATTAATTTTGAGGTGAGGGGAAGAGTTGTTGGGTATATTTTTTACCTCAAAATTAATTATACGTAAAAGTTAAAAAGATGAAAAAGAAAAGAAAAATGGAAAGTTCACTTGTATAAGTTATATGGTATAGGTATCAGTTAGAAAGTTTACTTCAACAAGTAAACTAGTATGTCTTGTGTCATCTTTTGTTTTGATGTCTTGTTATAAAATGATGTTTTGTAGAGTGTAGAGTGGAGTAGAGAGAAAAACAGATAGAGAGAAAATTGTAGAGAAGAGTTGGGTGTTATAAAGGGGTGCCTAGGGGGCACCCGAGTAGGGGGAGAAAATGTGTGAAAATGATTGTTGAGTGTTTTGTTTGTATAAGTTGTGAGCTTTTGTGTTTATTTGTGAGAGTGGTGTACCCGAGTATGAAGGGAGTCATGCTCGGGTGCTTTGATTGAGTGTCGAGAGAGTTTTTGTAGCTTCCTCTTCCAAAAGCTGCGTTGTGGGAGGGTTGGTGGCCTGCCGTTCAAAGTTACTTTGATTCGAGGGCTGGTGGTTTGCCGTTCAAAGCTACATTGGGAGAGGGTTGGTGACTTACCGTGCAACAGTCACATTTGTTGAGGTTGATTGTAATATGGGATTTTTAGGGTTATAATTGTAGATTGTAATTCCTAAATTTCATAGTGGATTCGGTACCCCTTTAGGTCCCGTGGTTTTACCCTCTAGTTTAGAGTGGGTTTCCACGTAAAAATATCGTATGTTCATTTTTGTTATTTTTATTGCTTTTCACTTCCGTTGCGGTCGATGTGTGAATTTTTCCCAACACATGGTTGGGTAAGAAGCGTACTTTCATTACAAAGAGATAATAACAAAATGACATAAAATGATTCAAACTTATGGAAGGAGGAAACGACCTCAATGGACTTTAAGAAGGCCTTCGATTTTCACTTTTCTGAAGAAACGCCTTCCACCTCTATCACCCCTTCCTCTTTGTTCACTTGGATCCCAACCTTTCTCATCAATTGTTCTTACTTATAAATGTACTCAAACTTCCCTCTCTTTCTGTCCTTAGTCTTTTTTTATTGTTGCAATCATTCATGAAAATTAATAAATTGTGGTAATTTGATGAGAAAGATGTGCTATTTGTGTTAGGAAAATGTCTCAAAATTACTTGGTATTTTAAGAAGAGAAGCCGTGAGGAGGCCGATCGATCGGGGTGGAGCTCGATCGATCGGGAAAGTTATGTAAAAGAAGGATGCCTGCTCTGTGCGAGCCGATCTATCGGTGAAGTATCAATCGATCGGGACCCCCCGATCGATCTGTAAGCGTGTTTTACCGGCCCTATAAGTACGAACGTAGGGTTGCGTCACAATGTATCCAATTCATACGTGAGGTATTCTTCCCCCAACGGCGCCGCCAATAAAATTGAGTGTGAGAGAGATATTGTAATTCTTCTTTTGATTCAATAATAAAAGCTCCGATCTTCACCCGTGGTTTTCTCCCCTTTCGATTGTAAAGGGGTTTCCACGTAAATCATTGTATCAATTGTTTCTTTTCTCTTTTAGTCCATTTATTTCTCGATTTGTCGTGGTATTTGATTCGATTGCATACCGAGAGAATTATTTATTTCCGCACAAATTGGTATCAGAGCCTGGTTCTTCGAATTGGTACAATGGCTTCAGGTATTGAGACCGAGGTAGAGAAGTTCAATGGTCAGGGAAGCTTCAGCTTATGGCAAGTCCGTGTGAAAGGACTCCTGACTCAGAACAGCTTGAAGAAAGCACTAGAAGGGAAAGAGAAGAAACCCGAGACTATGACTGAGGCACAATGGGAAGAGATGGATGATAAGGCTCACATGGTGATACAGATGTATTTAGCTGATGATGTTTTGTCAGAGGTATTGGAGATGGAAACTACAAAGGAGTTATGGGAGAAATTACTACACATGTTTTGCCACAAGTCAGTCTCCAACAAACTCGCAGTAAAGCGACGGTTATTCACTTTCCGTATGATAGAAGGTACATCCCTTAAAAACCATCTTAGCGAGTTTACCTCTATTATACAAGAATTAAAGGAAGTGGATGATGTCCCTAAGGACGAGGATCAAGCTATGTTATTATTGTGTTCACTCTCTAATTCATATATGGGCTTTGTAGAAAGCATGATATACGGGGGTAGGCCGACCATTACGGTTGATGAGGTAAAAAGAAACCTTATGCGTAAAGAATGGGTAAATAGAGAGTTATCTGACTCGGTGAATGACTCAGGTAGTGGTTTGCATGTGAGAGGTAGACCAGAACATAGGGGATCCAATGGTGGAAAAAAGTCTAGGTCTAAATCTAGACATAAGAACCTGTCGTGCCATTACTATCACAAGAAAGGGCACATAAAGAAAGATTGTTGCAAATATAATAATAAATTGAAAGAAGGTAACAGGGGTGACCAAGGCAAAGATAAGTCCGTTGAGTCTAGTGTTGTAGATGATGATAGTGAAGGGGAGTTTCTATTAGTTGCTGATTCTCAGTCCAGGCCCAAGGATAAGTGGGTCATGGATTCAAGTTGTTTATATCACGTTACTTCAAATAGAGACTGGTTTTCCAGGTATAAGGCTGTACAGGGTCGAGTTGTCTTGATAGGTAATGATGCTGCTTGTAAGGTAGTGGAGATTGGGACAATTAGTGTGAGAATGTTTGATGGGGCTATTAGAACTGTGAGTGATGTACGTCATGTCCCGGAGTTAAAGAGAACTTGATTTCTCTAGGTACCCTAGAGTCTAGTGGGTACAAGTACACTGCTGAAGGTGGAGTCATGCAGGTCAGTAAGGGTGCTTTAGTTGTGATGAAAGGAAATAGGTTGGTACTTTGTATGAGCTTGCAGGTACTACCGTAACTGGTTCAGTTGCTGTTTCCACATCTGCTATGACAGATGCAGAGATCGCAAGACTTTGGCACATGAGAATGGGTCACATTGGTGATAAGGCATTGTCTGAGCTGAGTAAAAGGGGACTGTTTTGTGGTCAGTCAACAGGACTGATGGAATTCTGTGAGCACTGTGTGTATGGGAAGCAGAAAAGAGTCAGCGTTAAATCAGTAGTGCATCAGACAAAGGAAACGTTAGATTACATACATTCTGATCTGTGGGGACCTTCCAGAGTGGCTTCTAAAGATCGGTCCAGGTATCTTCTAACGTTTACTATGATTATTCACATAAAGTTTGGGTCTATTTTCTGAAGTAGAAAAATGAAGTGTACGATATCTTCAAGAAATGGAAGATTCGTGCGCTTTTGTCTTTAGTGGTCATGCATGACTTAGAGCTTGAGCAGTTAGATGTAAAGACTGCATTTTTACATGATGAACTAGAAGAGAGTATTTATATGCATCAGCCCGAGGGCTTTATTGTAGAAGGAAAGGAAGATCATGTATGTTTGCTTAAGAGGTTTTATATGGTTTGAAGCAGTCTCCTAGGCAGTGGTATAGGAGATTTGATCAGTTCATGACAGGTCATGGGTACATCAGGAGTAAGTACGACAATTGTGTGTACTTCAAAATGACTGATACAGGCTTTGTTTATTTGCTTTTGTACGTTGATGATATGTTGATTGCAGCACGAGCTATGAAAGATGTTGATGACTTGAAATCTATGTTGAAGAGTGAGTTTGAGATGAAAGATCTTGGAGTAGCTAAGAAGATCTTAAGCATGGAGATTTGTAGAAAGCGAAAAGCCGGAAAATACTTGTCTCAGGAGAAGTATATTGAGAAAGTTTTAGACAGGTTTCATATGAAGGATGCTAATCCAGTTAGCACGCCCTTAGGAGCTCACTTCTGACTCTCAGCATTAGATTCGCCTCAGACTGAGAAGGATGTCAAGTACATGTCTCAGATTCCCTATTTTAGTGCAACGGGAAGTATTATGTATGCAATGGTTTGCACGCGTCCAGATATTGCTTTTGAAGTGAGCAGAGTTAGTAGGTACATGGCGAATCCAGGTAAAGAGTATTGGCATGCTGTGAAATGGATTCTTAGGTATCTTCGTGGAACTTCTGATTTGTGTTTAGAATATGGGAAAAGTAAGTGTTATTTAGTTGGGTATGTAGATTCTGATTATGGTGGAGACCTCGATAAGAGGAAGTCCACATTAGGGTATGTGTTTTGTTTAAGTGACACAGCTATCAGTTGGAGAGCGTATCTACAGTCTGTTACAACACAGTCTACTACCGAGGTCGAGTATATGGTAGTGACAGAAGCATTCAAAGAAGCCGTCTGGTTGAGAGGTTTGATAAGTAAAATCAGTGTTGAGCAGGGCATAGTTAGAGTCTACTGTGATAGTCAGTTCGCCATTCACCTAGCGAAGGATCAGATGTCACATCATGGCAGAACGAAGCATATAGATGTGAAGCATCATTTTATCAGAGATCTGATTGACGAGCGGAAGGTGGAGTTGAAAAAGATTGGGACTGGGGATAATTCAACTGACATGTTCATTAAGGCTCTATCAGGGAGCAAATTCGATCATTGTTGGAATTTAGTGGGTCTTTCAGTTTGATGTGTGTTAGCCCCAGTTGAGGGGGCATTTGTGGAGAAGGTGGAGTTATTTTATTGTTGATGTTAATTTTGAGCCAAGGTGGAGATTTGTTAGGAAAATATCTCAAAATTACTTGGTATTTTAAGAAGAGAAGCCGTGAGGAGGCTGATAGATCGTGGTGGAGTTCGATTGACCGAAAAAGTTAAGTAAAAGAAGGACGCCTGCAGTGAGCGAGCCGATCGATCGGGAAGCGCGTTTTCCCAGCTCTATAAATACTGACGTAGGGTTACGGCACAATGTATCCAATTCATACGTGAGGTATTCTTCCTCCAGCGGCGCCGCCAATAAAATTGAGTGTGAGAGAGATATTGTAATTCTTGTTTTGATTCAATAATAAAAGCTCTGATCTTCGCCCTTGGTTTTCTCCCCTTTCGATTATAAAGGGGTTTCCACATAAATCATTGTTTCGATTGTTTCTTTTCTCTTTTAGTCCATTTATTTCTCGATTTGTTGTGGTATTTGATTCGATTGCATAATGGGAGAATTATTTATTTCCGCACAATTTGGATAGTTAATTGCACATGGAATTGGGAGAGACATGAGCTTAAGGGGTGATTAATTGCCTAATGATATACATAACGAAAATGTATTAAATGTAGATACATACAATAACTTGTTTATAAAATCCTTGTAGCTCTCCATATTCCATATTCCAGTACTTGTAGCCATTCAAGGGGGACTGTTTTTTTTGCATTAATTTTTTGAATATTTTTTTTTTAATTTTTGACCACCACTACTTGTAACCGTTTATGGGGTGATTTTTTTTTTTTTGGCAAATACACATGGCATCTTAGAATTTTTTTGTTTTGGGTTTTTAAAAATTTTGGAGGAAAGGACAATGGACAACTTAAGATTAATATATAAAGATAGACTAGTTGTTCCCTGTGTGATGTACGGCTAGTTCTTATATTTTATAAGATTTAATTGCGCATAAAATATAACTATTTCAATTAATATTTTTGATCAATTAATTTAAAGATTTTTCTCTCTAACATTTTTTAAAGTCATTCTCTCTGATATTTTTTAACGTTCACTAACTCCACTCCCCCCCCCCCCCCGGCACGCCCTCTCTCTCTCTCTCTCCTCCCTACCCCACCACCGCCTCGCCAGCCACGGCCTCACCAACCCGGCGCAGCCTCCAAGACGGCGACAACGCGACACCGGCCAAAGCAACGCCGCAACCCCACCACTATCACCACGTACCCGCCACCACGAACCCCTGCCCACCACTACGAACCCACCTCCACGAACCCCCTGCCCACCACCACAAAACTCATCGGCCTCACCACGCCTCTCCTCCCTCTCCCTCTCCCACCCTCAGAACCCACCACTGAGAGCCCCCTGCCCACCACCCCCAATCCCACCACCAACCCACACTGAACTCCTCCCCTCCCAGCCTCTCGCCCCTGCCACCCCACCACCACCACCACCGAACACCCACGCCTAGACCCCACCACCACCATCACCCCCACCGGCCACCCCACCCCGACCCTCGAACCCCAAGGACCTACACCACAGCCCTGGCCACCACCACCAACACTAACAACTCCACCCCCTGCTCACCTCCACCACCACCACCATATCGTATGACCCCCACATCAAGGCGGCACCGGCCACCACCTCATCTTACAGCCAGCCGGTCCAAGTAAGTAAAAATCGGCCAGCCTCAGGCTCGAACTCTCCTCCTCTCTCCTTTTATTTGGTGTCCCTCAATGTTGTGATATTGCTTGTGCTGTGGCTACTATATCTTGTTATCTGGTGATTTTGTGAGTCTCGAGCCGTGACTAGTGATAGATAATTTATGAACTTTACTAATAATGGAGCTCAAAACTTGAGGCCATCTTCAAAGGGGTTAGGGAAAGGAAGGAACAACAAACGCAATGAGGGGAGCCTGCAATTTGGGACAATAAATGTTGGCACACTAATGAGAAAGAGCTTTGAGAATGATGACGAGGAGAAAGATCAACATCATGTGCCTTCAAGAGGTTAGGTGGGTCGGCACAAAAGCAAGGGACGTGCTAGGATATAAACTGTGGTATTCGGGCCAAGCTAGGGGGAGAAATGGAGTGGGTATTATTGTAGATAGTTTCTTTAGGGACGAACTAGTAGGGGTCACTAGGATTAGCAATAGGATCATTTCCATAAGGTTAATTTTAAATAGGGAGATATTGAACGTAATAAGTGCCTATGCTCCACAGGTTGCACAGATGGAACAAGAGAAGGCTAGATTCTGGGAGGATTTAAACCTAACAATGCAAGGCATACCCCAAACCGAGCAAGTTATGATTAGAGGTGACTTCAACGGGCATGTGGGAGCGGACACAGAGGGTTACGCATCCCACCATGGAGGCTTTGGTTTTGGAACGAGGAATGAGGAGGGTAAGTCTCTGTTGGACTTTGCCGTCACCTATGAGTTAACAGTGGCCAACAGCTTCTTCAAAAAGTGTGAAGACCACGTCATCACATAGAGGAGTGGTGGAGCAAAGACCCAGATTGACTACATACTACTAAGGAAAAGAATCCAAAAATATTACAAGGATTGTAATGTTATCCCTGGGAAAGACCTTTTGGCACAACATAGGATAGTGTGTGCTGAGGTCAAGGTCCAGACAAGGGGCAAGAAAACCAGGAAACCATCATAGCCACGTACGCATTGGAAGGATCTGAAGGGATCGAGCCTTTATGGAAAGAGTTGAACCTGAACTGGGAGGGGAGTGTGAGGGAGATGTAAACCTTCTGTGGAACCAAGCAGTCCAAAAGATTAGAGATGTGGCATGCGGAGTCCTAGGTGCATCAAAGGGCAGAGCACCAAACAACATAGAGACTTGGTGGTGGTGTAGGGAGGTCCAACAAAGGATTAAGGACAAACGTGATTGCTTTAGAGAGTGGGATCGGAGCGGAGATGAGGAAAAAAAGACAACAATACAAACAAGCCAAGAATGAAGCTAAGATAGCAGTAAGAGACGCACAATCTAAATCCTTTGAGGATTTCTATAAAAGGCTAGACACAGTTGAGGGAGCTAGGGACCTTTATAGAATTGCAAAAGCAAGAAAAGAGGACTAGAGACCTGGACCAAGTAAGGTGCATAAAGGAGGCAGATGGACGAGTGCTCGTGGACGAGCAACAAATTAATGCTAGGTGGAAATCCTATTTCCACGGTCTGTTTAATGAAAAAGGGGATGCAGATGCATCCCTAGGAGAACTACAATCACTGGCGGAGTAAGGGAACAACTGCTACTACACAAGAATTAGACTAGAGGAAGTTAGGGAAGTGCTGAAGAAGATGGCAGGGGCAACGCAATCGGCCCAGACGAAATACCCATTGAGGCATGGAAATGCACTGGAGAAACGGGTATTAGGTGGCTGACCAAATTATTCAACCAAATCCTCCAAGGGAAGAAGATGCCTGATGAATGGTGGAAGAGCACATTAATCCCCATGTATAAGAACAAAGGCGACATTTAGAGTTGTGCTAACTACAGAGGAATCAAACTAATGAGCTACATCCTCAAGCTCTGGGAGCAAGTCATAGAAAGAAGACTGCGACAAAGAGCAAGGGTCTCAGAGAATCAATTTGAATTTATGCCAGGCAGGCTGACAACAAAAGCCATCCATCTATTGAGGAGGTCGATATAGTACTACATAGATAGACAAAAGGACCTCCATATGGTCTTCATTGATTTGGAGAAGGCATATAATATAGTACCGAAAAAGCTCCTATGGAGGGTCTTCGAAAGGAAAGGCATCCCCCAACACTATATACGAGTCATCAAAGACATGTACGAAGACACCAAAACCAATGTGCGCACAATAGAAGGGGATACAAGCGCTTTTCCCATTATAATTGGAGTACACTAAGGATCAGCCTCGAGCCCCTTTCTGTTCAATCTGGTTATAAACCAACTCACAAAGCACATCCAAGGGGACGTGTCTTGGTGCATGCTCTTCGTGGACGATATAGTTCTAGTGGGAGAATCTAGAGAGGAGGTGAATGAGAAACTTGAACTTTAGAGGATGGCCCTAGAATCAAAAGGTCTAAGACTCAGTAGATCTAAGGCTAAGTATATGGAACTTAAGTTCTGCACCTCTACCATGCCAAGCACAGAAGTCGTCAAGATTGGATGAGAGTGCATACCAAAGAAAGCATGCTTTAAATACCTAGGTTCCATGGTCCTACAAGACAACGAAGCGGACGCAGATATCAACTACAGGATTAGAATGGGGTGGCATAAATAGAGGATGGCCTCTACGGTACTGTGCGATAGGAAGTTCCTATTAAAATTAATGGGTAAATATTACAAGACAGTAGTTAGACAGGCTATGTCCTATGGGACAGAGTGCTGGCCAGTTAAGTGTCAGCACATGCAGAAGCTAAAGGTGGTCGAGATGAGGATGTTGAGATGGATGTGTAGACACACAAGGAATGATAGGATCAGAAATGACGTTATAAGAAGCAAATGAGCCATCTGTCATGAGATGACACTTTCACCAGTGTCACGGCCTCCCAATGCCCTTAACTTCACCCCTAAGGTCCCTCGTTAAGACCCGTGATGCCACTTAGCTTCACTCCGAAAGTACCTCGCTAAGTCAGGCTAACCACGAAAATATGAGAGTGTTAAGTTACGCAGCGGAATAATATAATTTGGGAAGGAAAAGAAATAAAACAACACATACACATAGAGAGAGAAAGAGTCACGATTGAGAGAGAGAGAGAGATGGAAGAGTTTGTGAAATGGGGGAATTGATGACCCCTTAGTATTTACACTTGCATATATATAGAAAATGTACATGAGACAAAAAAGTAAAAAGCTATGTACTTGTGTCCCCCTTGTCCTTGCCTAGCCGTCCTCCTTGCCCCCTTTTAGTCCTAGGCTTTACCTTTTTGTCTCTACTTTCCTACACTACTTTTACTTGTGTTGGGTTTTGGAGGGAAAACCCCTTTGTTTTGGCCGTCCCCCACAAGTCCCCCTTTACATTTTATTTTATTTTTACCCGATACGATATTTACACGTATTTTACATAACGTCCTATGGACCCGCCCCTTTACGGATTTGTGCCGAGCACTTCACCAAAGGTTTGCGTCCTTACAAAATTGGACTAAATACATAAATATATCTGCAAGAATATTCTAGAAGAGCCTAGAACGAACTGTGGCCTTCTGGAACATTCCCACCGTACAACGATACATAATAAAATTACACAAAATTAATAGGGAACTAAGCGATCCGTGACACTCTCCCCCACCTAAGCTATTGACGACCTCGTCAATGTTAGACGGTCTTGAGTTCTTTAAACGCCGTTCCACTTTATTTGAGCCTTCCTCTGGTCTTCATACGTTCAAGTCCGGAAAGCCCTTCCATTGCACCAAGTACAAGAAGTACTTAGTTCGGTTCCTGCATCCCGGGCCTTGTTCAGCAAGTTCCTTCATCTCTGTTGGCAGCTCCACGTGATGCTTCACTGCCGGTTGTGCCACAGAACGGTTGTCCCGCAGCGTCGTCCTGTTTGGAGTGCTTTAGCACCCCGAGTGTTTTAGGTTTTGTTTGTTTATAATGGGCAAAGGTCCGGGCACCCGTGCTTCCTCCACTCGAGCCTCGCTCTTGCTGTTCACGGTCTGTGCTTCCCCAAAGCTTGTCCCAAACCCCTGCATTCTGAACTTCAGGTCTGTTTTCAGCAGCCCCGGTGCAGCCCCGGTGCTGCAAATTTAGGCGCACCCTTGCACCTCCCATGCCCAACCACGGGCGAGCCTTGTGCACCCAATTGTAAGTCAAGTGCACCCCAATGCAACCCGTGCCATGTCAAGCACAAGTCACGCCAAGCCGTGCGCAACCCATGCGCACTCTCGTCCAAGTCAAGAGCCCTCGTGTGCAACCCATGCACACTCAAGCCCAAGTCGTGAGCTTTTGTGCACAGGCCCTGCGCACCCCAGCCCACATCATGCACAGACCCGAAAAAGTCGTGTGCACTCAAGTCCTCATTAGGCACGTCTAGGCCCAAGTCTTGCACACCCGATCTTGAGTCTCGACAATGCCCTCCATCATACAAGTGGTGCCCTGCAGTGAGCACCCCTTGCATCCCATTTTGCATCCAGTGCACTATCAAATGCACCACATGCGCCTCCCTGGGCACCCCCAGTTCGGCCCTGGGCACACTCAGCACGGTCCTGGGCACTCCCAGTGCTGTCCTGGGCATGTCATGCCCAGCTCTGTCACTGTCCAGCACAGGCGCAGCCCAGCGCCCCCTGTGCGCTGCTCTGGCCCGGTCCTGGATAAGCCTCTGCGTGGTCGGGGACCCTGTCCCAAGCCCCAACCTGTTACTGCAGTGAACCTCCTCCCACGGAAGTCCCACCTCGGCCCACTTCTTCTCTGCCCATGTCCTTTGCGTGTAGGCCTCGACCTCCTTTGCATCGGACTTCGAAAATTTTGATGAAGAAGTGTCCCATTTCAGGATGTGCATCCCATGCACACCCCACCCCAAGTGTTGTGCCTCAATTGGCACTCTAAATGCCTTAGGGCGCACCCCATGTGCACCCAATGTCGAGATCAACGCCCCGGGTCCCAAGCTTCGTGCCTTCGGTCCTAAGTCATGCCTTGCCATGCCTAGGCCAATCACTCTCATGCCCACTATGTGCCCTGTCATGCGCAGCACCTGCGCACTCCAAAACAGCCCATGTGTGCCTCTTGCTCGGTCCACGGTCCTGAACTCCACCCTTACCCCCAAAGGTGTTTGCTTCGGTTTGTAAGGTGGCCTTGTGTCTTCAAGTTCACTCGGTGCCTCCTTGGTTTGAGTCATCTTCATAACATCATTCCTCGGAAGTGAAAGTGATTTTAGGACATTGGAGAAATTCGTCCCCAACATCGTCTTGAAGTCATCTTCTAGGACCACCGTCAAACCCGGTGTGTCATGCCAACCCTTAGTGCAAGTTGACACTGCACGCCCCCTATCATAGATGAGCCTAGATGAAGATACCCCTCTCTTCATGCATCTCACCCCCTTGTCAAGGCCCAATCCGAGCCCCTCCGTTCCTTGCCTCGAACCGGATTTTTGTTTGGCCCCCATGTAACAAAGTGCCTTGGTCTCAACAGCGACATGCACCCCTGTGTTGACACCCCCGTGTCTCATTCTTGAGTGCCTTGTCCTTGGTGAGTCATGCGCACCTAAGTGCGCGCCTTCTCCGACCCCGGCGCACCCTTGCCCCAAAGTCAGCGTCACCATGTCCGGAACCTTGGTGCGTGCCTGCACCTCGGTCCTCTGGTCCTGGGCCTGCGTTTCAGCACACACAGTACCCCGGGCCTGCATCCACGTAGCCTGGGCCTGCACCTGAACCAGTGCAGCGTCCCTGGCCTGCTCCTGTGTCGCCTGGGCCTGGGCCTGCGCCTAAACCAGTGCAGCACCCCAGGCCTGCTCCCAGACCAGCCCAGCCCCCTGCGCCTGTGTCCCGACATGGGCCTATGCTCGACCCTGGGCATCAACCCATGTCCTGCTTCTGTTGTCGCCAGTGCCTTCCGATTCCAGTGCCTTTGGCTGGGCCTGGCCCAGGACCTGTGCACTGACCTGCACAGCCCTGTGCCTACCAAGCCCGACGTAGGCCTCACTCTCGGAAGCTCCATGCACCACCTGTGCTTTGGCTCCAACATCAAAAGCCTGAACCTCTGCCCGCTCCCTGGGTTCGGTTCTGACAGCATCCTGGGCCAGCATCACCCACGCTTGCCCTTGGTCCTTAGCACACCCATGTGCCTCGGTTTTCCCTTGTGCACCCTGTTGTGCACCTTGCTCGACCTCCACGAATTCACTCGTCTTGGTCTCTTGAGTCCCCTTGGCCTGCGCCCCATGCACACCCGCGGCTGATCCTTGCACGCCCCAACGTGCCCCATATCGGACCTCAACACGCCCCCGTGTCTTCGTCCCTCGGATCCCCTTGGCCCGTGTCTCGGGCACACACGTGGCTGACCCAAATGCAACATCACCCAAATTATTTTGGACCTCCACACTCTCAAGTGTCTCAGCCCCATGAGCCCCCAAGGCCTGCACAATGTGTGCACCCAAGGAAAACTCACGCACCACCATCCCAGGCCCTTGCTCAGTCCCATCGGCTCGTGTCTGGTTCGTTTGGCACTTCCGTGCCCTCAGCTCAGACCCATGCGCGGTCCCATCGGCGTGTGTCCTGACATTCGTGCACCCCCGTGCACTCTCCTCGGTCCGGGCTTGCGGGCAGTCACACGCAGCACCCTGGGCCTATGTCGCAGCACCCTGGGCCTGTGCCATGACACTCGCAGCGCCCTCTGCCTCAGCCCTGACATGGGCCTGCGTCTGAACCAACGCAGCAGCCCGTGTCTCATCCGACCCTGCGACCTATGCACCTGGTCCTGTCCGTCGTCCCTGGGCACTGTCCTGGTCTCTGTCTCTGCTGGTCCCTGGGACCTGTGCACCCGACACTGTCTGCTGTGCACTCGACACTGTCTGAGGTGCACCCGACACTGTCTGGGCACGATCCTGGGTCCTGTCCTGGCTGGTTCCTGGGACCTGTCCGCCTGACACTGCCTGACATGTCTGGGTCCGGTCCTGGACAGCAACCTGCTCAGCGGCACGCAGGTCTCCCCCACCCTGCGTGTTGTCCCTTTCTTGTCCGCAGCAAGCACCCTCATCATCCAACCCCGTTTCTTGTTTAAGTGCAGCCACCCGCTCCACTAGTGCTTGTCTTTTTGGACATTCACGTGCGTAGTGAGGCTCACCACACAAGAAACAGTTATGACGCCTAGGTCGCTTGCCCCCACAACCAAAAGTACTTCTACCCGAAGTGCTCATGGTAGTGTGAACTTCAAGATTTTCACCCGGCACCAACCTCATGTTGACACCGCCAATGTCAAGACTAGTAAGCGTACCTTTTATGATGAACCGGTCCTTACCCTTGCTTGACTTAGGCCCACAAGGTTGGATCTCCACACCTCTTCTCTCGGTTTCTCCGCCTTTTGTGATGTGCCCGCACTCCTTTCCTTCTCGGTTTCACTCCCGGCTACGAGCAACCTTTGCTCTGATACCACGCTTGTCACGGGATGACACTTTCACCAGTGTCACGGACTTCCAATGCCCTTAACTTCACCCCTAAGGTCCCTCGTTAAGACCCATGATGCCACTTAGCTTCACTCCGAAAGTACCTCGCTAAGTCAGGCTAACCACGAAAATATGAGAGTGTTAAGTCACGCAGCGGAATAATATAATTTGCGAAGGAAAAGAAATAAAACAACACATACACATCGAGAGATAAAGAGTCACGGTTGAGAGAGAGAGAGAGATGTAAGAGTTTGTGAAATGGGGGAATTGATGACCCCTTGGTATTTACGCTTGCATATATATAGAAAATGTACATGAGACAAAAAAGTAAAAAGCTATGTACTTGTGTCCCCCTTGTCCTTACCTAGCCGTCCTCCTTGCCCCCTTTTAGTCCTAGGCTTTACCTTTTTGTCTCTACTTTTCCTACACTACTTTTACTTGTGTTGGGTTTTGGAGGGAAAACTCCTTTGTTTTGGCCGTCCCCCACAAGTCCCCCTTTACATTTTATTTTATTTTTACCCGATACGATATTTACACGTATTTTACATAACGTCCTATGGACCCGCCCCTTTACGGATTTGTGCCGAGCACTTCACCAAAGGTTTGCGTCCTTACAAAATTGGACTAAATACATAAATATATCTGCAAGAATATTCTAGAAGAGCCTAGAACGAACTGTGGCCTTCTGGAACATTCCCACCGTACACCGATACATAATAAAATTACACAAAATTAATAGGGAACTAAGCGATCCGTGACACATCGCTCCGATAGAGAATAAACTGAGGGAGCAACGATTGCGGTGGTTTGGGCATGTTCGGAGGAGACTCATCACGGCCGCGGTCAGGAGATGCGAACAACTCCATATTACAGATGAGAAACGAGGGAGAGGCCGGCCAAAGAAGAGCTGGGTGGAGACAATTAGACAAGACCTCGCCTATCTCAACCTAAACGAAGAGATGGCCCTACATAGAGCTCAGTGAAGGATTAGTATATGTGTTATTGATATAGCGGTATAGGAGCATCGACCAATCGTAAGCTCGTCTAAATACTAAGAGGATGCTTATATGCCTAGTTGTGGACATCTACAAAGGAAGAGGCCAGCCAAAGAAGAGTTTGATGGAGACTCATAACTGCCGTATAAGAAGATGCAAACAACTCCATATTACAAACGAGAAGAGAGGACGACACTACAAGAAAAACAGTCATTAAGGACAGTGATTATTGTCGTTAAAAGCCCAGTTTACCGTCATTAATACTATTAACGACGGGGAAAACTTCCCGTCGTTTGTCGTCGTTATTGCTTTCGACGTTAATACTATCTGGGATTAACGACCGCTAAACTGAGCCGTCGTTAAAAATTATCTACGACGGTATACTACATCCATCGTTAAAAGTAAAATCAATAACGACGGCAC
The DNA here is from genome assembly GCA_018398585.1 of Simmondsia chinensis. Classification (NCBI taxonomy): domain Eukaryota; kingdom Viridiplantae; phylum Streptophyta; class Magnoliopsida; order Caryophyllales; family Simmondsiaceae; genus Simmondsia; species Simmondsia chinensis. Next base: position 3,573,141 of record JAGTTD010000026.1, on the reverse strand, counting down.
AAGTTGTTGTTAAAAGTGAAGTCTTTAATGTCAGGTGTTACCGTCGTTAAAAAGTTGATTAATAACGACAGCAATTATTGTCGTTACAAATATTTACCGCCATATACGAAAAAGTTACAACAACGACAAAAACGGTCAAAATTTTTCATGCTATGAATTGAAAATAGTAATGACAATATAAATCGACGTTGGGACAAAATAGCAACAAGAATAAACCATCGTTAAAACATTTTCCATCAATTAATAACAACAAAAGCCGTCATTAAAAATACTCTCCCCCCCCCCCCCCCCCCCCCCCCTCTAATCAAACACAATTAAAACGAAAAATTTTTGTCAACGTTAAAGACCTTGTACATTCATATAGTACAATATATACATACATAAATACCTATAGAGTCGAGCAATATCACGATAATATTTTCTTGTTGTTTACAACATATGCACATCCCTAATTTTTGGGGGTGTTCCTATCACCTGCACATAAATATAGTATAACGACATTTCATGTCAATTAAAACACCTATAGAATTGTACAATATAACCATATAGAAATAACTCTTACATATCATTCAATGTAGCAAAGATTCTAATAAAAAATAAAGATGTCATTGAAACTTAAATATCCAAGTACCCACATAAAGCCAATTTAACTACAAGAGACACTAAAAGCATACATTGTCACCTAATAAATTAGCAAAAATTACAAATCCTACAAAAGTTCACGAATAAATTCCAAAAAAAACAAGATTTTGAAGAGCAATCTTCCAACACCTGAAAAAAAAAAACACAACACTCATATTAGAAAATACTTGTCATCTGAGCATCAATAATCAATAGTACAGACACACCACATACCGAGCAATAAAACAAAAATGCAACAGAAAAAAACTATGTTAAAGCAATCAGCATAAAATTGGCAGAAAAGAAAACAATTCGTATGCTTTTTAATCCAAAACAATAGCAAACCCAATCTCCATATTATAGAACCCAATCACAACATCACAAATTCATAACATTCTTAAACTCCACTTAGAATTCAATCACATAGTCCAAACTCCACAACAATTCCAAGCAACTCAATAATGTGTTCTTAATGAATACCAAAATGATTGCAAACTCACTCCATTATGAATCACAAAGTCCTAAATCCACAAATCTCAAACTCACATAAAACTCTATCATAGAGTCCAAACGCATCAACAATTTCGAACCACTGAAGACTGACTCTTTTTCCTGATAAAAGCGAAGACTTTCAATACAAAACAATGCGCACCGACCAAGGAGAGTCCCAGGAGAATGGGCAATCAAAACCAAAACAAAATACAGCCCGCATGCCATGACACATCAAAATGCAAGCTCAAAACGAAGTAAAACTACTATCCACACATAGTTCAAAATGCCAATTCGAACCCTCCTTGCTCTACACATCACGGACGCCCCATAGAGCCTAACACACCAAAGTTTAGCAGCATAAAAATACCCATCAAAAGACCTTGGGCATAGAGCTTGGAATAGTAGAGGCCCAGTGAACAATGTACTAATCACAAACTCAAACTCCACGTAGAACTCAATCACAAAGACCAAATCCACAACAATTTCAAATAATTGAATAATGTATTCTTAATGAAAATCCCTAAAACTTAGTAAACCCTAGTATATAACTAATCACACACTCCAAAAGCAATGTCAAACATATTTGTGTTGGAATTAGTCATTTACCTTGAAAAGCAACTTAAATCAAGTCCGCTAAGTTGGAGCCGGTTGGGTAACCATGGGAATGAGCAGCTTAAGTGCATCAACGAACCAAAAAGTGAACATGAACACGGACACGAATCTGCCAACGTAAAACAGACCTGGGGCTTACAACAAACACGAACTACCAACTAATTTGTTAATTCAGTGAACATAACACGAAGTACCAACATAAAAGGGGCAGATTCAGCTTGAAGCTTTGTCAATCAAGCAAAAAATCCTTCAAAGCCAAGGTATAGTGGGTCAATATAGCAAAGAACAGAATTAGGGTTGTTAATCACTAACAAACAACAAACATGGACAAATTTGCTTTCAAGCTTTGTAAATCTAGCAAACACTAATTCAAAATCTGGGTATAGCGGGTCAATATAGGGAAGAACTGAATTGCGGTTGTTAATCACTGATAAACAACAAACATGGGCTTATAACAAACACGAATTACCAACCAATTTGTTAAGTCAGTGAACATAACACGAACTACCAACATAAGAGGGACAAATTCGCTTTGAAGATTTGTATATCTGGCAAAAAATAATTCTAAATTTGGGTATAGTGGATCAATATAAAGAAGAATCGAATTAGGGCAGTTAATCACTAACAAACAACAAACATGGGATAATAACAAACACAAACCACCAACTAATTTGTTAATTTAGTCAACATAACACGAACTGCCAACATAAAAGTGACAAATTCGCTTTGAAGCCCTGTCAATCTAGCAAAACATCATTCAAAATCTGGGTATAGTGTGTTAGTATAGAGAAGAACCAAATTAGGGTTGTTAATCACTAAAAAACAACAAATACGGGCTTATAACAAACACGAACTACCAACTAATTTGTTAATTCAGTCAACATAACACGAACTACCAACATAAAAGGGACAAATTTGATTTAAAGCTTTGCCGATCTAGCAAAAATTATTCAAAATCTAAGTATAGGGGGTCAATATAGCAAAGAACCAAATTCGAATTGTTAATCACTAACAAACCACAGACATGGGCTTACAAAAAGCACGAACTACTAACTAATTTGTTAATTTAGTTAACATAATACGAACTACTAACATAAAAGGGACAAATTCGGTTTGTAGCTTTGTAAATCTAGCAAAAAATCATTAAAAATCCAGGTATAGTGGGTCAATATAGCAAAGAACCGAGGACTTTGTTAATCACAAACAAACAACAGATATGGGCTTATAACAAACAAGAACCACCAACTAATTTGGGAATTCAGAGAAACATAACACGAACCACCAACATAAAAGGGACAAATTCCCATTAAAGCTTTGTTAATCTAGCAAAAAATCATTCAAAATATGGGTATAGTGAGTCAATATAGCAAAGAACCGAATTAGGGTTATTAATCACTAACAAACAACAGACATGGGCTTATAACAAACACGAATTACCAACTAATTTGTTAGTTCAGCTAACATAACACGAACTACCAACACAAAAGGGACAAACTCGCTTTGAAGCTTTGTCAATCTAGCAAACAATCCTTCAAAACCAAGGCATAGTGGATCAATATAGCGAAGAATAGAACTAGGGTTGTTAATCATTGACAAACAACAAACATGGGCTTATAACAAACAGGAACTACCAACTAATTTGTTAATTCAGTGAACATAACAAGTAATACGAACATAAAAGGGACAAATTCGCCTTGAAGCTTTGCCAATTTAGGAAAAAATATCATTCGAAATCTGCGTATAGTGGGTCAATATAGCGATAAACCGAATTAGAGTTGTTAATCACTAACAAACAATAGAAATAGGCTGAACTACCAACAAATTTGTTAATTCAATGAACATAACACGAACTACCAACATAATGGGACAAATTCGCTTTGAAGCTCTGTCAATCTAGCAAAACATCATTCAAAATCAGGGTATAGTGGGTCAATATAGACAAGAACCGAATTAGGGTTGTTAATCACTAACAAACAACAAACAACAAACAACAAACATAGGCTTTATAACAAACATGAACTACAAACTAATTTCTTAATTCAGTCAACATAACACGAACAACCAACATAAAAGGGATAAATTCGCTTTCAAGATTTGTCAATCTAGCAAAGAATCTTTCAAAATCTGGTTATAGTCAGTCAATACAGCGAAGAAGCAAATTAGGGTTGTTAACCACTAACAAACAACAGAAATGGGCTTATAACAAACGCAAACTACCAACTAATTTGTTAATGCAGCGAACACAACATGAACTACAACAAACAAGAGAAATTCGCTTTGAAGGCAAAAAATGGTTCGAAATCTTGGTACAATACGTTAATACAGTAAAGAACCCGAATCATCACAAGCTTCGCTGCGTCTCTTTGCTTCACTGCTTCGCTTCGCTTCAACTGAGGGTTGGAGATTTAGGGTTTCGATAGGGGTTGCGTATGCAGGGAATGAGGAGTTGCATGTGCAGGGAATGAGAAAAGCAAATTGCTTTTGGCTTTCAATTTTATTTTTTTTTATTATTTTACTTTTTATCTTTTTTGATTAATTTAAAAATTATATTTTAGTATATTAAATAAATAATTATCAAGTACAATTGAAGTATACCGAAAGGGTTAAATATTGAGTTATGTATTAATTGGAATATTATTTGATTCTAGAACTTGAATTACAGTATGGATGGACGAAATGCCAATTAGAAAATTTAATATAATAAAAAAAATTGGCAGTAATAAATTTAAAAAAAAGCGCCTAATTTTTAAAAATTAACGAATTTTAACTTTTTAAACCAAAACTTTTACCGCTTGCTTAGGCTTATTAACGACGGTTTTTGAAAAGAATTAACGACTTTATTTAGTGTCCGTCGTTATAAGCCCAACATGTACCACCCTTTAACGACGGTATTTTTGTCCTATCGCAACTAGTCACTGCACACATACATTTAACGACAAAAAAAGATTCCAGTCGTTATTTTTGGTCGTTAAAAGCGTGCTTTCTTGTAGTGCAAGGCCGGCCAACGAAGAGTTAGAATATGACAATTAGACAGGACCTTGCCTACCTCAACTTATATGAAGAGATGGCCCTACATAAGAGCTCAGTCAAGGATTAGTATAGGGGTAACTAATTCTGTGAAGTACTACAGGAGCATCAACCACCCGTAAGCTAGTTTTAGTACCACGAGGCTTCTTGTATGATCATTTATATACGCGTAGCACTGGCGTACGTTGGATGCTTAGTGCTTCTAGGATTTATTACCTTGGGGTGTAGTGATAACATCCTATACTCTCTCTCTTACTCTCACTCACCCTCTCTCTTCCCCTCTCCCTCTCTCCCAATACGCTCCAAACGCTCTACTTTCTATACCTTCTATACTCTCTCTACTCTCTCTACATGCTTCTTTACTTTTACCTTTTGCACTTTACCTCTTACCTTCTGGCTGATATGCTTCTATGCTTCAATGCTTCCATACGTACATGCTTACTTGTTTATTTATTTACTTGATCACACGCTTTCATGCATACTTACTTAGCATGATAGCTATACTATACTATATCCTATTATATCTTACACGCTCTCCTTACAGGCTCTCCATAATTACCACTTATTAGGTTGGGGGTCCTCGGAAACAGTCTCTCGTCAGGGTTGCACCCTAATGGGGTAAGGCTGCATACATCCTATCCCCCCCCCCCCCCCCTCCGACCCTACACAGGCAGGAGCGTTTGAGGCACTGGGACAGTGGTTGTTGTTGTTTGTATTTTCGATCAATTAATTTATTAAATATAATTAGAAAAAGTGCAAATTTGTCAAACTTTTGGACTATTAGTTACTCAAATAAAGCGAAGGGTTTCAATTTATAGATTATTTGATATTTGACAAAAGATATTAAAACAATTTTTTTTGGTCTGAATAATAAAGCAATTTGAGTTGTGCGATGTCGAGTTATACCTAAATTTTATGAAAGACATTGGCACATTAATGTCGAATAATAATGTTGATTTTAATAGTGTCCCCGACGAACTTTAGTAATTTGATTTTTAAACTTGCAATATATATAGTCATAAAGTACTATTTTTTAAAACAATAAACAATATAATTTAATATAATATGTTCTTGAAAAAAAACTGTATTATTTTTAAAAATATGTTGTCTGTATATTATTTTTCTCATGTTCTTTTTAAGTTTCTTAATTGTGTTCAAAATTTTCTTTTACCAAAAAATATCTTTATTTATCTCTTTAATGTTTTCCTTTTTTTCTTAATAGTGATCTCTCTTCTAATACTTTTCAAAAATAGTTCATACTGATTTTGAAAAAAAAAAATTTATTTTTAATTGCTATTATTTCTTTTTTACCTTTAAACCAGAGCTATGTCCTTATCTGAATTGTGAAAAAACTATTGTTTGGTATAATTTTTTTTTCAAAAATGACTTTTTTATCTTATAAATTATGTGTGTTCTCTAAAATCGTTTAATTTATAAAATATAAAATAGATAGAGTACATACAATTTTTCTTAAAAAGATTATTTACTTTATTTTTTAGATTTTTTAAAGTCTTTTCTCTAAGCAAATTTTTTATTTTATTTTTTTTTTTTGTATTTTTCTTACCATCTTCTATCTACTTTTATTCATTTTATAAATATTTATTTTTTAAAAAAAATATTTTTAAATATTTTTGTTAAGCGTGCTTGAACGATAATAGTATCAGGAAGGGTGGTCTACTAAGAAATTCTCACCCCTCAGGTTGGGGGTACTCAGAAACTGCCTCTCTTCAGGGTGAAGAGAGAAGGCTGTGTACATCAACCCCCCGAAACCTTGCTTAGACTGGAGCCGTTGGAGTCCTGAAAATGTTGCTTTTGTTCCTTTATTGGAATCTTTTCTAATTTGATGTTACCTCTTCGAAGTAGGTAGATGTTTTAGTTGCTAATTCTTTTCCCTTTTTTTTACATTGAAATTAGAACTAAGGTCCCGTTTGAATTGTTGTAATAATAAACTACTTTTTGTGAAAGTAGCTATTTTTGAAAAAGTGGTTAGATTTTCGGTTGCCATGGAGAAGTGCGAGGGTTCAAATCCCCTATAGAGCACTCCCTCCCTTGGCTTTACCATTAAAAAAAAACTATTTTTTGAAAAAGTTACTTTTCTATGCTATGAATGATATGCTTTTTCTAAAATTTTTATATTTATAAAGTAGATAGAGTATATACAATTTTGCATAAAATAATTGTTTACTTATTTTCACATTAAGATATTTTTCAATTCTTTTATGAGCAAAATTTTTCATTTTTTTTACTTTTTACACTTATGATTTTCAATCTATCTTTATCAACTTCATAAAAAATTATTTTTTTTTTTAAATTTATTTGTACTCTTAATATAAGTACATTAGGTATACTTTTTATTGTAAAAATATGCGTTGTTTTGATTGTTTTTCTTCACAATATTCTTGTATTCTAGGAATTGGTATCCAAGACATTTATATATATTATGTATAAAGAGATGATTCAGTTAAATTTATTTGTACTCTTAAAATAAGTAGATTAGGTATGTTTTTTATTGTAAAAATATGCGTTGTTTTGATTGTTTTTCTTCACAATATTCTTGTATTCTATGAATTGGTATTCAAGACACGTATATATATTATGTATAAAGAGATGATTCACGTATAACAATATGTAAAAAATTATTCACAGCATAAATCTCATGGTACATTAAATATAAAAATATTCCAAGTAGATGCCAATTTTTGCTTAAATGCCAATTCTGAGTATTACTCATTTAATTGTATTTACTCTTTTATCATATTTTGTATTTCACTTTTTGTAATATATATATTGCTCACCTCAAACTTCTTCCCGCCTTTATCTCCGCATTGTCAAAGCTTTGCTTTCAAATTTCAAAAATTAGAGAAAAAGAAATTCAATATTCCCCACTTTCATGACAGTTACCACTATAGGTGTATTTGAGCCGAGCCGAGCCGAGCCGAGCCGAGCCGAGCCCGAGCCTGCCAGGCTCGAGGCTCGGCTCGTTACCATTAAGCTCGGCTAGGGCTCGGCTCGCCAAGCTTTAAAAATTTAGGCTTGAGCTCGGCTCGGCTCGGCTCGCCTCGCTCTAAGCTCGGCAAGCTTCGCATTAAGCTTGTAATATTCCAGCTCATTTAAGCTCAACATATGCTCGTTTAGGCTCATTTAAGCTCAAGCTTGGCTCATTTAGGCTCCAATGTGGCTTCATTGAGCAATATTTAAGCAAATATACTATAACGAAAAAGGCTTGCGAGCCTACGAACTCGAGCTTCACTAGGCTCGGGCTTCGCTCGATAAGCTAAACGAGCCGGCTCGGCTCAGCTCGAGCTCAAAGCGAGCCAATTTTTTCGAGCTTTATTATGAGCCGGCTCGCGATTTACTCCCTAGTTACCACAAAAATTACTATGATGATTATTAATATTCCCCACTTGCAAACCTCTCCCTCCCATTTTCTCATAACCACCCACCTTGCTTCATCTGTTCCGCATCCCCCCCACCCCCTCTCTCAATTTCAATTTAATTGACAAACATTTTCACTTCGCATGGATTGTTACCGCAAATGATTTTATTAATTGGGTCTTTTAAGCGATTCCTAATCACTACATTATTTTATGAATTGGGTCTTTTAAGTGATTTCATCCCTTTGGTATTTTCATCATATACCATAATACACAATATCATGGGAGTATGGGTGGTTTTTTCTTCCACTTACTTCGATGGTAACCGCACAATATGAACCCACAAAATTAATCTGACGGGATATGCATAATATATTACTTTTCTCAATTAATATCTATGATTAGTTCTCAACTTCCCTTGCATTCTCTCAAAAAAAAAAAAAAAACGACCAATATTTCCAAAAACCCTAATATTGCAAATAGCTTTGAATTTAGTTCGTACTACAACAACATGAAACCTATAACGTTTAGTGCATTTTGCGGGTAAGTGCTGCGTTTTCTCATTTGGGAATTGTTTACTGAAATTCTCAATTTTACAATACCAGGAAATGCATCGATTGCGGTGGCTAAATACTAGGCTGGTAAGGTGAGTGGATTGATTCTTTGGATAATGTACCGTATTTATTCTTCACATTGTATTGTACTCTTTTACTTTCCTCTTCCATTTCCTTTTAATTTTTTATATTGATGCCCATATATGACTGTGCATTCATTGCATGTGTAAGATGTGTATATAAATATATAACAGCTTAAAATGTGAAAGATGGTGGTTGTTTGCTTGCCCCATACTTCAACTTTAGTGTGATTGATGTTTTGGTATTTTTTTCGGCTTACATTTGCATGAAGAATGTTGTACAAATGCTTTCGAGAACTCCTTTTCAATATTAACTTAAGTGAAAAGAAAAATATCAAAAATCAAATCTAATATTAAGGTCACGCAATGTTAAGGGCCTAATCCTAATGCCTTCAAATATTGCTTCTTTTCAAATTTGTTTTTCTTTCATTAAAAAATCAATTTATATTACATTTATTTACGTCTTAAATATAATAAAATTTTCTTTTGCATATTAGCCAAATATTAAAAAGTAGCAATTCCCTATGCGATGCACAGTTATTATAAGTCATAAACATTTAAGGTTAGGGTACAAAGCAATTATGAGGCAAACTATACATGTCCTATATATGGCCAATCCAAAAGAGTTTAGAGCATAAAGCAAATGTTTTAAATGGAACCCCTTATTTATATATTAATATTTTCTTTTTGTTTTATAGTATGGTCGAGTAAAAATTTAATTACCAAATGTGTAACCCAAAAAATCTTGATTTCACTAGATCAATTCAAAACCAATAAGACCTAACTTGATTCATACTCAGCTTCATTGATGTCATATTTTAAAATGATACAATTTAATTGGTCACAGATCCAAAATAAGTCCTACCAAGATTCGATCATATTCACATTAAATTTGACACAACCAAGCTCACACGAATGTCACATAATTGTTCTATATCTTATAACAATTTTAAAAAATGAATAATAGAATTTTAAAGTACTTTAATTCACCAAACTAAAGAATCTTAGATGTCTATGACTTAAACTTTTCAATATAATAATCGTGCATCGCACGGGATGCAGCTAGTCTCTCTATATATTTAACGCCAAGTCTCCTCCTCTCAAAAGCAAGCAAAGCCCACATTTAGCACAGTGAAGTGCATCAAGTTTTAAAATTTTTTTTTACAAAAAAAAAAAAAAAAAAAAAAAACCCAAAACCCACTTGCTCCAACTTTTATAACTGCCACTCTTTTAATTTATAAAAAAAAAATTCCAACTATATTTTGAACATTCCCCACTATTTCAGTTTGATGTAATTTAAAAAAAAATAAAATAAACATTCTCACTAAATTTTCACACAAAAAAATAGTATAGCTCAAGACACATCTTATAACTGTGAACAAAATTTCAAAAGTTCTAACCATTCTAATACTTTTCAATTACATTCAAGGTAGTCTACAATATTCCCTTCATGCTGGTACATTCCAAGAAAATCAGATTTCCAATATCAATTTGGCTTTAAAGGTTAGTACTTTTTACCCTTTAACAAATTTTATTTACCGTACAATGTTGTTGCATAAAAGAATATAGTTCAAAATAAATCTTAATAGGCACCTACTTGCATAAAGTATACCATGGAATGAGCTTCGAGTTTGAGTTCGAACATTGTTGATTGGCCAAGAATTATATTTTGGATGATGATGCCTAGATCAACAAATGTTGGGTCTTGCTGTTAGAGTTTCAATTCATAATACTTTTACAATTGAGTCTTATTACCGTTCAATAATACACCACTAACTATATATGTTTTTAAATACATACATTGTACGGACACAACAACTCCTGTACAAGTGTATTATATAGACACTGTTCAACCTTATTTCAATTACAATGAGGTATCTAGGTTCATGTTGCGTTACAAAATACTTAAATTGGGGATACCTATGGGCTAAATTTGCTTGTTATATTATATAATTAATTTTATTACACAAATTATTTAGCGTCACTAAACATACAAATTTGTCCAAAATAATATATATATACTTAATTATATGTTCAATTTTACTATATCCATATCGAGAAATTATAAACGATAAATTACAACAATATTTTGGGTGTACAAAAGTACTGTTCATCAGCCATATGCATGCTTATTGGGCGCTCAAACGATGTCAATTTAGGCCAACATAAAAGCAAATAGTCAAATCTGGAAAAAAAAAAAATCTATTTAAGTTTAGGCCAATATAATCCATATTCATATCCAAAGTTAAACTTTAGAAATACATTAGCACAAAAGACACACCTAGACCGTGGATCGCACGGGGAGTCGCTAGCCCTATATTGAAGATGGCCCACATTTAAAGTTATTAATTGGGACCGTCAATATTCCCAAACAATAATGACAATCTCATAATCTAGCCATATATTCATTTGACTACCCGTGCATATATTGTTAGATATAAAATTAATTTCTGGGTGTTTTTTTTCATTAGTGGGATTAAAAAATTGAAAATCTACATGTGAAAAAAGAAAAAAAAAATTTTGTATATTAACAATATTCAAAAAATTGCCAATTAAATGGTCAGTTTTGTTAACAATTGGGCCTAAAATTAGATCACCAACTATCAACTATGGAGTAGTTTCATATATAGCTTCCCCCCCGGATAATTCAATTGAATTTTAAGGATTTCGAAAAATTTCACTACAAATATAAACCACAATATTGATGGGTAATTCTTAATTTTACGTACCTTTAAACATTTATAGCATTCGGCACAATCTAAGTACAAACAAAACTCAAAAAAAAAAAAAAAAAAAAAAAAACCAATTAAGATGTGGAACAAGTAAAACTCAGCCGTGCATTGCACGGAGAATGGATAGATTTTAATTTTATATCTTAAAATTATAACTTAAAAATAGACAACGGCGATGCACGGGTAGTTAGATATGAAGGTAATTATAATTATAATTACTTATAAAAAGATATGTAATGATAATTATTTATCCCGTGTTAAATATATTAGTTATATTAGTTATACACTTTATAATTATTGTTAGGAATAACTAAATACATGCTTGGGTAGTCAAATTAATTTAGGGCTAGATTATGATATTATCATTATTGTTAGGAATAACACTATCACCTCATAAGTTCCTGAAAATACTACCACCAACGCAAAATCAACTATTCTATTTCTCTTGATATCTTAACATCCCTGCCTACTTATAATCGCATTTTCTTTTGCCAGGATAACCACTACTCAGACGACAATAGATATATCAATTGAACAAATCCGTATTGAAAAACAACTTCGATGCAAGGCAGCTCGGTTACAGAGGAAATGGAGACTGTTTATGGGTCGTAACAGAAACATAAATGTTGAACAACTTCGCATGCAACGACGACAAGTGCAAACACAAGCAAGAACTTTGCGACGAGCAATAATACGGTCAACCCAAAGAAGGAATTCTTTAAATGAGCAGTGACAAATGGTAGCTGAGAGATCAACAACCAATCACTCTCAAAACATACAACGACATTATAACACTCATTCAACTCCACCAATACTCAACCCTACCAATTTGTCTCCCTCAATCACTATATCAACAACCAACAGGAATGTGGTGTACCCTCAATCGACATTGTTTGCAAATGAAACGCTACCTGCTACTATAGATTTACAACGGACTATTGGTAAGGACAATGCTATATTACAGTTTTACATCAAGATAGTATGTACTGATTTTTGAACTACTGTTACAGATCATATTGAGCATATACAGCCACACAACACTATTGAAACACATACAACAATGTCAGTAGCCACAGCAGATGTACAACCTTTGAATCTACAACAACAACCTACTATCTCAAGTATAGATGGCAATGACACACACGAGGACTCAACAATCATCAAAAATGACAATGCAGCTGCACATAGTACAACTCCTTTGACCATAGGTATGTAAACAATCACTACTTACAACGGCATCGTGCTTCATATTAATTGCCAATATATTAAAACCATTAACCACCACTATATATTATAATATGGATAAACTATTGCTTAATGCAATCAACATGTAAACTTCAATGCATGTCCTCCCCGCACTTGCATGCTCTACCAATCCATACTCTTTCATTTCAAGGACCCACCATAACATTGTTCCAGATGAATTTAACATGGATAAGTAATGATATTACAAATACACGTACAATAACCTATTGCGTATTGATAATGCAACCATGCGTTGAAATAGCAATTCGAACTTATGGAAGGTTTATCCCAATAGTTCATGTGTGTCCCCTTTTTTTTTACTAAACCTGCATATTTAAAAACCATTAACCACCACTGTACATTATAATATGGATAACCTATTGCGTAATGCAACGAACATGTAAACGTCAATGCATGTCCTCCCTGCACTTGCATGCTCTACCAAACCATACTCTTTCATTTCAAGGACCCACCATAACATTGTTCCAGATGAACTTAACATGGATAAGTAATGATATTACAAATACACGTACAATAACCTATTGCGTATTTATTTACAGCCTAATATTATAGATCACAATAACCACGTGGAGCAACACAATGCTATTGAAGGAAATACAACAATGCCAATACCCACAGCATATGCGGAACCTATCAATCCGGAGCAACAGCCCACCATCCCAAGTGCATACACCACTGAAAGACATGGGGCTATAACATTCATCACAACTGACACTACAACTACATGGCATACAACTAATGGTATGTAAATAATCATTGTTATTTGCACTTGCATGTTGTTTCAAATTAAAAAGCAATATTTGAAATATTATACAACAATGTAGATTATACTGTTCATAATCTATTGCTTAATGTGATGAACGTGGACACAACAAGACAAGATGTCCACACACATGCATGCTCTACCAATCATAGTTGTACACTACAAAGAGCCCATAACATTGTATGCCATAGTTGCTTCACATCGTTAAGTAATGATAATGCAACCATGAGTCAAAATAGCAATTCGAACTTCTGGAAGGTTTATCCCAATAGTTCATGTGTGTCCCCTTTTTTTTCAAAATCTGCCTATTTAAAAAACTGATTAGGTAAAAAATTTTACATAGATCATGGTGAACCTAGGTATCGAAGAACATTTCCCGCACGATGGAACTTCGGTAAAAGAACCTCAACATGCCAACATTGCCAAGAAATCATATGGGTGGAAGAAAGAACAAGTGACAGCAGCATTAGAAATCCACGCTTCAACCTATGCTGCAGTAGTGGTCGAGTACAACTTCCGCCATTACCTAGAATACCAAATTACCTTCAACGACTTTTTGAAGAACCAACATTCATGAAAGAAATACGAACATACAACTCTATGATGTCCTTTACTTCAATGGGGGGAAAGATAGATCTAGCTGTACAAGATGGGTGTGGACCATACTCCATCAGAATTTGTGGGGAAAACTACCACAAAATTCGATCCTTGCTACCACAATATGGCTCACATCCACAATATGCACAGCTATATATATAGGATACTGAGAATGAAACTCAAAATAGGTCCACTGCCCTTGGAGTTCACAACAGTGCATCACGGTTGCAACAAACATACATACAAGGTTTGCAACAAATGCTCGATCAAATAAACCCTGATGTTAGGGTATTCAGAAATGCAAGTGACATATTGCAGACCAAAACCAGTCAAGACCTAAGAATACGTATAATTGAAGCAAGAAGTGGAAGACAGTACACATGGCCAACCGCCAATGAAGTTGCAGCACTAATAGTAGGAGATGGTGGAATATCTACAAGCAATCGTGATATCATGTTGCATAAGATTGGTGGGGGATTGCAAAGAATCAAGGAGAAACATCCCACATATATGGCCCTACAATATCCGGTATTGCTCCCATGTGGTACCGACTGTTAGCGCAATGGAATTCAAACAACAGTTTCTTCAAGTCACATCAATGATGAGGTTACACAAAGGCAATTTTATGCATTCAGACTACAGTTTTGAGAGCAAGAAGGTCAGAATATATTACAAGGAGGACGCCTTTTTCAACAATTTGTTGTTGACTGTTACGCTGCAATTGAACAATCTAGATTGAATTACTTAAGATTCAATCAAAGCAAGTTAAGGACCAAGTTGTACATTGGAATTGAAGATGCAATAACTGCAGGTGAAGCGGACGCCAATGTTGTAGGTCAAAGATATGTCCTACCCTCAAGTTTTAAAGGAGGCCCACGATATATGATGCAATGTTACCAAGACGCAATAGCAATGTATCGCGTTCTGGGGCCGCCAAATTACTTTATAACATTCACTTGCAATTCGAATTGTCCAGAAATAACTGAAGAACTATTTCATAGACCTCAACAACAAGCATCCGACCAGTCAGACTTAGTAGCACTTACTTTTAAAATCAAATTGAAGGAGCTGCTCCGAGATTTAAAAGAACGTCAATTCTTTGGAAAAGTCACTGTAGGTTTGATCAAATGTTTTGTCTCCTTATGTCAGATTTTAAAATGAGATGATTATTTCTCTCACTACCTCTATGTTCATATTTAGATATACATGTCATAGAGTTCCAAAAGCGAGGATTACCACATGTGCACTTTTTGTTAACTTTGACACCTGAAAAGAAGCCTACATGTGCATAAGAGATAGATGCTTACATATGTGTAGAATTACCAAATAAGCAGGAAGATCCGCTTGCTTATGAAACTATCACCAAATTCATGATACGTGGCCCATGTAGAGTATACAACAATAATTTTTCGTGCATGAAGCAAAACAAGTGTAACAAGCATTACCCGAAAAAGTTTACTGCTGAGACTGCTATTGATAATAATGGATTTATAAATTATCGTCGCCGAGATAATGGTCACACAATTTAAGATGGTGGTCAAGCATTTGGAAATAACTAGGTCGTGCCATACAATCGTGACCTATGTGTTAAGTACGATTGCCATTTCAACATGGAACGATGTGCACACACAAAAGGAATCAAGTATTTATACAAGTACATTCACAAAAGGATGGATCATGCAACATTTGTAATTGAGGTGAATGTCGTCACAAGTGCAAACAATGTACAACGGAACTATAAACAAATAAATGAAATCCGACAATACTTAGACTGTCGATACATTTTCGCAATAGAGACTTACTGGAGAATTTTTGAGTTCCCCTACAACATCAATATCCATTAGTTGAGATGTTACAATACCACCACCCAGGACAACAAAATGTCATATTCCATGATCACGACAACTTATTCCATGTTGTAGACGAGAATAGAAACAAGGACACGATGTTAATAGCTTGGTTCAAAGCAAACATTGAACACTTGGAAGCTAAACAATACACATATACAGAATTTCCAACATACTGGGTATGGAATAAAACGACAAGAGTATGGACGCTTAGAAAGCAACGCGTGTGTATTGGTAGACTTGCTTATGCACATCCAAACTATGGGGAGAGGTTTTACCTAAGGATGTTGTTGAATATTGTGCGCGGTGCAAAATGCTTTGAAGATGTTAGAACTATTGATAGTATAACATATCCCACATTTAAGGCGGCATGCCTTGCTCTTGGATTAATGGACGATGACAATGAATGGAGTACCGCACTAACGGAGGCAGCAACATAGTGCACAGTTGAGAAATATGTTATGTTCAATATTAATGTTCTCAGAGGTGGCTAGACCTGATCAATTATGGGAAAGACATTGGGACAACCTCGCTGACGACCTCGAAAGAAGAATGCCACAACAATGGTAGGACCAGAACATTGAAGTCACAGACAACCAGAGAACACAATGGGGCCTTGCTGAAATTGAACACATTTTAACAAAAAATGGACGATCACTAAAAGATTACCCATCGATGCCACTAGCATCGACCTCATGTAACATGAGCTTAATAAGAAGGTTATTTGCTGAACACTTTAATTTCGATTGTTGTAAAAAATATGAGCAATTTGAATGGTGCTTTAGAACACTAAACAGGAATTAAAAAAAAGGCTTTTAATGCAATCATGCTAGCACATGAAAGGGGAAATGGAGGACTCTTCTTTGTTTATGGTAGTGGAGGAATAGGGAAAACGTACCTTTAGCAAACTTTGATTTCGAAATTCAAATCTCAAGCAGAAATAGTTGATGTCGTTGCTTCCTTAGGAATAGCTGCTCTACTAATTCCAACTGGAAAAACAGGACATTCAATGTTCAAAATTCCACTTGAAGTAGATACAACATCTCGCTGTTCAATATCAAAAAGATTAGACCTATCTGCATTCATACTAGAAGCGGCACTTATCATATGGGATGAAGCCCTAATGATGCACAAAAATACCGTACAGGCAGTGGAACGCACTTTTAGAGATATTAGTGATAAAGATGCTCTATTCGGTGGTAAATTGGTTGTTATGGGAGGGGATTTTAGACAAATATTGCCAGTGGTATATAAAGGAACAAGAGCAGACATTGTTGCTGCTTCACTGCGAAGACTATCATTCTTGAATCAAATACATGTTTTTTGCATCTCAAAACAAACATGCGATTACTATGTAATATCAACAATAATGATAGTAGTATCACTTCACATGAATACGCAGATTGGTTACTACAAATGGGTGAAGGCAGAATAAACGGCACAGCTTTATCTAAAGGCAATGAACCAGATTGGATTGAAATACCAAAATTGTTTCTGCTGCCAAACGACATTCATGGAATGTCAAATTTAATTGAGTTTGTGTATCCCAATCTACACAATAGATTCAAAGACAACAACTATCTTAAAGAACATGCAATTTTAGCGCCAACAAGCAACGATGTTGATGAATTGAATGCTCGAATGCTTGCTATGCTTCCAGGGAATTCACGAACTTATCTTAGTGCAAATACATTGAACTCAGCTGACCATAATGCTAAAGTATATCAAATGAATCCACTAGAACTATTGCATTCTCTAAACCTTAATGGGATACCAAACCACAAACTTGAGCTAAAGGTTGGCGCACCAGTGATACTAATGCGAAATCTAGATCCTTCATTTGGGTTGTGCAATGGAACAAGATTGACAATTGAGAAAATGGGACACAGGGTTATTGAGGCTAGAATTCTTACTGGCCAAAACATCGGAGAAACTGTAGTGATTCCACGAATAGATCTAACACCATCACATACGCAAAGTCCTATACCCTTCAAAAGAAGACAATTTCCGTTCACGCTAGCATTTGCTATGACGATCAACAAAAGTCAAGGCCAAACTCTGAAAAATGTTGGCATTTATCTTCCGAAACCAGTATTTAGTCATGGGCGGCTATATGTGGCAATGTCATGAGTAACCTCACCAATGGGCTTGCGGCTGTTAATATGTAACAATAGCGAGATCCCCCCCAAATTGGACAAGGAACATGGTGTATAGGGAAATTTATCATGATGTTCAAACATTGTGAGGAAAAAGTAAGCCCTCTATGCTTTTAAATTCATGACCTACAAAATATACTAGTATATTATTCTTATCATTCAACACTGTTGTGAAAATCAATGGTTATAACATTTATATACATTAACCTAAACATAAATATTGCAAGTGCAGAAATCAAATACATTCCAATTAGATTTATCGGCCCAACTTTTAGACCAGTAAATGTACGAGCTCGCCTGATGAGAGACTACGGCATTCATTCATGTATAAGAATGAACTCTCAGCAAGTTTTTCGAAACATGGTCTTCATGGACTCACAGGTAAGTAAAATAGGATTGTTCATCAAATTCTTCTGTGTATTTGTTTCCCAACATAAGCATCAAAGAAAATTAATATTCTTTTCATTCACCCATGCAGCGTGATGATATACAAGTCACAATCCATAACAATGAAGTGTATAAATGGGAAAATAGATTTGAAATAAAAAAGTGTATTCCATAGCTCAGGTGCAAGTACTTCCTCACATATATGGTCAAAAGGGAATCTACCACAACTTCCCATTGACATTCACTACAACCACACAAGTGATAGAACTCAATGAAGAAGCATGTTCCGACATTCCTTTTCTCCAAGGACAGATTATTCCCTTTGCACTTGCTCATACATTTATGCAAAACAACGCAATTGATATTGGTATGTATCATATTACTTTGACACATTATAAGCTTATTGGAATTTTAATAACCATGAATATTATTTACTATTGTAGATGTATTTGGGATGGTGATTTCTGTTTCTCAAATAATAACATCACAATCATCATCAACAAGAAGATAATTACTTTTATGCAATAGAAGGTTAGTTATACAAGCATTAAACTACTCCGGTACATACTATACTAAATCAATGATACCATGAACTCAGGATGCAAACACTGAGGATTACATTATGGAATGGCTTGGCACTAAAGGAAGGGAGCTACTTATTTGACAACTTGCTGCGGCATAATGTTTTGTTGGCATCAAGGATAGAAGTAACAGATTACCATGGTGTGTACAATCAAATTTATGTTTTGTCCTATAATAGTTTTTAATTTATAAAAAGAGAGATTCCACAAAATAAAAATCTCATATTTGTTAAGGGCACTCTCTCTCAACCACTGCAAAAACATTGCTACTTATCATTCCTGATCATCTAGAAACAAAAGTACTTAAATCCAGGTATTTCTGCCTTAATTGCTCTTCGATTCATTATCTAATTTATACACCTCGCACTAAAAGAAATAAATTATTACAATATAGGTATGCTGAAAGTGAACATGCTCAAAAAAGGATAAAGTGGATGCAACAAAAAAATTTGGGAGTAATCGACTCTGAGATCTTATTGCAATCCAAACGTATCCATATTTCTGAATACTCCTACCAACCGGATGTAAGTATTGTGTTATATTGTACTTAACTGATTGGGAAATATATACTATTATACAACTTCATGTGTATTAATTTCAATACGCAGGTAAAGCATTTCAGAACATATGGCCATATAAAAACATTTGACATTGCAGGCGGGATATCATACCCTTCTTGCAAATAATGTAAGACAAAGCTGGAAATCGTAAATTATGCTTTCATCTACTCCAAATGCAACAAACAGCATGCGGTCATGGAAAAAAGGTATAGTGAATATTCACATCATAAGTTCAATCCGTTCTGAAAGCTTATACATTTATCCACTATCTAACCAAGATGTCGATAGATTCGGTTTCAAGGTGACTATAGAAGATCAATATCATAACCAAATGAGCCTCAAAGTTTTTGGCAAACAAGGAGAGTTTCTTCTAGAATGCACCGCAGCATAATTCGAAGCAAAAACTGGACAGGTAGCACATTTACAATATTATACATGAACACAGACTACTAAAACATTAATTACATAACATAGCCTGTTAGAGAATAGTTGCAGGATGAGTACTTAGCTCAATTTCTGGACAAGCCTATAATATTTATAGTGGAAGCCCCTCAAAGTCAATCAACAACATCAAACACAATACTAAAGCTTATAACATAGGTCCTTTGGGAAGAAGAGTGTTACTACCTCAACATTCCACCCTCTACAACACAAGAACGACAACAACAATATATTATGGAAGATGAAGAAACAATTAACTGTCATGCAATAGGGTAAATAACAAAATGATAATTAAAAACTCAAATACATACAATGTATTGCACTAACATGTAAACTTTGATGTAGGTCACCTACTAGACATGAATGAACGACTACAAAAACAACAATGCTACTTATGTTTATCACCGTATACATTTCCTAAAGGTAGTAGTTTCTAATTCCTTTATATTCAGTGAAACTTTGTTACATTTTCTTCAAACAACTTTACTTTGTAATTATGAGGCGTAATATGTAAATTGTATCCGTGCATCGCACGGAAAAAAACTAGTCACCTTTACCCTCTAAGTAACTACCTTAATATTCAACTCGCATCCCACTCTCTCTCTCTCTCTCTCTCTCTCTCTCTCTGTGTGTGTTTGTTAACTGCCAACACTCTTCTCTCTTTCCCAGTTTTTGAAGATTTAAAGTGCTTTATACTCCAAAATCTCATACTTTTTAATACTTAATCTCGCACTTCTCTTCTATGAATTCACAACTACAAAGAAAGAATTCACACTTCGAGAGTTAAATAGAAAAATAATACATGAAGGCTATTTTATTACTTATATTGATTTCGGATTGCATATTTTTAGGTAACATTTGTTCTTTGGATTTACACAATATATGTTGTATCTAATTATATGAAAAGATAATATTACATTTACATTATCATTATGCATGTTAGAAGGTTCGAATACCATCTAGTTGCGTTTTATCATTTTCGTCAGTTGTATAAAATTGTTACATTTCACTATGTGTATTAGAAGGTTCAAATGCCATCAAGTTTTTTTTCCTATTCTGGTAAGTTGCTAAACATTGTTAGGCTTAAAAAGTCAACGTCAACAACGCAGATCAAAAAGGTATCTTCAGACATTGATAGATGTTATGAAATATTTTTATGAAATAATAGGAGATCACCTATCATGTTTGTTGTGAATTCGGGCCCTAAATCAGACCCGAACTCAACTCAAAAACGGGATCTTGTCCGAGCACTAAGCAACGAAAAATCCACGAACAAAACAATGCGGAAATTTAACCAGAAACAACGAAATCAATGAAGAACAACGAAGAACATGCGATATACGTGGTTCGGCACCTCAGCGAGGTCCTACTCCACGGGCCTCCATTTTCAGAAGAGTCAAATCCACTATCAGTAATTAGGGTAACAAACACAGACCGAGCATCAAGTCTAAAACGAAAACCATAACAGAGATTAAAGCAAGAAAACAAGAAAGAACAAGAGAAAAGCCATAACTGAGCAACACGAGCGAAGAACAGCCTAGAGCCCCAAGCCCTAGCTATATCGTTGAAGAATACCTCACCTGGGACGACGCATCGCCTTGAACCAAGCATTTCGAGCTCCAAAGGTCCACCACCGTCTTCTTCGTCTTCATCCTCCAACTTCGGTCTACAGGCTCTCTCACCTCCAAACTTTCTCTCACTAGAAAGCCCTCTTTCTCCTCCATGTTTTCCCCTCTCTCTCTCTGCGAATTCGTTGCTGGAGAAACCCCAAAATGGTTTCACCATTCTTCCTCTGTAAAAATGCTCTTCAATATAAATAACTGTGAAGTAACCTCTCCTCTGAAACCCTAAGAGAGAGAGGGTTTATATTGCTACAGTGCCCACGGTACATCCAAGGGCTGAGAAAAGGACACGTGGCACAAATCTTAGGCAAGTACAGCTAGCTGGCATGGGTATCCGGGTTGGTTAATAATCAACGGGTAATAATAGCAAACCTGATATTTATTTTTACCCATAAGAAAATAGAATATATTTGCCAAATCTTTTACCCATTTTAAACCCAATTTCAAATCAATAAAATTGTCTATAATTTATATTCCCCAAATTAGGAAATAATCATCCAAGTTTGCCTCCAACGAGCCTAAACAAGGCGGGTGGCTAAAACTGGCAAACAACATCCTAATTTTCCGAATAGAAATTCTCCGACAATTTTAACATTTTATTTAGTCAAGACGCTCCAGCCTATTATTACTGATGAATTTACATAACTCAGTTACATCCTATAGTGGATATCGAATTTCATGGGACTATAATCCAACAAACTCCACCATGGTCTCATGAAATTAACTCACAACGCTCCTTCGAAAATAGAGGCCATTTCGAAAACAAGTTTCACACCAAGAAACCAAACATGCTCACACAACAACATAGGCACAATCATGGTAATCAAGCAACATGAAATCCAAGCTAAACATGCAATTCACCTAGAATTCAAGTTAGCCAAATCAATTCATACAATGCATCACAACACTCCACCATGAACTACATCAAAAAATAACCCAATATGAGCAAACTTCTTGTGAACCATTAACCCAAAACAAAGGTAACTAAACATAACCTAAATACCAAACAAATGGTCAATCCAAGGTTCACCTTAGACCTATACTTTACCCTCTTCCCAAAACTAAAAAAGAAGGTAAGAAACAATGATCCCAAGGGCATACAAGTCTCCAAAGACAACACAAGTCCACATATGACTCAAACTTATCATGTTTTCCCCACTCTTGGCTAAAATTTAGCAAAACAACTTAAAATCATACCAGAATTCTAAAACATTCAGCAGCTTATAGCAGATTTCGGCATGTACAGTCCAAGCACAGCACAAAATCAGTGTGGATAGCACTTAAAATAGCATACCAGCATGAAAACAGTCCATAACCGCAGCAGCAAGCTAAATATGCAGCATTTTTCAGCATGACACAGTCCATAACAGCATGTAAAAGACCTGGTTCATCTCTAAAACGATATGCTATCATCACTTCAAGAAACAAGTACCAATATATGTTGAACTTGTTTCCAACATAGCCTTGGAAAATACATAAGACGTCGGCATGGAGACTAAGACACTAAATCACACATAGATTTTCCATAAGAACTCACAAGTTCTCTAAACCCTTTACAATGATCAACCATTTCACACTCAAACATGTGCAAGAAACACCAATTCTCACATACAAAGTCTAATCCATGATTAAACTCAAAACATGCAATGCTCTATCCACACCGGGTCCAAGATTGTGCAACTAGACATGCCTAATCTAAGAGTTGTCAATTCTAGGTTCAAGGATTCCATTCCAACAAGTTCACAAAACCTCAAACATTAAACACGTGTTAACCACAACAAATCACATAGAAAATTGAAAAAGCACAAGATTCAATTTATAAACAGTACATTTAGCCACACTACAGTAGCACCAACACCATGCACAAGTGTTCAAACCAACACCAAAATAGAATCCAAACCAAGGACTCCCATCCGAACACCAACTGGGTCGGGCTCGAGCAATTTACCTCAGAAATCGCTCCACCAAAAACAAAAATCTACTCCGGATTCTCAACCGACCATACACGAGGCTGAACAAGTGATTAACACCGAACCGCTCCACCGATTAGATGCCTCTAAAGCTTTCTCACTTCAAGACAAACCGTTAGTCTCAAAGCGTAAACATCTTTTCCACAACAGGAAACCACAGGATGTTCAAACAACAACGAGAAATCCATGCGACCTAGGCCACCTAATCAAGTGCCTAAAACCAAGACACTTAAAGACTCGTCTCAACTACCACATAGGAGACAAAGTAGGGCTTTCGACGCAGTCTGACACTCAAACCAAATGACCCATCTCTGAAACTAGTCCAACCCGACTAGAGACAACCATGGACTTCAAGAAGGTCCTTACCAATTAGACACTTCTAAGGTTCTAAAAAGAAAACCAAGTTTTCTAAACTATTTAGGGATATCCAATGTTCTACACCCAAGATAGTTGTCCTCCAATCATCTCTCAAGAAACATCTACCACGCACACCCCACCACCTATTAAATCCAAAACAGGCAGTAAAAGTCCTCAATGTAGGTCAAAACAAAGCATCCAACGCCTAAACCAATACACAGTTCTAATTGTAAAGCCAAACCTAAATTTCTGATAGTGATTAAACATTTCCCTTTTTCTTTCATATCGCACATATGTTCTTCCTTTTTCGGACTTTTATCGTACTACCACATACACAGCAGTAGCCGAAAAATAACCCTCAGATTTTTCAAAAAAAACAAAAGCCCATTGATCATCTCAAAACAAGTGTTCTTGTTAAAGCCATTTGGAAATTTTGAATCAAAAAATTTCACAAAAAACAAGAAACATTTCAGACCCTATTTCTATAAACATTTTCTTGGTTCTTTCATTTCTCTCCAAAAAACAAAGAACATCCCAATTTTTCAAGAAAACCCTGGATCTGAAAAACAAGATAATCCAACACAAAACCACTTTCTGGTTTTATTTCGTTTGTGTTTTCTTGCTCACCATGCAACTGGACACCGAACCAAAAGCTATGATACCACTTGTTGTGAGTTCGGGTCTGATTTAGGGCCCGAATTCACAACAATGTTAATTATATTCTTTAAATTTTAATCAATCTATCTATTTATATGTTTAGTTAGAAATTCCTACCTCTTGCCATTTATGTTATGCAATGTGACAAAAAAAATATTCTGCAATGTTAAATAAAAATTAAAAGAAAATAGTTGATGGATAGTGAGTGGATTTTCTCTCCCACCATACTATCAATAAAATTAGTTTATATCAAGATTGATCATTTATCTCTATCGACGGCTACAATTTTTATTTTGCTTATAACAATTAATAAATATCTTTCTTATGTGAAAAACATATATTTTTCCTATTTTCTTCATAAAATGAAGATTAAAAGATTGAAATCCATATAATTTCCACTTCTTATCCCCATTGGATTCTATATTCTTCAATTGAAGTTGAAATTTTTTAGGTAACTGGTGCTTTTATATAGCTTCTGGAAGGAAAATTGAGGTAATCATCTATCTCATCTTTATCAATACACATATTCTGATTTTCACAGTTTCAATCCAATACTTCAAGTAAAATATTGTATGTCCCCCTTTTCTTCATCTTCTAATTTTCTTCTCAAATCATTTGATTTCTACTTTTGGATTTAACAACGTATATGTAATAATTTCATCCTCTCTCTGTTAATTGGATATTTTGAACCCCCAACCTTGGATGTTATAGTAGGGATAGTAAATTAAATTTAGAAAAAACCTTATAGAGCAAAAAAGAGTAATATTATGTAAACACATAGTACGTACTCAATTTTTATACCGAAAAATACAAAACAAAAGCATATAAGCTAATGAAAAAAAAAAAATTAGTTCTCTAATATAATAATGATGCTTTTAATGACACAAAAAAAATAATATAAGTATCCTCACCTTTTTTTGTTGTCTTCTTTTTGAATAAAAGTTTAGCCAGACCAAATACAGTTTACATTATAATTTTGATAATTCAAGCAATTATTTAATTTTTTTTTTTTTTTTTGTGATTGATAAGGTATTATTTAAGTTTATCCAAAACTATCATTTTAAATTTAATCTATGCATTGCATTGGAAAAATCTAGTTCATTCTAATAACTATCTAGGGCTCTTAGATTTTTAGGATTACGTATTTTCTAAATATTTGAGGGTTAGGAGACTTGTCCTTAATAAGATAGATAGATTAGTATCACTAATAGCACACTAAAAATATATTATTTAAATAGATATAAATATATATTTTTTAATAACATTCAACTACTATTACAATTTCAATATAACAAAACAACAGTCAAAACAAAATATATAATTTTAATAATTAAACATAAATAAGTGACATAAAGTTTAAGACAAACATACTTTTAATTTTAAATAATAGCAACACAAAAGGCAAAAAATTTTTGAAAACATAAAAAAAATATTTGTGCATCCCACGAGGCAAAACTAGTGCAAATATAAGAAAATTAAACTAAACGTATAACATAATTAAAAAAAAAAAAAACTAAACATATGATATATATCCATTCACCAATTTAAACAAGTTTCCCAAAAAAAAAAGAGAAAAAAAAAAGAATCCAAATCAGACTCAAATCGATAACTCAAATTGACAAATAGGACATCGACGATTATAGCTACTTAACCACTTGAAAATACATGCACCGTGAAACACGTGCCCACAATGTAGTCACTTCGCTGCCTCCTTAACCGTCAAATCTTGATAACAGATAACACAACACTCTTCCTTCGTGTTAGAAAAATATGGAACAAACTTGATATGCTCTGATACCAATTGTTAGGAAAATCTAACCTTGACAAATCTGGTATTCATAATACCAATTTGTATTATGGATACTTGATGCGGAAGCGTTAACCCTAATCACTTGATTCGATTCAAATAATATGACTCACACAAACGAGAAGTAAACAAAATAAGTAAAAGGAAGAACAGACGAAACAACACACGATGATTTACGTGGAAACCCCTCTTTAATCGAGAGGGGAGAAAACCACGGGTGGAGATGGAAATTCTTTATTGATAATTGAATGGAAGATTACAATAGCACTTCCTCTGAACGAGATCGAAGAAAGAATTATGAATCACTTTCTCTTAACTCTCGTAATGCTCTCAAATTGATGATGACGACTAACCTCACTTTAATTAGATTATAATTGGATGTCGGCTTTCTTTGATTGGATACTTAAAACGCACCCCCGAACCCTATATTTATACTAAATGGCTAGGGTCACATTAAATAGATTCCTGATCGATCGACCAAGTGCCGATTGATCGGCCCTCTCTTGGCCAAAAACTGAATTTTAACTTAATTCACCCGATCGATCGGACATCCTCCCGATCGATCGGTGACCCCTCGGCAACCCATAAATCCTAAATACATAAATTTGAGGCATATTCCTAACAAACCTCCACCTTGACTGAAATTTCAAAAATAAAGACAATTCTCCACCTTCTCCACCAAACACCCCACACACGGGGTTATCTAGACAAAACACAAAACCTAATTGAGTTCGAGCGATGCTTGAACTTTCTGCTAAGTAGCATTGAAGTTAACATATCTGAGAAGTTATCAGCAATGCCAATCTTCTTCTTCTCTGAATTGGCTCTTGACACATCTTCTGAAATAACCGCCTGCTGCTGAACTGTGTTAGTTAACTAAAACTGAACTTCCTCTGGCTTATTCACCTGACCTGAATCACAACTAACTGATGACATCTTCTGCGGAGATCGCAATGAAGACTCATCAAACATGACATCTCTACTCGTCAGGAATTGCTTGAAGTGAAGACTCTTCTGCTTCCCATACATGCCTTGTTCACAAGATATCAGTTCTGTAGACTGACCACACATGGAGCCCCTTTTACAGTGCTCAGACAGACCCTTATCACCTGAATAATCCAATCTAAAGCTCCTTGACTTTGTGATCTCTGGTTCTGTCAACAACGACGATGATGAAAATATCTTAACTGATCTGACAACTGTGAAACCGATAAGCTCATATAATGTACCTATCCTTCTGCCTTTCATAATTGTCAAAGCACCCTTAATGACCTTCAAAACTCTACCTTTAGCTGTGTACCTATACCCTTTAGACTCAAGAGTACCTAAAGAGATGAGACTTTTCTTCAAATTAAGAACACAACGAACGTCGCTCAATGTCCTAATAGTGCTATTGAACATCTTAATACGAATTGTTCATATCCCCAAAACTCTGCATACTGCAACGTTACCCATTTGAACAGCTCCACCCTGAATTGACACGTATGTGGTGAACCAGCTTCTATAGGGACAAACATGATAGGAGCAACCCCAATCCAAAATCCAACTTTCTTTAAAACTGGACTTAGGTTCAGACACTGACGGAATATCTCCATCCTCATATTCAACAACACTTACTTCTGCGGATCTCTGGTCAGACCTGTTATCTGCTTCTAGTTTTCTCTTAAGCTTGTAGCAGTCTCTCTTAATGTGCCCTGTCTTATGACAGTAATTACATGTTAGGTCCTGATATCTAGACTTAAACTTGTTTCCACTATGATCATATTCTTTAGAATTAGTTCTTTCTCTCACAAATAAACCACAACCTGAGTTCTAAATGGAGTCGGAAACTCCTTATCTACTCTTTCTTTACTCAGTAGGTTTCTCTTAACTTCATCAACTGTGATAAATTGCCTATCACCATAAATCATGCTTTCTACAAAGCCTTTATATGAAGTAGAGAGTGAACATAACAAAATCATAGCTTGATCTTCATCCTTAGCAGCATTATCCAATTCTTTCAATTCTTGAATAATTAAAATAAATTCATTAACATGATTCTTAAGTAACGTACCTTCTGACATACGAAACGTGAACAACCGACGCTTAACTGCGAGTTTGTTGGAGACTGACTTGAAACAAAACATATCCTGCAATTTCTCCCATAACTCCTTAGCGGTCTTCACTTCCAGAACTTCTGTCAAAACGTCATCGGTAAGACACATCTGAATAGCTATGAGTGCCTTCTCATCTAACTCCTCCTATTGTGCATCAAATAGACTCTCTGACTTCTCTTTTCCTTCTAGGGCTTTCTTCAAGCCACTTTGTGTCAGGAGACCCTTAACCCAGACTTGCCACAAAATAAAACTTCCTTGACCTCCGAACTTCTCAACTTCAGTCTTAATTGCGGACGCCATAATATCAAATCGAAATAAAAGGGCTCTGATACCAATTGTTAGAAAAATCTGGAACAAACTTGATATGTTCTTATACCAATTGTTAGGAAAATCTAACCTTGACAAATCTGGTATTCATGATACCAATTTGTAATATGGATATTTGATGCGGAAGCGTTAACCCTAATCACTTGATTCGATTCAAATAATATGACTCACACAAATGAGAAGTAAACAAAATAGGTAAAAGAAAGATCAAACAAAACAACACACGATGATTTGCGTGGAAACCCCTCTTCAATTGAGAGGGGAGAAAACCACGGGCGGAGATGGAGATTCTTTATTGATACTTGAATAGAAAAATTACAATAACACTTCCTCTGAACGAGATCTATGAAAGAATTATGAATCACTTTCTCTTAACTCTCGTAATGCTCTCAAATTGATGACAGCGGCTAACCTCACTTTAATTGGATTTTGATTAGTTGGCGGCTATCTTTGATTGGATTCTTAAAACGTACCCCCTAACCCTATATTTATACTAAACGGCGAGGCTTACGTGAAACAGACTCCCGATCGATCGGCCCTCTCTCGGCCAAAAACTGAATTTTAGCTTAATTCACTCGATCGATCGGACATCCCCCCGATCGATCGGTGATCTCTCAGCAACCCATAAATCCTAAATACATAAATTTGAGTCATATTCCTAACACTTCGTCACCTTAACCTCTTCCAAAGCTGCTACGACCGCCACCGCATTTGGCTTATCATACTCAAGTGGGCCCGCCTCCTAGAACGACATGTCAGCAACCTGGTTGATTACCTCCTCATCCTCATCCATAGACTCATCCTGGCGTACCTCAATAGGCCTGGTAAATACAAGCTGGATCTCCACTTGAAATTGCAATTGATGTCTAGAATGGATGCCACGCAACGACAAAGGAAGGGCAGCGATAGCAGAGGAGATGGTGGAGCTAAGGTTGCCATAAGTGCTGCTTTGATCTCGCAAGTGGAGGCCTGTGTGGCGGTAGGCGAGTAGGTCTCTTAGATAGAGCCACGTGGTAATTACCATGAGTGCTAAATTTGTGAACCTTCTGAAAACTATGAATTATTTGGAGTTGGTATGGGGGAGGGGGTGGGTGGGTGGGTGGTCTATACATATTTATAGGTTTAAATTTGGTTAATTATCCACAAAATTTCGATATTTAAAATATTTAATAATAAAATGGCGCCATCTTTATTTTTTTTAAAATTGGATTGCGGCGCCAGATTCTTCTTTTGAAAGTTTGGCCGATTGGGTCAAATAAATATCACACATTATATTAGCGATATTTATTAAACTTGGTGTTCAAAAAACAATTTGGTGAGTATAAATTAGTTTGTTAGTTTTTATTTTGGGTAAAATATAGTTAGAACTTCTAAACCTTACAATCAAATACTACATGTACTCTGTACTTTTAATTTCAAAAATAGCCCTCTAAATTTTGTAATTAAGCATGATACACCTTCTGCATTTTTTATTTTTTAAAAATGGCCCCATCAACTTTGTTTTTATGCACAACTCACCCCCAATTTTTGTCGCTAAACATAACACATCCCTTGGATATTAATACATTTGAAATTAAAAATATAAGAAATTAAAAAATTTAAAACAAATTCTGAAAAAACTTTTAAAAATATAATAAATTTTTTAATCTTGGAAGAAATTAGACTATTAAATTTAAAAGTAAAAAAAATCTATTAAACTAAAAATCAAAGATTTTATAATTTTATAATACGAAAGTAATTTATTTTTTTAGACTAAAGATAAGAGCTTTATGTTTCTAGATTAAAGATAAGAAGATTTTTTAATATTTACACAAAATAATAATTTTTAGTTAAATACATTAACAATATTATAAATTTATAAGATAATAAAATATTTTTTAAATTTATATAAAAAATTACTATAAGATAAAATATATTTTGTAAGATTTAGTTGCTTATAAAATATAACTATTTCAATTAATATTTTTGATCAATTAATTTATTAAATATAATTAGAAAAAGTGCAAATTTGTCCTATTTTTGGACTATTAATTACTCAAACAAAGCGAAGGGTTTCAATTGATGGATTATTTGATATTCGACAAAAGATATTAAACAAATTTTTTTTTTTTGGTCTGAATAATAAAGCAATTTGAGTTATGCGATGTCGAGTTATTATGAAAGACATTGGCACATTAATGTCGAATAACAATAACAATGTTGATTTTAATAGTGCCCTCAACAAACTTTAAAATTTTGATTTTTAAAATCACAATATAGTCATGAAGTACTATATTTTAAAACAATAAATAATATAATTTAAATAATATGTTCTTGAAAAAAAAACCTATATTATTTTTAAAAATATTTTGTCTGCGTATTATTTTTTTATGTTCCTTTTAAGTTTCTTAATTGTGTTCAAAATTTGCTTTTTACCAAAAAATATTTTTGTTTATCTCTTTAATGTTTTCCATTTTTTCTTAATAGTGATCTCTCTTATAATACTTTTTAAAAATAGTTCATATTGATTTTGAATAAAGAAAATTTATTTTTAATTCCTATTATTTCTTCTTTTACCTTTAAATTAGAACTATGTCCTAATTTGGATTGTGAAAAAACTATTATTTGGTACAATTATTTTTTCGGAAATGACTTTTTTATCTTATAAATTGTATGTGTTCTCTAAAATCTTTTAATTTATAAAATATAAAATAGATAGAATACGTACAATTTTTCTTAAAAAGATTATTTACTTAATTTTTTAGATTTTTTAAAGTCTTTTTTTGAAGCAAATTTTTTATTTTTTGTTTAATTTTTTTATTTTTTTTTTCCATCTTCTATTTACTTTTATTAATTTCATAAACATTTGTTTTGTAACAAAATATTCTTAAATATTTTTGTTAAGTGTACTTGGGCGAGAGTAGTACCAAGATGGGTGACCTTTTGGGAAATCTTTCCCTTCAGGTTGGGGATACTTGGAAACAGCCTCACTTCAGGGTAACACTCTGAAGGGCGAAGCCTGCGTTCCCCCAAACCTTGCTTACGTGAGAGCCCTTGGAGCACTGAGAATGTTGCTTTTGTTCCTTTATTGGAATCTTTGTTTGATTTGATGTTACCTCTTCGAAGTAGGTAGATATTTTAGTTGCTAATTCTTTTCCTTTTTTTACTTTGAAATTAGAACTAAGGTCCCGTTTGAATTACTGTAGTAATAAACTATGTTTTGTGAAAGTAACTATGTTTAAAAAAGTTATTTTTCTATCTTATGAATGATGTGCTTTCTCTAAAATTTTTATATTTATAAAGTAGATAGAGTACATACAATTTTATATAAAACAATTATTTACTTATTTTCACGTTAAGATATTTTTCAATTCTTTTATGAGCAAAATTTTTATTTTATTATTATTATTTTTTTGTTTTTTACACTTATCATTTTCAATCTATCTTTATCAACTTCATAAAAAAAAAATTTTTGTTAAATTTATTTGCACTCTTAAAATAAGTAGATTGGGTATACTTTTTATTGTAGAAATGTAGGTTGTTTTATTTATTTATTTTTTTTTGTAAGTTCTTGTACTCTAGGAATTGGTATTGAACACACGTACATATATTATGTATAAAGAGATGATTCCCGTATAACAATATTGAAAAAATTACTCACAACATAAATCTCATGGTACATTAAATATAAGAATATTCCAAGTAGATGTCGATTCTTGACTAAATGCCGATTCTGAATATTACTCGTTTAATTGTATTTACTCTTTTGTCATATTTTGTATTTCATTTTTTATAATTCATTCTAATAACTATATGGGGCTCTTAGATTTTGAGGATTACCTATTTCGTAAATATTTGAGGGTAAGAGAACTTGTCCTTCATAAAATACTAGTTATAGTTATTCGCCGTACGATGCACAGAGAGATTTTACCATTTTATTTAAAACAGAATTGTCTCCTATAAAATATAAATTGGTAGATTTGAACTTTTAAATAAGATAATCCCTTATAAAACATAAACATTTTTGTATATTTGTGGAGCTTTATTTGTTATAAAATTTTAGAATACAATTTAATAAAATATTAAGGGTAAATTGCAGAAAATTCCTTTGACTTTTTCTCAATAACAAAAAATTGCCTCACAAATAAAACCACTCATTCCTTTACTTTTAAAATTTATCAATTTGCCCCCAAATAACCTTTTTTTTTTACCATTTTATCCCTCAAAATAGTTAAGTATTTGATTTTATTTTTAAGTAGGAATTTTATGTTTTGAGAAAAAAAATAAGGATTTTTTTAATATATTTAGAAAAAAGGGGTCATCTATATGTACAAAAATTATTATTTTAATTAATTATATAGTAGTGATATTATAATATTAACAAAAAAACATTATATTTATCTTATAGTATTTTTTATAAAAATTTTAAAAATATCTTTTATATTAGTACTATAATTAATTAAAATAATTATATTTTATAAAATTGCAAAAAATATAGAATTTTTCTAATTTTTACCTAATTATATAATACCCCCTTCTAAAAATAAAATTAAATATTTAATCTCTCACTTTTGAGGGGCAAAATGGTAAAAAAAAAAATGCTGCATATGGGTCATAAATTTCTAAAAGTGAGAAGTTTTGGTAAGTGTTTTTATTTGTGAGAGGAGTTTTCTTATTTTTGAAGCAAAAAATAGTGAGGTTTTCTATAATTTACTCAAATATTAATTATGCACAAACAAATTTATGTACAACAAAAAAAAACCCAACAACAGCCTAGTGCCTCAAAAGGCTCCCGCACAGGCAGGAAAACAAATTTATGTCTTTATAAAATTAAAATTATAAGAAAGTAAATTAAATGGGCAGTAAATCGACACAATGTGATCCAATCCGATCTTTTATGGTATTCGATTAATGTGAGTTTGGTGATTTTGTTAGTTTAGATACCCGATTTAAATTGCATTTGGGACCGGGTACCTAAACAATGCGCACCTTAGTATTACAGAGGTAGGATTAAAATTATTGAATATCCTTCAATATTAGTTCCTTTTCAAATAAAATATTTTTTTCACCATAATATTTATCACTTTTTTTCTTACTAATTTTCTTGATTTCAGTTAAATGTTTTATTAAATAGTTACTTCATTCAGATTCTTTTTTTTTTTTTTTTCCTTTTTCTCCAAAAACATGATTTATTTTCTTTAATACATTTTAAATTTAGATTTTATTTTATCCTAAAATAAATATAGCGCACATATTTTTGGAATTAATGCAATTTATTTTGATTGATATGCTTCCTTTTTCTTTTACACAATAATTATATTATTGGAACTTTACTTTATCATTTACTTTGTAGTTTTATGAGTTATATGCCCTCTCTAATATTTTTTAGATTTAATTTTTTTTCAAATTTCATTTTATTCCTCTAAAGTAAATAAAATACTTGCAATATTTGTTCAGAAAAAAATTTACTTATTTTATACGTGCATTTTTTCCTCAATTATTTTCTAAGTAATTTCTTTCAAAATTATTTTTTTTAGCTTTTATGTTTATCTTGTAGTCAATAATCCTCCTTTATCAATGTCATAAATAATTTATTTTTTGTAAAATTATTTTTGATCTCTTTTAAAATTTTAATTTTTTTTTTTCAATTCATAAGGTTTTTCACAAAGATATCAAAGGAGTGTTTATATCATAATTAAGAGAGAGATAAGGAATTTGGCATTTAGTGCCATCGTCATCGATCCCTTCTTTCTCTTCATAGAAAGAAGAGAGAAAAGGGACTTTTTTTTTAATTTAGTTTTATCTATTTAAAATTGGTTAATTTGATATATTTCTGCTGAATGAATATGTAATATTGATTTTTTTTTTTATAGTTTTCATTTATACCAAGAATTGGTAATGAGTCTTAAAGTTTGATAAACGGTTTCATGTATATAATAGCATGTAAAATTATTTAATAATGCAAGAAAGAGAATATTTTAAGTCAATTTATTTCTCTATTGTATTTGTATGGCCTTTTATTTATTCCAAAATTAATAGTATCCAAGGCCTTAAAGTCTAATGGATATGAATTCATGTATATAACAATATGCAAAAATATTTCACAATAGAAGAGAATATTTTAAGTCAACTTACCTCGCTCCTGTATTTGCAGGGCTTTGTTTGATCCTTTGTTTCATTGTTCTTGATTTTTGAATGTTATTCCTTAGATGTCAGTCAAAGAGGGTACAACACACCATCACCGAATCCCACTAGAACTCCGAAGTTAAGCATCCTTGGGCGAGAGCAGTACTAGGATGGGTGACCTCCTGCGAAGTCCCCATCCTCAGGTTAGGGGCACTCGATAGCAGCCTCTCTTCAATGGTAATACCCTGAAGGGCAAAGGCTGCGTACATCCGCCCCCCCAAACCCTGCTTAGGCGGGAGCCCTTGGGGCACTGGTTATGTTGCTTTTTATTCCGTAGATGTCAAATTTCTCAAATCTAAGAAAGAGAAAAAAATAGATTATGGAAAGAATGAAAAGAAAAACCTGGGATGAATAAAGAGAAAGAAGATGAGTAGACAGCTAAAGGTGGAGTGTGGAACTAAAAAAATATTTTTTATTTGAAGAAGAAGATTATGGGAATGAGATGGGATTAGTATATAAGATATATATTTTTTAATTTTAATTGTGATAGTTTCTATTAATTGGTAGTAGTGGGAAGTTTCTTGAGATTTTTTTAAATTTAAATTTAAAGTTTATGATGTAACTGCAAAGTGATGGAGCATTTTGTTAGTTTAAATTTAATAATTGAGGGAAATTTTAGAAATTAAGCATTTAGAGAATGGAGTGTTCTAGGTTGTGTAGGAACCTCTCCTTAAAATATAGATATACAAACTAGGTTTTTCCCGTACGATGCACGGGTTGTATTTTGTTTCACGCATTATCTCGTAGATCCCGATTTTTAAAGTCTATGAATGCTTTATGATGCTGAAAATACTGCTTCCGCATATAATATCGTGCGATCGAATTGTAGATGTACATGGTGATCCAGATATTTTTGTTGTTGCTTTATGATCTTGCAATGAAATGAAACATATTAACGTTGTATACTTTATATTTTTCAAAAGAGAATTGTAAAATTTGCTAATATTTGACTCTCTACTTGTGTGAACTTGTCTTTTGTGTTTATCTTTACTTTAGTGCACTCTGGTTTCTTTTTAATTATTGAGAAATTAATATTTTTCTTTTTAAGTGACATTTTTTAAGTGACATTTTTAAGTGACATTTATTGTGAGAACAATCGTTGACAGAAAAAAAGTATTTTGTATTTATACATGTTATACTTGTTTTAGTTTTTTATTGGTGCATATACTTTGAATTTATTTAACAATGTATACTATTAAGATAATTTTACACTTTCGTCTATCTTACAATGTTATATATAGGTCAAGTATTCTTTGTATATGCTACGTAGATTAATTTTTGTTGTTATTTGTATATGCTTACTATTTGATTGAATTTTAGAGAAGATACAACATTACATACTTTATAAAATAACGTGGCAAAGAACTTAAATTTCTTGTTTTTTTCTTTATCATGACCTATAATATTAAATAATACTCTCTCAAGATTATTTGAATTGGAGTTTAGAAGTGTTGGGTGAAACCCCTTAGAATTACTTGGATTGGGGTTTAGAGGCCTATGGGACAGGGGCTACTTGGCAATAACATATATTAGAAGAATATACTTTTTTATTAATGTTTTCTTTTCATGACTTGTTAATTAATGCCTCAAATGCTTGGAATCGGGATGAGGAGGTTTTTCAGAGTAGTAAGGACTTTACAATAATATATAAGAATAGAATATATATATATATATATATATATATATATATATATATATATATATATATATGTCATTAACGCATTTTTTATTGTCTTAAATGTATTTTGGAAGTGCCTTAATTTTCTTAATGGCTTGAAAAGCTTGGAATTGGGGTGAAGAGGCTTTTGAGAGGTATTAACACTTTCCAATAATATATGATAAAAGAGAGAAATAATAGAATTTTTGGGAATTCAAACATAGCATCGTGAGAATGCTTAAATTAAGGCTCCGTTTGTTTGGACGGAAAAGTTGATTCTAGGAAGTAGTTTTCCCATTTTCCGTTGTTTGTTGTGCATTTAGTGACAGAAAAGGTTTTCAGCCAGAAAATGTTTTCCGCCATTGGGGTAAAAATGACATCCCTTTTAAAATAGAAGTCATGATTCTAAGTGGCGCAAAACTTTCGCGGTAATCACAATGCGAATCTAGTGTTGGTGTATTTTCAAAATGTGTATTGATAAATATGTAAAACATTGTTTGATATATGTATAAGATGTGTATGAGATAGTCCCGACAAGTGTTTAAATTTTTAGAGCTTGTTAGGGGTGTGTGTCGACACATGGGCCATGTGTGTCGTCACACAATCCAACAAAATGATGGAGAAACGGCTGTGTGTCGACACACAGATCTGCAGTGAGCCTGTGTGTCGACACATAAGAGCTGTGTGTTGACACACAGCTTCGTCACACAGGTTTGTTCGCGCGGTTTTTTTCCTGGTTCGTTGTGTCTCTTTTGGGTTTTCATTTGGGACGTCTCTTTTCATGAATACATATATATATTGCTCCACACTTTTATGTACAAGATGATGAATCAAATTGAATTATAAACACAAGACAAAAGAGATTAATGAAACTTTGTGTTCAAGTGTTCTTGGGTGTTCTTGTGTTGTGTTCTTGAGTAACAAACTTAATCAATCTCTCTACATCTTGGTCAATCTCTCCCTTTACACATCTTCACTCCATATTTGGTTGTTGTTGTATCCTCGAGGATACTTCGTACACTGAAATAAGCCTTAAGGAAAGTGATTACATAGCCTCAACACCTGAGATCTTTTGGTTACCCGTTTGCAAGGATTTTGCAAGTATTTGTGAGCTAGAGGAGGAAGTGTACATGGAACAACCGGAAGATTTTGTTGTTCCAGGCCAAGAGAGAAAAGTGTGTAAACTCATTCGTTCTCTGTATGGGATGAAGCAAGCCCCAAAGCAATGGCATCAAAAATTTAATAAAGTTGTTCTAAACAACGGATTCATTATAAACGAGTCAGATAAGTGTGTCTATAGCAAGTTTGATAATGGAAAAGGTGTCATAGTATGTTTGTATGTCGATGACATGCTGATATTCGGTACTGATATGGAACAAGTAGAGAGAACCAAACGGTTTCTCTCTGAAAACTTTTCTATGAAAGACATGGGTGAGGCGGAGGTGATCCTAGGTATTAGAATTGTAAGGAGTGGTGATTCCATTTCCTTGACACAGTCTCAATACGTTGAAAGTAAGACCGGCTATGCTATATGGGGCAGAGTGTCGACCAATGAAACAAAATCAAACACAGAGGATGAAGGTGGCAGAGATGAGGATGCTGCGCTGGATGTGTGGTCACATAAGGAAGCATAGGATTAGGAATGATGTGATACGAGGCCGTGGTTTCAGATGCATAGACCGAGGCACTCCTTCATTCTCTGGCTCGCCTCTCTGTAGCGACTTTGGACCCGGGACCAACTTCGGCGTTTCGGAGCACTGGAGGTTCAGAGTGTCTATGTTCTTTGCGGTTCTGCTGACGAGACTCATGAGCACCTCTTCTTCGCCTGTTCCTTTTCCTCGTCGGTCTGGAGCTCTATCCCTCCGAGTACATCTATCGCTTGGCCTACCCTTCCTTGGGACGATCTTGTCACTTGGGGCTGCTCAGCATCTCAGGGGGCGAGAGATTGGCAGTACCATTGCCCGACTCTGCCTCTCTGCGACTGTGTATACTGTCTGGTACGAACGCAACCTTCGGGTCCAGCATTCTCAGTCCAGACCAATTGCAGCTGTTCGAGAGGAGATTGCGGGTTTGGTCAGGAGCCGCTTGCTTGCTGCCTCTTCGTTCAAAGGAGCTCATCGTCACACCTCCTTGCTTCGGCACTGGGGTCTTGAGACTTAGTTTCTTCTTTGTTTCCTTTGTTGTTCTTTGGTTGTTTTTTTTGTATGGACTTTGTCTGGCTCTTTTGACGCTGTTTCATATTTGTAGGCTTCGGCCGTGTCCTGGGGTATGCCCCTTGTAGCTTGTACTATTTTTCTTTTCATCTATATATTTCGCCGACTTACCAAAAAAAGATGTGATACGAGGTAAGTTGGGTGTAGCCTCGATCGAGGATAAATTGAGGGAGCACCGCCTAAGATGGTTTGGACATGTTAGCAGGAGATCGACTAAAGCCCCAGTCAGGAGGTGTGAACAACTTCACACGACGCAGGGCAGACCAAAGAAGAGTTAGCTGGAGACGATCCGTCACGACATAACCCACCTAAACCTAAGAGAGGAGATGGCCTCAGATAGGGCACGATGGAGGGCTAGCATAAGGGTAGCGGAGATGGCAGAGTAGATTAGTGCGGGGAGGGACTGGCAGTTTAAGATCCTTAGGCAGACATAACCTCAGATGAAGCACTTATAGGCTAGTTTAGTCTTTGATCATGCTTCTTCCTCTTCTTCTTCTTCTTCTTCTTCTTCTTCTTCTTTTTCCTCAAAACTCATTGGTAATTAATTGGTGGTTTATTTGCAGGCACTCAATTACTTCAGGTTTGGGGTCCTCGAAAACAGCCTCCTTTCCACCCGGAAGGGGTAAGGCTGCGTACATCACCCCTCCCAGACCCTTCTTTCTGCGGGAGCCGCGAGGCACTGGGACTATTGTTGTTGTTGTTGTTGTTATAGTCTCAGTACGTTGAAAATGTGTTGAAAAGGTTCCATTTTGATGAGTGTTCACTGGCATTCGGTTCGTTGGACCCTAGTGTGGAACTAGTACTGAATGAGGGTGCTCCAGTGTCACAACTAAGATATGCTCAGGTCATTGGTAGTCTTATGTATGCCATGATGAGCACAAGGCCAGATATAGCCTTTGCTGTTGGAAAGCTGAGTAGATATACTAGCAATCCAAGTAAGAGTGACTGGAAAGCTATGGATTGCATACTGAAGTACCTCAAGAAGACTATGAGTTATGGTCTTTCTTATGTAGGGCATCCTCATATTTTGGAGGGATACTCTGATGCAAGTTGGATCTCCGACGTGGAGGATCATGCATCCACAAGCGGATGGGTATTCCTGCTTGGTGGGGGTGCGGTTTCTTGGGGTTCCAAGAAATAGTCTTGCATAATTGATTCAACTATGGCAGCAGAGTTTATAGCTCTCACGTCTGCAGTTAAGGAAGCCGAGTGGTTAAAGGATCTCCTATATGAGATACCTTTGTGGACTAAGCCGATCTCATCGATATCTATCCATTGTAGTCAGGCTACGTTATCTAAAGCGTACAGTGAAGTGTACAATGGGAAGTCCAGACACATTGGTGTAAGACATAGTATAGGGAGGCACCTCATTCGAGAGGGTTTCATCGCTGTGGACTTCGTGAGGACCAATCAGAATCTAGCGGATCCATTTACAAAAGGCCTAGCTAGAGACTTGGTTCTGAAAACAAGTGAAGGGATTGGTATAAAACCTGTTATTTTTAGTCGCCCATGATAGGCCCTCAACTCGACGCCTAGTATGACGCTAGGTCTCGGGTTCAATGAAAGAGTGTGACTGCAAGCACAAAATGAGAATTACCATCCCGAGTGTGAAGTGCTTGATACCTGCGTCAGAGATTCTAAGAGGATGAGCATATGTTCTTAATGGACCTGGTTCTAGAACTTATTGAATGTTGCGTCGCAGGGACATGATCAATGAGGTCCACCTTAGTGTGTGTTGAAGTTTGGACGCTTTAGAGGGGTGATTTTTGACTAAGGGTTTGGCCCTGAAACACTCATGAAGGGTACAGAACACAAGGCCACAAATGTGTCAATCTGAGAGGTGTAGGGTGTGTACGGGGAGTACGCCTAGTGCGTGATTGGATAGTCGGTTAGTCAAATGGGTTGTATGGTTCAAAGCTTGGTCTACCATTTCTTATCCGATTAACTGTATGGTCCTTTCACTAGCCGGGGCTTCAATTGGGAGACACCCATGTTGATGCACGACATGGCGTCCTTTATTCAAGATATTATATTGAGATTGATTGTATTTTGAAAATAGTGGGGGAATGTTGGTGTATTTTTAAAATATGTATTGATAAATATGTAAAACATTGTTTGATATATGTATAAAATGTGTATGAGATAGTCCCAATAAGTGTTTAAATGTTTAGAGCTTGTTAGGGGGGTGTGTTGACACATGGGCCATGTGTGTCGACACAATCCAACAGAACAATGGGGAAACAGCTGTGTGTCAACACACATGGCCCGTGTGTCGACACACTGCCCTTTTACAGAAGCGCACGGAAGCACTCTGTGTGTTGACACACAGGAAGTGTGTGTCGACACACAGATCTGCCGTGAGCCTGTGTGTCGACCTGTGCATCGACACACAGCTTCGTCACACAGGTCTATTTTGACGGTTTGGTCGTGCAGTTTTTGCCTGGTTTGTTGTTTCTCTTTTGGGTTTTCATTTGGGACGTCTCTTTTCATGAATACATATATATTGCTTCACACTTTTATGTACAAGATGATGAATCAAACTGAATTATAAACACAAGACAAAAGAGATTAATGAAACTTTGTGTTCAAGTGTTCTTGGGTGTTCTTGTGTTGTGTTGTTGAGTAACAAACTTAATCAATCTCTCTACATCTTGGTCAATCTCTCCCTTTACACATCTTCACTCCATATTTGGTTGTGGTTGTATCCTCGAGGATACTTCGTACACCGAAATAAACCTTAAGGAAAGTGATTACATAGCCTCAACACCTGAGATCTTCTGGTTACCCGTTTGCAAGGATTTTGCAAATATTTGTGAGATTTACACTAACATCTAGATTGAATAGAAATAAGCCAGACTATATAGTAGACATTTAACATCATAATATCGGACAAGAATTGGACCGAATAATTAAATGCAGCTTGGATGTTAGTTATTATTACAACAGAACAATTTTAATCAAGTTGAATTGCAATAAAATATTATAGGGAAAATCAAGGTGTCCCAATATTTTAACATTTATTACATATGTACCATGATGTTTCAATAATATACAACGATCTATCCTGGAGTTTAAAAGTATTGTCATGAATTAGGTATCTTTTGCTAAAACTTAGTAGATTTTAAATGAAAATTGTTGATGTAGAATATGATTGCAACAATCTATATGTATCATCTACCATAATGTGTAATTGCTTTGTCCGAAGATGCTAACATGATACTTTTTTTTGATAATGTATAAGTATTTTTTTGTCAAAACTTGGACAACCTTTTGGTAATATGGTCACATATTATATCGCATCTATTTTTTGGTAGAAATTACCCGAATTTTAATAAAAATCTACAAGATTTTAATACTGTATATATGCAAGTAATAATATTTCTTATATCAGGGTACCTCATTGTATATATTAAAATGACAAGGTATTTAGGTGATAAATGTCCAAACTTTAGGATACCTAAGAGATAGTTTTTCTAATTTATAGAGTTGTGATAGTTAATTTATTTTTATTATTATTTTTTGGTTATTTTTTATGTATATTATATTGCTACTTATATTGCCTTATTTAAAACTAAAAAAAGCATCACAATGAGGAATTAAGTTTTCCTTTGAAACAAATAATGGAAAACCCCATTCAAATTTTATATTTCTTAGAAAAATCTTTTCAGAAGAAAAATCAATTCCTATAATTTAATTTTCTGCCAAAACAAACAGAGCCTAAAAGTAGAAGGCTTTTAGGGGTGGGTAACTTTGTTATAATATAAGAAAAGATATATATATATTCTTAAAAATATCTTGTAAGTGCCATAATTTTCTTAATGGCTTGAAAAGCTTGGGATGAGGATGAGGAGGCTTTTGAGATTTATCACATACATGCCATTTTCCTTTTGTATAGCAATAATGTTA
Organism: Simmondsia chinensis; assembly: GCA_018398585.1. Taxonomy (NCBI): domain Eukaryota; kingdom Viridiplantae; phylum Streptophyta; class Magnoliopsida; order Caryophyllales; family Simmondsiaceae; genus Simmondsia; species Simmondsia chinensis. The sequence goes on along the minus strand of JAGTTD010000026.1, from coordinate 3,530,274 downwards.
AGAAATCAACGGTCCCAAAAGCTTAAACGGATGGGTGAAAGCCCAAGAATGCTTATGTACTTTATCATACCCTCTCATACGAGTGTCCATCGAGTTTGAAGTGTAAATATTGCACATGTCTATCTCATATCTTGTGCATAAATCTTATGTTAATATTGATTGTTAATATTGAAGGTGGGAGTTACTGAGATTCCAACCCATGACCTCGGTCAATAAGACTTTGATACCATGTCAAGGGACCAATTGTTCTAAAAATTTAAGCTAATGGATGAAGGCTTAAAAATAATTTTATACTTTATAAATAAACAAGCTGACAAAATTTTCATTGTCCCTGTTAGAATGTATAGTAATAGTTGAATATATGGTTAGAATATATTGTATAGGATTATGTTAGAATATATTATGGCTAGAATATATTGTGTTGAATATATGGTTAGAATATATTGTATAGGATTATGTTAGAATATATTATATCATGGCTAGCATATATTGTGTAGGATTAATATGTAAATATTTTCATATATTGTAATTATGCGTTCATTATAAATATAAGAGGGGGCCACCTCATTTGGTGTGTCCAATCATAAACTTTCATGGTATCAGAGCTATCAAAAGCTTAAAATGCTCTCTCTCTCTCTCCAAGGCGAACTCTACCCTCCATTTTCTTCTTCCTTTTCCCCCAAAAAAAAAAGAGAGAGAGAGAGAGCATAAGTTAAAATTAAAACCCTAGCCCAGAGCCGCTGCTGGCTAGTTGTCTTCTTTCTCATGCGCTGCCGCCCCTCTTTAGGCTAACCCTAGTCAAGTTCCTTTGCTTCGTATGTTTTACACTCAACCCGTAGTAACATCGTCAACCACTATTCCAAAAAAAAAGTGGTTTTTGCTGTTGATTGTGCTTGCTCTGATGATTGATTTTGTTTCAAAACCTGGGCTACCTTTCTTTGGTGCTCCTATATATTGTTAGAATATGTTATCTACTCCACACTTTTATCCTGCAAATAATACTTATGCTGCTGGTTCTAATATTTATTCAGGGTTTGCATCTCTTCACCATATATTTCAATCTTTTACTGCTCATTCTAATGCTATGATTGTTTTTTTCCGGATAATGGACAGTGGTGCATCATCCCATATGACTAATAACCCTAGTTTGCTTTCATCGCTTAGTCCTTATCATGGCTGTGATAAAATATTGGTTGGCAATGGTGCCTCTCTATCGATTGCTGGGGTTGGATCTAGTTTTTTTAGTACACCTGTTGGACGTTTCAATTTGCATAATGTCCTTTATGTTCCTGGTCTTTCCACCAATTTAATATATGTTCGCCAATTTTGTAAAGATAATTTTTGCTTTTTAGAATTTAACTCGGGTGATTTTTCCATTAAAAATGCCAAAACAATGTCTCTCATAATTCATTGTGCTAGCTCGGGGCCTCTTTTCTCTGTTCCTAAGTCATCCTCTACGCATGTTTCATTAGTTGCTTCTCAGATTACGCAGTCTCTCTGGTATCGCCGACTTGGTCATCCTGGGCAGCTGGTCTTATCCTTATTAGTCAAACACAAATTCATTTCCTGTTCAGGTTCTACTTCAGAGTCCAGTCTTTGTCATGCTTGTCAATTAGGCAAGCACAGTCATTTACCTTTTCAAAAGTCTGTTTCTTTTATATCTCGTCCTTTTGATATCATTCATTCTGATGTATGGACATCACTTATTATTAGCTTCAGTGGTTATAAGTATTATTTGCTATTTTTGGATGACTATTCTCATTTTTTGTGGATTTACCCGATGCGTGCTAAATCTGAGGTGTTTGATTTATTTGTTCAATTTCGAAATCTCGTGCTTAACCAATTTGGGATGGAGGTCAAACAATTTCAGTGTGATAATGGCACCGAATACATTAACCAAGATTTTAATAAGTTGTTTGCTGAACGGGGCATTCTTAGTCGAATTTCATGTCCACATACGTCCCAACAAAATGGGAAAGCTGAATGAATGCATAAAACTGTTGGAAATATGATGCGTACTTTGTTGTTTCAAGCTTGTATGCCTTTACAGTATTGGGTAGAGGCTGTTCTTGCAGCTACATATATAATAAATCTTTTGCCCTCTATCTCTATCAAGGAGAAAATATCCTTTCAACGTCTTTACATGAAAAAGGCCTCCTATGATCATCTCCGGATTTTGGTTGTGCCTGTTATCCCAACTTAAGTGCCACTGCGCCGCATAAACTAGCACCACGGTCCTCATTATGTGTCTTTTTTTGGTACCCGTTGAACCATAAGGGCTACAAGTGTTTAAATCTCATGACTAACAAAATTGTTATCTCAAAACATGTTGTTTTTGATAAAACAGATTTTCCTCTAGCCTGGTTGTTCGCAGCACACTATGAATCGTCTTCAGCAGGTGTTCAAACCACCACTTGATGCGTCACCTTTCTGTGGCCTATTGCCCCTCCTGGTTCCACCTCCCGTACCCTCCACTCCTGTGGCTCCCTCGCCTTCTCTATAGCCTTCCTTTGATACTCGCTTAACGTGGCCCATGCCTCCACTGCAACCGTTGCCGCTGCCATTATCACCACCGCCCGAGCCACCGGCTTCTTCTCTGTCAGTTCATCTAATGGTTACTCGGTCTAAGGCTAGTATTATTAAGCCTCTTCTCAAACCCTCAATGGTTGCTCTTTCTACTATAACTAATATTCCTTATTCCTACAAGCAAGCACTTAATGATGATAATTAGAAAAATGCAACGCTTGATGAATATAATGCACTTCAAAGTAACCACACTTGGACACTTGTTCCAAAACCAAGTACTGCTAATGTTGTTGGCTCCAAATGGGTTTTTCGTGTCAAACAGACTTCTACAAGTCAAATTGAGTGCTATAAGGCACGCTTAGTTGCTTAGGGTTATATGCAACGGTACGGTATTGATTATGATGAGACTTTTAGTCCCATTGTCAAACCGGCCACTGTTCATACTGTCTTAACCATCACCACATCACGAAAATGGTCCATTCATCAGCTAGATGTTAAAAATATCTTTTTAAATGGCACATTGAATGAAGAAGTGTATATGAAGCAGCCACCGGATTTTGTGAATTCTGATTTTCCAGATTACGTTTGCAAGCTTAATAAATCATTGTATGGACTGAAGCAAGTACCCCGTGCATGGTATAATCGTTTTGCGTCCTTTCTTCATCGCCTCGGTTTTCACAGTTGCAAGTCTGATTCTTCCATGTTCACTCTACGACGTGGGACTGATATGGCTATTTTGCTGCTTTATGTGGATGATATTGTTCTTATTGCTTCCTCTATTACCTTCCTTCAGACTTTACTATACTCTCTTCAGTGTGAATTTGATATGACAGATTTGGGACGTCTCAACTACTTTCCTGGGATCTCTGTTTCTCACCTCCTGATGGTCTATTCTTATCTCAGTCCAAGTATGTTCATGATTTGCTTGAGAAGACTGACATGTTAGCCTGCAAACCCGTAGCTACTCCCACAGATTCTAAATCCAAGCTCTCTGTTTCTGATGGGGAGCTTATGACCGATGTCACCTTGTATCGGTCGGTTGTCGGTGCATTACAGTATCTAACCTTTACTCGTCCTGATATATCTTATGCAGTGCAATAAGTTTGTCTGTTTATGCATGCTCCTCGTCTTCCTCATTGGATTGTTGTCAAACGTATTCTTCGCTATGTTCGAGGTATTATGAATCATGGCCTTACTATCTCTCCCGGTGCCCTTGATCAGTGTGTGGCCTATTCTGATGCTGATTGGGCTGATTGTCCTAACACTCGTCGTTCCACCTCCGGCTTTTGTGTGTTTTTTGGTGGTAACCTTGTTTCTTGGTCCTCTAAATGACAGCCCACCATCTCTCGCTCCAGTGCTGAAGCAGAATATCGCACCATTGCCAATGCTGTTTCGGAGTGTTGTTGGCTGCGGTCTCTCCTTGGTGAGCTTGGCATCACTATTCCTAAAGCAACCCTGGTCTATTGTGACAACGTTTCAGCAACCTATCTCTCCACTAATCCCATTCAGCATGTTCATACTAAACACATCAAGATCGACATTCATTTTGTGCGTGAAAGAGTTCACATGGGTCTTGTTCGTGTCCTTCATGTGCCCTCTTCACAACAGCTTGCTGATATTTTTACTAAGAGCTTTCCTTGACAGTTATTTTTATTTTTCAAACATAATCTTTGCATTCAGTCACCTCCTGCCTCGATTGAGGGGGGGTGTTAGAATATATGGTAATAGTTGAATATATGGTTAGAATATATTGTATAGGATTATGTTAGAATATATTATGGCTAGAATATATTGTGTTGAATATATGGTTAGAATATATTATATAGGATTATGTTATAATATATTATATTATGGCTAGAATATATTGTGTAGGATTAATATGTATATGTTTTCATATATTGTAATTATGAGTTCATTATAAATATAAGAGGGGGCCACCTCATTTAGTGTGTCCAATCCTAAACTTTCAGTCCCTTTTTCGACTTTAAAGACTAATGCACCTTTGTAAGAGCTATCTAAAGAAATCAAATCTCCCTTAAAGTTCTTATGATAACTGCAACCTGAGCGTAAGACCCATTCTTAAGATAACCTTCGTCTTCAAACACTTCAATGTCTAAACGAGCAGTTGCTTTACCTCTATTTTTACACTCAAGGCGCAACTAATGAATGTTCCAGATTGTGACTTTTGTTTCTAGCACTTAGTTTGCGTTAGTTAGAACTTTGTTATCCGTAGTTTTAGATAGGCCTCTTACTAAGAGGCCTTTGTATCGAGTGTTTACAATTAGAACTTAATTTTATGAACTTACTAAAATCGTTTTATACATCTTCAATCGAGATTACGTCTCTTCCATATTCTAGGGTATGTTTAAAAGGTTCTAAACCTTTTGGTAAAAAAATTTAACACAAGTATCACTTTTACTTTTTCCTCCTTGACATTAACATTATCCAAGTCTAGCATGAGTTTGTTATGCTCATCCAAACAATCCCCTATAGGTCATGTTTTGTAATTTTTAAAGAAAAATGTGCGGAAAAGTGGAAATCCCAAGTACTGAATTCGAATCAAATACCACGATGATCAAGAAGTAAACTAGACTAAAGAGAATCAAACACGAGAACATAGTAATTTACATGGAAACCCCTCTACAATCGAGAGGGGAGAAAACCACGGGCGAAGATTGGAGCTTTTATTATTGAATCGAAAAAGTAGAATTACAATCACTCCTTTTCTCTCTCTCTCTCTCTCTTTTGTTTGGTGCGGTGCAGCAAAAAGAAAATCTCGCAAAAGAATTGAATCCTTTTTGAAGTCACCCTCGTCTCTATTTATACCCGCATGAAAACACGGCTCCGGATCGATCGGGGGGTCCCGATCGATCGGTGAGCTCTCTACAGGCGGGATCGATTTACGTAACATTCCCGATCGATCGGCAAAAGAGCCCGATCGATCGGTGGATTCTCGGCTTGCCTCCACTTAGAATTTAGGAATTTGAGGCATAAACCTAACAAATCTCCACCTTGACTGAAATTCAATCACTGAAATAAAATATGTCCTCCTTCTCCAAATAACACCCCCACACCGGGGTTAGCAAATTGAAACTGTAAGTCCAACTAAATTTGAGCAATGCTCGAATTTCCTACCGGGAAGAACTTTAGTGAACATATCTGTTGGATTATCTTCAGTACCAATCTTCTTCAACTCCACCTCCACTCATCAATCAGATCTCTGATAAAATGATGCTTGACATCAATGTGCTTCATTCTATCATGATGCGTCATTTGATTTTTAGCTCGGTGAATCGCTGATTGGCTATCACAGTAAACTCCAACAGTGCCCTGATCAACACTGATTTTACTAATCAAACCTCTTAACCAGACAACTTCCTTAAACGCTTCTGTAATTGCCATATACTCGACCTCGATAGTCGACAGTGCAGTAACTAATTGTAGACACGCTCTCCAACTGATAGCACTGTCTCCCAAACAAAACACATAACCAGATGTAGATTTCCTCTTATTGAGGTCTCCACCATAGTCTGAGTCAACGTTCCCTACTAAACAACATTTACTCTTCCCAAATTCTAAACAAACATCATAAGTGCCACGTAAGTACCTGAGAATCCATCGGACAGCGTGCCAATGCTCCTTTCCTGGATTCGCCATGTAGCTACTCACTTTGCTCACAGCATAAGCAATATCTGGACAAGTACATACCATAGCATACATAATACTACCAACAACACTAGAATAAGTGACCTATGACATGTACCTGACATCCTCCTTAGTCTGAGGTGAATCCAATGCTGAAAGCCTGAAATGAGCTGCTAAGGGAGTCCTAACTAGTTTAGCATCCTTCATGTGAAATTGGTCCAGAACCTTCTCTATATACTTCTCCTGAGATAAGTACAACTTTATTGCTTTTCGGTCCCTACTGATCTCCATGCCAAGAATCTTCTTAGCTGCTCCTAAGTCTTTCATCTCGAACTCGCTTTTCAACATTGCTTTCAAATCATCAACATCTGTCATGTCCTTAGCTGCAATTAACATATCATCAATGTATAACAAAAGATAAATAAAAGAGTCTGAATCTATCTTCCTGAAGTACACACAGCTGTCATACTTGCTTCTGAAGAACCTGTGACTAATCACAAACTGATCAAACCTTTTATACCACTGTCTTGGCGATTGCTTCAAACTATACAAAGATCTTTTCAATAAACAAACATGATCTTCCTTACCCTCAACAATGAAGCATTCAGGCTGATGCATGTAGATACTCTCCTCTAGCTCACCATACAAAAATGCAGTTTTCACATCTAACTGCTCAAGTTCTAAATCATGCATAGCTACTAAAGCAAGTATCGCTCGTATGGAACAATGTCTAACAACAGGTGAGAAAATATCATGAAAATCAACACCATATACCTAACTGTAGCCTTTAGCTACTAACCAAGCCTTGTACCTTGCATCTTCCACTCCAGGAATGCCTTCTTTTCGTTTGAAGACCCATTTGCACCCAATGACTCTTGTTCCTGTTTGAGGCTTGACTAGCTGCCAAGTCTGGTTCTTCTTCAAAGACTCCATCTCTTCATGCATGGACATAAGCCACTTATGTGAGTCAGATCTCGATACAATCTCTGAATATGAAGACGGTTCACTGTCTTCCACTGTTTCAACTGTAGTAAAGGCATAGTCTATCATCTCCTCATACCCATAACTTTGTGGCGGCCTAATTTGCCTTTTCTGCCTACCACCTACAATTGCATACTGCTCAACCTGCAGACCTGTTTTTGTTTCATCATCATCCGAAACCTGTACTGGAGGTGCCTGTATACGCTCAAACTGAACTACCTGCTGCTGATCTGAACTTTCTGACTGTATCTGACTGTCATCAGGCTTCTGCGCCTGAACTGATTCACGAACTAAGGAGGGCATGTGTGGCGGATGTAGTAGAGCTGACTCATCAAATGTAACATCTCTACTAGTCAAAAATTTATGAGATTTTGGATTTCATAAATGATATCCGTTCACACCTAACGTATAACCAAGAAAGATATACTTCTTGGCCCTAGGCTCTAACTTTCCATCATTAACATAAGCATAAGCAGGACAACCAAATATCTTCAAATAAGAATAATCAGCAGGAGAACCAGACCATACCTCTTCTAGAATCTTCAACTGAAACGATGAATGAGGAGATCGATTCACTAGACAACAAGCCATGTTAACTGCCTCTGCCCACTATTCTCTCCCTAATCCTGCATTTGAAAGCATACAAAGAGCCTTCTCTAGTAACGTCCTATTCAATCTTTCTGCCACTCCTTTCTGTTGAGGTTAACCTGTACAAGTCCTGTGTCTGACAATGCTTTAGTTCTCACAGAATTTGAGGAAATCACCCTCAACAAACTCAAGACCATTATCTGTCCTCAACCTCTTTATCTGCTTGCCTATTTGTTTTTCAAGCAGTGTCTTCCACTTCTTGAAGACTTCATAAACTTCGTTCTTCTGCTTAAGAAAATCGATCCAAAATTTACGTGAATAATCATCAATGGACATTAGTAAGTACCTGGAACCTCCTTTGGAAGCGACTCTGGAAGGTCCCCACAAATATGAATGTATATAGTCCAACGTTCCTTTAGTCTGATGCACTGCCTTCTTGAAGCTGACTCTCTTCTGCTTCCCATATACACAGTGCTCACAGAAATCCATTAGTCCAATTGACTGACCACATAACAGACCTCTCTTACTCAATTCTGATAGCCCTTTATCACTCATATGGCCCAATCTCATGTGCCACATCTTAGTGATCTCTGTATCTGTCATAGACGATGTAGAAATAGCCACTGACCTTGTCATGATAGAACCTACGAGCTCATACAAGGTTCCTACCCTTCTACCCTTCATCATAATCAAGGCACCTTTACTGCCCCTTATAGCTCCACCTTGAGCTGTGTACTTGTACCCATTGGACTCAAGGGTACCTAAAGAGATAAGGTTCTTTTTCAAGTCTGGAACGTGTCTCACGTCGCTAAGTATCCTGATAGTACCATCAAACATCTTCACATGAACTATTCCAATACCCATCACCTTACAAGCGGCGTCATTGCCCATCAAGACTACTCCACCCTAAATTGACTTATAAGTGGCGAACCAGACTCTGTTAGGACAAACATGGTAAGAACAACTTGAATCCATGATCCACTTATCTCTGGACCTGGTCTGTGACTCGGTTATTAGTTGGACATCAGCATCTCCCTCATCTTCAACTACACTGGCCTCAGTGGACTTATGGTCATTCCTGTTATCATCTTTCTGCTTATTCTTAAGGGTATTACATTTTTTTTATGTGCCCCTTCTTGTGACAGAAGTTACACGATAGATTCTTACGTCTAGAATTAGATCTAGACTTCTTTTCACCTTCAGACCCTCTAGTCTCAGTCCTACCTCTCACAAACAACCCATTACCAGAGTTAGACAATTCTCTATCAACTCTCTCTTTACTTACCAGATTTCTTTTAACTTCATCAACTATGATAGTTAGCCTACCACCATATATCATACTTTCTCAAAGCCTTTGTAAGTATTAGAGAGTGAACACAACAATATCATGGCCTAATCTTCGTCCTGAGGGGTTTCATCCAATTCTTTTAATTCTTGAATTATAAAATTAAATTCACTAAGATGATTTTTAAGTGATGTACCTTCCGTCTTACAAAACGTGAATAACCGGCGCTTTACTGCGAGTTTACCGATTTGTGGCAAAACATCTCTTGCAACTTCTCCCACAACTCCTTGGTGGTTTTCATCTCCAAGACTTCTTTTAGTACATCATATGCTAAACACATCTGTATCGCCGTGAGAGCCTTATCATCCAATGCTTCCTACTGTGTCTCTGTCATGTTACCATGTTTCTTCTCTTTTCCATCCAATGCTTTCTTCAAGCCATTCTGGGACAGGAGACCTTTAACACGGACTTGCCACAAACTGAAACTTCCTCGACCTCTGAAATTCTCTACCTCAGATTTGATTGCCGACGTCATTATACCAACTCGACAATAAGGGCTTTGTTACAAATTTGTACAGAAAAGCGGAAATCCCAAGTACTGAATTTGAATCAAATACCACGAAAATCAAGAAGTAAAATAGATTAAAGAGAATCAAACAGAAGGACACAAAAATTTACGTGGAAACCCCTCTACAATCGAGAGGGGAGAAAACCACGGGCGAATATTGGAGCTTTTATTATTGAATCGAAAAAGAAGAATTACAATAACTGCTTCTCTCTCTCTCTCTCTCTCTCTCTCTCTCTCTTTTATTTGGAGCGGCGTTGCAAAGGGAAAATCTCTCAAAAGAACTGGATCCTCTTTGACGTAACCCTACATCTCTATTTATACCCGTGTGAAAACACGGCTCCCGATCGATCAGTGAGATCTCTGCAGGCGGGATCGATTTACGTAACATTCCCGATCGATCAGGCTCTTTTTCTGATCGATCGGAGGACCCTCCGCTTAGAATTTAGGAATTTGAGGCATAAACCTAACAAAAAAGAACCACTTCAAATAAATACAGTTTGGATGAGACCTAGTTCTATGAAATGTTCTAACTTGTCCAAAATACCAAAAGCAATTTGCTCATTAGGCTTAAGCTTGACTCGATAATCTAAACGAGCCGCTTCAACTTAGCTTGAACTCAAAACAAGCTTACCTTTCAAGTTTTATAATGAGTTAAGCCTTTCAAGTTTGAGCCGGTTCGACAAATTCACAACCCAGGGACTACCAATGGTGATGAAGGCATTTGTGGTTTTAAAGGGGAATGTTGTTATTTTTGAAACTTTTTACTACAAAGGTGATGTCATATATCAAAAGGTAATGCCATATACTGAATTTTAGACTAAAAGATTGTTTCACCATAATTGGTGGACTAACAACCAAAACAAAAAACTCGAGGACTAAAAAAATTAATTCACCTAATTTTAGAAAGTATTAAATTATATTCTCCCCTAAAAGTAATGCTGCTGCTTATATACCATGAGTTAATGAGTTTTCACAATTTATGTCTTCAGATAAACGATTACAAGTCGCTCAAAGCAAAAAATCAAATACGGACTCCAAGATCTCACGGATAATATTTACACACAGAAAGCACAAAGTGAGCCCTTCATTGAGTGACACACGTCAGGCGTACAAACGGCTGAGATGCATTGAGAAGTTTCTCGAAGAAGTTGTAAAGAATCGAACGGGTAAGCGGAAGGAAGGAGATAAGGTCACCAGCTATACAAATTGCTTTTCGAGTAGCTTAGTACTTTTTCGGGCAAGGTAGTACAGCTCACGGTCAGCTGTAGTACAAATACTATGAGCAGCAATACATGGTCAATAGGTAATAAGTACAATAAAGCAAGGGCAATTTGGACAATATTGCAAAGACCCAAATTCAAAATATCTGTACACTAAAACACTGCATTTTAATACCCTATTGTACATTAAGTGACTTGTTTTATACCCATTGTTAGTCCAGCTCATTCTAGCTCAATTTAATTCCACCGGAGCGGGACATTCAATTAACCGAGATTTCAACGCTGAAATTTCACCTTTGTTGATTCGAAATTACGAGATATGTAGATGTTACAGATAATGAGTTGATTATGTAAATTCCATTTACAATAAAGGTTCCCAGGGAATTCATTAGAGGAATGTTTCTAATAAAAATTGTTCGTTCAATCGTATGGATATGGAAAATACAGGATTTCCAATCCTAACAGGAAAGGGAGGGAAATGGATCTTGAAGAAGATTATATGGACTTTTTAAGCCTAATTTATAAACCCTATTTGGCATATCTAAGTCATATATTTACCAACTATAACAAACTCCGTCTTGGTAACTATATGACTAACAATTTCACAAACATTTTTTGTTTTCACTCCAGGTTTCATTCCATTTGGACGAGTTTAAAAAACCGCGTAAACTTCTCCAAAGGAAGACTTTTTGTGCCCATATCGGCAAGGTTATCATCAGTGCTAATTTTCAGCAACTCAATCTGTTTCTCTTTTATATTTTCCATGATAAAATATCATCTAACTGCTAAGTGTTTAGTCCTATCGTGGAATATAGGGTTCTTATGCAGGGGAATTGCAGATTGGCTATCTGAATAGATTTTAGGTGATCCTATGTCGAGTTTTATCTCATAAAATAAGCCATTCAGCCATATAGCTTCCTTAACAGCATGAGAGATAGCCAGTAATTTTCACTGTGTAGTGGATAAAAGGGTTAAAATTTGCAATTTTGACCTCCAGCTAATAGCTCCACCCGTTAAGGTGAAGATATAAGCTGATGTTGAACATCTCCTAGCTAGGTCACTAGCAAAATCAGAATCTACATAACCAGTCAATCTAAGTTATTTTTGGTCTCTACCAAAAGTTAAACCTAAATCTATTGACCCTTTTACATATCTTAGCAGCTGTTTAACTCCATTCCAATGTACCTTATCGGGATTCGACATATAACGAGATAGTATACTCATTGGAAAATCGAAATTTGGCCTAGTGCAGGTCATCGCATACATTAATGACCCTATAGTGTTAGCGTATAGTATTATGCTCAATTTAAGCTTTTCCTGCTCAGTTTTAGGACACTAACTTACCAAAAATTGGTACCGCGTAGCCAAAGCTTGGTTAATAGGTTTTGACTCAATCATGTTAAACCTTTTTAAGACTTTAGTCAGATAATGAATCTGACTCAAATGGACTGTTCCTTTTGACCTATTCCTTACAATATCAATACTTAGTATTTTCTTAGCTTCCCCAAGTCTTTTATACCAAAAGAACCATTTAATCGAGATATCAAATCTGAAATCTGCTTCTGGGACCTGCTTGCTAACAACATATCATCCACGTATATTAATAGAAAGATAGAATTAGAACAGTCAATATCTTTAAAATAAAAACATGTATCATGAACAGACCTACTAAAGCCATTATCAGTCATAAACACATGAAATCTCTTATACCATTGCCTGGGGTGACTATTTTAGCCCATACAATGATTTTTTTTGGCAAACAAACATGCTTGCTCGGGTTCAACAAACTCCTTGAGTTAAGAGATAAGGATCTCTTCCTCAAACTCTCCATGAAAAAATGCAGTGATTACATCCATTTGATGCAACAACATATCATAGAAAGTAGTCAAGCACATAATGACGCGGATAGTGATATGTTTAACTACAGGGCCGAAAATTTCAGTGGAGTCTACCCTCTCCTTCTGTGTAAAGCCTTGAGCTACTAGTCTAGCCTTAAACCGGGGCAAACCTTCAGGATTATCAGGCTCTTTCACCCTAAAGATCCACTTAGAACCTACAACCTTCCTACCCTTAGGCTTGGGAATCAAAACCCAAGTATTGTTCTTTTTCAAGCTCTCTATTTCAACAGTCATAATATTCAGCCACTCTGCTAAATGCTTGCTATTGATAACATGAGATTAGGACAACGGATTGATTTTGACATAATCTAAAGCTGTGTTTAAAGCATAGGCTATACACTCAGCATAGCCATATCTCTCAGGTGCTCTAAACTCTCTTCTAACTCTATCCCTTGCCAGTTGGTAAGTCTCTAAGTACTGAACCTCATTTTAAGGACAGTTAGGTTCCATTTCTAATCTATTAGGCGTAGTTTTACAGCATTTCTTTCAATATTTTCAGTGTTATCTAGGTTATCCTCAGGTTCTGTCCTTAGGTTTATAGGGTTAGGTGGGTTAACTTCAAATTCATAGTAGTCAGGATCAAATTTCCTAACTGCTGAACTAATACTAGTTTGTTCTTTGATGTAGGGCATCTCATCTTCATTGAAGATAATATCCCTATTTATAATTGTTATAATTCAATTTTCCTCCTTAACCCCTTTTCTAAAACCCTTTACACCTGAAGGATAGCCTAAAAAATGCCTTTAACTGCCCTAGGCTCCAATTTAATCTCCTTTTGATATGTAAAGGTTGAACACCCAAATACTCTTTAAGTTATCGTAATTAACGGTTTTACCAGTCTATACACTTTCAGGGTTTTCATTTTCAAAGTTGAATTTGGGGATCTATTAACTAAGTAAGCGGTTGTGTTAACAGCTTCACCCTAGAATTGCTTTGACAATCCAGATGAAATGAAAACAACATGCATCGTACCCTATCTAAAAGAGTCTGGTTCATTCGTTCAGCTAAACTGTTTTGTTGGGGGGTTCCTCTTACTGTTTTATGTCATTTAATTCCATTTTCAGCACATAAAATGTCAAAATCAGAGTTCACAAATTTAAGGCCACTGTCTGTTCTTAATACTTTTAATTTCTATCCCGTTTGGTTCTCAAGTAGGGTTTTCCACTTAACAAGAGTCTCAAATGCATCATTTTTGTTCTTAAGTAGACAAACCCATACTTTTCTAGAGAAGTTATCAACGATAGACAGGAAATACGAAGTTGCACTCATTTTGGGTACCCTAGAAGGTCCCCACAGGTTAGCATGAACATAGTCTACAATGACATCAATTGTATGTGAACTTGTGCTAAATGCAATTGTATGACGTTTGCCAAATATGCAATGATCACAAAAGTTAAGCTGAGACATAGAATTAGCACTAAAAACGCCCTGTTTTTGTAACTCTATCAATCCCCTCTCAAATTTGTGTCCAAGTCTCATATGCCACAGGCTAGTGGTGTCTCTAGGGTCAGTCCTGGCTACATTTCTCTCACTAGAAACTACCTCCCCTTCAGGACATATAAACCATTCTTGATCACTCCCTTTATCATAACTAGGGCACCTCTAAGAACTTTCATCTCTCCCCTACTCACTTTCAGAGTCAGTCCACTCAAATCAAGTTGAAGGAAATGAGGTTTCACTTCAATTCTGCGATATACCTTATACCCTCTAGGTTAAAGCTAGTGCCATCAGACATCTTAACCCTCACAGTTCCCACACTCAACTACTTTACAGGCATAGTCATTCCTTAGCATAACCTTTCCCCCATTAACAGATGTGTAATCAGTAAAACAAGACTTTTCAGAAGTTATATGGAAGCTACAACTAGAATCAAGCACCCATTAATGACAAGCAAGATCAGCATAAGCAACAAGAACTTCACCACATTCATTTTTATCAGCAGTATAATCAGCTCTACCTTGGTTCTTGTTCCTATCAGGGCGAAATCGTCTATAATGTCTAGTTTTACCGTATTCATAGCATTTAACATTAGGCAAGTCTTTTCTACCCCTAGATTGAGATCTTGAGTGACTTTTTCCTTTCTTTGTGTAATAATCTCTCGCTTTAGTTCTTCGTCTAACGTTTAGGCTCTCATCATGGTTGCTATTGTCGCTGCCAAAGTATTTTCCTTCTTTCTTTAGTTCTACTACTTTAGATCTTCAGGCATCTTCTACCTCAACTAGTGATATAGTCTTTCTACTATATCTCAATGTGTCTTTTAGAGATTTTAGGTACTTAGGAAGATATCCTAAAAGTATTATTGCCTGATTCTCATCTATAATATCAACTTTTAGTATATCTAAGTCACCTAAAACTCTGTAAAGCTATCCAGATCATCCTCTATATTTTTGTTTTCATTCATTCTAAAGGGGTAGAACCTCTCCATGTATAATACTCAGTTAGCTAGAGATTTTGTAGCGTATAATTTTTTTAACTTTTTCCACACACCAAGAGCACTTGTTTCAGTAGAAACTTTAGTAAGAACTGAGTTATTAAGACAGCGTAAGATATTACCACATGCTACGTTATCCATGCTAGCCTTCTCTGCGGGTTTGAACCTTCGATAATTTTGCTCAGAGGTTCAGATTTAGGGTTAGGTTTGCATTGGGAGCCTTAGGGAAGGAAATCACTGGAAGAGAGAGAGAAGAAAAAGAGATTGATCAGAAATCTACTTCTTCAAAACCCTAACTTTCGGCATTTATACTACCCCAAGCTACAATCCTTGTGCTCACCCAAGACCTTAGTATAGCCATCGATTATAATCGATGTAATGGACAATATGTACCCACAAAAAGCACAAATTGAGTCCTTCGTTGAGTGACACGCGTCGGGCGTACAAACGGCTGAGATTCCATGAGAAAAGCTTCTTAAAGAAGCTCAGAATCCAACGGATAAGAGGAAGGAAGGAGATAAGGTCACCAGCTGTACAAATTGCTTTTTGGCCAACTTAGTACTTTTTCAGGCAGGGTAGCATAGCTCACAGTCACCTGTGGTACAAATACTAAGGGCAGCAGTGCACGGTTAACAGGTAATAAGTACAACAAAGCAAGGGCAATTTGAACAATATCCCAAAGATCCAAATTCAGAATATCTATACACTAAAACACTGAGTTTTAATTTCCTCTTGTATACTAAGTGACGTGTTTTATACCCATTGTTAGTTCAGCTCATTTTAGCTCAATTCAATTCCAATTTTAAGCCTAATTTATAAACCCTATTACGCATATCTAGGTCATATATGTACCAACTATAACAAGTAATATAAAGTTAATTTACTTTTCAAAAGGCAATGGCTTTATAAAATATATACTTGACATACAAAAGCATGTTAAACTGAAAAAACCTTCATTGCCTTAAAGAAAATGTTATAAATATTGTAAATATTGGATATTTTTTGGGTACAAATTTTAGAGTCGAGTTCGGATATTATTAAATATCCTAGAAAATTAGAAATTATGTAAGAGACCTTTGTATATATATATATACATATACATATATAATATATATATGTATATATATACCTGCTTTCTTCGCAGTTAAGAAAAACCAACCGCCTCTTTGTATATTTATATGTACGCACAGTAGCGAAGCAGAATGGGGAAAAAAAAAGAAGAAGAAGAAAGAAAGAGAAAAGATAAAAAAAAGAAAGAAAGAAAACAAAACGGAAAGGAAAACAGAGAGAAAAAGAGAGAAATTATATAAAAATAATCTCGTTCTGATATAAAATACTTGTCATTTTTCTTCAATTATATTTAGGTTTGTCTTTTTTATTCTCTTCCTTAGAGTATAATATCTCTACAGTTTTACAACACGTTATCAGCACGAGTCTCTAACCAACTGATGATTGCTCTATACTCGAGGTAAGCTTTCATTTTCTAATCTTTGTGATTTATAATCTTACTGATTTTGAATTTACTGCTCTTAATATTACTGGCAAAAATTATTTGCCTTGGACTTTTGATATTGAGATCCACCCTGATGCTGTGAATCTCAGACATTCAAAGAGTAAATAATGCATCCTAGCAGGATTGCTCTAAAGTAATGATATTTCTCAGGCATCATATCCCTGAAGGATTGAAAGCTGAGTATATTAATGTAAAGGACCCGTACGTCCTTTGGTTAAATTTAAAGGAGAGGTTTGATCATGAAATGTCTCCGATCCCCCCTAAAGCTCGCTATGATTGGATTCACCTGCGATTGCAGGATTTTAAAACTGTCAGCGAGTATAACTCTGCAGTGTTTAGTATTACCTCCCGGCTGCAATTATGCGGTGAAAATATTATTGAGGAGGATATGTTAGAGAAAATATTCTCTACTTTTCATGTCTCGAATATGCGCCTATAGTAGCAATATCGAGAGCGGGAATTTTAAAAATACTTAGAGTTGATATCTGTCTCCTCGTTGTTGAACAAAGCAATGAATTGTCGATGAAAAATCATCAAACACGACCAACTGGATTCGAACCACTCCCTGAAGTGAATGCTTCAACATATGACCATCAAGAACATGGTTGAGGTAGTAAACGTGGACGGGATCAGGGCCGCGGACGTGGTTATAGTCACGGTCATAATAACTGGCATTATGGTACCCTGAATGGACTAAAATTTACGAAGTTCACTGATGAGGAGATGAAGGAAAGAGAAAACTTTAGTTTCTCGTATTTTCTATTTTGCATATTCATAGCTGACTAAACCGACTATTTATTACCTTTTATTTATATGGTTGGCTATGCCGCCTACTTATTATCTATTATCCATATGGTCGGCTATGCCGCCTACTTATTATCTGTTATCCACATGGTTGGCTATGCTGCCTATTTATTATCAGTTATTCATATGGCTATATTACTCGGTCAATCTATTTGATACTTAATTAAAGGCTCAGGAAGAGCACGTATCATGTTTCCTGAAGAAACAATATTTAATTTCAATATACCCGCTGTGATGATTAACCACAAGTTAATAGACCAATAAATATGGTTAAGAGAATCATTAAAATTCTCGCACCCATTAAAGAACTAGAAGATTTTTTCTCCTGATGAGATTTCATGTGCTGCCTGTGCTGCTAAAGGCAAAAGTTATTACTATGTCATACTTAATTGAAATTGAGTTTGAGTCCCATGTATCTGGAAGAATACTGAATGGGACATATGTGGGCCAATCATTTTATCACGTGGACCAATTTGGTATGATACTAATAGAGGCCCCTACCCGTTGGTTCCGTGAGTCTGGTCAATACACTTGTGATGTGGCATTTGCGAAACTCCTTGCATAAATGATCCGACTATGAGCTCAAGTTGTAGATTGTATGATATTGCAGGAGAAATTACATCCCAAGAATTTAATGATTATTGTATGGGCTGAATTACCATATAGTCCACGTACAGATACAAAATGGTTTTATGATTAAACGCCTTCAGCGAATAGCTAGACCATTACTATTATTGCCAATTTTACATGGGTACATGTTATGATACATGTTGCAGCACTAATTATGGATGCCCCAGTATAACTTGTCTCTGACAAGGTCCAGATATATATCCCATCTATGAATTTGATTATATACTGTATGTCCAAATTACTCTGCCTCAAATGTTGAAAGATAGGTATAAATAAGGGGACTTAAAATTTATCTAGAGAAATTAATTGGAAACATTTTATAAGCATCATTTGCTGATTGTCAATTTGATGAAACAAGGTTTCTAGAATCAGGGGGAGAAAAAACGAAAATGAGAATTTATGTGGAATGCGTCATTGAACCAGAAGTTCAAAGAATTGTTCACTTGGAGATTATTACAAGCCAATTCATAGATGTATTCACTAATGAAAAGAGGGTGACCAAATAATGTCCCCACTATATATGCTCCTGCTAGAATTAATATCCCAGTTTAGTGATATTCTAATATATTGAAAAATGCATCCATTGCACGCTAGAAGCTTGGTAAATATATTGGTTTCAAAGATTTGAATCTGAGAAAGAAAAAGGAGCAATAGAAAAGATTGGTCCCTCTATTATAAATTCTTGAGGAGAAAAACTCTGCAGAGATAATAATATGTGTAAATGAAAATCCCTTAAGATTATCAAGTACCTGAAGCTACCTTAGTCTATTGCAATATGATGATAAAGAGATCTCTATGAAATATGGGATATTATGGAACCGAAATTGATCAAATATGTGTATATAAAGTAGCTATTGATCTGATCAAAGAAATTGAAAATCTTGAACATGAGTTCATTTAAGAATGCCAACAAAGAAATGATTGGCTCAAATAGAAAGACGCAATTCAGGTAGAATTAGCCATGCAAACCTGAAGTCCAAATGCCTAAAGAATAAAACCTATATGCTACATATGGATGTAGGTGCGAAAATAATGAGGTGGTAAAAAACACAATTTGTAGCCCAAGGTTTATTATAGAGACCAGAAATTGGTGGGATATACATATGAGAAATAGATGCACTTAATCTGACGGTCTCTATATGCGTCATATATATATGGTAATAGCTTATTTGTACGGTGATATTTATATGAAAGTCCCTGAAGGACCAAACATGCCAGAAGCATGTAGTTCAAAACCGCGGTACATATCTACTGAAAGCGAGATATGTTAATATCATCATAACTCCTGAAGAGCTTAAAAAGGCTGTTACGCACCTAAACTGAGAACTTGAGATTGAGGATCTCGGAAAAGGAAAGATTTTGTCTTGACCTGAAGATCGAGCACTAATATGATAGAGTATTACTCTATTGGTCAACTCATACTAGTACGGTACTTGAGTATTTCATCATGTTGTTTAGTGCCTCAATTTTGACCTCTTCCGGTCCTCAATGAGGTAATGGATAAATTCTTGACCCCACCATACCTTGGTTTAAGTGCCGCATTGATACAACTGTCACACAACCAAATATGGCCTCGTTGGTCAACTTGTCACTAGTATGTGATATGTGGTTAAATATTTATCTTGATGGATTAGCCAATATACGTTATAATATTATGTTAAACTTGCAATTGATTTTGTATGCAAGTACTGGTTATTTATTTGAACCACACAAGGTAAGTGACAAGTATATGCCATTTTATTATATAGCTATATTGCTATGTTTTGGCAATCTACTAACAATTGCAGTTACTACTGAAACACTTGCGCCTTATGAGCAAGTAGAGAATTGGTAACATCAAAGCCCTTGATCCAACTATCAGGGGGAGTGCAACAATGAAGATAAGTATGTATTGTTCAAGTGAAAGAGAGTTCATAGAACCAGTGCACTTCAAAGAAGTTCTTACTCTTAAGCTTCTTGAAAAAAGATGAAGTACATGTTCGCTCAAGAACCTGGAAGAGTTATTCAAGAAAGCATCTACTACAAACTTTCAAGAAATTGGCACAAGATTGGCATTCGCCAACTCCGAGATATCCTTGATTAATGTGCGCCCCTAAAGAGGAGTTAATTACGCACTGCACTCTTTTTCCTCTGCTATGATTTTTCCCACTGGGTTTTTTCGCAGCAAAAGGTTTTTTAACGAGGCAATTCAAGATGCGTATATAACTCAGACAATTTTTTAACGAGGCAATTCAAGATGCGTATATAACTCAGACAATATACACTTTCAAGAGTGTTATGTCCCGCACATATTTTAAGAAAGGCGACAGAATTAAGCATATCTCACCAAAATTCTTCTTTACACACAAGCTTCAGAAGATGGGTGAAATAGATGTTTATCAAGTTCGCTCAAGTGAGAATCTGGCAGATTTGTTCATGAAGGCATTACCGACATCAACTTTTGAGAAATTAGTTTATAAGGTTGGTATGCGTTGACTCAGAAACACCCCTTGCTAATATGTTCACATAAGGGGGAGTTAAATATGAGCCGTACTCTTTTTCCCTTCGCTTTGGTTTTTCCCACTGGGTTTTCCTTGAAAGGTTTTTAACGAGGCGGGTGTATTTAGCTTGGACATTGTGTCCCGTTATAACAAAAAATAT
The DNA here is from genome assembly GCA_018398585.1 of Simmondsia chinensis. NCBI lineage: Eukaryota > Viridiplantae > Streptophyta > Magnoliopsida > Caryophyllales > Simmondsiaceae > Simmondsia > Simmondsia chinensis. Next base: position 3,509,545 of record JAGTTD010000026.1, on the reverse strand, counting down.
CCAAAGGGGGAGTGTTGTAAATATTGGATATTTTTCGGGTACAAATTTTAGAGTCGAGTTAGGATATTATTAAATATCCTAGAAAATTAAAAATTATGTAAAATACCTTTGTATATATATATATATACACATATACATATACATATATAATATATGTATATATATACCTTGCTTTTTTCTCGGTTAAGAAAAACCAACCGCCTCTTTGTGTGTGTGTGTGTGTGTGTGTGTGTATATATATATATATATGTACGCACAATAGCGAAGCAGAATGCTGAAAAAAACAAAAGAGAGAGAGAGAAGAAAGAAAAAGAAAAAAGAATTAAAGAAAACAAAAAGGGAAGGAAAACAGAGAGAAAGAAAGAGAAATTATATAAGAAAATCTTGTTCTGATATAAAATACTTGTCATTTTTTTTAATTATATTTGGGTTTGTCTTTTTTATTCTCTTCCTTTAGAGTATAATATCTCTACAGTTTTACAATAATATATAGTTTGTCCATTCAAATGGCGTATTTTATAATAATATGTAAGGGTTGATGTATAAATTTTGTAGTCCACAAAGAAAGGGAAATAATTTTTTGACCTAAAATTTATATATATTTTAATAAAATAAATATTTGGAGTACTAATTTTTTAGTCTATAAAACTTAGTGAAATAAATTTTAGTTCAAAATTTATACATATTTTTATAAAATAATCCAAATGACAGCATGAATTGGTGCAAAACTTGTCACTATTTGTTGGTAAACTCACTGTCTCCTCATTATTTCTGTCACCTGCACACGAACTGCAATGTTGTGATACAACTCACAAAGAAGAATTGGATAAGAAAACTATTTTGCACCACCTATAGACTAGTATTTAGATTATTTTATTAAATACGTGAAACTTTTGGATTAAATAATTACTTAAGAAACTTTTTGGCCTAAAAAGCTAATGAATCAAACTTTATAATACTAATATATAATTTACCCTATAAAATAATATTAAATAATTACTCTTAGTACAAGCTTATAATCTTATAAGATATGACATTAATTATAGGAAAATTATTACTTGGGTACCATATGGTTTTAGGATTTATTACCTTGGTACCCTTACATTTCAATATCTATAATGAGATAGCACGAGTTTTAAAAATTTTATCACTTAGGTATCCTAAAATTTAAAAAAATTATCAATTAGTTACCATTTTACCAAAATTCAACAAGTTTTTATTAGAAATTGCTAACATAGAACATAAATGTAGCATTATATAGGTGTCCTCTACGATAATGTTGAGGTTTATTGTTGTAAAATGCTAATAAATAGATATCTTCCGTCATAAATTTTTGAGCTTTTTTCATAATCCGTTTGATTTTGTTCGAAACATTAATATAGTTTATATATATATTATTGTAATGATTTACCACATCATTATTTATGGTTGATCACATTTTATCAAAACTTCAATAAATTCCAGCATAGGGCATCTAAATAATGAACTTTTGAAACTTTAATGTACCTCATGTTAAAATGTCAGAATATTTAAGTAATAAATATGCAAATCTTGTGATATCTAGCTGACAAATTCCCTTAATTATATAATAAATTAGGTGAATTATAATATCACTTGTATCCAACCCTTCCTTGCCATCCCTTCCATTCCCAAATTTACCCATTTTCCTTGCCATTCATTTACCTTTATTCATCATCCACCAATCATTTTATTACCCAATTAATTATAAAATAGAAAATACTAATAATAAAAACAATAAATCCAATTTATTAGGATGAGAAATTAATTACATGGGGATAGCATAAACCAAAAAAAAAAATTGCTAGAAATAATGTTCGAAGCAAATGAACCAAAATATGCAAACATTTCCGTGCATTCCGACCCCAACATGTCTTCCACCTTCCCCGTCGGTGATGATTCCGACTTCTCCAATGGCGGTGCTCGGAAAAGCTGCTTCTCGGCCATGGAGAACTCGTTTTGCGATGACCCATATCCGCGGATGAGCGCTGAGATGTCCCCCATGATGATGTCTCCTTGGAACCAGGTCAGCTGCAGATTTAGACAGTTTAGAGATAAAATTACTTTAAAAATTGACGTTATGGTTGAGAAAAGATGTAGAAGTAGATGTAATGATTAGCTAAGTACCTTAAATTTGAGCGGTAGGACGTTCTTGTTGTGTATAATAAATGAATAAAAATTAAATGGTTAAATGTTTTAAGATCATTCATATTGGATATTGAAATAATTTTCTATGACTTACAATTCTAATGAGCTTTTCAGATTGTCTGGGTGGTTAAAATTCTTGTTCAGTTCCAATTACAGTAAAGTTGTAGAATATATACATCGTACTAACTAAGATGTGAGTCTGTCCTTTCAGGTTACCCCATTCAATAAGTGGTCACAGGAGATGGACACCGCATCGGCCACCTCCTCGAGCACCAACCCAGCGCCACAAAATGCGCTCATCGGGTCACTTGTTCGCGAGGAGGGCCACATATACTCGCTCGCCAGCAGGGGGGATTTGCTCTATACTGGGTCAGATTCAAAGAACATTCGGGTCTGGAAGAACCTGCAAGAGTATTCTGGATTCAAATCGGCTAGTGGACTTGTCAAGGCAATCGTAATATCCGGGGAAAAGATATTCACGGGTCATCAGGATGGAAAGATTAGAGTCTGGAAGGTATCGTAGGAAATTAAAAGACTTTTCAATAGAGTAAAGAACTTATTAAAGAAAATGATAAAAGAGAGCGCACGAGATAAGGTTCTTTTTAGAAATAAAAAGCAATTCTCACTTTTATTTTTATTTTTTCCTTTTTGTTTTTAGATTTTCTATTTGAAAAACATATTTAGAAGTGCATAATCGTTAACAGTTTACCAAGATGTTCCCTACCGATTTTCTCATTTTTTGATAAAAAATTATAGCCATAATAAACTAGAAATCCAAAATCCAATTTAAAATCGACCTGCAATTAGGGTGAAGAATCCGGAAATACAAGTTTGGGTAAATCAAAGCCGTAGAAATAAGAATATTGGTTCAGGTACAAATAATGCTTTGGCATTCTTTTTGGGTACAAATTTGGAGACATCCATATACTTATACATATGTATTATACTAGATATATTGACTTTACTATCTAAAATCTTATGGGTTACACGATGTTAAAGTAAAAATTGTCTACTTTTATTGCTTAATAGGATGTAAAGAAAAAGAGTAATTCATTATTAAAATAGAACAGGAAAAACACGGGAATGCCCGTGTTTTCCATTTGAAAAACATGGGTGGGAAAAGTTTGGAAACAGTTAAGGATTGTTTTTCAACTTTTTCAGTATAATATGATATATTCGATAACTGTTCTTCAACCTTACCAATTGGAATAACTGGTGTTTTAAACAACTTTAGTTTTCCATTTTCCGTTGGAAATTAGAATAATCAAGCTTATATATATATAGTCACTTAATATCTTTTATGTCTTATACACAAGCTATTTAGTTTCTGTTTGGTTCTGCGGTAGAGAAGCAAAAGGAGTGCATTTTTAAAGCACTCTTTATACGATAATGTAGTTTAATTGATAGACGAAAGTATAATAATCAAGTTCCTCTTTCAAAGTAGAATCGGAAGATAGAATTGAATGTTTTAAGACAACAAACTCTCAATTTAATTTGAAAGAAAAATGACATTGAAAAATGTGATTTTAAAAGAAGCAATAATTTCACAGCAATGTCAAATAGGTACTTAACTGACAAGTTAAAGAAACTCTAAGTTAGTTGACAAGATGAGTGGGATTTTTGAGCTTTTATCTTCTATTCTTGTTGGGTCATGTGTGAAGTTTGGTTGTATTGGGCCTTGTTTATAAAGTAAAAGAATTGGGCCAATCTAATGCCCATGACATACTAGAAATTTAGTGTGGAAGGTATACATACTAGAGTTATGTATGTTAATATCAAGGTTGAAAAGAGTTGAGTGTTGAGACATCTCATATAAACTTTCAATGATATTTGTTGAGACTCCACATGTGAGCCTAATAATTAGAATCCCACATTCGAATTGTGAGAGAGAAGAGATCACCATAAAAGCCTAGTGGGTTACTCCACCTATTGCCAATTGGTTTTAGGATAGAACCCCACTTGGGCTTATATGTGGATCTCTTGTGTTCCAACTCTGTGGGTTGGGCCTAAAAGCCCGATGGAAATTTAACATGGTATCAGAGCGGGTTGATGATCCCGATGTCTTGTTTGTCGCACCGTGTCCTCGTAAAGAGGGGTGCATTTGAATTTGTTGCACCGAGGGCCTCTCCAGTGAATGTTGGATCCAAGTGGATCGGAGAAGGCGAGTGTTGCGTTTGTCGCAGTCTCACATGTGAGGGGGAGTGTTGAGACTCCACATGTGAGCCTAATAATTAGAATCCCACATTGGAATTGTGCGAGAGAAGAGATCACATTATAAGCCTAGTGGGTTACTCCACCTATTGCCAATTGGTTTTAGGATGGAACCCCACTTGGACTTATATGTGGATCTCTTGTGTTCCAACTCTGTGGGTTGGGCCTAAAGGCCCGATGGAAATTTAACAATATTGAGATCTATTGTGCTCCCCTTTATGGATGTAGGTTCCGACTGAATCATTTAAATTTCGGTGTTCTCGATTTTACTCCCCAATGCCCTTTTGCTTATCATTGCTATTTCGATTTAGGATTTCGGTGTTTATGGGTGCTTCTAAAATGTGGTATTAGAACCCAAAAATTCTCATAGTAAGAAGCTGGTAGTTTTTTCCTAAATTGTAAATTACTTTTGATAGATATCACGACATAAACCAAGCGTGCATAAACGGAGCGGGTCATTACCCACATTAAAGGACATATTCAAGGCGTCCATTAAACCTAGCAATTATGTGGAGGTAAAGACGCACCGTAGCGCACTATGGATCAAGCACTGGGACGCAGTTTCGTGCCTCAGCATGAGCCATGACGCGAATGGGTCAGGTCAGGGGATATTGTACTCAGCTTCATGGGACCGGACCTTCAAGGTGATGTTACACTCTAGATAATTCTTAGTACCTTTTGTCATTCAAAATAGAGTTGGCTATATTTTTTTTTTAACACTAGTAACGGGGGAGGGAAAAAATGCCCCTAGTGGGGATCACACTCAGGTGACACTTCTGACCAGTAAAGTTTCCAACTACACTGATGTGATTATACATATATTGACAGGTGTGGAGGATATCGGACTCGAAATGCTTGGAATCAGTGCCAGCCCACGAGGATGCTGTGAACTCAGTGGTGGCAGGAGCAGAGGGCATGGTCTTCACTGGCTCCGCGGATGGCACCATCAAAGTCTGGCGCCGCGACATGTCATCCAAGACCACCAAACACACTTTTGTCCTCACCCTCTTAAAACAAGACTGCGCCGTCACAGCCCTCGACGTCGACCCCACCGGCTCCATCATTTACTGCGGCTCCAGCGACGGCCTCGTTAACTTCTGGGAAAAGGAGAAAAACCTCGCCCACGGCGGCGTCCTCCGCGGCCACAAATTGGCAGTATTATGTCTAGCTGCAAAGGGGCGTTTGGCTTTTAGTGGGTCCGCGGACAAAACGATTTGTGTGTGGCGGCGCGACGACAAGGGCACGGGCAAGGGCACGGTGCACAGCTGTCTTAGTGTTCTGTCAGGGCACAACGGTCCAGTTAAGTGTTTGGCGGTAGAGGAGGACAAAAAGGACAGCGGCGGTGGCGGATACCAGAAGTGGGTGGTGTATAGTGGGAGTTTGGATAAGTCAGTGAAGGTGTGGAGTGTGTCAGATCAGCCGCCACACGAGATGGCGGTGCCACCGCTACCGGTGGCGGATATGGATTCTGCCTCCGAGTCGCTGCATTCTGACGGTAGCAGTAAGTAAGTATGGTGCATTGATCCCACAGTTTTATCACCCGAACTTGTGTTTTCAACCATTTTGATTTTCTCTTTTTTTATTTTTTTTTTTGAGTAAATTTTGATTATATAAGAAATTTTGCGGTCCACTTGTAGAATTATATCATAAAACTAATTACTGTTTAATTTTAAATATTTTATGTTTAAAATTGAGATTTATAAAAATAATAGCCACATATAGCCTCCAACCGAATGAGTGATCAATTAATGTTCGAAAAACAAAAGAATGAGTGATCAATTTGTGAATGATTTTTTACTTATTTTTAAAGAGAATGGTATTTTATCCAATGACCTCTTTGATTTACTTTTTTAATATTTGTAATTTTCTTCTATTAATAAATAGAATTTTATCTTGCCATAAAAGATCATTTATTAATACAAAAAAAATTAAAGTACTAAAAATATAAATTAAAAAATATTTATTATTTTTACAAATATTATAATATTAAAATGTAAATAACCTTATTTTATATGTATAGTTTTGCTTGTTTTGAAATTTCTAGACCGTTTGACATTTTCGTGATATAATTAGTTACGTCATGGATGGCATTTTATTGTTGTGGAAGTTCCCACTTTTCATCAACGTGCTCGTGCTCGTCTATTAAGATGTGCTTTATTCAATTATTAATCAATTAACAAGAAATTAATAAGGAAATTTAGTACTTAAATAGTAATCATTTTTCATGTGTTTGACTCTTGTGATATAATGTTAATCTTATCTCATTTTTGGTGGTTCGACAAAATCTAACACAATATAATAATACGATGCGAAATAGCGAGTTCGGGTCGGAAGGAAGGTCGTGTTTATGTTTACCTGTTTATCCTATTTAGTTAATTAGATTGAATTTGGGTTTGATCAGTTTAACACGCTTGAGTTAACATGTTTCTATAGTTATTTTAAGTAATTAAGTGAGACACTACTATTATTATTAATAAAATTTTGGTAACCTATCCCATGTAAAATAAATTGAACTACACTTAGTCTATTTACAGAATTCTAAATATGTCAAGTATATGTTGCTAGTATCAACCATATGGGGTATTATTGATATATTTGTAAGTTGACAAACTGACATTTAATTAAAAAATTACTAAAATAATTAAATGGGTAATTAGCAAGTCACGTGTTTAATGATTGGGTTAGGTAAAGTTGAGTGTTCCAAACCCATTTAATAAACGGGTCAGCTTCAAGTTGACTATGTTTTGTTGGAGAAATTGGGCAAATGGGTTATCAAAAATCTCAACCTCGAGAGGCAAAGGCTAACTTGAGAAGGGAGCCAAATCAAACTTAAAATGACATGGAGAGAAATTCTAACAAGAAGTCATCAAACCGAATACTATAAACCTCGAATTATAGGAAATGGACTTGAGACAAGATAATTAAACAACTGAAACTAAAAGATCCAAAGTAGAAGGATTAAACCGAAGGAAGTTGCCACATAGGAATGCACTGTCGAGCTCCGGAATATGCCCCAACTTGCTTGATAACCAGAGTAAAAGAGAAGAACATAGGGAGAATTAGAGAGAAGAAGAGATGAATAGTTCTATGAATTCAGCGCATAGAACAATGTCCCAAGGCACTGTATTTATAGGCAAAATATTTAACGTTTAAGCAAAAGTCAGTTATGGAACGTATAAAAGAATTATGGCTTCAATTTGAAAGGTGTGAATATTAAGGAGCAAAAAATCTGGCTACTATTAAGGCAGCAACGGTTATGGAAAGAGTGGAAGGTTACACGATCAAAACGCATACACGAGCTCAAGCTTGTAGGCTCGAGCTCGAACCCGGAATAACAGATAGGGGCCTCGAATTAGCAGCCTCGAGGTTTGCCAAGAGAAGACATCACGAGCTCGAGCACATGCCTTCGAGCTTAGTCCAGAGAACTTCCCTCAATTTCGTTTACGACAACTAAAAACATCACGGTGGTAAAAATAAAGGTCGGAGTCAGAAAAGGCCTACATCGCACCGCGATGCACCGTCTGGCTAGCCCGATAGGGCAAGGCGAGCGCGCATGTGTGGTCCACTAAGCCCACTCTAGCCCTACAAGATTTTACCAAGAGAAAAGACAAGAGGGTATTTAAAGTGGCTCTCCCCACTCTAACTCTCCTGTGTGGGATTCAAGAATTTTAAAAACATGAACAAATTTAAAGCACACTACCCCCAACATCAAACATGTTTCTCAAAGCTCTCACATAATACAAACATGAATACAACATGACACATTTGTTCACCCAAATTTTTTCCTCAGTACATTATACATTTTACATTTCTCATTTTATCGGTGACCTAAAACTTTGAAGTGCTAATCTCCAAATATTTTCAGGTCCCCTATTTTTAAGGCCTCTCGTATAACATGATTACTTCGTTGAATCTTATATTAACTCATAATTTAACATAACTACATAAGCAATTTAATGGTTGAGTTAAACTAGATTCAAACTAGTCTCAATATTTAAATGGGTTAAATATGTTAGCCCAAGTTCAACCCCAATCAAAAGAACCTGATCCATCCTAGTATCTTCATATCATAATCTTGTACTTATGCTGTGTTACTGTATTGCATCAAATTTTAACAAATGCATTTTTTTTAATAATTAAGAGGATAAAATCCTCAAAAGTATATCGAAGATGTCCTGTACTAGAAACAAGAGCTGAAATAACAACAAAGAAAGAAAGAAAGCAAGAAAGCGTCAATATCCCCTAATCAAAATTAGGAGCGCATCATACACAAAGTTAGGGAAAGGTCGTCCAACTTTGCTTATGGTCTGCAACTGAGGGCATTGCCTAGGGAGGGAACTGAGGGTCATATTTATCAAGCACGTATTATGAAACCCACACACATTGAAACCCTAAATTGGGTTCCCAAATAACAAAATAAGGGGTTAAGGAAAGAAAATGATATACCGAATTTACATGCTTCAACCAAAACTTATACCCATAGACTCAGAGCAACAAACATCACTATATAAACAAAGGTATTATAATGGGGTCTATCACAGTCAGTGTTTTTGTTCTTATTTTGCTCCCTCTAGCATACTAGGCACAAAAGAGCCATAATTATGGGTCTCTTACAACAATAACAACAGGGAGTCCATGATACAGTGCGTAAAAGTGGGATTTGGGACAGGGAAAGTTCAATGGCCTTCCTTTTAAATTTTATTACAAAAATAACAAAATAAGGAAACAAAGGTGCTCGATTTTTCACAACCCGAGAAAAAGAGGAAAACCCTAGAAATTCTTAAACAAATCTGAAAATTATGAAAAGCTAACTAAACCCTACTCTTTCTCTTGTTTAAATAAAAGTGCTTATTCACCTAAAGTAAAAGACTGCATAATTAAAAAATAAATACAAAATAAATAATAATTATCTCCTAATCTAATACTAAGTTTCCTAATTAATGTCAAATGCCTAGTCGTTTGCCCATCCATGTCTCTCCCTCTCATCTACTTCTCTGTCTCGATTCCGCCAATTGACCCATCTTGCCAAGATCAATCCTCCAAGACCCATTCACCCCGAAACCTGGCAAAGACTAAGGCGAAGATGCATCATTCTCTCCGGGATGAAGAGAATTCATCCTCGAATTCGCCAATGGATCATTTGGGTGATTCACGCCAAGCTACATCCCTGCGCACCCGGTCCCCATCTTGCCAAGCTCACCCAGTTGGTTTGTTGCCCTTGCCAATCTGCCAAGACTCACTAGCCAAGTTATCCGCCAAATATGAAGGCGGGGCTGCATCATCCTTTCCGGATTGGAGAGAATTCGCCCTCAAATTTCAAACTTAGCCTTCCACTCACTTTCTGGTGGAATTTGACTCGTGACCTTACTGATTGTTCTGTTGTCAAGAAATACCCACCAGGTCCCGTCCTTTGTTGGCGTCAAGATAGCTGATATGCTCTTCAGGTTTACTCGGATATAACTCCTAGCAAGTAGTCTCCACACTTAGCTCCTAAAATCCTCACGCTCCGCGCTTACTCGGTATTGAATCTACCTTCTTGGTAAGGGAACTTCGGGAACCCAATCTAACTGGCATTGTTCCTCCCTTGTTGGCAGTAAGCAATATGCCAACCTTTTTGGACACACCTCCTTTGATAGACTCCCTACCTTATCCGGAACCTCCTTCTTGTCATAGATGGGCTTGTCATATGTGGGTTTATCAAAGGGTGGAGAAAACAAATCAGAATATGTCAGCTCATCAAAGATAGGTTCTCTCCTGATGTCGCCCATCAGTGTAGACTCCATATCTAACTCATCAATTGCATTGGCGAACACAGCTCTATCTTTCGGCTTTGGGTAACAAGATGATCCTTATTCCCTCAAAGATAAAGCTATACGTGTTCTTTCTCCCATCATGTATAATACCTCTATCATATTGCCAAGATCGTCCCAAGAGCAGATGACACGCATCCATGGCAACAATATCGCACCATACTCCATCCCGATACTTTGACCTAATAGAGAAATTAACTAGGCATCATTTCAAAATGGTTACCTGGTCTCCTCTCTCGAGCCATGACATCTTGTAAGGGTTTGGATGCTCCTTCGTCTTCAACCCTAGCTTCTGGGCGGCTTCCTCGAAGATGGCGTTCTCACAACTTTCTCGCCAATTGTATTGTCCTCTGGAAGATGTTGTGTCGAAGTCATTCATCTCCTTCTACTTCCTCGGGCATGAAGCCAATTCGCCTGACCAATAGCAAGCGACCCTCGTCACCGGCTACCTCCTCTTCACCCGGTGTTGCCAGCCCGTCCTAAGCCTCTTCCGCCACTTTGGCGCCATCACCTTCAAACTCTGGAAATTCTTCCCAAAGCCTGAACTCCCACCCATGATCTCCGAAACAATCAGAAGTTCCGGTAATCAGCCGAGCCTCTCGCACATTCCGTCCATGGTGTTCAACCTCCAGATATGGCTCCTGGATATTCTCATCTGTTTCTTCCTCACCACCCCCTGCTGGTAGGTTTTGAGGCTGAGCCATTGGTGTATAGTTGGGACTCACTCCCAATTGAACCAAAGACAGCTCGATTCGCTGGAATCTCTCTTCAAAGTCCTTTAATCTCCTCTCGGTCTGCCGTTAAACATCACAATCAAAAATGTCTCCAACGGCGGCATACCTCTGTCGCCCACGGGCCATCTCAGAAGTCATTCTGAACTCTGATACCAACTGATGCAATGCATAATGGAAAATAAGGAAAACAGAAGATTCAACAGCCTTCCTTTAAATTCTTATTACGAAAATAATTAAGAACAAAGGGGAATAAAGAATCTAACTAAATTCTCACCTGGAGAATTAAAAAGAACACATAAACAATTGAACTAAATTAAATCCTAAGTCTTCCTCTTGCTTAACTAGAGGAGCTAATTTATCTATGCTAAAAGATTTAAAAATTAAAAGATAAATAAAAAAATAACTCTTAATTATCTAAAACAACTAGTAATTATCTCATAATCTAATAATTAAACAACCTAATTGATGTTAATCTTCTCAAGTCTTTATCCAGCCATATCTCCTATCAACTCGCCAAGTAACCCATCTTGCCAAGAACCCAATCCGCCAAGATATGGGCTACATCAGTCCAAGTATCATTGTTATAGCAAAAGTGATACTACAATTTTTTGAAATAAAGAATACAAGCTCTACAAGAAAGATACAACCAAAACGAAAAATACAAAAGAATGAACAACAATCGAAAGAACACAGGATATAACGTGGTTTAGACCCTAAAAAGTTTGTCCTAATCCATGACTCCATAAGAATAGAGAAGACTCTTCATTATATTGTTTTATGCTACAAAATTACATCAATTTACAAATGCGTGAATGAAAAGTAATACAAGAAATCGGGCTTTTTAGTCAGAAACCTTACAATGCACAAACAAAGATAAATATTGTACCATCAGATCCAACATGGCCTTCGCTCAAATTTTAGAGTGGCTATTTAGTAAGGTTAGGGTCTTGGAGAGAGCTTTCGTCCAAAGCAAAGGAGAATAGAAGGTTCAAATGAGAGATTCGGTAACTTTCTCCTTCTCCATTAAAAGTGCCTATTTATAGTCAAAAGAGTCAATCTGTGGCTAACTTGCGAAGTGGCTTCTCTATTGGTGATCATCACCGCATCAAGGGCCCAAAACAAACAAAAGAAACACAAATCTAGAAGCGGAGAAAGCGACATGCATCTCTCAGAACGGTGCAGGATTGAGACGCATGTCCCGAAACACTAATGGCAACAAGGTGGTAAAGAAGCATCAGGCAACGGTCAGTGGCACAGGAAAATATTTACGCGTTTTGGTTAGGTGCAAACCGTATCATGATCAAACATTCCAAAATTGAAAATCATAACAGATGCAGGGTTGAAGTTGCCATTGTTCACCACTTATGCTCAATTTTAATTTTATTTAATTTCTTCACCCAGATAAATAGTGCCGTGCATAATTAAAGACGAATTAGAAATGGGTTAAAGACAAATTAAAGACAGAAATCCGCCTCTCATTAAAGAAACTCAAATCCATCTGTAGCCTGTCTCTAATCAGTAAAGGTTTCCGACATGCATTTTTGAAAAGACTTTTTGTCATCTTTATTTATCTCTAATTGGATTAGCAGCAACATTGCAACAACCCAACCTTGAATATGCTTGTGAAAGGAGTCTATGAATACACATATAATTAGAGGGTCAACCATAAAAGAGGAGTCTTTCAAAGGCCACATCCCCCATAATTATACGCCAAGCAATAAACTACCCCAAAATTCAAACTTCTCGAAGCAGAAACTTCTTAGTTCTTATCAATTTTGTTTTTTTAGTATCCCAATTCAGAATTCAGCATCTTTGAAAATTCGTACCCATAACACCAAATACAAATATTCCCCACAATTTCACATTGTCTTAAATCTCTTTGGCCTTTTTTTTTCCCTAATTTCCACAAACCCACATTTCCTCCAATCCCCATCTGTTATCTTGGGTGATTTTGCACCAAAAATTCAAATGGGTATTGTCTATTTTAGCCCAAAAATTGCAACTGTCGAGCTGTAAAATTAGTGCAACGGTTGTACTGTCCGTCTTCAAGTTGAAGGCCTTGCGTTTAAAGCTTCACGTGTAATCCTCGTTGTAATCTTTGTATCTAAAAAAAAGCAACCCATTTATTGAAAAAAATTGAGCTGCGGAAGTTATTGTAGTAGTAAAGCTACCCCTTTGAAGTTTAGTATACTCTCATTTTGTAATCTTTATCAATCTAAGATATTTGCAGCCCATCAAGCGATAAGAGTTGGTATAGCTGTGAGGCTACTCATTCTTGAAGTTACAGATGTTGGATTTTCAAGCATATTGCTTCCCTTCCTCACCGTAATCCTTACCAATCTGAAAAAAGAGAAAACAAAACTGCAACCTTTCAAACTGTCTACCCTTCCAATTTAAGATCTTAAATTCGAACCTCATCATCCTCATACTTTGTTAAAACCCTTACCGATCCGGAAAACAAAATGCAATCCGTAAAATATTACCTCTCCGATCACCCAAAAATCATAAATTTCCGTTGGAGCCCAACACAAACATGGTTCTCAACATGGTCATTTCTATTCACAACCATCATTCTTTACTTCCTCTCATCTCTCGCCCTGCACCTCCTCCTCTCTCTCCTTTTCCGACACCGTCGCAGCCACCGTGTCCTGCGCCCGATCCTCGCCACGCACAGCCTCATAATCTCTCTCTCCTCCCTCACCGTCTTCATCGGAACCCTAATCTCGGCCGCAGCCGAAATCCAAGACACAAGGTGGCTATTGCGCAGCACCCATCTTAAGACTTCCCCTCTTCAGTGGCTCCTTTGTTTTCCCATCGGGACGCGGCCCTCGGGGCGCGTGTTCTTCTGGTCCTACGTGTTTTATTTGTATCGGTTTCTTCATCTTAGCAGGACGTTTCTGAAGATAATACGACGTCGTAGGCTGAGTTTCTTTCATCTGTTCAACCAGTCTTTTATGCTGTGCATGGCGTTTCTTTGGTTGGAGTTTTCACAGTCGTTTCAGGTTGTGGCGATTTTGTTGATGACGGCAGTAAACGGCGTCGTATACGGGTAATGTTGATTTTCTTTTGAAAAGTTCTTGTTTCATTATGGGACAAGTATAGGCAACATTTACGTTTCAATACTTGACCAAAATCTTTAAATTAATATTTTATCATTTAAAGGAACATACCCAATGCCTTATGGGCTTCCGCCTGTCCAGAGTTTGGGGGGCGGATGTACGCAGCCTTCCCCCTTCAGGGTGTTAACCCGAAGAGAGGCTGTTTTCTAGTGCTTCCAACCTGAGTGTGAGGACTTCCCAGGAGGTCACCCATCATGGTACTACTCTCGCCCAAGCACGCTTAACTTCGGAGTTCTAATGGGATTCGGTGATGGTGTGTCGGTGCCCCCGTTGGTTTAATATTTTATCATTTATTTTACAAAATTTCAAAGTAGCATATAATCGGCAATAGTTGACAAAAAAAATATAATCAGAAATATAATTTGTACATCAGCTTTTTAGCAGAAATTAATATGATAGCGACAAAACAATTAGACTCTATTTGACACCAGAAATTAAAATTAAATTGTGAAATTGTAATTTCAATTGTAATTCTTATTGGATTGGAATTATGATAGAATTGAAATGCCATTGTTTTGTTCAACAAAGAGAATTTGAGATCAGAATTATAATTATAGAATAATTCAAATTATTAAGGGTTTTCGGTCAATTGAGCTGTAGTATTTTGGGTTTTAAATCGACTGTGGTTAGATTTTGGTTGAAGCAATTCACATTGGGTTCAAGTTATCATGGTCAGAGCGATTAAATTTGAGTTCGAGTTATTCGATTTTCGAGTCAAATCAGGTCGAGTATCACGTCGAATCATTTCGTGTTCAAGTTACCTTAGGTTTTCAGTTAATCAGGTTAGGTCGTTTCGAGATTCAGGCTAGTTATGATTGGGTTTGAGTTTATGTAGGTCATTTCAAGCTTGAATTATTTTAGTTCTGGGACAAATAAATTGTATCATTTCAAATTTTGAGTTATTTTAAGCTGAGTTTAAGATATGTCCAGTCATTTTGGATATGAGTTGTATTAGGTTTTGGGTCAATTTGGTCCGGTCATTTCCAATTTGTTTCGGCGTATTTATATCACATTCTACTTGAAGAGTTTCATTTTCTGGATTTGAGTCATCTCGAGTTTCAGGTCAATTGGGTTGGATTACTTCGAACTTTGAGCTAAGGTGATTTCGGTCATTTCAAGTTCAAGTCACTTGAGTTGGGTGGTTTCGAGGTTCGAGTCAAATTTTAGGTTGTGTCTAAGTCTTTAGATTTTGAGTCATCTTGAATTTGGGTTAACCAAGTAGGGCATTTTGCGTTTTGGATCAATGAAGTTAATATGGAATTGTAATTCCTTACCCCCCACCCCAAGGAATTGGATAGTACAATCTTCTATTAAAATCCAATTCTATAGAATTGGGCAGTGGAATTGTAATTTCAATTCCAGCAGGTGAACCAAACAATATATATAATTAGAATTTTAGGCTCCAATTCCAGCCTTAGACCCAATTCCTGCCTCCAATTAAATGCTCTAAATACAGCATTACTGAATTTCAGTGAGAGGTTTTAATATATTTTTAAAATCATGTCTCGAAGTAGCAAAATCCTGAAAGAGGACACCAGATTTCTAAAATCCAACATTTTACCTCAATTATTTGATTGTTCATTCTATCACTCAGAAGTGAGAAAATAAAGTGTTTGATTTTATTTTAGAATAAGTTTTCTGTTTTTAGACGAACAATAGAGAATTTTATGTTTTTAGGCATAAAAAAAAAAAAAGAAATTTCAATAGACAAACAATCGAGGACCCCCAACCTTATAGGATTGGCAACACGAAGACTTCCCAAGAGGTCACACATCCTGATACTGCTCTTGCCAAAGCACACGTAATTTTGAAGTTCTAATCAGACTTCAAATTACTCTAATAAATTTAAAACTAAAAAATACATGAACACCAAAAAGTTGGACAAAATTATGGAAGAAAAAACTTATTATAAAGGTAAAGTTATTGCTACTCAAAAATTGTTATCATTGGGGTAACACTGTTATTCCTGTAGCTATTTTTTAATTATATCATTACTCTAAAAATAATAATTTTTTACTCTAACAATAATAGCTCTCTATTACAAAACTAATTGACAATGGTATTAAGTTTCTGCAGGAAGTTGTATTTACCGGGAATTTTAATTCCTTTGTCAACTTTCCAAGAAATGGTAAAACATGTTTGATTGCCATGATAGAAAATAGAACTTCCTTCGAAAAGCTAATTGAAAATAAATGAATTAAAACTTACCTAAGGTAAGTTACTTTTTGTATTTTGCCTACTTTATGTCAATCAAATAAAAGTCAAAATCTATACTTTTTATAAATTTTTACTTCCTACGTATCAAACAAGGCCCAATATTTGAAAATGTGAGCAGGTACAGGTTTTGGACAGGAGTGGGGCTACCGGCGGCGGAGTTCCCATTGGTGATGGACTGCCAGGTGGTGTTGTTGGGTTGTAACTTGGTCTGCCACGTAGGCGTGCTGACGTTGCACATATGGAAAGGAGGGTGCAACGGTATAGGAGCATGGTGTTTTAATTCTGTGTGTAATGGTGTAATTCTTATGATGTTCCTCAAGAAGATCAAGAGAGGTGATCATCTTAATGAAGGTTCTTCTCATTATCCCAAGTATAGGACTCTCCAAAAAGATGATTGATGCATGCTCGGGGTGCATCTTTCGAGGACATAGTCTAGTGGTAAAAAATATTAAGAATTAGACGAGTTACTCGGATTTGATCTCCACTGAAGAGATTCCTCCATCCCCACCTTACCGTGTACAAAGAAAAAAAAAAGTTTGGGATCCAAACGAGCTGAGTAAGATTTTGTCGACATTGACAGTCGGTTTATTAAGGGTGTATTTGGTATTACTTTTTGTTTGCTATTGTTGATTTTTGAGAAATTAAAAGCTAGATTTTTAACATGTGTTTTTTTTGTTTGTTTTTGGTTTACTTTGTTTAGGTTTCAATCAAATTAAGAAAAAGCATTGGAAGCAAAAAACCAAAATTTGAAAATTTTGTTTTAAAAATTAGTTTTTAATTTCTCAGAAATAAAAAATTGTAAATAAAAGACGATGCCAAACGGGCTCTAGTACGGGTTCTGTTTTCCATCCTCTGCCGCTTTTCTATTTTCAATTTCCCTGCTTTTAAATGATTTTTTCGTTGGACATGGGTGGATTACGCGGATGTTGTTTGCCAGCAGTTGCCCACTTGTATTGACATTGTGAGTTGGTTCGAATAAGCTTGCACCCAGCTTCGACATAGATATTACTGGCATCTCAAGAAGCGCTAGTGGTGTATGTAAGTACGTTTTATTCTAATCGAGTACAATAATTTATAGTGGTGAATTCTTAAAGATCTTTTCTTACCCTTTAGAAAATATACAAATTGATATAAAATATACAAAGGATAACAATTTTTCATATGATTAAGAATTCCATACAAGATCTTTCGTAAGTTCAGGTGGAAAATTAAAAGAAATTTAACTTTGCATATTACTTTGGCATTCTGAAAGATAATCAAGTACTTCGTGATCGTGAATATCTGAATGAATAGGACGAACTGTACTGTGGATATCTTTGCTTTGGAACAAAATAATTAGAACGAGGCTTCGTTAACTAGAATATCTAATCTATCAAGAATATTGTTGATCGATCGATATCCTAAAACAAATTCGTGAGTGAAGACACAAGAAGCACTTTATACTAACATACTATCTCATATGAATGTCCATTGGTTTATAGCGTCATGAGGTACATATTTATCTCATATTTTTAGCTGAAATTATTTAATATTGACAATGGGGAATATTAAATTTCTTACTTACGACCTTTTGATCAATAACTCTTTGATACCATTTTAAGAACCATGTTGTTAGGCCTCCTGAGTCCACCTGCTATAATCACCTACATGAAATACTAAACTATAAATCGAAATAACAATCATAAACAGGGGGATGGAGGGAACACCAGAATTTATATGGTTCGGCCAAAGCCTACATCCATGGAGGAAAGCATAATAATTTCACTATTTCAATTGGAGTTTATATGAGTCTCAACTCTCTTATCCTTTCAAACTCTTCTCAATCCTAATGGTAACATACACAATCTCTACGTATATATAGAGCCACTACACTAAAACTTTAGTATGTCATGGGCCTCACTAGGATTGGCCCATTCTTATTTCTCATAATCAAGACCCGATACAACCATGCTCTACATTGACCCAACACATATTAAGGACACACTGTATCAAAAGTTTACTGAAGGCCTATAAATAATTTTATATTTTAATTGTAAAATCTCATCGGGCCTTTAGCCCAAACTCACGGAGTTGACACCCATGATGTCTACATATAAATCCAAGTGAGATTTTATCCTATAGCCAATTGGCATTAGGTGAATTTTTTAACACTTTCCTTCACATGCGAGTCCTCAAAAGTTGCACCCCTAGCCTTCTCTAATATAATTGAATCCAGCATTTATCTAAGAGACCCTCAATGCAACAAATTCAAATGTAGACCTTTAGGCCCAAACCCACAGAGTTAACATAAATGAGATTTACATATAAATTTAAGTGAAATTCCATCCTAAACCCAAGTTTGAAGGAGGCTGAGTCGCACTTTGCCACAAGTAGGAAAGGGCTATTTCACTCTTTGCCAAGGTCGAGAAGGCAGTGTTGACACTGCACAAGGAGGGAGAGCCGACAACAAACGGCTGTTTTCGTGGTTAAATAAAATTAATGATATTTTATTTTTTGACAACATAAATTGTTTTGAAACATTCCCCCCCCCCCCCCCCCCCCCCCCCCCCCCCCCCCCCCCCCTAACTGTTATGTCAATGAGAAGTAACAAATCTTAATATCTTTTACATGAAGCATACCGGAATAAAAACTCAAAAATTCAATGATGACGGCCATCCAGTGTCTTAGAAAGGCGCCGCCACGACAGGATTCGGGGGGAGGGTTGGTCAAGATGTACATAGCCTTACTATTACAAATTGCTACGCTTGAGAAAGGTTGTTTCCGAGGAGCCCCCAACCTTTAGAGCAAGAAGAAGAAAAGAGAGAGAACAAGAAGGAATAGTATTTAAAAAACATGTAAAGTAACATCAAACATGCAAACAACAATAAAGAGAGAGAACAAAAAGGAATAGTATTAAAAACAAAAAACATGTAAAGTAACATCAAACATACAAGTAACAATAAAACAACAAAATAATAATAACAGAAACGCACACTTAGGGTTACTATGGTGCCTAATCTTAAAGTACATGTAAAATATAATCAAATGTCAAGGTATTCAAACCAACAGTATACATAACAAGAATCATCATGTCCAACTAGTTTCTTAGGTTATATTACAGAAAAAGAAAGAAAAAGAAAGGTGGAACAATCAATCCAATCAAACAATCCAATTAATCTTCACAAAAATATAATCAATCTAATCACACAATCCAATTAATCTTCGCAAAAATGTCTTTAAAGGGCATCATATTTGACAAAAAGAACAAAACAGGCATAATATCGTACATAGGTTGAATGGATTTAGGAAAAGAAAACAAGAGCAACTTGAAGCTTAAAAACATGTTATTTTTATGATCATACAGTCTTTCTTTTTTTCGAAAAGCTATTACCTTTCTTGTATGTATAATAAATGTTATTACCCTTTTTGTTCTTTTTTAAAATATGATGCCGTTTAAAGATACTTTTGTCAGTTAATCACCGGTCTATACATCAAGCTACTACCATCTTTGTCTATACGAGTTTTTGTTTTTCCATTTTTTTTTTTTTAACAAAAACCACCTTCAAAACTAGTCATTTTTTATATAACCGGCACAATATTTCAATCTTTTAGAAAATCAACTTCAAAAGTTTAAATATTTTCAAAATCAACCACTTGAATTAACATCATTAATATTCTGTTTTGGATTCATGTATAATTTTGCTTAAGTTATATATAAAATCGAGAAAAACGAGAAACATGTTGGTTCTAGCTTAATTGGTAAAACATTATATTGCTAAGATGCATATAGAGACCATTTAGGAGTATATTGCTTGTCCAAGTAAACCTACGCCAAAATGTTTGTTTGCCTCCCCTTTTTGTATAAGAAAACGCAAAATTAATGTGTAGCCTCAACAGAAACTAACGCCATTAATATAGGTGGTTGATTGAAAACACTTAAAACTTTGAAAGACGGCTTTTCTCAAAACATTAAAATTATAGTGATCAATGAAAAATGATAAATTTTAAAAGTAGTTATAAAATACTCCAACTTTCTAACACTATACTTTCTATTTGATGCATGCGTTGACGCAGGCATTGCAGTGTTCATACCGAAAGCACGTAACGAGATGATCGTTAACCATCCCGGATACTTGCATGAACGAGTAAACGACGGTGGGTCCGACGCAACGGAAGCCTCTTCTCATTAGATCCCGGCTAATGAGCTCCGACTTCGCCGTCTTCAAAGGTACTTGCCTTTGGTTGCGGAAGCCACTTCTTACTGGTTTATGGTTCACAAATGTCCAGCAATAGTTGCTAAAGGAACCAAATTGTTCTTGAATCTGCAAAATATGAAGCAACGATATGTTAAGGACTCCACATGTGGGTCTAGTAGAATCCTACATAGGAGCAGTGAAAGAGAAGAGATTTTTATAAGCTTGGTGTGTTATTCCACCTAATGTCATTGAATTTTAGGATGAAGCCTCACTTGGGCTTGAATGTGGACCTCATATGTGCCAGCTCCGCAAATACGGCCCTAAAGGCCCGGTGAATGTAACACGACATGATACGATTTTCAAACTAGGATCAGACAACATTCAAAGCAATAGAAACAGTTGTTTGGGAATCTGTTAAGGAAGGAACTCTCTCAACAACTTCAACTAACAGGTAAAGGTTCATGAATGGTTAGGTTAAATAGTTGTTGGGTTATGTGCAAATGTTGGTTACATTGAGGCCTTGTTTATAAGGTAGAGGATATGACCAATTCAATTTATACCCATGACACACTATGATTTTAGCAAGGGAGGTTCACTATGTAACACTAGGGATATGTACGTTAACATTAGGGTTTTGAGAGGCTAAAATATGAGAGGTCTCATGTAAATTTCCAATGAACAAGTGGAATTATTGTGCTCCTCTACATGAATGTAGGCTTCGACTGAACTATGTAAATTCCAATATTCTTGACTTTACTCTCCCAATCCTCTTCCGATTGTGATTGCTATTCCAACTTAGGGTTTTGATGTTTGTGAGTGATTGTAACAACATTTAAAGCAATATAAAAATTGTTTGGTACTCCATTAAGGAACGGGTTTTCTCATGAACTTCAGCTAATAGGTAAAGGCCCATAAAGGGGTAAATACTACTGTCTTCAACTCAAATTGCATACAATCCACAACCCCCACCTCATGCCTAATGTGTGAATTGCTGGGTATTCCCTCCAACTTAGAAGAAGCCCAAATTTTGCTTGTGCTTATTTATTGTCTTAGCCCAGTTTTGGTAGAGAGGTGAAATTTTCTCTGGCCCCAACCGACGTCCAAACCTTCTCCAATCAGAATGAAACTTCAGTATGTTGTTCCTGCTGCATTGACCTTAGTCAAATCGTTATTTGCCCTCTCAAAAGTCGGTAGCTCTGCCCTAAGTTCTATATGAATTTTGGTATTTTTCTACCTTAGGGTGAGATTTTTTAAAAACTTCTTGTCCTAAGAGCATTATTGAAGACTTGTATACCTCTAGCTTGCCCCAGAGAAGAACAATAGGTTGAACTCCTTCGCATTGGAGGGGGTTTTAACATAAAAATTGCGTCTTTTTTGTTTGCTTGTTAAGTTGATTTTATTTGATCGTTATTCGATTCTAACTCATGATTCTGTGGTGGTCTTGTGATTGCCTATTTGATTAATACAAAGAGGGAAATGCACAAATTTTTCCACCATGAATTATTTTAAATTTAAGAGTGAGGATTGTCATGATTCATTCAAACTTGTAACATTTCAGTCAACAACGCTTTGATACCATGTCAAGATATCGACTATCTCAAAAGCTTAAACTAATTGATAAAGACCGATAAATCGTTTACCTTAATTACCAGCTTAGCATTGTCAACAACTGCACGAAGCTTTGCTTCAGAAAGTAATGGACGGCTGTGTGTGATAAGAGACAACAGTTTCTCTTCAGAGAAGTTTGAGACACATGCTGGATTAAAGTCATCAAATAGTTTCCTGTGCAAAAATTAAAAAAACAAAAAAATGTAAATAAAATGCTAAATTACCCATATCAAATTGGAGTACATAGGGCCTATTTGATATAGTTT
The DNA here is from genome assembly GCA_018398585.1 of Simmondsia chinensis. Taxonomy (NCBI): domain Eukaryota; kingdom Viridiplantae; phylum Streptophyta; class Magnoliopsida; order Caryophyllales; family Simmondsiaceae; genus Simmondsia; species Simmondsia chinensis. The sequence continues at coordinate 3,487,239 of JAGTTD010000026.1, read as the reverse complement.
TTTATTTATAATTTTTTTTTAAAGAAAATAAGGATTATACTTAGAAATTGCTTTAGAATTGGGGGCCTTCGGAAATAGTCTTCCTTCATTGCAGCACTATATAGAGGTAAGACTGTGTACATCACACCCTTCCCCGACCCTGTCTTGATAGGAGTCCTTTTAAGACACTAGGTTTACTGTTGTCATTGTTGCAAAGACTATACTTAGGAAATGATTTTTCTAGATTTGTTTTGTTGCTTTTGACTTCATGGCCGGTCAATGACCCCAAGCACTCCGAGCAGTTGTTACGACACTTGGGTTGCTTGGGTTAAGGGCCCCTTATATATTCATATTCAAAAGTGGAGAAATAATGAATTAGGTACAATACAAAATATACTGTATGCTTATATGCATATATATAATACAAATGACCTATATATTATGCGGGTAATAATAAAAAGGGGGGTAATCTAGATGCGTTCAAGTTGACATAAACATAGAGCTGGCAAAATACGACCTAACCCAACCCATTTGACCCGCTACCCGACCCAACCCTAACCCAAAAAATTTAAAATTTATTGGAACCCAAACTCGAAAATGAACTGACCTGAATTTGACCCGACCCAAGCTAACCCGAAACCTGAAATGACCCAACCTGTGATGATCCGAGACCCAAACCAAACCCGTTTTTTGTTCCGAATGACCCAAATTAAAATCTATTTTATCATAGAATCTAAATAAAATGCTAATTATAGTCATTTCGTTTTGTATTTTAGTTATAACTTTGAAGGTTGAATAAATATATTATCAAAATAACCTGATGGGTCAACCCGAAGCTGACTTAAGGATACTCGGCCCGAGATTAACTTGACCCGATGTCAACCCAACCCGAGACTCACCTGACCCAAAGTCGACCCAAACCCAAGGATGACCCGATCCAAGTCTAACCCGACCCGAATAGATCGGATGTGACATGAACCTGATCCAAACCCAACCTGACCCAATCCGATTGCCAGGTCTACATAAACACATATGTTATCAAGAAAAGATTATCAATTCAAAGCTTGCTTTGGGCCCCCTGAAATCTCAAATAGTGAAAACTAAGAATCTTCTCTGTATCGTTCCAATTTTATCGAATTCTCCGATGAGACAAACATTGAAAAATAGGAAAGTATTAGAACCCATTCTTTAGTTTTTGAAATACCAAAACTACAAACAGAAAACTGTTTGGGTTAAGACATCTAAATCCAATTCAATCAACCACTCCATCTAATATTAGTTACAAATTAATTCCCATGGCAAACCAAGATCACCAAATATCAACGAGAAAATAAATATGCGGAAATTAATCAATACTAGATATAAAGCGGAAAACTCTCCAGCTGAAGCGAAAAACTACGGGGCAAATAGACAGCAAAATCCACTATAAAAAATAGCAATTACCATGTTATGGTTTCAAAATGTTTGTCATAACTTGAAACCTATAAGCCATTAAAGCGATATGAGAACTACCTCTCTAACCCAAGAATAATTGATTCTCCCCGATCAATTCACTCGAAACCCGCTCCAAATTGCGCCAAAATCAAACCCGATCCCAGCTTGCCGCCGCTCAATTTTTTTCAGCGGAGACCACACTCATCACTTTATACCCCTGGATAAACCCTCATACATGGGCCGACCATATGGTCTACCCTTTTTCTTTTTTGCTTTTGTTTTACAAATAAAACTTATAACATGTAAGTTGGACCACAGTGGATATTATACACCCCACAAATCTTCCCTAGCAGCCCGCTACAAGGAGGAGAGGACCCAATATCAAGCTACTTGAAGTCCATATCAACCAACCCAGTGTACAACTCCAACTTGCCACTAGGTATCACGTTAGTTAATATATCAGCCTGTTCTTGTCATTGCTAATCATTTTCAACATCGTTAGTTTTTCTTCAATAGTAAAACACGCAATGATATTGCACATCAATGTGCCTTGTGCGGGTATAAGACATGGAATTTTTACTCAAATCCATCGCTCTGAGTATCACACTCTGAGTACACAAAATATCACATATTCTTTCTGTTTCAGACCCAACTCTTGAAAAAACCTCTTCATATGTAATATTTCCTTCCTTGCTTCAACAACAACAATATACTCAAGCTTTAGTAGTGGAAAGAGCACTCCTGCAAGTAGACTGCCAAGACATAGCTCCTCTGCAAAAGTGAATAAATAGCCTAAAGTAGATTTTCTATTATCAAGACATCCTGCCATTTCAGAATCAATATATCCTTCAAGACTCAATCCTAAGCCTCCAAAACTCAAACATTGTTTTGAAATACCCCCGCAAATATCTGAAGTTCCACTTCACTACTTCCTAATGAACTTTCCTTGTATTAAAAAGAAACTTGCTCACAACACCCACAGCATGAGCAACGCCCAGCCGAATATAAACCATGGCGTATATCAAAGACCCAATATTAGAGGAATAAAGCATAGATGACATCTCTTCTTTCTTTTTCTTGGTAACAGGACAAGACTATCTACTCAATTTGAAGTGTGAAGTGAGCAATAAAAGGTTTGTGAATTGATTTAGCACTCTTCATATTGAACATGTCAAGCACCCGGTCAACATATTTTTCTTGTGACAACCACAACTTTCCAGCTTCTCTATCACAAGTAATCTCCATACCCGATATCTGCTTCATTGATCCAAGTCTTTCATTTTAAAAGACTTTAACAACTCCTCTTTAAGCCTTCGAATCATGTTCATGCTGACCAATAAATTACCATATCATCAGCATAAAGTAGTTAAATGATGAAATTACCTCTAAAAAATTTCCTTATATACATGCAATGATCTGCAATAGTTCTTTTGTACTCTTGACCTATCATAAATGAGTCAAATTTTGTGTACTGCTGCCAACAAGCCTGTTTCATACCATACAAGCTCTTTTTCAATCTGCAAGCCAAGTGTTCTTTAACTTGAATTTCATATACCTCAAGCAGCTTCATGTAGATTTCCTCTTACAAGTCACCATCGAGAAATGTGGTTTCCACATTTAACTGTTCAAACTCAAGATTCATGCTAGCTACCATACCCAATACCACTCAAATGGAACTCATCATCACAATCAGAGTGAAGATCTTATCAAAATCAATCCCTTTCTTCTGATTGAAGCCTAATCGAGCTTTATGTTTCACAACTTGATCACCATTCTTTTTCAGCTTGAATATTCACTTGTTTTGAAGTGCTTTTCTACCCTTAAAAAGATTAACTAATCCATAAATTCTATTTTTCTCTAAAGAATTCATCTCTTCCTCCATTTCTTTCACCCAATAATCTTTGTCTTTATGAGTCTACACTTCTTCAAAGCTCTTTGGCTCCCCCTCATCAATAACAAACTATAATCAGAACTAGAGTACCTCTTAGACAGTTGGTGCTCTCTATCAAACCTTGTCACCCGAGGCTCAACAGTCATTAATTGGGGGACTTGCTCCCCCTTCTCAATACCATCTGTACCTGAAGCATCATCAATTGCAACTGGCTCAAAGTCATTCCTAAGTTCTATCCTATCATACATCTGCTCTTCATCTACAGCACCCGATAAAGATGAAATCAGTGTACGATCATTAATACCACTAAGAGCACAAGTAGTCTTCTCTGACAATGGAATACAACATCTTTGCTTCTTACGTTCCTTTTTCTTCGTAGGGTCCCATAATTTGTAACCAAACTTCTTATCACCATATCCTACAAATATGCATGGAGTAGTCTTACTGTCAAGTTTTGATCTCCAGGCACATGCATGAAGGCTTTGCACCCAAATACCTTCAACTGAGAATATGAAATCTCTTTCCGTATCCACACTCTCTCTTGAATGTCCAAATTCAAAGAAATTGATAGAGCCCTATTAATGATGTACACAGCAGTAGTCGCACCTTCCCTCAAAATGCATTAGGTTAACATCAACATTCTAAGATCTAGTTTTTTTCCACAATGCTTCTATTCATTCTTTTTGCAATACCATTGTGCCGAGGAGCATTTGGTTCTGTCCTTTCATGACGAATCTCATTCTTCTTACAATACCTTCTAAAATCACGATTAATGTACCCTCTCTCATTATCAGTTTGAAGACACTTCAACAACATCCCTGTTTGTGTCTCCAGCATAGCGCAAAATTGCTAAAAGATCCACATTTTTCCCATGCCTTTCGATGTGCGGCGTCAATAATATTCCAAAAGCAAAGGGTTTATTTGATAATAAAGAATTTTCCAATTTTTCAAGAAAATTTTCCTAGAAAACTAGAAAACTGGAAAAGATATTCAATAGTCCAGTTTTCTAATTGGAGAAGTTGAAAAACAGTTTTACAACTTTTCCTATTTTTTTCACAAATTGTAACTGTTTTCCAAAATTTTTTCACAAAATACGGACCTTGTTTTCCAACTTTCCCCCTCTCCCCTTTCATATTTTAACACTGCTCGCCAATTTTATAATATTTCTCTATATATCCCCATATCCTCTCAAATATGTTTAGACTATATTTATAATTTATTTCGACATTAATCTTTTTTATTAGTGTTTGACTAATTAATAGGTAGAGATGGAAATGGGACGGGAAGAGTATGGGGTGCTATCTCAATACCTGTATCCACCACCCAAATCCAGTATCCATACCCGCCTCATTATCCACCACGCGTATGAAGTGGATAACCATACCCGCCTCAGCGGAAACTATCCATACCCATACTTGCTCCACTACTTGCAGGTATCCAACTGATATCCACTATCCGCCTCGTATCCACCATAATTTTTGTATTTGATAATTATCTATATTCGCACATGTAATTATTTAGAATTATATGTTGTAATCTAATTGTAGTTGATACACTTTAATAATAAAACTGAGTATATAAATCCTTCTTTTACGTTTAAATTAATGAAATACAAAATGAGACACATAATATGAGATGGATATGAGGTGGGCGTGGAGGTAGGCAGGGTGGACGTGGCGGGTACAGGCCGTGGATAGCATAATACCCATACCCATAGCGGATATTTGAACTTGTACCCTACCCGTACCCGTCACAATCTCACTAGCATCTATATCCACCCCGAATGGGGCCTACAGGTAACGGGGTTTTGCTTGCCCCATTGCCATTCCTATTTACGGGTATTACTTAGGCGTACTATTTTCAAATTTCAAATCAGTGACATAATTGTCCACATCGAGTTCGAGCCGTATCATTAGATTTTTGGATTTACGGGTATTATTATGTATCATTCTTAGTTTTTAAAAGATTGGAAAGTATAGATCACTTGAACACATTTTTTAAACTTTTTATATTACAAAACTGGAAAAGGAAAATTTAAAATGAAAAGAAAAATTGAAAAAAAAAAAAAAAAAAAACCCATTTTCTGTTATCAAAGAGGCCAAAAAATCTTTGGGGCTTTTATACCCCAAAGGATAAACCCTCATAATTATACATGGGCCCGCCATATGGTCCAACAATAATATGACATAGGATATATATAAACCCATTAAATTCATTTCAGTACTCTACCTTTTTTTCCTTTTTTTTTTAACAAATAAAATTTGTAACATGTACACTGTGTTAGAGTATAAAATTATTTATGGATTTTTACCCATCAGCTTACGATTTTGGAAAAAATGATTCTTTGACATGGTATCAAAGTCTTGTTGACCAAAAGGTCACGAGATTGAATCTCAGTAGCCCCCACTTTCAATATTAAAATAATTTAAGCAAAAAGAATGAGGTGAGCCTGTGCACTATTCACACTTCAAACCCAATTGGCATTCGCGTGAGGGGGCATGTTAGAGTATAAAACCATTCATGAACCTTCACCCATCAACTTAAACTTTCTGAAAAAATAGTTCCCCTACAAACTGGACCATAATGTATAATATGCACCCCACAAAAACAATACCGAACAGGCCCATAGATGTTGGTATGACACATGAATACCTGAAATCATACTAAAAACATTGAAAATGTGTATAAATAGCCAAGTTTGACATCTAAACACGTAGTACAACTTACCTGAACATGTCTCTATTGGAAATAATCGACGTCCAAGTATGCTCAGCCAATGCTATCGATAAGACGAAGAGCTCGAATAGCTTGCCATCATCATGAACCGGAACTCCCCATTCTTTGTCATGGAAAGTGATATAGGATGGATCTAGTGAAAAGTAGCAAAAGTAAAGTAAATGGCAAGCTTGTAACGGTCAAGATCGAATCACATACACTGCAACCCCTAAAATAACATGCACACAATAGCATAGTCACAGGAAACATCTAACATGCTAACATTTCATACTCATACATACAATTTGGCATTTCAAAGTCAGATTTACATTTCAATAGAAACAAGAGTCAAACAATCGTTGAATGATTTGGATAAGAAGATACATATCAAATGATCTGTTGACAAATTATATCACTCAATTCAAAGAATAGTTGAATCATGTGAATACATTGGAATTAATTTTCTTGATCTTATTCATTGAATTACTCAATTTTTTTGGTTATTATTAATAATGACTTTATTTTGATATATAATACTTTAATGGTTCATTTACTACATTTCTTATATGTCTAATATAAAGCAATATAAACACTTCTTCCATGCTTCCAACTTTATAAACTTCTATAACTCCCTGCTCTCTTGTTCCCACTTTCTTTCTCTCTCTCGCTCATGCTTCCGCTTCATGCAACTATGCACAGTAGAGGAAAAAAGAGCACAAGAAATACCAAACTTACATGGTTCAACCAAAGTCAAAGTCCATCGGGCAGCACAACAAGATCACTATATCTATAGAAGATCACATGAGACTTCTCAAGGCTACAATCCTACTCAATATACATAATTCTAGTGCATATATATAGGCACACACTAAACTCTAATATATCATGGGTCTAAATTTCTACTTATAAATAAGGCTGAATACAACTAAACTTTATAAATAAACATAATAATATCTAATAGTAGATACCCAAAGCACACAAAAAATAAAAGCTTCCTCAACGTTCATCCATATCCTATTAGCTTTAGATACCTTAGTTTTCCTGATTCAATCTCCTTTTGAGTAAAAAAAATAGTTATTTACACCAAAGGTCCATCCCTGTACAAGACTGCGTACATCCTTCCCCTCCCAGACCCTGCGCGAGCGGGAGCCCTTCAGGCACTGGGTTTTTTGTTGTCGTTGTACAATTAATATTGTATTATTTTGATCCTTCGAAGTAAAATTTAAGTTAAATTTGTAATGGTTCGGCGATGAGTTGGGTCAAATTGAGTGAACAAAAGGATTTATTGTGAGTCATTTACATTTAACGTGATTGTGCCGTTAAAAGTTACGTCAATAACTTAACTTGAATTTGATCGAAGGAGTAAAATGACAACATAAATTTTAAAGGGGCTAAATTGACAATTAAAAGTATAAGGACTAAATTAACACAATACGAAAAGCACAGAGACCTTTGATTTAAATAAACCTAAAACAAAGTACACTGTTTTTTTTTTTGTAGGATAGTTGAAAAGCATTCCATTAAATTACCTTCAATAGCTTTCCGAAAGGATAACATGGAAAAGCAAAAGGGAAGCAGTAGAATAACCATAAGAATGATCCCCTTAAGTGTGTCAATTTTATCCTTATAATTTTAATTGCATCAATTAAATCCTAAACCTTTTTGTTACTTTTTCTTATTTTGAATTTTTTTCCTTATTCTAGTAAAAGGTAAAAACATAAAACTACAAACTAGAAAAAAAAAAAAAAAAAAAAAAAATTTGTTTAATAACCTATTTTTTAATCTCACAAATAAAAAAATTGCAAATAAAAAAACGATATTAGATGTGTCCTAGATTGACACATTTAACAAAATGTAAGTTGGTATGATATAAATGATCTTCAATTCTTTGAAAATATAACAAATAGACGATTCCAGAATCAGCATCTCAAATTGTGTGGCCGTTAAAAAGGGGTGACCATAACCGGTTCGGACCAGCTATTTCGGTGAAGGATCCAATTCTTCGGTTTTATTATTTAGGCCTAATCGGTCTTCGGTCTGGTTCAATCCAAGACAGGAAAACCCGAAGAATAGACCGAAAACCAATCAACACTATTTTCTCATTAAACATTTGGGTATATCATTTTTAATATATAATAAAGTATATATATATTCAAATCTTACAAAATTAACTATTTTGTTTTATTATTTAATAATTATATAGATTTCTTGTATAATTGTCCTTAAATTATATAAATTATGCACATTTGACTTTATCATTTATTTTAAGTTTCCAACTTTTACATATGAAACTTTATTACTTCTTATAATTTCACATTTTATATTGAAAAATCAGTCTAGTCCAATTTTTAATAGGTCATAGACCGGACTGACCTGGTTTTAGTCGCTCCAATCTTCGATCTAATGATTTGAGATAGTTCAATTCTCAATTAGGTCTGATTTTATCTGATCTCAGACTAATGTCACCCCCTACATTAGAGGTTGTGTTTCTTTCACCATTTGCTTTCCCAACAAGCAAAGAACTTATTTCTCAATATGACTATATGTGGCCAATGATATAACTTTATGAAGTTTCTTCATAACCAAAAATATATTAGCGATCATTAAAAAACATCGATAATACGGTCAATAAGCACGTATTTGTATTTTTTTACACGGTATTATTTAGTATAATCGGCTACAGTATGGTAAAATATACGTTTTATTGACTTAGCCGAATGATATATGTCTTACAACATATATTCGTATTTTTTTATTTAAAAAATAAACAATTAATTAAAAATAATTATAGATATGTCTAAATTAAGTATTCATATTCTATCTTTCACTAAATTTGCTACTTTAACTATCAAACTATCAACTTATGCTATATTTTTCTACTATATGTTATGCTTTTTGTACTGCTATTATGGCTAACAACATTAAATAAAAGCAGACTTGCTGGAATTACATCCATCCTCACTTTAGGGAGGGGCATAACCCCAAGCGACCGAAGCGGCTGCTTGGGGCCCCGAATTTTTTGAGTTGTGATTTTTTAAATATTAATTGTTTGCGAAGTTTGTGATCAAGATTTTTATAATTTGTTATATATGAAGGGCCTCATTTAAAATGTTTGCTTGGGGCCTCGAAAATGTTGGTATCGGCCCTGCTCACTCCATTCATATTTTTTTAAAAAAGTTATTTTTTCAAATATCATCAAACCTTAAGACCTAACTCACATAGTTAGCAGCATACATGAGATCCACATATAAGCTCAAGTGAGGTTCTATCATAAAACCAATTGGTATTAGTTGGAATAATCCTACTAAGCTTATATGGTGGTCTATTTTCTTTCATATCTCCTATGTGAAATTCTTACTAGACTCATATATGCAGTCCTAATATATTTTAAACATGAATGTATCTATATAGATTATAATTCTTGAAATGCCGTTCATAGTTACAACCACTAGAAAGCATTAAGCAAAGACCACAAAAATCAATCATTAAAGCTAATTCTAACATATCCCCATTGCAAAGATAAAATGACCCAATTAGTATTTATATGGCTAATCACAGTACAACATTATTCCTAGGCTTGCACCTAAAATTTTAACTTTTGGGATTGTAGGTTTCCTGATACGATAGTGTTGGTTTCAATCCCAATAACTTACACTCTTTTTATAAACCTAATTCAAATACAAAATGAGTAGTTGCTTTATTAGAGAATCAATTGTTCCAAAAGCTTATGTTAAGTTTGGAGACTAATAGTCTCCCTAATAGCCACATATATGACGGAAATTATGAAGGCTCTTGATAAGTCCATTTTTGGTTTCCGGGTGTTATAGTTATAGAGGCTCATAAATAGGATCTTCTTATACCATAGCATGGTAGGGGAAAGCATGAGAAGAAGACAGTGAGAGTGTGAGTAAAACACTATTATAATACCTTTATTCCTATTGCGAAATAATTGTACTCCCCCTTTGTGGACGTAGGTTTCAACCGAACTGTGTAAATTCCAAGGCCTCAAGTTTCTACCCCAATCCCTTGATTTAAGTTTGTTATTTCGATTTAGGGTGAGGATTTTTTTGGGTGGTCCTAACAGCTCAAGTTTATGTTAGCATATGTAATTATTGTATTTCATATTTTACATTTATACCCTTGTATCTCCCTATAAATATAATATAGAGGGCACCCATTATTGTGTGGCTGCTATTTTACATGGTATCAGAGTTATACTCATAATACCCATATACTCTTAATACTCTCTTCTTTTTTTTCCAAAAAAAAAAAAAGCTTCATCCCCTTCGCAGAACCCTAACCCTTTTCTCTCCTCTCAGCCGCCGTCACCTACCCTCGACCCTTTTCGCGCCGCCGCACGTTCGGCCTTCCCGGTGCTGCGCGACCTCCCTCTCCTGCGCCGTTTCTCTCGGTTCTCAAACCCCGACCTCCCTCTCCTGCGCCGTTTCTCTCGGTTCTCAAACTTCACCCCCGCAAATCTCACCAATCTCATCACCAACCTCAAAATCACGCTCGACAAATTCAGGAAAGATTACAATGGCTACAAATCCCATGCCTACCTCTGTTGTTGATGTTTCTCAATCCTCAACTCCAACGCTCGCTCCATCACCATTTGGTGTTTCGAATATTCGCAACAGTGTCTCTACTGTTCTTGATTTGGCAACTCCCTCCACATTTATCACCTAGGATCGATTGTTTACATCCGCGTGTATTGGTTAAGATGTTGATGGTCATTTGGATGGGTCCTCACCCTGTCCTAGTAAGGATGATGCAAACTACAAATCTTGGGTGCGTATTGACAATCTAGTCTTCTCATGTCTCTTTTCTACTGTTTCTTCTGACATTGCTAGAGCCATCATAACTCCGGGCCTCTCTTTCACTGCTGCTGCGGCATATTCAGCTATTAAGGCGCTCTTTCATGATTGTAATCAAGCACGGAAACTTCAGTATAAGAGGGAATTATCTACTTTAAAGAAAGGTACTCTTTCCATGACTGCTCATCTTCAACGCGTTAAAAGTATATGTGATTGCTTAATTTCCGTTGGGACTTCTATTTCGGATGAAGATATTGTGCTTGCTACTATTCATGGCCTTGGATCTGACCCGGCTTATGCGGTCGTGTCCTCTAATCTTGGTACTCAACGTCCTTTTCCTACCTTTGCTGAAGCTCGCTCCTTACATCTTATCGAAGAAAATCGTATTGAAGAAGCTAAATCATCTATTGTTCCTACTGTTCTTGTTACTACCACCGCACCCGGTGATAATAAGACCGGAGACGTGGGACTTCAAGCTGTGACTGATAGCAGCGCCGCTAGTATGCAGCAGCAAGCAAATTTCACACAACAGCATGATTTAGGACAACATCGAGGTAATACACGTGGTGGCCGTGGTAATTATGGTCGTGGTGGTCGAGGTGGTAGAGGTGGCCGTAATCGTGGTCGAGGTCGTGGTAATTGGAATGGATATAATGGTCATGGATCTTACAATAACAACTCATATGGGCATTATGGAGGTCCTCCGCAGTATAATTATAACAGAATTGGCTTCTCTCATACTGGATATTGGGCTGGACCACAGCCGAGTTATAGTTATGGGCCTTCACTTCCATACCCACAGTTTCATCAAAATCAGCAGCCTTATGGTCCACAGCAGTCCATTTTGGGACCCTACCCAGGTAGCACTACTACTTTATCTTCTAATGCTAAAAATGATGATGTCCCCTCTCTTCTACCCACGCTTTTATCTCAAGTCATTCCTCATTCTTGTACTGCTTACACCTCACCTATTCTAGACCAAAGCTGGGTAGTTGATAGTGGAGCCTCTTCTCACATGACATACAATCCAGGTATCTTTTCATCACTTTCTCGCTACCACGGCTGTGATTTAGTTCAAGTAGGAAATGGTGCATATCTTAAAATCACTGGGATTGGTACTTGCCATATCAAACATCCAATTGGCTCTTTTATTCTCCATAATGTTCTTTTTGTCCCTGGTCTCACTAAAAATTTATTATCTGTTCCGCCAATTCATTCTTGATAATAAAGGTATTGTTGAATTTAATTTATGTGGTTTTTCGGTTAAGGTTCCTGGGATGAGTCAAGAAATTATCAAGTGCAGTAGTCCTGGTCCTCTATACACCGTCCCTGCATAATCTGCAGCAAAATCTCAGTTCACTTTCACAGCTGCTCCGGTTTCACCACGTATCTGGCACTGTCGGTTGGGACATCCTGGAGTTTCTACCTTAGCTTCTTTAGTCAAAAATAAAGTTGTTTCTAGCTCAAATTTAGCTCTAGATTTGGATTTTTGTCATGCTTGTCAGTTAGGCAAACATACTCGCTTACCATTTCATTCATCTGTTACGCAAACAAATAAACCTTTTCAATTGATTCAGTCTGATGTATGGACATCTCCTGTTTTTAGTATTAGTGGATTTAAGTATTATGTGCTTTTCTTGGATGATTTTACACATTATGTATGGGTATATCCTATTGTTGCCAAGTCTGATGTGTTTGGTGTTTTTCTCAAGTTTCAATCTTTCATTTTTAATCAGTCTGACACAGAGATCAAGCAATTTCAGTGTGATAATGGCAAAGAATACATGAACACGAGCTTTGATGCGCTATTTGAGGCTCGCGGTATTCACTGTCGAGCCTCATGTCCTCACACCTCTCAACAGAATGGTAAAGCAGAACGGATACATTGCACCTTAAGTAATATGTTCCGTACACTTTTGTTTCAAGCTTCAATGCCACCCGAGTTTTGGGTTGAAGCTTTACAGGTTGTTGTGCATAATATTAACATACTTCCGTCTAGTACGATTCAAGGGCGTACACCCCATCAAATGTTGTTGGGCGCGAGACCTTCTTATGACCATCTACGCACTTTTGGTTGTGCGTGTTATCCAAATTTGTCAGCTACTGCCTCTCACAAGCTTGCTCCTCAATCTGCTCGTTGTGTGTTTCTTGGGTATGCTAGTCATCACAAAGGGTATCGATGTTTAGATCTTGCTACTAACAAATTAATTATTTCACGGCATGTTACTTTTGATGAGTTACAGGTCCCCTTTAGCATGCTCGGGCACACCACTGATAAAGTTATGTCAGATCTTTCCACTGCTTTTCCGTCTGTCCTCAATTGTGTACCTCATGATCTTAGAAGTGGACAGCTTGCATCACTTCCCACGGGTAATGCAGCACCCATCGGCTCATTTCCCTCACCCGCACCTGCAGCATCTTCTTCTGCAGGTAACGCAGCATCTATCGGTAGTTCATCTCCATTACCTGTGCCTATCGGTTCCCCTATCGATACACCCACTGCATCTCCTGCAGGAGCTTCTTCTTCTTAGGATCCCTCGATGCATCCGATGATCACTCGATCTAAAGTTGGTACTTTTAAACCTAAAGTTCTTCCGTCCATGATCACTAATGTATCTTCTTCTTCGGATTCTATTCCTTTCTCTTACAAACAAGCATTATGTGATCCTCTTTGGAAGACTGCCATGGAAGAAGAACTAAATGCTCTTTTGCGCAATCACACCTGGAGCCTCGTTCCTTGCCCATCTCATGTTAATGTTGTGGGTTCCAAATGGGTTTTTCGAAAGAAGCAGAAGTCAGATGGCACTCTTGATCGGTACAAAGCAAGACTAGTTGCTCAAGGCTTCACTCAACAATATGGCATTGATTTTGATGAAACTTTTAGTCCTGTTGTTAAACCAACAACTGTTCGTATTGTACTTTCTCTTGCTGTCTCTAAGGGTTGGCCCATACTTCAGCTTGATGTAAAGAATGCTTTTCTAAATGGGTATCTTTCTGAGGAAGTTTATATGCTTCAACCTCCTGGCTTTGTAGACCCCGCACATCCTAATTATGTATGTAAGCTAAATCGTGCCTTATATGGGTTAAAACAAGCTCCCCGAGCTTGGTATCAACGGTTTGCTTCCTTTCTTGTCACCCTTGGTTTCAAAGGGAGTAAATCAGACTCCTCTATGTTTGTTCTCTCAGACAGATGTGAAATGGCTATTCTTCTGGTTTATGTGGATGACATTATTTTAACTGCTTCCTCCCCTGTACTTCTTCAGTCATTACTCCTTCGGTTGCAAAAAGAGTTTGCTATGACTGGCCTTGGAGAACTTAATTATTTTCTTGGCATTTCGGTCTCTCGAACATCAACAGGACTTTTTCTATCATAGGGCAAGTATGCACGGGACATTCTCACTCGATGTCATTTTGAGAACATAAATTCGGCTGTCACTCCTACTGATTCATCTTCAAAGTTATCCGCTAATGACGGTGCTCCCTTCTCTGATCCAAGTCTTTATCGTAGTATCGTTGGTGCTCTTCACTATTTGACCTTTACTAGGCCAGATATCTCTTATGCAGTCCAGCAAGTCTGTCTCTTTTTACATGATCCTCGTGAGCCACACTGGAAGGCCGTGAAGCGTATACTACGATATGTTAAGGGGACGATTGACTACGGACTGACTATTTCTCCTTCTTGTGTGGATCAACTTACTGCATATTCAGATGCTGATTGGGGTGGATGCTCAGACACCCGTCGCTCTACCTCGGGTTATTGTGTTCTCCTAGGAAACAATGTCATCTCATGGTCCTCCAAGAGACAACATACAGTGTCTCGATCTAGTGCAGAAGCAGAGTATCGAGCTGTGGCTAATGCAGTGGCTGAATGTTGTTGGGTGAAAAATCTATTATCTGAGTTGCATGTTGCGTTACCTAAGGCTACTCTTGTATACTGTGACAACATCTCTGCCATGTATCTTTCGACAAATCCAGTTCAACATGTTCGTACCAAGCATGTGGAACTTGACATACATTTCGTTCGCGAGCGGGTTCAGCTTGGGCAAGTTCGAGTACTACATATTCCTTCCTCTCTACAGTTAGCAGACATTTTTACAAAAACTCTTCCTCGAGTATTGTTTTTAGATTTTAGATCCAGTCTTCGTGTTTGATCCACTCCCGCTTTGACTGAGGGGGAGTGTTAGCATATTTAATTATTGTATTTCATATTTTACATTTATACCCTTGTATCTCCCTATAAATATAATACAGAGGGCACCCATTATTGTGTGGCTGCTATTTTACAGTTTATATGTGAAAGTTCAAGAACAATCTTATGCTCTTTTTTTTTAGCACGATCTTATACTCTAATATGTCCTGACACAAATGTCATCGGGCTTGAAGAGAGTTCAACAAGGCTCAATCAAAAGAACCAATAATTAAATGGAATTGATGCACTCTATTCTATTATTTATACATGCAAACGAGGAGCAATGGGCATTTGGTCTAGTGGTATGATTCTCGCTTTGGGTGCGAGAGGTCCCGAGTTCAATTCTCGGAATGCCCCCTTCTATTTTTTCTTCCTAAACTTAAACCACACAGAGACAATAAAAAACATATTAATAATTTAAATTGTAGTGCTGTTTATTGATAAAATAATATTTCAGGTGCGAATATTTACATTTTTTAATATTAGACCTAAATTTTTTAACATATTTCAATATCAAGCCTTAAAGAGACACAGTTAATATCCATTAGTTTTTCTCGGGTAGTATTCTAAAAAAGAAAATAATTTAAAAATTTTAATTTACATTAAATTAATTTAAAAATATTTTAAAACTAAAAAATTTAAATATTTAGAAAAATAATTTATATATTTGAAATTTTTTTTTTTAAATTTATGTCCCAAAAACTAAGATGCTAACAACATGGTTATTAAAATCCCGATTTGAATCTTAGAATTTTACAATTTTACGATCTCATAATTACTGACCGATCTGAATATTAAGTAGAATCTTAATTTTGTATAATCTTACAATTCACTAATATTACATGAAACTAATGGATAGAATCATAATATGATTTAATGATTCTACAAATCCAACATTGATTCTACCAACTTATACAAATAAAAAATTAAGCATATATCATAAACGAACTTACTTTAAAGTAAAAGAAAGTTAATTAAGCGTTATATACTTACAAGAAACTTAAATTAAGTTTTGTTTTATGTTGTCACCTTAATATAAAATTTAATTAGCAGCATCTATCTTAAAAGATCTCATAATTATTATAACATCATTTATATATATATATATATATATATATATATATATATATGTATGTTATATGAAAATATTTTTATCATATTTTATTATATTTTTTATATATACCATGTAAGTAAAGTCTTACTAATAATTTTTTGAATTATATAAATATTAATATGAAAAACAATTATATTATATATTTAGTAGAATCTTACGATTTTCGAATCGATTTATACGATTCCGATTCTAAAAGCCCCTATCGATTCTAGGTACAATCTCGATTTTAACAACATTGGTTAACAGTGATATTGAAAAATTCAAAAAATTTTAGTTATAGAGTTAAAAAAAAATAGAAAAATTAGATTTTTCTTTTTTTGTTTTTTTTTTAAATTACCCATTTATTTCAAGTCTTTAGTAAAAAACCAAAAAGAAAACTCCCAGTGAAATATTACGCAGTTGAAATTCAAAGAACCAAAATGAATGTTGAGTAAATGACTCACCGGAGTTCGCCGTAATCCACTCGCACCGTCTAATCGGCGCGGTAACCGCCGCTGGAACCACTACCGGAGCAGTCTTCGTACCACCCCTTGCTTTCTCTCTCCTCTTCAAACCATTTTCTCTTTTACCGTTCGACAAAGACGAAGACGAGGAAGACGAACACGAGCTCTCCACTGACGCATTCATTCCTACATCCGAGTCAACCTTCGATTCTGGCTTTGGCGCCACCGCTGCCGCTGCCGGCTTTTTCTGTGAGGATCGGTTCTAAAACTCAAACCAAACATTTAATAAGGTGAACTACAAATGAGAGTTAAAAAATTGCGTCGACAAATATCATTTTTACCTCAACAATAACATTATTCTATGATTATCTAATGTAGTTAAATTTAAGAGTTATCTACATTTTTCATCCCTCTCGTTTTTAAATTTGTTGAAATCGGACCATCATTTTTTCTTTTGTTCAAATTTATTTTTGTAACATTATTCAAATTAATCCCTCATTTTATTTTTTTTTATTCAAACTAATCTCTAATGTTTTAGTTTATTATAAAATTGGTGATCAAAATTAAATAAAAATTAAAAAGATAAAAAATCGATTTTATTTGAATAAAATTATAAATATAGATCAATTTGAATGAAAGAAAAAATGATAAATCAAATAAAACAAGAGACTTTACATTTGATCGCCTTTGGGGCCCTTCATGGACCGGGTTGCTTGGGCTGCTTAGGGCAATCTTGTCAGCGGTCTCCTTGGGTTTTGTGGCCGGAACCCTAACAGCTCGGTTTCCTCCAGGTCCAAGTATTTTCCGGTCCGAATCGTGAACCGGTTTAGCTGGAACTACTGACATTGTTGAGGGAAGGAAGGTTCTGGAAAGAATGTGTAGAGCTAAACGGCGTCGTTTTTAAGAGTGTTAATGGCGGATTAGTGGGGGGAGGAGAGAGAGAGAGAGAGAGAAGGACAAAAGAACTGACGGGATTTTGAAGGTTTTGAAACCGGAGGGGGGAATATAATGGAAGAAAAGGTGACCGGTTTTAGCCGGTCATGCAGCTGACCTGTCGGTTGGGTCTACCGTTGTTGAAATGGAGATTTTGCCCGTTGTTTGAGCTTTTTTTTAAGCAGAGTTTACTTCTTTAGTTCATGACCTTTTAAATAGCAACTAATGTACATAACTTTTATACGATACTATCAAAAAAATTATTGTCATTATGGTAAAAATTATAATATTTATAGCAATCATATAACTTATAAATAATAAGAGTCACAAAATTTTTTTTTAAAACTAAGTCTTACTCTAACTATAACAATTTTGTCATAGTAAAACTATTAATGACAGAATAAGTTTATAAGAATTTATGGCTATTATTTATTATAAGTAATATTATTGTTCTGGTCATTAAATGACTTTAGAACCCTGTATAGATAAGGTTGCATATACATGTCACCTTAACAGCACCTGTTTCGGCGGGAGCCATTTTGATGCACTAAGTTTGTTGTTGTTGTTGTATATTATTGCTCCGAGACTAATATTTTTATTCTGAAAATAACAACATATTTTTAAAAAATTATTCTAATACTTTTTGTTTTAAATAGCTTTTAATATTTTATTTTGTCACTTAGGTACCCTGTGGTTTGAGGTTTACCACTTAGGTATCTTAACATTTTAATATATAGAATGAAGTATCCTAAGGTCTCAAGATTTCATCATCCAGGTAACTGGAATTTTCAAAATTTTGTTAATTAAGTACCTTTTGACAAAATTCAATAAGTTTTCAAGAGAAACTGTTAAAGTGAAATATAATTATAACAATATTTGTTTTCTCTATTACAATGTAATGATTTATCATAATTTGCTAATATGACATATTATTGCAATAATTTATAAATATCTTTCATCATAATTAAGTGAACTTTTTTCGTAATCCATTATATTTATGTTGGAAATATTGATAACTCAATATATATTGTTATAAGCATGTATTACGTTAATATTTTATGGTAAAAATTGATTGGAGTTGTGGGAGAGAAGAAGCTAACATATATGCCTAGTGGGTTACTCCACCAATTGTCAATTGGTTTTAGAATGAAAATGTAGAACTCGTATATTCCATAATCCAAAGTCGGAGATAGCCCTAAAGACACTACCAAGCACCAACAGGTGTGGATTGGTAGTCAAGATTTGTGACGTTGTTGCAAGAGAAAGGTCGAAAACCAACAAAAGTGGGATGGATAGTTGAAACTTAGTTCTGGAATAGAAAAGGAGTGGGAGAAGATCCATAAAATTATAGTGCTCAAACGGCGGTCCACCATGAGACGACCTCAATAATGGAAGGGAAGCGCGATATGGACACACTTATACACACCACCAACCTAACCAGAGGGGATTAGGGTATTAGGGTGGAAGAGAGACGAAAGGGGTGGCAAATTTAATAAGTATAAAATATGCATACTTATATAGGAGAAATATGAATACATCTTGTAGATCACCACACTTAGTCTCCCACCAGCAACTTCGTTTACAACCCATCGTCAACCACTAGCAACCACCACAACCACCCGTCTGTAACCCTTCGTCTAGAACCCCTCATTTACTCTCAAAGCTTCAACCCTTTGTCTCCCACCGGCAACCACCACAACCACCCAACCCGGCCAACCACCAGCCTTTCGATTCAAACCCCAACAACCTAGCCCTGTCTCCCACCGGAGACCACCCCAACCACCCAACCCCTCGTCTCCCACTCTTAAATCTCCCACCGAAGACCCCACCAACCACCCAACACTTTGACCCTTCGTCTGCCACCCTCCGACGACCACCACAACCACCCAACCCGGCCAACCACCAACCCTTAGTCTACAACCCACCGGCAACACCTCTCATCTCTCACAAAATCATCCCTACCTGTCCTCCGCCTCTCAAATCTCCTCCACCGATGTCACCTCCTGACGAGGCTGTATCGATATTCATAGAAGATCTTCCGATGGGAACTTCCAATTCATAGCTCAAAGCCATTTTCCAGGAGTTTAGTTCGATCTATGATACTTTTGTTCCCTAAAACAAAAGGGTGAACTTAAGATTTTCTTATGGTTTAGTCAGATTTCGACTTTTGAGTGAGGCTTTTAGGGCAATTTCTTGCGTGAATGGTTGTTGGGTAGCTGGGTACAAGCTTAGAGTTGAATGGGTTAATCAGTGCCGAGGGTCTTGCTCTGCTTCTCACTAGAGCCATGCTCAAACTCAGGCTCACTGTTCTAATGGTCAGGGAAGGACCGAAGCTACTGGTACCAATCATATTCCTGATGATTCGACTCCAAGGCCTCAGGTCAGGGTGGATATGGGACAGACTAATCCCATGATCATGGAGGCTAATTCAACCATTCGTGTGAAAGCCTGGCTGAACAGCTCATTAATAGCTTACTCTTATGAAGATGACACGCTTAATAATGTCCTTAGATTCCTTACGGAGAAGAAACTCTTTGATTTGGTCCCTAAAGGGTTGAGTTTAGTCACTTTCATCCTGACCTATGATTCTGCTAATTCTTTAGAATCCCACCTCGGACCTCGGAAACATTTGCTACTTCAGATATTCAAGGGGGTAAATAGATACTCAGGCCAAACTCTTGGAACGCTGCATAGAAGAGTGTGGATTTAAATTCATATTTTGCCTTTACGGTGCTGGTCGAAGGAGTGCTTTGCTGATTTTGTCAATATTTGGGGCAAGTTCATTCGAGTAGATGCCAAAACATCTTCCATGAGATGTGTGAATGTGGCAAGGGTTTTCATCAACACATGATTCCTTTCAGTTATACAACAGGTGGTCCAAGTAAAGTACAACGAGGGAGCTCGAATGGTTTTTGTGAAAGAAGGCAACTCTAAACTAATCCTCAACTATTTGCCGGAAGTAGTTGCTCTTCCTGCTTCTGCCAGATTAAATAAGAAACAGACTCTATCCCTTCAACAAGGTCAAAGCACTACAGCTTGCACCATTTTGAGATCTCTTCCTCCTAATGTTGATTCAGTGCAGGAGGGCTCTCCGCGGACATGCTCTAGGCTTCGAAGTATTGATGTGAGGATCGATGAGCAGAGTGCCTGCCATACTGCTTTGCATGTTGCCAGTCATCTTATTGGTAGATGGCCCTGGGATTTCCAGACTTAATATTCTTCTATATTTCGTCCTTCTACTCAGCTTGTATTTCAACCACCAGCAACACCCATCCAGGAAATCGAGCCAGCTGAAACCCTCCACTTCTCTTGTCTTAGGTACCAGATAGTGGAGTCGATTCACCTGGTTCTCAAGATCAGGTGATTCCTGAAGGTAACCAAGGTCCAGAAGCTGTAAATAATATTGAGTCGGTGTCCTCGAGACCTGAATTTTTGGCAATTTCGAGCCTGTTGCTTCAGAAAACCATTCGTATGATGATGGAAATTCCTTGAGAATAACCTTGGTGCAGTGTATGGAGCAGCCTTGCAAGGCTGGGGGGAGAAGGAGGAAAGTGGGGTCCGGTCATCAAGACCCCAATGGTCACCTAACTAGTAGGGACAGCAGAGCCCTAAAGCACAGAGGGGAAAAAAAAAAGGCTAAGCGTGACCTACAGGAATTTCTTAAAGACATGTTGCCTAGCAGCAGTATGAGGAGGTCACCCAAGCCTCCAAGTATTGAAAGAAGAAGAAGGAAAATGAGCAAAAAGGAAATAGCGGCTGAAAAACTTCTTGTGGGGGAGCATATGTAGGAGACTGGAAAGAAACTTGGGCTAAGATTTGATGGTGACGAGTCTATCATGACTGAGCGATTTGCATTGATGGACTAAGTATTCTCTAATTTGAGTAACTCTCATCCCTCCTGGTCTTGATGCTATGCTTCATATCCCTGCCTGACCTTGGCACGCCATGTTTTATTTACATTTTTTTGTTCATTTTCAGTTTTTTGTAATCCTCTAGCGTTTTGTTAGGCTTGTTTGTATTTCGTTGTGCTTCCCTGTTCTCTTAATTTGGTATGTTGTTTTTGTTTGTCTTTCTTTGGCCCCGTCCTCTTATGGGTACCCTTGGCCTCACCTTTGTCGAGTGGCCAGTCTTATATCGTGACCTTGTCGCTATTTATCAAAAAATGTTATAAAGTATATATTATACAAATACCATAAAAAAACATGTATGTCACCATATCATTGGCATTTATATGCCCAAAAAAAATAAAAATAAATAGAACAATACAAAAACGTGTTCAATATGCATATTATACACATTTTTACTGCCATACTTATAAATCCGCAGAGGATAAAAAGATGGTGCAAGATCTTAATCATAATTGTAGCTATAATTATGATTTTGTGGGTGATTTTTTTTTTTGATAATTATTTTGTGGGTGATTAGATGATGATAATGACAAATTATTGTCTTTATGGTCAAAAATCTTAATCGTAATTCTAATTGTTGACTATTTGATTTGGTGATGAAATGATGAAGGATGATAATGATGAACAACTATGAATTATGTGTGATCTGTTCCATTTTCCAAAGAGAACTTATTCTCAAATCTTTTTTTTTTTTTTTCGTCTTGAAGAAAAAGTTCGAAAATATTTTAGTTCATTAAAAAAATACTCACATATTATAAGTCTTGTTTTAATTGCTACCTAGTCAAGTGTGAATAATGAATATGCACACATTTACCTTCCCCACCTTTGGAAATTGAGGCCATCTCAATGGTAATGTGAATGCTGGCCCCCTTTTTCCCCCAGTTGTAATCTGGATGCAGCTTTTGCTGGTTCTGATAATGATAAATATCCTCTTATCAGCTAAGTGGTAATGTGTGGCCAAACAAGTCAAGATCGTTGGGAGTTCTAAATTTGGAAAGAATAAGAAGAATTAAGAGATTTTTGAGCAGTTTAAATTTGTTAACTTATAATTAAACACTATCAAGAGTCGAAGAGTTAGGAAAAAGTATAACAAAAAAGCCAAACACTTGCCTCCAAAGTTCCTTGGAGACTTGATTCTTGAAGAGGATGAGTAGATTGTGTCTAGATTGCCCGCAGTTGCATGATTTTGGCTACTTGGTTGGTGCCTGCTCAGGAGATTCTTTCTGTTTCTGTTTCAATCTTTTGAAATTTAGTTGTTGTCCTACTTCCGGGCTTTTGTCTTCAGTGTCTTCAATGGTGGGGCTTTCATGGTGTGTCTCAAGTTGTTTACAGATTGTCGTTTTTTCTTTGGCATTCGGTGCTTGGGGTAAGAGTTTTTTTTGTGTTTTTATTGTGTTATCTTTTGGCTGTTTTGAGAGTGGTTTTGGGGGTTGGCATGTTTATCTTATTTTTGCAGGTTTCTTTATTATTTTTCCTTTTTCACACTTTGTGTATGTTCTTCGAGTTTCTTGTTTAAGATGCCGACTTTTGTATCATGAGTTTATCTTCGCTAATTATTGGGAAAAAAACAAACTTTTTATCTACCACAGCATGCCTTAATCGAACACATTGAGCATAGTTGTAAAGAATTCTACTTGTGAGTTTAGTTGAATCCCACATTGGAGTTATGAGAGTGAATATTCCCATGTATAAACCTAGTTGGTTCCGCATAATACTTGTGATAAATTCAATATTATAGGTTATAGAAAAGAAAAAAACAAGAATTCAATTTCTTTACTACGTCATTTTATAAATTCAACAAAATACTTGTGATAACATAAATATTATATTTTAAAAAATATAAACATTATTCGTACATCACATGGCATAACACATAACAACATATATTATATTTAAGTTGTTATTTAATAATTTTTTTTTGAATTGAGTTATTTCATAAATACAGTAAATATAAACTAACAAAACTAATTTTCAATTACGAGAGAGACATCACCAAACAACTTTCATATCTTAGCCCAACATCATAGATACTCTCTAGGATTTTTTACTAAAAATTGCCTAAGTGTAGTTTCAAAAAATCACCCATATTTTCTACTTTTTTAAAAATTATCTAAAATTCTAAAATTTTTTAATGTCAGCTATGTTAACATCTGTTAATTTTTTGCTTACCTGGCATTGTAAAAAATATTTTTTAAATACAAAATTATTTTTTAAAATATATACAAAATTTTAATATATCAAAATATTTTTTTTGAATATTTAGAATTATTTTGAATGTGAATTCGAATTTTATAAAATTATTTTCTCTGTATTTTTAAAAATCCACGTAAGTAAAACTAACCAATGTTAATGGCGTTAACATTAAGGTATGACATTAAAAAATTTTGAAAAGTTTATATAATTTTTTTTAAAACCATGCCTAAATTTAGGTGGGTTTTAATTTAAAAAAAAAAAAAACTCTACTTATTATGGAAAAAGTACTTCTATACTCGACAAAAACTTGGTATAAAAATAAATCATAACAAAAAAGAGCGGAGTTATATAAAATAAAAGTTTCAAAATACATTAACTTGTATCATTTTGAATGAAATAGAAATTTAAAATGGTGGAAGGGCTAAGGTGGTGCGTCAGAGTCAAGGTTTGGTAAAGAAGTGGGTTTACAATTTAGGGGTTCATTCGTTTGCTTCCTTTTTGGTGTGGTGGAGGTTTTCCTTACCGTTTGGCCAAAGTATCCCATGACTCTTCCCTTTCCACCCACCTTTTTTTTTTTTTTTTTTTTTTTTTTTGAGCTTCTTTTTTATTTTTGAGATTTGTTATTGTCACGGTAAAAATTATAATTTTTTTTATTAAAAGCTATCTAAATTTTAAGTATGGTTTTAAAAAACTATCTATATTTTTTAATTTCTCGAAAAACCACCTAAAACTTTCAAAATTTTTTAATATCACACCTTAATGTTAATGTCATTAACATCCTTTAGTTTTTGCTTACATGGCATTTAAAAGAATATTTTTTAGAATATATATAAATTTTTAATATAATTAAAATATTTTTCAAAAATATTCATAATTATTTTAAATGTAAATTTAAATTTTTAAAATTATTTTCTCTTTTTTTCAAAAGCTACATAACCAAAAATAAAAAAAAAAACACTATGTTAAAGTCTTAACATTAAGGTGTAATATTGAAAAATTTTAGAAAATTTAGGTGACTTTTTGAAAAATTAAAAAAACATTGGGATTTTTTTAATCCGCACCTAAAATTTTGGTGATCTTCAGTTAAAAAAAAACTCTAAAAATTATAATTGATAGAGCAATGATGTAACCTACAAGACAATAAGAGCCATAAAATTGCCTTAAAAACCATAATCTTACTTTGCCAATAACACTTTGCTTTGGTAATAACACTACCTTTATTAGGAAATTTTTTTTTTTTTTTTGTATTTTTTTGGTGGTTTAGAAATTCAAAAAGTTAAACTTTAAAATTGATGTGTTCTAATTTTTGGGTTTCTTTTTTGGGTTTTTATTAATTTGAATGAATACCAAAAAAAGAAAGCATAAAACATGGTAAAGTTGTTTTCGATACCTAATTTCTGGTTTTCAAAATCAAAAAGTGCAAATAAAAAATAATACCAAATAAGCCCTTAGTGAAGGTAAGGGTTACGTTACTAGAGACGATAAATGGGACTTGGACTCATTACTATTGTTGAGAAAGTTCGGATAGTTACCGCTGATAAACACTGGCGGATACAGAAAAATTTTTCACCAGGGCCTCATCCGAATGGTGGCTACAGTACTATTGAGTATTGAATTCGGGCATATGGTAAATGTTTGCGCATTATTTATTGCAGAGTATATATCATTGATGTATATGAGTATGTGTTCTTTAAAATCTATTTGGCAATTGTGCTAAATAATAGATGGTATGCATTAAAATCATTTTTATAAGTGCCATAAAATTACGTCTTACATAGCATACTAATCCTTTACATGTGTATTTTTAAATTACAATCGCAAGATCTTAAAACCCCAATGGACACCTGCAGCCTGCCTCTCCCGGCGCGTGGGGGCGCGTGACCACCCACCCAGAGGCCGGAGCTCCGTTTCCGGGGTCGTCATGGCCATTTGGTGTTGGCCGTACAACGCGCAAAGGGTGATTGCCGACTTTCAAAGATTCCAACCTTTCGTCTTCCTCCTCGTCGCTTCCCTGCTCGTCCTCCATTTCCACCGGTGCTACCAACACCGTGCTCCCCTCAGGTCCGACTATCTGGTTTCGCACACACACCACCGGTAATCTTTCCCCATAATCTCTCTTCTCTTCTCCCCATTCTCACTTGCTTTTCTCGCTGCAAAGGCCACCTCCTCAACTCCAGTGACCACCAGCACAGTGTTCCGATAATGCCAGCTTGTAAGGATTCAATGTCAATTTTTGTTGACGGTCTCCTGGAGTTTACTTCAAACTTGTGGCTTAAGGCTGTTTTTTGGGATTTTCGATCAGTTTATGATTGTTTTGTCCAGAAAAATAGAAGAGCCAAAATCAGACTTTCTTATGGTTTTATTAGATTCCGGCAGCGAAATGAAGCCCTAAGGGCAATCGATTCCATGAATGGTCGTTGGATCATGGGATACAAGATTAAGGTTGATTGGGCTACATAACGAAGTGGGTCGAATAGCAGGCAGTGTCAGAACCAGAATCGCATAAGGGTACACCATTCAGATCGAGATAGGAGGGCTGATGATATAGTCATCAATCAAACTCCAGAGGACACCAATCAATCGCCTCTGGGTAGGGGTGCATTGGAACTTAGTGGCCCCAAGGTCATAACAGCTTCCATAAACAAATAGGTGGAAGCTTGGATGTGTAGATCGATAATTGCCCATTCGTATGGGGATGATACGCTTGATAATGTCCTGAGATTCCTAACGAAGAACGAACTTTTTGATTTGACACCGCGAGGTCTGTGCTTAGAAACCTTTAGTCTTACATGCGACTCGACC
The DNA here is from genome assembly GCA_018398585.1 of Simmondsia chinensis. NCBI lineage: Eukaryota > Viridiplantae > Streptophyta > Magnoliopsida > Caryophyllales > Simmondsiaceae > Simmondsia > Simmondsia chinensis. Next base: position 3,460,824 of record JAGTTD010000026.1, on the reverse strand, counting down.
ACGGCTATGGATGAATATCTCGGTGCCCGGAAACATGTACTACTTGGTAAATTCAGAGAGGTGAACCGCTACATAGGACAAACTCTTGGTACTATGAGAAGAAGAGTGTGGATTAAAATCCATGGTCTACCATTACAGTGGTGGTCGACGGAGAGCTTCACTAATTTTGCACGAATCTAGGGTAACTTCACTCTAGTGGATTCGCGAACTTCGGCAATGAGATGTGTGGATGTGGCAAGAGTTCTCATTGATACTTGCTCCCTATCTACTATCCAACAGGTTGTGCAAGTCAACTTTAACGAGAGAAGCCGAATGGTTTTTGTAAAAGAAGGGAACTCCGAGCTAATCCCGAGCTACTCTGCAGAAGTTATCCACCTCGCAGCATCAGCCGGATTAAATAGGGAAGAAGGTCGAACCCTACGACAAGCTCCTAACGTGAATACCAACACCAACCCGAATCCTATTGAACGTGATATGTACCCGATCCAGGAGAGGGGCCCTTCGCTACGCCCGAGGACTGGGTGTATGGATGTGTGTATTGATAATCTGAGTACAGGATACGATACATGTTAACCTCCAAGCTATTGGTAGATGGCCCTTGGGTATGAAGTCTCCTTACTCGTCTGTCTACCTCTCTCCGCTCCGAGCCTGTGATCAGCCTAATGTTATACAAGGCTAAGTTAACAGACCATATGTAAGATCACAACTGCTTCTGCCTTAGGTTGAGGATAGTGGAACCAGTTCACATGGGATGCAAATTCAGAGCACACCTCAAGCAGATCAACTACCAAACACTAATAGTGACTGCGAGTCTGAGTCATCGGGTCCAACCTTCCACCGAGATTCGAGGAGGCTAACTCTGAGGCTTTACAGCTTAATGCTCAGATATCGCCTTATGAGAGTGAAGTTCGAGAAAACTTTAGCGATAATGACTCTTCAGACTTTGGTCCCGAATTCCCACCAGGCTTCGAGCCACCGGACTCGCTTAGGTATCATCTTATAGAGGCTAGTACACCTGAGAACTACCACGTGCCTGTGCTGTTTGGGGAGGGACCTAGCTTAACTCGAAGGAAAAATGGGAAATTGCAGACGACAAAAAGGGGGAGGCGAGCACTTAAGCGTAAGGCGAAAGAGAAGGAGAAGCGGGAACTCCAGGAATTTCTGAAGGACATGTCGCCCGGTAGTTACTCGCAGAAGAGGACAGAGAACACTAGAAAAAAGAAGAAGAAGAACTTGGTGGATCGGGGCAACCACGTTGCTGGAAGCAGTCCGAGTAATAGAAATGGGAGAAAGATTAGGCTCTGATTTTGAGGGTGTCGATTCGACTATGGTGAGTGATATTCTTCATGGAAAGCTGTGATGGATTTTTTTGGCATCTTGGTGCCTTGCATTCAGTTTTCGGTTGTGAGTCTCCTGGGCTTCAGCTGGTTTCTGTGCGTCAGTTTTGCTCCATGTCCCTGTCGTTTGGTTGGTTTTTTGATTTCGTTGTTTTTGTGTGCCCGTGTTTGTGGTGCATTTGTTTTCCTTGTTTTTGTTTTTCTTTGTATTTTTTTTGGTTGTCGCTTGTTTTCCCCGCTCTTGTTCGAGTGGGTTCAGGTCTCACTTTGTCGAGTGGCCTGCTTGTTCCGCGGCTCTGTCGCTAATTATCAAAAAAAAAATAACTAACTCTTCTAGCCTCCCCTAGATAAGTTCTAATTCTTTATTTTTAACTAAGTCTTTCAGGAAAGTTTTATTTTTCATCATGCCAACTAAATACTTTATGTATACTTCCTAAAAAGTGGACACAAAAATTAAATTTCTAGAAAATGCAATTCAATTCCAATATCAACCAAATAAGGTGTTATATATGTTCTTTTGTGTTAACTTTCTATGTGAGACCTATTTAACATGTGGGAATGTCACTAAGTTAGGATTTTAGTAGCGACATGGAACGTCCCTCAATCACCTCTTATTGGCAACGGAAGTTTTGATATTGCAAGAAGCGAGCAGATTGGGTGTGGAAGGGACCACATAAGAAGAAGAGTCATTAACTTGGGATGAAGGAGAAGAGATGGGCATGGCCATGAGAACAACAAAGATCGGAATCATTAACAGAGAAGAGAGAGAGGGGTGACGGCAACCCTAGGGGAAAAGAATGAAAAATTATATTTCAGAGCTCTGGTACCATACTGAATACCCCACACACCTCACTAGAGGGGAGTCAAATATGTATATATAGAGGATGACAATATCTCAAGATACACTAAATATACATCATATCACATAATATTCTATTCCTAATACAATATATCCTAACAGTTCAAAAAAACTTCTTTCTTTTCTTTTTGGCTTCCTCTTTTGACCCTTGTCACCATAGTGGCACAGTCGTCATTATATGCATTAACTATCGTTACTATCGATAACTCCTTAGTGTAATCTTCTTAGACGTGAAAGTAAGAAGGAATAATTTTTTAATATTCACTCTTTGAAATCAGTATATACAATCAATATTTATAGTACAATGGAGCTAAAAATTAGGAGAATAATTAGCCTAAATTAGGAGACTAAATATATACTACAACTGTACAATCCCTTAATCAAAGGAGAGATTTATGGAGAGTTTTATGGATAGAAAATCTCAACACTCCCCCTCAAGTTGGTGCATAGATATCATTCATGCCCAACTTGCCAAGACATTCAAGAATACTTGACTTGAGACTGCTTTAGTAAGAATATCTGCCAATTGATCTTCAGATCGAATTTTAGGCAACTCCAAGATTTTTCCATCTAATTTCTCCTTGATGAAAAATTTGTCCACCTCAACATGCTTTGTCCGGTCATGCTGGACTGGATTATGAGCAATATCGCATGCAGCTTTATTGTCACAATACAGTTGTATTGGTTGCCTAGGTGGATAACCCAAATCTTGCAGAAGAAGTCTCAGCCACAAGGCTTCGCAAAGTCCAAGTGCCATACCCCTGAATTCAACTTCTGCACTTGAGCGGGCGACAACATTTTGCTTTTTACTTCTCCATGTAACAAGATTATCACCTACAAACGTGAAGTAACCAGAAGTTGTTCGCCTATCATCTATTGCTCCAGCCCAATCAGCATCTGTATAAACATCTATGTCTTGAGGATTTGCATTTTTTGTGAACAATATTCCTTTCCCAGGAGCAGACTTCAAATACCTCAATATACGCATGACAGCATTCATATGTTGTTCACCAGGATTGTGCATAAATTGGCTAACAACACTCAGAGCATAGGCAAGATCTAGTCTTGTGTGTGCTAAGTACATCAACCTTCCTACAAGCCTTTGATATCTTCCTTTATCAACTGGAACTTGGTCTGCTTCAATACATAACTTCAAACCTTCCTCCATTGGTGAATTAGCTGGTTGACATACTGACATACCTATTTCCTGCAATAAATGTAATGCATATTTTCTTTGAGATAAGAAAATTCCTTTATTGGATCTAGAAACTTCGATCCCAAGAAAATATTTCAAGGAACTAAGATCTTTCATTTCAAATTCTCTAGATAAGTACTCTTGCAATGCCTTCCTTTCTTCTGGATCATTCCCTGTAACCACCATGTCATCCACATATACAATGAGAGCAGTGATCTTACCCTGCCGTTTCTTTAAAAATAAGGTGTGGTCTGAGTTGCTTTGATGGTATCCAAATGCTATCATAGACTTTGTGAATCTTCCAAACCATGCTCTTGGAGATTGTTTTAGTCCATACAATGATTTCTTCAATTTGCACACTTTTTGGCTATGCCTTTCTAGTATCATACACCCTGGTGGAAGTTCCATATAAACTTCTTCAGATAATTCCCCATGTAGAAAGGCATTTTTTACATCAAATTGTTGTAATGGCCAATCTAAATTTGCAGCTAAAGACAACAATACTCGAACAGTATTAATTTTAGCTACAGGTGCAAACGTCTCTGTATAGTCAATCCCATAGGTTTGTGTATATCCTTTTGCCACCAATCTTGCTTTAAATCGTTCAATTGTGCCATCTGCTTTATACTTCACGGTGTAAATCCATCGACATCCCACTAGCTTCTTTCCTGTTGGGCGGTCAACCAAGTCCTAAGTTCCATTCTTTTGCAAGGAGTTCATTTCTTCATTCATAGCAGCTTTCCACCTTGGGTCAGCTAAGGCTTCCTACACACTGTTAGGAATAGATGCAGTAGATAATTGATTTACAAATGACTGATTTGATTCTGACAAATTGTGATTAGACACATAATGACTCATGGGATATTTAACTTTGCTAGAAAGTTCAGGTTCATATGTAGGTTTGGGAATACCTCTAGTGAGACGCTCAGGTAGTTATTTTCTAGGTAACTCAGATTCTAGAATAGGAACAGCCTCAGTAGACGATTGGTGTGGTGTATTAGTAAGGGACTCAAACTCTTCAATTGATGAACTTGCATCTTGTGGTTCAATTACTTCTCCAGCTTCCAAGTGTTCAATTGCTGAACTTGAATCTTATGGTTCAACTACTTCTCCAGCTTCCAAGTGTTTATTGTCATCATGATCCAAAGTTATATCCATTTTGGCATCACTATAATCACATGTTACAGTGTCATAATCTAGAGTCTGAATTTCCTGATGGTACTCCCCCTGAAGTTCAGACTCAGAGGAAAAATACATTGATTCTTCATGGAAAACCACATCCATTGTTATAAATATGCGTTGAGTTGGAGGATGATAACACATGTAACCTTTTTTATGCATAGCATATCCAAGAAAAACACACCGTAAAGCTCGCGAGGCCAACTTATTACGCTGATGTTTGTGAAGATGGACGAATACTACACATCCAAAGACACGAGGAGGTAAATTTGGAACTGTTGGAGCAACCACAGCATCAGTAAGAGCTCTGAACGGTGTTTGAAAGTCAATAGAACGTGAGGGGATCCGATTAACTGAGTATGCTGCAAAAGCAAGAGCTTCCCCCCAGTAGGACAATGGCATCTGGGCTTCGATTAATGTAGCACGAACAACTTCCAACAAATGACGATTTTTCCGCTCTGCGACCTCATTTTGTTGGGGTGTATCGAAACAAGTTGTTTGATTAATAATTCCGTGTGTTTCAAAATACTGTTGAAGTTCAGATTTTTGATATTCTCCTCCATTGTCACTCCGAAGAACCTGAATCTGTGCATCATACTGAGTTTTAATCATTTTATGAAACTTCTGAAATAACAAGTTCACTTCACTTTTGGACTTCATTAACCACAACCAAGTCATCCTAGTACAATCATCAATAAAACTAACAAACCAACGAGATCCACCCAAAGTTGGAGTTTTGGATGGACCCCACACATCAGAATGGATAACCATAAAAGGAATAGGACTTTTATTCAAAATCAAAGGATATGAAGCTCGGTGACTTTTTGCAAGTTCACAAACATCACAACGGAAACTAGAAAGATCAAATCTTTCAAACAAACTAGGAAATAATTTTTTGAGATAACCAAATGATGCATGCCCCAGACGTCGATGCCATTGCCAAATTTCAGTTTTATTCTTCTTCTCTCTAGCGCTTTCCACTGTTAAAACTTGATGCAACTTGTCAGAACCTCTTGATGTCAAATCCAAGTAATACAAGTTCCCTCGCCTAACACCACAACCAATCGTCTGTCTTGTTTGGATGTCCTTAAAAACACCAGAGTCAGGCCAAAAAATTACAACACAAGATAAGGCTGTGGTTATTTGAGAAACAGATAAAAGATTATAATCTAAAGATGGGACAACTAGAACAGAATCAAGATCTAAAGTATTGGTGAGAGATAAAGATCCTTCCCCAATAATTGAGGCCTCATTACCCTTGGCAGTAGAAATGGAGTTTTGTGAAGAGGGTCTAAGATGTGCAACTTGTCTAGAATCAAATGTCATATGATCTGTAGCACCAGAATCAATTATCCATGCACTATTAGAAACAAGTGTAGAAATATTTAAAGCCTTACCATAACTATTTGTAGTTGCTACCACCGCTGAGCCTTTTTCAGCAGCATCATCATCTGTATTTGTTTCAGCAATAGCAGCAGTTGGAGTCTTCTTAACAATCTTTTTCCGAGGTGCTTGACTATGATCCCACAACTCTGGATATCCCACAAGTTCGTAGCAACGATCTTTGGTGTGTCCAGGCTGATCACAATGGGTACACTTGTAAGCAGATTTTCCGACACCTGATTTCGAGTCACCATTGCTGCAGCTTCAGAATTTCCAGTCTCACCCTTCAAAGTTGCACGGCGCACTGCTTCTCGTCGAATTAATGCATAATATTCTTCCAAACCTGGAACTGGTTCCTTGTGTAAAATTTCTCCACGAACTTGTTCAAAATCACCATCCAATCCAGCGAGAAATATATGTACCCTTAATCGTTCAATGGACTTTTGGTATGTTGTTACATCATCAGGATTTTTCATGACCACTTTATCTCGATGGTCCAATTCTCGAAAAATCTCAACCAACTCCCCGTAGTATTCAGATAGAGACTTTCCACTTTGTTTGGCAGTGAAAGCCTTTTGGTTTAAAGCAAAGACTTGTAATTCATCACTTCCATCATAGAATGCTTTTGACAAAGCACTCCATATTTCATGAGCAGTAGGCAGGCGTAAATACCGCTTCATACTTTTCACTTTTTGATTTTCAGAATACCACTTTTCATATCCATCCTCTGCTTCTGCAGGTTGCTTCGTCTTGCCACGGATATAAGAGAGTTTCTCTCTTTCGGCAATATGCATCTCCATCAGTTGTGACCAAACATCATAATTTGATTCATTAAGGATGATTCCAGCATTAAAAACACCTTCAGATTGAATAACCATAGGAATTGATTTTGTTCCAGGTGATTCAATACCTTTTTCACTCATTTTGGCGAAAGTTTCAAGATTCAAAGGGGTGGCTCTGATACCAACTTGAAAGTAAGAAGGAATAATTTTTTAATATTCACTCTTTGAAATCAGTATATACAATCAATATTTATAGTACAATGGAGCTAAAAATTAGGAGAATGATTAGCCTAAATTAGGAGACTAAATATATACTACAACTGTACAATCCCTTAATCAAAGGAGAGATTTATGGAGAGTTTTATGGATAGAAAATCTCAACACTTAGTCCCTCTCTCTTTTGTTTAGTTTACTCTTTACTCTTGATGTTGTTAGAAAAATAAGATTGAGTAAATAGAACCTTTTTTAAAATGAAGATTGTTGTCTTGTGGAGTTTATAATCCTTGACTTCTGTCATTGAGATTGGGTCATACATACAGATAGCCTCGATAGCCTTCACTTACATCCTCACTATGAAAACCTATCAAATGTGTGATGCCATTCACTATCCTTTAAAGACTATCAGTTATATTAAAAGTATCAAGTTCAACGTCCACCAAATGACATTTTAATAACTGAAAGAAAAATATAAGAGGTATTCGATAGTTGGTCATGACCAATTCTTCTTAGAAACTTGCTTAAATTAGCTTAATCAGCACAACGAGGCATCCACAATAAGTTTTTTAAATGACTAAACATCACAACTTGACAATTTAAAAATACTGACATTAGCATCACTGTTAACCACAAAACATATCAATCAAGTTAATTGTAAGATAACACTTCACCTCAAGTATTACATGTAGTCATATCATATACTCAATTGGCAATATTTATACGTTGTAAGTAATCATCTTTCTCTTACAATCACTTTAACTCAAGTGGATCAAAACAAGTTAGTTCGCAAAACCATAACTCATATTACATATATTAAAAATTTACATAGTAGGAGGCATCGGATAGTAGATTTTGCAGCAATTCAAACAAAAATCTACACAATAACATCTCCATCACAATAAATTCACATAAGATAGTAGCAACTAGCAAGAATCTATGGATTCATGAAGAGCGCAACACAACTATTGTTACAGTATGGAAGGGCATTAGTCTTTCTGCTAGCCCATGTAGGGATTCATGTGAATGTGGGTCTCACTCGAGCAATGGAATATAAGTAATAAAGTACCTGCATGCCTAAAATTAGAGTTGGGGTATAGACACCTAAACCCGAATTCAATCGACCACTCAAACCAATATTAATGACAGATATAAATCACAAGGCACACTAATATCACCAATAATACCAGATATAACGTGAAAAACCCTCCAAAGTAGAGGAAAAACATCAGGGGTAAATCGACAGCAAAATCCACTATAGAAAATAGTAATTACAATATTTATAGTTTCAAGATATTTGCTCTAACTTGAAAGCTACAAGCAATTTGAATGATACAAGGATTACCTCCTAAGGCTAGAGAACAATTGATACTCCCAATCAATTTACTTCAAAAAATGCCTAGAAAATTCACTCCAAATTGCTCCAAGATCGACCCCCAATCCCCATCAAAAATAAGCGTTCTCGTTTTTGAGCTGCTGCTGTTAATTCTCCCGTTTTACGATAACAGAGTTTGCAACCCTCAAGTTCCTTTTTGTTTTTTTTTTTTTTTCCATACGTATAAAACCTTCATGGTTTCCCTTTTATATGGCATGCATGGGCCAAAGCAAATAGGCCCATCTAACAAAGTCATGTTAAAACTCCTTAAACTTATTTTTCCTTACTTTTATAAAATAGAACTTGTATAATATGGGCTGGACCATAAAGCATAATATGTACCCCATAAATCTTTCCCTCCCGGCCACTGTGAGGAAGAGAGAATTCTGCATCAAGCTACTTGGAGTCAATACTGACCAACCTAATGCACAAGTCCAACTTGTCATGATGAACCACCTTTGTCAACATAACAGCCATATTTTTGTCAGTAAGAATCTTCTTCAGCATCTTCAGCTTTTCTTCTACTATAGAACATAACCAATGATATCTCACATCAATGTGTTGTGTGGAGCACGGGACATGGAATTCTTACTCAGGTCCATCGCACTCTAACTGTCACAGAATACCACGTACTATTTTTGTTTTAGACCCAACTCTTGAAGAAACCTCTTCATCCATAACATCTCCTTTCCATCTTCGACAACAGTAATATACTCAGCTTTAGTGGTGGAGAGGGCAACACACTTCTGCAATATAGACTGCTAAGACACAGCTTCCCCTGCAAAAGTGAACAAATACCCTAAAGCAGATTTCCTACTATTAAGACATCCTGCCATATCGGAATCTATATACCTTTCAAGAATCGGTCCTAAGCCTCCAAAACTCAAACACTATTTTGAAGTACCCTGATATATCTGAAGATCCACTTCATTACTTCCCTATGAACTATTCTTGGATTTGAAAGAAACCTGCTCACAACAACCATAGCATAAGCAATATCTGTCCTGGTGCAAACTATGGCATACATCAAAGACCAACCAACAGAGGATTAAGGAATAGAAGACATCTCCTCTATCACTTTCTTGGTCACAGGACAAGACTGTTTACTTAATTTGAAATGTAAGGCAAGGGGTATGTGTTATGCTCGGGATTAAATCACTAGCATAAGCTAAGTAAAATTGAGATAGATGAGAGTATGAGATGAGAAAGAAGTAAATTAAGATGAGAAATTAGAGAAATAGGGATAAGAAATAGAAGAGTTAGATGTGAGAGAGAATGTTTGATCTTAAAAGAGACAATTGTTTGATATTTTGATTGAATGAATCTGAAAATTACAGCTGACTACTACTTATAGGCAAACTAAGCAAGCAATACAATGAACCTAGACCAAACTACTAACTGACCTCAGCTAGAAAAATATCTAAACAAACAAAATATCTTCTAACTAACTCCTAAAGTAGTTTGGCGTCAATTACAACTAACAAGCTAACCCTGAACTGCTGATAACCGAAGCAATGCCATTGCAGCTTATTACAATGCAGATTACAACCATTACAATGCAGCTAAGGAAAGCAATATACCAAGCTATTACATCACTTACTAAACTGATCAACAACTAATCAGCATTATAACAGCAACGGCAGCAACGAACAGCAACAACAGAACAACGCAGCAGCTCAATAGCAAAAAACAGCAACTCATTAGTAATAGCAGCCCCCTTAGATCCTCATCAAGCCCGGATCATAACATTCCCTTCCCCTTGAGAACATTCTTGTCCTCAAGAATGCAACTAAGGATCTTCCATGCCTCGCAGTGTAACTCTAGACTTTTGGCATTCAAAGGACACAGTTTGCTTAACATAATCGAAAGACACCGGGTTGAACGAACGCATCATATCCAGTCCTAGCACCATATCACATCCACCCAAGGGAAGGACTCTGAAATCATATGTGAACTGATGCTCCTCCATAGACCACTCAAAAGCTCGGCATTTGCTCTGAGTAAGGATAGAGTTTCCCTCTGCCACGGTCACTGCTAAGGGATGAATCTTAATCACCTCGTGTCCCACTTTCTTCACTAACTTAGGATCAATAAAACTGTGTGTGCTACCACTGTTAATCAAGATGACAATAGATCGCGTGCCTGCTTTTCCTTTGATCTTGATTGTGTTATGAACTCCTTGCCCCGTCAAAGCTTTCAAGGAAATCTCCACCTCATCCTCAATGAAAAGTTCTTGATCAGAATCCTCATTTTCAACATCGGTCCTATCACTATCAAACTGCCCTTCAATGATAACTCCGCTAACGGTCATGAGGAATTTAGAATTACATTTATTGCCAATTTTATAAGGCTGACGTCACTTAAAACAGAGCCTTTGAGGCCTCTTCTCTAAGGTATTCTTCTCAAAGGTGCGGTTCACTTGGGGTTCATCTCCCCCTTTTTGATGTTGTTGGAAGCTTTCTCCTCGATGTTTTGGCCCATCATTGGTTGATAGAACTGTGGCATCAAACAACTTCACTTTTGCATAAGCTTTGGATAAGGAAGTAGGACCACCTGCCTTCACCAAATTCTTGATTTTAGGCTTTAATCCACTGATGAAGCTCGAGACATAAAAGGACTCAGGGGCTTGAGGATCAACAGTTATCATACTTGCTCTAAGATTCTCAAACTGTAGCATGTCCTCCTTCACCGTGGTAACTTGAATCACCTTGTTGAAGCATCAACTATGTCACTAGAATCTTCATCACCATAATGTTCACAAAGCTCCATCAAAAATTCAGTCCAAGTTAACGTAGAATTACTTTTAAATAGACTTTAGAGCCAAACTTCATAATCTCCTTGAAGATAAACCGCAGCCAATTCTACCTTTTGTTCATCGGGAATGGAATAGAAGTGGAAGTAACGCTCACATCTCCTTAACTAAGACAAAATTCTCAATTTGTACTCTTGGTTGTCTAAAGCCATTGCCTCTATTACCCATAGTAACTTCATTGCCATGGTTAGGGCCAATTTCAAAGGAATTTTGTCTTTGGAAATGCAGCTGATCTGGAGGCCGAACCATTTGTTCCGTAAGCAAACAAGCAGGTCGCGTGTAATGTGGATCAAGTGGATGCTCAAGGGGTCCTGAATTTTCATTACTTGATCTGATCTTTACTGCAGGATCTGGTGGACGACTTGGAGGATCTGGAGGGCGATCCTTCTGACCAAAATTCATGCTCGAAGACCGAATTTGCTCTTGATCCAATGATTGTTCATGCGGACTGACAGTTCTTTCAACTTCAGGAACCTGATTCTGAGGTCTAACATCTTCAGATTGAAGCTAAACTTGAGGACCATTTCGTGAATCCCCTGCAACATTTAACACCTGAGGATTCACCTCCTTAAAAGATCGCCTCAGCTAGCTCATTGGTAAAAGAGGTGCAGGACCTAATGTCACATTTTGTTTATGCAATTGGTTGCGCAACTCAGTGAACTTCTCTTCCAAGTTCTGTGATTGTTGGTTCAACCGATTAATCTGAGCTGCAATCTTGGCATCGACTTGCTGAGAATGCAAATTAAACCTCTCAATGAAGTCCTGCTCTAGCTCCTTCAACATGATGCGCATTCGAACATCATTCCTTTGCTCGGTTTCCAGCACAGTCTGATTGACCTGCGCTATTTGCGCCACAATGCTGCCAATTGAGCACTCACTCCATCCCCATTGCTTGCTTATGGTACACTTTCTGTATTACCTCCAACCACCTCTGCATATGATGGATTGGCTGCTGCTCGAGCAGCTGCAGCTCTTATGGTAACTCCACCAGTTAACACCATTGCATTAGACTCCATTCACAAATTCAACAGCAAGTGATCACAATTTCCTGATTGATTACAAATCTAAACTGATCTTGATCTAATTGTCCTTAACTAATCTGAATCTACTAGAATCTGAACTTGATCAGCTAATTTTGAGCTAAATCAGCACTGAATATTTTTTTTTTTAATTTTCTTTTGATTACGCACTTGATTGGAAGCCAAACGAGGCTCTGATACCAATTGTTGTGCTCGGGATTGAATCACGAGCATAAGCTAAGTAAAATTGAGATAGATGAGAGTATGAGATGAGAAAGAAGTGAATTAAGATGAGAAATTAGAGAAATAGGGATGAGAATTAGAAGAGTTAGATGAGAGAGGGAAGGTTTGATCTCAAAAGAGACATTTGTTTGATATTTTGATTGAATGAATATAAAAATTACTGCTGACTACTACTTATAGGCAAACTAAGCAAGCAATACAATGAACCTAGACCAAACTACTAACTGACCTTAGCTTGAAAAATATCTAAACAACCAAAATATCTTGTAACTGACTCCTAAAGTAGTTTGGCGCCAATTACAACTAACAACCTAACCCTGACCTGCTGCCAACCGAAGCAATGCCAATGCAGCTTATTACAATGCAGACTACAACCATTACAATGCGGCTAAGACAGCAATATACCAAGCTATTACATCACTTACTAAACTAATCAACAATTAATCAGCATTATAACAGCAACGGCAGCAACGAACAGCAACAACAGAACAACGCAGCAGCTCAATAGCAAAAAGCAGCAGTAAAACGCAGCTCATAGCAGCCCCCTTAGATCCTCATCAAGCCCAGATCATAACATTCCCTTCCCCTTGAGAACATTCTTGTCCTCAAGAATGCAATTAATGATCTTCTATGCCTCGCAGTGTAACTCTTGACTTTTGGCATTCAAAGGACACAGTTTGCTTAACATAATCGAAAGACACCGAGTGGAAAGAACGCATCCAATCCACTCCTAGGACCATATCACATCCACCCAAGGGAAGGAATCAGAAATCATATGTGAACTGATGCTCCTCAATAGACCTCTCAAAAGCTCGGCATTTGCTCTGAGTAAGGATCGAGTTTCCCGCTGCCACGGTCACTGCTAAGGGATGAATCTTAATCACCTCGTGTCCCACCTTCATCACTAACTTAGGATCAATAAAACTGTGTGTGCAACCACTGTTAATCAAGATGACAATAGATCGCGTGCCTACTTTTCCTTTGATCCGGATTGTGTTATGAACTCCTTGCCCCGTCAAAGCTTTCAAGGAAATCTCCACCTCATCCTCAATGAAAAGTTCTTGATCAGTATCCTCATTTTCAACTTCGGTCCCATCACTATTGAACTTCCTTTCAATGTTAACTCCTCTAACGGTCATGAGGAATTTAGGATTACATTTATTGCTAATTTTATAAGGCTGACGTCACTTAAAACAGAGCCTTTGAGGCCTCTTCTCAAAGGTATTCTTCTCAAAGGTGCGGTTCACTTTGGGTTCATCTCCCCCTTATTGATGTTGTTGGAAGCTTTCTCCTCGATGTTTTGGCCCATCATTGGTTGATAAAACTGTGGCCTCAAACAACTTCGCCTTTGCATAAGCTTTGGATAAGGAAGTAGGACCACTTGCCTTCACCTAATTCTTGATTTTAGACTTTAATCCACTGATGAAGCTCGAGATATAAAAGGACTCTGGGGCTTGAGGATAAACAGTTATCATACTTGCTCTAAGATTCTCAAACCGTGTCATGTACTCCTTCACCGTTGTAACTTGAATCACCTTGTTGAAGCTATCAACTATGTCACTAGAATCTTCATCACCATAGCGTTCACAAAGCTCCATCATAAATTCAGTCCAAGTTAACGTAGAATTACTTTTCAATAGACTACAGAGCCAAACTTCATGATCTCCTTGAAGATAAACCGCAGCCAATTCTACCTTTAGTTCATCGGGAATGGAATAGAAGTGGAAGTAACGCTCACATCTTTTTAACCAAGTCAAAATTCTCAATTTGTACTCTTTGTTGTCTAAAGCCAGTGCCTCTATTACCCGTAGTAACATCAGTGCTATGGTTAAGACCAATTTCAAACGAATTTTGTCTTTGGAAATGTAGCAGATCTGGAGGCCGAACCATTTGTTCCCTAAGCAAAAAGGCAGGTCGCGTGTAATGTGGATCAAGTGGATGCTCAAGGTCCTGAATTTTCATTACTTGATCTGATCTGTACTGCAGGATCTGGTGGACGCCCTGAAGGATCTGGAGGGTGATCTTTCTGACCAAAAGTCATGCTCGGAGATCGAATTTGCTCTTGATCCAATGATTGTTCATGCGGACTGACGGTTCTTTCAACTTCAAGAACCTGATTCTGAGGTCTAACATCTTCAGATTGAAGCTAAACTTGAGTACCATCTCGTGAATCCCCTGCAGCATTTAACACCTGAGGATTCACCTCCTTAAAAGATCGCCTCAGCTGGCTCATTGGTAAAGGAGGTGCAGGACCTAATGTCACATTTTGTTTATCCAATTGGTTGCGCAACTTAGTGAACTTCTCTTTCAAGTTCTGTGATTGTTGGTTCAACCGATCTGTGATCTTATCCTCCGACACTTGAGCTTGTTGATTCACATGTTAAGTTACTAATTCCTCCAATTGCTGCTTGTGTTGATTAATCTGAGCTGCAATCTTGGCATCGACTTGCTTGGAGTGCAAATTAAACCTCTCAATGAAGTCCTACTCTAGCTCCTTCAACATGAGGCACATTCGAACATCATTCCTTTGCTTGGTTGCTAGCACAGTCTGATTGACCTGCGCTATTTGCACCACCAATGCTGCCAATTGAGCACTCACTCCATCTCCATTGCTTGCTTGCGGTACACTTTCTGTATTACCTCCAACCACCTCTGCATATGATGGATTGGCTGCTGCTCGAGCAGCTGCAGCTTTTGTGGTAACTCCACCAGTTAACACCATTGCATTGGACTCCATTCACAAATTCAACCGCAAGTGATCACAATTTCCTGATTGAATAAAAATCTGAACTGATCTTGATCTAATTGTCCTTAACTAATCTGAATCTACTAGAATCTGAACTTGATCAGCTAATTTTGAGCTAAATCAACACTGAATTTTTTTTTTATTTTCTTTTGATTACGCACTCGATTGGAAGCCAAACGAGGCTCTGATACCAATTGTTGGGCTCGGGATTGAATCACGAGCATAAGCTAAGTAAAATTGAGATAGATGAGAGTATGAGATGAGAAAGAAGTGAATTAAGATGAGAAATTAGAGAAATAGGGATGAGAAATAGAAGAGTTAGATGAGAGAGAGAAGGTTTGATCTCAAAAGAGACATTTGTTTGATATTTTGATTGAATGAATATGAAAATTACAGCTGACTACTACATATAGGCAAACTAAGCAAGCAATACAATGAACCTAGACCAAACTACTAACCGACCTCAGCTAGAAAAATATCTAAACAACCAAAATATCTTGTAACTAACTCCTAAAGTAGTTTGGCGCCAAATACAACTAACAACATAACCCTGACCTGCTGCTAACCGAAGCAATGCCGCTGCAGCTTATTACAATGCTGGCTCCAACCATTACAATGCAGCTAAGGAAAGCAATATACCAAGCTATTACATCACTTACTAAACTAAACAACAACTAATCAGCATTATAACACCAACGGCAGTAATGAACAGCAACAACATAACAATGCAGCTGCTCAATAGCAACATAACAGCAACTAAAATGCAGCTCATTAGTAATAGCAGCCCCCTTAGATCCTCATCAAGCCCGGATCATAACATTCCATTCCCCTTGAGAACATTCTTGTCCTCAAGAATGCAACTAATGATCTTCCATGCCTCGCAGTGTAACTCTAGACTTTTGGCATTCAAAGGACACAGTTTGCTTAACATAATCGAAAGACACCGGGTTGAACAAACGCATCCAATCCAGTCCTAGCACCATATCACATCCACCCAAGGGAAGGACTCTGAAATCATAAGTGAACTGACGCTCCTCCATAGACCACTCAAAAGCTCGGCATTTGCTCTGACTAAGAATAGAGTTTCCATCCGCCACGGTAACTGCTAAGGGATGAATCTTAATCTCCTCGTGTCCCACTTTCTTCACTAACTTAGGATCAATAAAACTGTGTGTGCTACCACTGTTAATCAAGATGACAATAGATCGCGTGCCTGCTTTTCCTTTGAGCCTGATTGTGTTATGAACTCCTTGCCCCGTCAAAGCTTTCAAGGAAATCTCCACCTCATCCTCAATGAAAAGTTCTTGATCAGTATCCTCATTTTCAACATCGGTCCCATCACTTTCGAACTTCCCTATAATGTTAACTCCTCTAATGGTCATGAAGAATTTAGGATTACGTTTATTGCCAATTTCATAAGGCTGACGTCACTTAAAACAGAGCCTTTGAGGCCTCTTCTCAAAGGTATTCTTCTCAAAGGTGCGGTTCACTTTGGGTTCATCTCCCCCTTTTTGATGTTGTTGGAAGCTTTCTCCTCGATGTTTTGGCCCATCATTGGTTGATAAAACTGTGGCCTCGAAAAACTTTGCCTTTGCATAAGCTTTGGATAAGGAAGTAGGACCACTTGCCTTCACCAAATTCTTGATTTTAGACTTTAATCCACTGATGAAGCTCGAGACATAAAAGGACTCTGGGGCTTGAGGATAAACAGTTATCATACTTGCTCTAAGATTCTCAAGTCGTGTCATGTACTCCTTCACCGTGGTAACTTGAATCACCTTGTTGAAGCTATCAACTATGTCACTAGAATCTTCATCACCATAGCGTTCACAAAGCTCCATCTTAAATTCAGTCCAAGTTAACGTGGAATTACTTTTCAATAGACTATAGAGCCAAACTTCATGATCTCCATGACGATAAACCACAGCAAATTCTACCTTTAGTTCATTGGGAATGGAATAGAAGTGGAAGTGACGCTCACATCTCCTTAACCAAGACAAAATTCTCAATTTGTACTCTTGGTTGTCTAAAGCCATTGCCTCTATTACCCATAGTAACTTCAGTGCTATGGTTAGGACCAATTTCAAAGGAATTTTGTCTTTGGAAATGCAGCTAATCTGGAGGCCGAACCATTTGTTCCCTAAGCAAACAGGCAGGTCGCGTGTAATGTGGATCAAGTGGATGCTCAAGGGGTCCTGAATTTTCATTACTTGATCTGATCTGTACTGCTGGATCTGGTGGACGACTTGAAGGATCTGGAGGTGATCCTTCTAACAAAAATTCATGCTCGAAGATCGAATTTGCTCTTGATCCAATGATTGGTCATGCGGACTGACAGTTCTTTCAACTTCAGGAACCTGATTCTGAGGTCTAACATCTTCAGATTGAAGCTAAACTTGAGGACCATCTAGTGAATCCCCTGCAGCATTTAACACCTGAGGATTCACCTCCTTAAAAGATCGGCTCAGCTGGCTCATTGGTAAAAGAGGTGCAGGACCTAATGTCACATTTTGTTTATCCAATTGGTTACGCAACTCAATGAACTTCTCTTCCATGTTCTGTGATTGTTGGTTCAACCGATCTGTGATCCTATCCTCCAACACTTGAACTTGCTGATTCACATGTTGAGATACTAATTCCTCTTATTGCTGCTTGTGTTGATTAATCTGAGCTGCAATCTTAGCATCGACTTGCTGAGAGTGCAAATTAAACCTCTCATTGAAGTCCTGCTCTAGCTCCTTCAACATGAGGCGCATTCGAACATCATTCCTTTGCTCGGTTTCAAGCACAGTCTGATTAACCTGCGCTATTTGCACCACCAATGCTGCCAATTGAGCACTCACTCCATCTCCATTGCTTGCTTGCCGTACACTTTCTATATTACCTCCAACCACCTCTGCATATGATGGATTGGCTGCTGCTCGAGCAGCTGCAGCTCTTGTGGTAACTCCACCAGTTAACACCATTGCATTGGACTCCATTCACAAATTCAACCGCAAGTGATCACAATTTCCTAATTGAATACATATCTGAACTGATCTTGATCTAATTGTCCTTAACTAATCTAAATCTACTAGAATCTGAACTTGATTAGCTAATTTTGAGCTAAATCAGCACTGAATATTTTTTTCAATTTTCGTTTGATTATGCGCTCGATTGGAAGCCAAACGAGGCTTTGATACCAATTGTTGTGCTCGGGATTGAATCACGGGCATAAGCTAAGTAAAATTGAGATAGATGAGAGTATGAGATGAGAAAGAAGCGAATTAAGATGAGAAATTAGAGAAATAGGGATGAGAAATAGATGAGTTAGATGAGGGAGAGAAGGTTTGATCTCAAAAGAGACATTTGTTTGATATTTTGATTGAATGAATCTGAAAATTATAGCTGACTACTACTTATAGGCAAACTAAGCAAGCAATACAATGAACCTAGACCAAACTACAAACCAGCCTCAGCTAGAAAAATATCTAAACAAACAAAATATCTTCTAACTAACTCCTAAAGTAGTTTGGCGCCAATTACAACTAACAACCTAACCCTGACCTGCTGCTAACCGAAGCAATGCCACTGTAGCTTATTATAATGCAGACTACAACCATTACAATGCAGCTAAGGAAAGTAATATACCAAGCTATGCCATCACTTACAAAACTAATCAACAACAAATCAGCATTATAACAGCAACGGCAGCAACGAACAGCAACAACAGAACAATGCAGCAGCTCAATAGCAAAAAACAGCAACTAAAACGCAGCTCATTAGAAATAGCAGCCCCCTTAGATCCTCATCAAGCCCAGATCATAACATTCCCCTCCCCTTGAGAACATTCTTGTCCTCAAGAATGCAACTAATGATCTTCCATGCCTCTCAGTGCAACTATAGACTTTTGGCATTCAAAGGACACAGTTTGCTTAACATAATCGAAAGACACCGGGTTGAACGAACGCATCCAATCCACTCCTAGCACCATATCACATCCACCCAAGGGAAGGACTCTGAAATCATATGTGAACTGATGCTCCTCCATAGACCACTGAAAAGCTCGGCATTTGCTCTGAGTAAGGATAGAGTTTCCATCTGCCACGGTCACTGCTAAGGGATGAGTCTTAATCACCTCGTGTCCCACTTTCTTCACTAACTTAGGATCTATAAAACTGTGTGTCACTGTTAATCAAGATGACAATAGATCACGCGCCTGCTTTTCCTTTGATCCTGATTGTGTTATGAACTCCTTGCCCCGTCAAAGCTTTCAAGGAAATCTCCACCTCATCCTCAATGAAAAGTTCTTGATCAGAATCCTCATTTTCAACATCGGTCCTATCACTATCAAACTGCCCTTCAATGTTAACTCCTCGAACGGTCATGAGGAATTTAGGATTACATTTATGGCCAATTTGCATAAGGCTGACGTCACTTAAAATAGAGCCTTTGAACCCTCTTCTCAAAGGTGCGGTTCACTTTGGGTTCATCTCCCCCTTTTTGATGTTGTTGGAAGCTTTCTCCTCGATGTTTTGGCCCATCATTGGTTGATAGAACTGTAGCCTCAAACAACTTCGCCTTTGCATAAGCTTTGGATAAGGAAGTAGGACCACTTGCCTTCACAAAATTCCTGATTTTAGGCTTTAATCCACTGATGAAGCTCGAGACATAAAAGGACTCTGGGGCTTGAGGATAAACAGTTATCATACTTGCTCTAAGATTCTCAAACCGCGTCATGTACTCCTTCACCGTTGTAACTTGAATCACCTTGTTGAAGCTATCAACTATGTCACTAGAGTCTTCATCACCATAGCGTTCACAAAGCTCCATCATAAATTCAGTCCAAGTTAACGTAGAATTACTTTTTAGTAGACTATAGAACCAAATTTCATTATCTCCTTGAAGATAAACCGCAGCCAATTCTACCTTTTGTTCATCGGGAATGGAATAGAAGTGGAAGTAACACTCACATCTCCTTAACCGCCACAAAATTCTCAATTTGTACTCTTGGTGGTCTAAAGCCATTGCCTCTATTACCCATAGTAACTTCATTGCTATGGTTACGACCAATTTCAAAGGAATTTTGTCATTGGAATTGCAGCTACTCTGGAGGCCGAACCATCTGTTCCCTAAGCAAACAGGCAGGTCGCGTGTAATGTGGATCAAGTGGATGCTCAAGGGGTCCTGAATTTTCATTACTTGATTTGATCTGTACTGCAGGATCTGGGGGACGACTTGAAGGATCTGGAGGTGATCCTTCTAACCAAAATTCATGCTCGAAGATCGAATTTGCTCTTGATCCAATGATTGTTCATGCGGACTGACAGTTCTTTCAACTTCAGGAACCTGATTCTGGGGTCTAACATCTTCAAATTGAAGCTAAACTTGAGGACCATCTCGTGAATCCCCTGCAGCATTTAACACCTGAGGATTCACCTCCTTAAAAGATCGCCTCAACTGGCTCATTGGTAAAAGAGGTGCAGGACCTAATGTCACATTTTGTTTATCCAATTGGTTACGCAAATCAGTGAACTTCTCTTCCAAGTTCTGTGATTGTTGGTTCAACCGATCTGTGATCCTATCCTCCAACACTTGAGCTTGCTGATTCACGTGTTAAGTTACCAATCTCTCCAATTGCTACTTGTGTCGATTAATCTGAGCTGCAATCTTGTCATCGACTTGCTGAGAATGCAAATTAAACCTCTCAATGAAGTCCTGCTCTAGCTCCTTCAACATGAGGCGCATTCGAACATCATTCCTTTGCTCGGTTTCAAGCACAGTCTGATTAACCTGCGCTATTTGCGCCACCAATGCTGCCAATTGAGCACTCACTCCATCTCCATTGCTTGCTTGCCGTACACTTTCTATATTACCTCCAACCACCTCTGCATATGATGGATTGGCTGCTGCTCGAGCAGCTGCAGCTCTTGTGGTAACTCCACCAGTTAACACCATTGCATTGGACTCCATTCACAAATTCAACCGCAAGTGGTCACAATTTCCTAATTGAATACAAATTTGAACTGATCTTGATCTAATTGTCCTTAACTAATCTAAATCTACTAGAATCTGCACTTGATCAGCTAATTTTGAGCTAAATCAGCACTGAATATTTTTTTTCAATTTTCGTTTGATTATGCACTCGATTGGAAGCCAAACGAGGCTCTGATACCAAATGTTATGCTCGGGATTGAATCACGAGCATAAGCTAAGTAAAATTGAGATAGATGAGAGTATGAGATGAGAAAGAAGTGAATTAAGATGAGAAATTAGAGAAATAGGGATGAGAAATAGATGAGTTAGATGAGGGAGAGAAGGTTTGATCTCAAAAGAGACATTTGTTTGATATTTTGATTGAATGAATCAGAAAATTATAGCTGACTACTACTTGTAGGCAAACTCAGCAAGCAATACAATGAACCTAGACCAAATTACAAACCAGCCTCAGCTAGAAAAATATCTAAACAAACAAAATATCTTCTAACTAACTTAGTTTGGCGCCAATTACAAATAACAACCTAACCCTGACCTTCTGCTAACCGAAGCAATGCCACTATAGCATATTATAATGCAGACTACAACCATTACAATGCAGCTAAGGAAAGCAATATACCAAGCTATGCCATCACTTACTAAACTAATCAACAACAAATCAGCATTATAACACCAACGGCAGCAACGAACAGCAACAACCGAACAATGCAGCAGCTTAATAGCAAAAAACAGCAACTAAAACGCAGCACATTAGAAATAGCAGCCCCCTTAGATCCTCATCAAGCCCAGATCAAAACATTCCCTTCCCCTTGAGAACATTGTTGTCCTCAAAAATGCAACTAATGATCTTCCATGCCTCTCAGTGTAAATATAGACTTTTGGCATTCAAAGGACACAGTTTGCTTAACATAATCGAAAGACACCGGGTTGAATGAACGCATCTAATCCAGTCCTAGCACCATATCACATCCACCCAAGGGAAGGACTCTGAAATCATATGTGAACTGATGCTCCTCCATAGACCACTGAAAAGCTTGGCATTTGCTCTGAGTAAGGATAGAGTTTCCATCTGCCACGGTCACTGCTAAGGGATGAGTCTTAATCCCCTCGTTTCCCACTTTCTTCACTAACTTAGGATCAATAAAACTGTGTGTCACTGTTAATCAAGATGACAATAGATCACGCGCCTGCTTTTCCTTTGATCTTGATTGTGTTATGAACTCCTTGCCCCGTCAAAGCTTTCAAGGAAATCTCCACCTCATCCTCAATGAAAAGTTCTTGATCAGAATCCTCATTTTCAACATCGGTCCTATCACTATCAAACTGCCCTTCAATGTTAACTCCTCTAATAGTCATGAGGAATTTAGGATTACATTTATGGCCAATTTGCATAAGGCTGACGTCACTTAAAACAGAGCCTTTGAAGCCTCTTCTCAAAGGTATTCTTCTCAAAGGTGTGGTTCACTTTGGGTTCATCTCCCCCTTTTTGATGTTGTTGGAAGCTTTCTCCTTGATGTTTTGGCCCATCATTGGTTGATGAAACTGCAGCCTCAAACAACTTCGCCTTTGCATAAGCTTTGGATAAGGAAGTAGGACCACTTGCCTTCACCAAATTCCTGATTTTAGACTTTAATCCACTGATGAAGCTCGAGATATAAAAGGACTCTGGGGTTTGAGGATAAACAGTTATCATACTTGCTCTAAGATTCTCAAACCGCGTCATGTACTCCTTCACCGTTGTAACTTGAATCACCTTGTTGAAGCTATCAACTATGTCACTAGAATCTTCATCACCATAGCGTTCACAAAACTCCTTCATAAATTCAGTCCAAGTTAACGTAGAATTACTTTTCAATAGACTATAGAAACAAATTTCATGATCTCCTTGAAGATAAACCCTAGCCAATTCTACCTTTTGTTCATCGGGAATGGAATAGAAGTGGAAGTAACGCTCACATCTCCTTAACCAACACAAAATTCTCAATTTGTACTCTTGGTTGTCTAAAGCCATTGCCTCTATTACCCATAGTAACTTCATTGCTATGGTTACGACCAATTTCAAAGGAATTTTGTCTTTGGAAATGCAGCTGATCTGGAGGCCGAACCATCTGTTCCCTAAACAAACAGGCAGGTCGCGTGTAATGTGGATCAAGTGGTTGCTCAAGGGGTCCTGAATTTTCATTACTTGATCTGATCTATACTACAGGATCTGGTGGACAACCTGAAGGATCTGGAGGGTGATCCTTCTGACCAAAATTCATGCTCGAAGATCGAATTTGCTCTTGATCAAATGATTGTTTATGCAAATTGACAGTTCTTTCAACTTCAGGAACCTGATTCTGAGGTCTTACATCTTCAGGTTGAAGCTAAACTTGAGGACCATCTCGTGAATCCCCTGCAGCATTTAACACCTGAGGATTCACCTCCTTAAAAGATCGCCTCAGCTGGCTCATTGGTAAAAGTGGTGTAGGACCTAATGTCACATTTTGTTTATCCAATTGGTTGCGCAAATTAGTGAACTTCTTTTCCAAGTTCTGTGATTGTTGGTTCAACCGATCTGTGATTTTATCGTCCAACACTTGAGCTTGCTGATTCACATGTTCAGTTACAAATTCCTCCAATTGCTGCTTGTGTTGATTAATCTGAGCTGTAATCTTGGCATCGATTTCCTGAGAGTGCAAATTAAACCTCTCAATGAAGTCCTACTCTAGCTCCTTCAACATGAGGCACATTCGAACATCATTCCTTTGCTCAGTTTCTAGCACAGTCTAATTAACCTGCACTATTTGCGCCACCAATGCTACCAATTGAGCACTCACTCCATCTCCATTGCTTGCTTGCGGTACACATTCTGTATTACCTCCAACCACCTCTGCATATGATGGATTAGCTGCTGCTCGAGCAACTGCAGCTCTTGTGGTAACTCCACCAGTTAACACCATTGCATTGGACTCCACAAATTCAACCGCAAGTGATCACAATTTCCTGATTGAATACAAATTTGAACTGATCTTGATCTAAT
The DNA here is from genome assembly GCA_018398585.1 of Simmondsia chinensis. NCBI lineage: Eukaryota > Viridiplantae > Streptophyta > Magnoliopsida > Caryophyllales > Simmondsiaceae > Simmondsia > Simmondsia chinensis. Next base: position 3,436,683 of record JAGTTD010000026.1, on the reverse strand, counting down.
TGTCCTTAACTAATCTGAATCTACTAGAATCTGAACTTGATTAGCTAATTTTGAGCTAAATCAGCACTGAATATTTTTTTTCAATTTTCATTTGATTACGCACTCGATTGGAAGCCAAACGAGGCTCTGATACCAATTGTTGTGCTCGGGATTGAATCACGAGCATAAGCTAAGTAAAATTGAGATAGATGAGAAAGAAGTGAATTAAGATGAGAAATTAGAGAAATAGGGATGAGAAATAGAAGAGTTAGATGAGAGAGAGAAGGTTTGATCTCAAAGGAGACATTTGTTTGATATTTTGATTGAATGAATCTAAAAATTACAGGTGACTAGTACTTATAGACAAACTAACAAGCAATACAATGATCCTAGACCAAACTACTAACCAACCTCAGCTAGAAAAATATCTAAACAACCAAAATATCTTCTAACTAACTCCTAAAGTAGTTTGGCGTCAATTACAACTAACAACCTAACCCTCACCTGCTGCTAACTGAAGCAATGCCACTGCAACTTATTACAATGCAGACTACAACCATTACATGCAGCTAAGGAAAGAAATATACCAAGCTATTACATCACTTACTAAACTAATCAACAACTAATCGGCATTATAACAGCAACGGCAGCAACGAACACCACCAACAGAACAATGCAGCAGCTCAATAGCAACATAACAGCAACTAAAACGCAGCTCATTAGTAATAGCAGCCCCCTTAGATCCTTATCAAGCCCAGATCATAACAGTATGCTAACTGGTTTAACAGTCTTTATATTGAACCAATCAAGCACCCCTTCAACATACTTTTCTTGTGACAACCACAACTTTCTAGCTTCTTTACCACGAGTAATCTCCATATCCAAATTCTGCTTTGCTTGACCAAGGTCTTTCATTTCAAAAGACTTTGGCAACTCCTCTTTAAGCCTTCGAATCATATCTGCATCTTGACCAACAATTAGCATATAATCAATATAAAGCAGTAAAATGATAAAATTACCCCCAGAGAGTTTTCTTATATACACACAGTAATCTGTAGCTATTCTCTTGTACCCTTGACCCACCATAAGGAATCAAACTTCTTGTACCACTGCCTAGGAGCTTGTTTCAAACCACATAAGCTCTTTTTCGATCTGCAAACTAATTGCCCTTTATCCTAAATTTCATATCCTTCAGGCTGCTTTATGTAGATCTCCTCTTGCAAGACACCATGGAGAAATGCAATCTTCACTTCTGATTGTTCAAACTCAATATTCACACCAGCTGCCATACTTAACACCACTCAAATGGAACTCATCTTCACAACTAGAGCAAAGATCTCATCAAAACCAATCCCTTTCTTCATATTGAAGCCTTTTACCACCAACCGTGCCATATGTTTCACAACTTGATCACCATGCTTTTTCAGCTTAAATATCCATTTGTTCGAAAGTGCTTTTCTGCTCTTAGAAAGCTCAATCAACTCATAGGTTCCGTTCTTCTCTAAGGAGTTCGTCTCTTCCTTCATTGCTTTCACCTAGCTATCTTCGTCTTCATAAATCTGCACTTCTTGGTAGCTCTTTGACTCCCTTTCATCAGTATGATGAATGTAATCAGAACTGGAATACCTTGTAGGTGGCCAAAGCTCTTTACCAAACCTCCTCACCTGAGGCTTTGCAGTCATTGGTTGGGGGTTCCCCTTGCTCAACACCATCTTTACCTGGCGCATTATCAATAAAAGTAACAAAATATCTATTTCCTCCTAGAGACTCCATCTCAATAGGACCACATAAATCAGAATGTATCAAATCAAGTTTATTTCGTTTTCGTTTTAGCTATTTGCAAAAACTGACTCTATGATGCTTATCTAACAAATAATCATCACAAGGGTTCAGTGACTTACCTACAAATGAAGGAATGAGGGATTCTTAAGCTAATATTTGCAACTCTTTCTCACTCATATGAGCTAGCCGTATGTGCCACAATTCGGTGAAATAACATACTCGACCGCATTCATTTCACCACCACACTGTCACACGTGTCTTGATAGTGAACAACAAAGCTTTGATGTGGCTACTATCAGTGACCCCTTGGTAAGCTTCCATTTTCCAATCACCAAGATGATGAATATAACCTTATTTGTATAGAACATTCAAAGAAATCAGATTAAGGTACAATTCAAGAATATGTTGCACATTCTTTAAAGTAACAATGCAACCAGTATTAGTCTGTACATGGATATCTCTAATCTCAATGACCTTAGCAAGACTATTGTTGCCCATTTTGACACTACCAAAGTCACTTGCTTTGTACATAGAAAAATACTCTCTCTTGGGAACACAATGATAAGAAGCACCAGAATCTACAATCAATTCAACATCAGGATCACTTATATGATTGCACTCGCCCTGAGTACAAAACAATTTTCCTTCTTCAGAAGAAAACAATCTCCCTTCAGGTGTCTAGTCTTATGACAAAACCAACACTCTGGTTTTTTCTTCTTGACTTAAACCTGCCCCGGGACTTACCATGCCCTTTAGGCCGTTACTCTTACTTCTACCTCGGTTCTCAATAACAAGTGCCTGTGCATCAAGACCCATTTGTTTTCTTCTCATCTCTTCATTGAACAAGCAGTCTTTAACTGCACTCACGGACAATTTCCATCCGGAGCTGAGTTATTAATAGTTACCACCAAGGTCTCCCAATTGTCCGGTAGAGAACTTAAAAGGAACAAAGCCTGCAACTCATCATCAAGAATAATCTTCATGACATTCAACTGAGTTATAACATCCTGAAATTCATTCAAGTGTTCGGTCATAGATCGTCCCTCCTTCAATTTCAAGTTGACCAACTTCTTAATTAGAAACGCCTTATTTTGCGAAGTCTTTCTCTGATACCGACTCTCTAAACCTTTCCATAATGTCTCGGCATTAGTCTCTTGTGATATATGGTGAACAACATTGAAATCTACCCACTGTCTAATTGTACCAACAATATTTCTATTTAGTTTATCCCATTCTTTAACTGTCATTTTTCCGACCTACCACTAATACCCTCAATCGGATTATGTAAATCTTTACAATAAAGTAGGTCTTCCATCAACGGCTTCAAAATTGAATAATTTTCACCGGTCAATTTTATCATCATACTATTAATAGTACCATCCATTATTATTCACCCTAATAATGAACCTTAGCTCTGATACCATTTTGTTGCGGTCTAGACACCTTAATCCGAATTCAATCAACCATTCAAGCCACTAAGCAACGCATGGGAAATCACTAGTTAACAATAATAGTTAACGATTAGTAGTTAGCCGTTAAGCAATTTGAGTAGAGCTGTGCAAGGTGGCATTTTGAGTGGCCAAAATGCTAATGCTATCTAAAATACTTCTAGAAAAGCTGCCACCAAACCCGCAGTACAAGTTGGTCCATTCCGAAGCTTTCTATTGCAGTTTTCTAATTGTAAGTGCAGGGTTTAGAGGTTCTCAGAGAAGTAAGCTTATTTGATGGAATATAAGGAGTTTTGATTGTGTTAGGACTGAGAAATGTTTCTTATTGCGTTGTGGTCGTGCTTGTGCATATTTAAAGAACGCCTTTTAGACATACCTTTAGATTTTGTTTGCATATAAGTTAAAGGTGTTGGTGTAATAGATTGTCTTCCAACCCTCCAAATAATTAGAGGTTTTAAGTTCAAATCTCATCACCCTTCCCCCCTCCCCCTCAGGTCAAATGTCGGTTTCTCTCTTTAAAGAAAGATGTTGTACTCCTTCATGAGATATATTACTAAGTTTAGTAAAAATTGAACAAGTTTAGGACAAACTTTTATTGTATATTAATAAAATATATTGTATAGATTGTTGAAGTAATATGTCATATCAACATTTTTTAAGGAAGATTTTAAGAAAGACTACTTATATAATATTGGAATTATGTTTGACGTTAATATTTTCCAAGAAAATATAACCAAACTTGCATGGAGATTATTTTATTGATAAATATAAGATAAAATTTTTAAATATAAAAGGATAACTTCCTGAGGTAGTAGGTTTGTTCTCTCGTCTGATTTTTCTCCAGCCTTTTCTGAATCTAGAGATCCTTTAATTTTTGCTTGCATTTTGAGTGCAAACCCATTTTCATTTAGTAAAATTCGCTACATGTACTTGTATTTTTATTACAATATTTGCATTCTTCCCTTTCATTTTTGTTAGGACCACCCACATAATACCGAAACTGTAAATCAGAATAGCAATTAAAACAAAAAGGGGTTGAGGAGTAAAATCAAGAATATCGGAATTTACATGATTTAGCCGAAGCTTACATCCACCAAGGGAGCACAATAAATCAATTATATCAATGAAAGTTTATCTGAGACGTCTTAACTTTCAATCCTAATATAAATATATAGAGCCACCCACACTAAAACCCTAAACAAGATTTCATACATAACAAAACAATTTTAATTTGAGGCGCCAAATCCCGTGGACCCACTCATTCACCAGAATTTCGAGAAACTGGTAGTCGCATGCTTGTTAGGGTTTATTTACTAGGCACAAAGGCACCGGATCCCATTATAACTCCAAAGTTAAGCGTGCTTTGGGGAGAGTAGTACTAGGATGGGCGACCTCCTAGGAAGTCCTTGTGTTGCCAACCCTAAAACGTTGGGGGTCTTCGGAAACAGCCCCTCGGCAGGGTTACACCCTGAAGAGGTAAGGCTGCGTACATCCACCCCTCCCAGACCCCGCTTATGCGGGAGCCCTTGAGGCACTGGGTCGGTTGTTGTTGTATTCAGGCCAATATTAATGACAGATATAAATTACAGGGCACACCAATATCACCAAATATCAACAACAAAATAAATATGCGGAAATTAAATCAAAACCAGATATAACTTAAAAAATCCGCTAGAGTAGAGGAAAAAAACCACAGGGTAAACTGATAGAAAAATGTACTATAGAAAATAGCAATTACAATGTTTATGATTTCAAGATATTTGCCCTAACTTGATGCTGGAAAAATAATACAAGCTAATGTTAAGTATGATGGGAAAATAATTTTTCAAGACCCGTTATTAGCCGTTTACCCATAGCTGTTTAATGTCATTAAAATATGACGGTTGGAGATTCATAAGTAATTAACAATATAACCATTATAATTTATTACATCTGTTATTTTGTTGTTACAATTTATTTCGTCTGTTTTTACTGCAGTCAATGACCAAATTGACTGTTGGAAATTTATTTCATCCGTTTGCTTTGACCCCGCTAAAACAACGCTCACGTATATATGAATACAGCAAAAAGACCATTGATATAAGACTTTCTAAAAAAAAAAAAAAAGCAAAGCAAAGAGAGAAACTTTGATTTTGAAAAGCATATTTAATTCTCCACCAGAAAGCAAAAATATTTGAAGTTTTGTTTTCCAACTCAAATTCTGGGAATTTTTATTTCATCATTTTGGAGGTCCGACCCAGCTTGGCTTCTTCTGAGTTACCCCTCTTCTTCTTGTTTCACAATTTGTGCAAAGTTCAAGGCACTCCTATCCGGCAATTAACGAGTGTACGTTAAGAGTGGATCGCGTTAATCTTGGAGGACGGTCGCCGGTTATACTGTGTGCACCAGAGCAGCGGCGAAATCATCTTTTAGGACAGTGGCATTTACCACGGCGCGATATAATCGTTTTGTAAGATCTTTCTAATTCCTCTCTCCTTCATTATTATGATTGAATATATGTTAATTTTTAACATCTTGAAACTCTCATTTCAAATTGCTTAATTGAATATTGCTCCAATTGCTATGACCCCAAATCGCCTGTTACGTGTTCGATCAAATGTCGACAAGAGATGTTTGTTTCTAAATAGTTTAAAAATTGCATACAAGGTGTTCGATGAAATTTCTGAGATAAATGTTGTGTCTTGAAGCAATGTAGCTTGTGTGTTTGTTATGAATATAATGTGTTATGAAGCTTTGGGATTTTATTATGACATTTTTTCCAACATTCTAAAAGACGATTTAGTACTAATATTCATCAATGGTGGCGAGCAGGTTAGTTACGCCTCTACTGTACTTCAGAATTCTTCATAACGCTAATATCTATACTAGCAATTTTGAGCGAAATGATCTGAGTTGTTGACAATTTTGTTTTTATATAACTGCAAAAGCTAACGTAAGAATTTGGATGAATGAACTTATCGGCTTTCTTTTTGCTGCCAAATATTATCATAGTGATGTGTATAGATCGTGAAATGATTTTTCTGATTTAATAAAAAAAATGAGAAATGATCTTCAATAGATCTTGAAAAGACAGTCAAGTTTTTTTTATCTTTTCGTAAGGTTTTAACTATTTATTTAACTGAGAACATCACTTCATATAAATATTATAATGATATTAGATTGACACAATTTCATATCTACAGTTGAAAAGAAAAGGAGAAATTGTTGGAATTCTCACCATAAAAACATAGAGAGAGTGAGGGAGTGGGAGATTGTCTAGGGGCTTTGTTTCAATTTACCTAATTATCTGAAATTTTGTTTGTTTTTGTTGTGATTTGTTATGGTGGTTGAGGAATTGTTTAATTCAATGGCAATTGGTAAGGAATTGTTATTAATTTGCTTTCGATTTGAATTGTCTAGGTGCTTGTTCTTTGTGTTATTTAAGTACTGGATGGAAGTTAAATGAGCATGTGTATTAGACAAAAGAGCTACTTTCTTCATATCAATGGGCGAATAATGTTGATTAATAACGTTGAGGCTAATGTCGTGTGGGACATTATCTTATTATATAAGAACCAATTGGGCCGTAGTCCTTTTGTGTTTGTTGTGAGCCTACCAATTTACTAGCTGCTACTAGCTTGTGTGGATTATATTATGGCAAAGTAAATATGATAAGTTGAACTTCTATAAATATTGACGAATTGTTAGATGAGAATTGGTGGTCCTCTTGAATTCATTTTAAGTAACTTGGGTTACCTCTTAGAATACCATGAGTATAGTTGGTAAAAGGATACTATATCGCGTTTGCGGATGACTATTTAAGGATCACTAAGGTACATCATTTGAAGTTAAAAATTGAAGCTATTAAGAGTTCCTCAAATATAAAATGAAAGTTAAAATTAATTAGACCATAAATCAAATGGGGTAGGTCGAATAGAGGTGGCCTAGGTAGCATGGATTTCTCACTGTTTTTAACATCAGTTGGTTTCCTCTTTGTAGATAAAATATTTATGCTTAAGACTAATGGCTTGTCTTGAAGTGAGAAAGCTCTAGGTGCATTCGATCAGTGGAGCAGTTTAATGTTAACCGCGTATTCGGCCTCATGTGTGGTCAATTGAGAATCTGGTGTAGATTCTTGGTTTGATGGAGCAATTCCTGAGTTAAATTGCACTAGCCTGACCTTGTCAGTAGTCGGAGGAGAGTTCTTGGTTTGGATTATGTTTCGTGTTGTTTTGGACACACTATGCATGGTGCTGGTGCTACTATTGTGCGGCTGGCCATTGAATTGTGTGTTTTTCCAATTTTATGTGTGATTATTGTGGTTAATACGTGTTTATGCTTGAGGTTGACTGTGCACTAGTTAGAATGAAGTCTTGAACCTAGAGTTGGCAACTCTTAGGTTAGGCATATCTAGTTGCACAATCTTGAATCCCTTGTATGGATAAAGCATGGTATATTTGAGTTTTAACCATAAGATCAATCTTGTATGTGAGAGTTGTTTTTCTTGCATATTTGGAGTGATCTAAGTGAAATAGTTGATTCTTGTAGAGGGCTAATAGGACTTGTGAGATTTTGTGAAAAATCATGTGTGATTTGTATATTAGTGTTGATGTGTCTCACATGTTTCCCATGGCTAGCTATGTTTGAAGCAAGTTGAACATATGTTGTTACATGTTACTTGAAATGATGAAAAGCATGTTGTTTTAAGTGTTGAAACTTGTCTTTTTCAAGATGAATATGTTGCTACATATTGTTTTGGGCTGCATGTTGCTACCCATACTGGTATTATGTCTTTTTTTTAGACTGTGTTACTGAATTTTAGAAAAACATGATACGTTTGAGTAATATGAGGACTATGTGTTATCTTCGGAGACTTATTATGCCTTTAGGATTATCGTTCCATGCCTTCTTTTCTAATTTTTGAAAAAAGGGTAAGGTGCAAACCACATGAGAACCTTGACTGATCATAGGCTTGGTACTTAGCTTGTGTCTAGATACCTCATTTGGGTTATTGTCATATGTTTTGTGCTCATGTTGGTCATTTGAATGACATACTATATGACCCTAGTGTCCGTTTGATGAGAAGAAAAATATAGCATCGCATCACAAGCTTAATATGCTAAGGTAATTGATAGCATTATATTTTGGTGAATAATACAACACTCGTCCTGTTATATCATATGCTAGTGGTGGACCTTGTCTACATACATTGATCCAAATGACAGGTATCGAAGTGCTCTAGTTAAATTGCTGAAGTACTAGTGAAGCATCATGAATGGAGTTTACGTTGTAATAAACTTCTTCTCGTATTAGGTGTCTGATATCGATGAAAGATATTCTACGAATGACTATGTATTTAGGCTTGTTAGTGAGCTATATTTTGTGACACCTTTTTGAAACCTGCATTGTTTAGTTGTCCTTAAAGATTGAGTTGGCAGGTAGAAAAATTGAATGGCTTAGGAATGTAGTGTGAGACATTCCATTGTGGGGGGCTTGTAAGAGCACCGGAGAGCCTATGAGGTATGTTGTCTGATCATAATCTTTTCTGATTATTATGTTTTACCAATGTTTGCTAGTTATAGCTAGCTCATGAAAATTGATTATGTGGAAATATTATTTTGGCGATTGTCCAAAGTCGGTGTAAATAGGTTGATGATGCTAAGCACTTGGGCTTGAGAGCCTTGTAGAGGCTTGGGTTGCCTTAAGTTGAGTTATAAAAGGCATCTTGTGAATTATGGTCTTATGAACCTCTTCTCTTGATATCACCAAAGTTTGATACAACATTGGTAAGACATGGACTACCCTTAATAGTAATAACGCATATACTTTAAGTACGATGGGAATGGGTATATGGTCTTTTGTGACCTAAATTGGTAATAATGTTTCACAATTGTGAGAAAATGTGAAAGTGACAAATTGTGGTATTTGTCTTTCATGCCAACTATATATACGATATACGTACGAGATGTGTACTCTGTGAGTACTTAGGGTGGAAATATGATTTTGTTGATATGATATTTGCTCCACTATTGTGTTATACTGACTTTTGTTGAAGTTGATAGGCGATGGAGCAAGTTGTTTAACAGCTCATTGCAGATACCTCAATGTGGGGGTGAGAACAACTTGTGATTGGTGTTGGCAATGGTCAACTCTCAAGTACCGTTTTATTGCAATAAAGTGTGAAATGCCATGTATGATGGTTGAACATGATGCTTTAACCTAACCCATAGTCCATGACAGATGGTGTGGACACTGCACACTTGATGGGTTTGACAAGAGGAGACTTATCTCGGGCATAAGATCGTAAACGATCTACTCTAAAGAAAGTGATTACTAAATTGTGTAAGGTTTGGAAAGAACCTTGTGGATTCATTGGTAGATGCTATGTCAAAAAATGGTTATGGAAACATCGAGGGGCACAGGACTCAAGTCTATACACGAATAAACCATGATGTATCCAACCTGGTCTTAACAGGTTCAATGTAAAAAGTCATAGTTTCATTCAAGGAATGCACTGTGTTTATGTTGTCCCTCCCTATGGTGTGACAGTGCGGTGACAGGTCCATAACCATATGTTTGGTGGTGTAAGCGAGGCTTGCACTTGATGGACACTGTTTGTATGTTACCAAGGGGTGAGGTTGAGCTTTAACTCTTAATGAACCCATATCCATATGTTTGGTGGTGTGCGGTAATACACACTTGATGGGATCCACCTATGTAGGTGTGGGAGTCTGGCCGCTCCCTATGACTGTTTAAGACTTGCCTTCTAGAGCGCCTATGAATATCCAGGACGAGCGTATGGCCGATAAAACGAGCAAAACCGCTAGAGTTGCCAAGATTTGGAGTTTAATATGTGTCCGAGTGGCAGACTATACAACCCCTTGTAAGGTTCAAGACGAAAGTCACCTCGCAAGATGTTAGTCCTAAACTTGGGTTACACTAGGCGACGATTCAAGTCGCGAGATATCGGCACCGAAAAATTGAACTCCCTTTGCCCAATCTATTCTTCTTTCTCTTCCGCTTGTATCCTTTGGGGGGGAATTGTTAGAAAAATGATACAAGCTAATTTTAAGTATGATGGAAAAATAATTTTTCAAGACCCGTTATTAGCCATTTACCCATAGCCGTTTAATGTCATTAAAATATGACTGTTGGAGATTCATAAGTAATTAACAATATAACCGTTATAATTTATTACATCAGTTATTTTGTTGTTACAATTTATTTCGCCTGTTTTTACTGCAGTCAATGACCATATTGACTGTTGGAAATTTATTTCATCCGTTTGCTTTGACCCTGCTAAAACAACGCTCACATATATGTGAACACACCAAAAAGACCATTGATATAAGACTTTCTAAAAAAAAAAAAGGCAAAGCAGAGAGAGAAACTTTGATTTTCAAAAGCATATTTAATTCTCCACCAGAAAGCAAAAAGATTTGAAGTTTTGTTTTCCAACTCAAATTCTGGGCATTTTTATTTCATCGTTTTGGAGGTCCGACCCAGCTCGGCTTCTTTTGGGTTAACCCTCTTCTTCTTGTTTCACGATTTGGGCAAAGTTTAAGGCACTCCTACCCGGCAATTAACAAGTACACGTTAAGAGTCGGATCACATTAATCATGGAGGACGTCCGCCGGTTATACTGTGTGCACCAGAGCAGCGGCAAAATTGTCTTTTAGGATAGTGGCATTTACCACGGCGCGATATAATCATTTTGCAAGATCTTTCTAATTCCTCTCTCCTTCATTATTATGATTGAATATATGTTAATTTTTAACATCTTGAAACTCTCATTTCAAATTGCTTAATTGAATATTGCCCCAATTGCTATGACCCCAAATCGTTTGTTACGTGTTCGATCAAATGTCGACAAGAGATGTCTGTTTCTAAATAGTTTAAAAATTGCATACAATGTGTTCGATGAAATTTCTGAGATAAATGTTGTGTCTTGAAACAATGTAGCCTGTGTGTTTGTTATGAATATGATGTATTATGAAGCTTTGGGATTTTATTATGACATTTTTTCCAACACTTGAAACCTATAAGTAATTTGAGCAATTCAAGGATTACATCCCTAGGCTCGAGAAAAATTGATACTCCCGACCAATTCGCTCCAGACAATGCCTATAAAACCCACTCCAAATTGCTCCAAAATCGATCCCCGATCTCCATTGAAAATATCAGAATTTTCGAGACGAAACATCAACTATCTCGTTCTTGAGCGGCCGCTGTTAATTCTCTTGTTGCATGATAAAAGAGGCTGCCACACTCAATTTCCCTTTTTTTTCATATGTGTAAAACCCTTCATGGATTCCCTTTAATATGACACGCATACCAAAGCATATAGGACCATTTAACAAAGCCATGCTAAAACTATGGTTACTAAAATCCTGATTCGAGTCTTAGAATATTACTATTATACAATTTCATAATTGCCAACCAATTTGAATCTTAAGTAGAATCTTAATTTTGTAGAATCTTATAATTTAATAATATTACACGAAACAAACTAGTAGAATCGTAATATGATTCACGATTCCACCGATCCGACCTCGATTCTACCAAATTATACAAATTAAAAGTTAAAATATAAAAAGCAAAGCATATATTATAAACGAACTTACTTTATTAGTTCGAAACAACAGAAAGTTAATTAAGCGTTATATACTTTCAAAAAGCTTAAATTAAGTTTAGTTTTATGTTTTAATCTTAACATAAAGTTCGATTAGCAACATATCTCTTAAAAGCTCTCATGATTATTATAACGTAAAATGACACATATATGTTACATGAATATATTTTTATCATATTTGATTATATTTCTTATATATACCCTTGTAATTAATAATTTTTAAATTATATAATTGATATTAATACAAAAAATAATTATAATATGCATTTAGTAGAATCTTAAGAATCTCAATTCAATTCTAGGATTGCGATTCTAAAAGCCTTTATCCATTCTAAGTACAATCCTGATTTTAACAACCTTGGCTAAAAACTCCTTAAACTTATTTGTCCTTGCTTTTATTAAATAGAATTTGTATAATGCGGGCTGTAACATAATGCATAATATGCACCCCACAATTAGGTTCTCGTATAATATCGCTACCATTCATCTTTGTTAACATGAACTCAGAAAGCAATATCTTTGTAATCACAACACATGCGCTAGGAACATGTACATATTAAATTTAAGACCCAAGTTATCAAACATATGTTGCTTAATTCAAATTGAGATAATATTTTTTTTCTTAGCCGTTATTCCATGTGCCTAAACTGGCCTATTTTTCTAGTAGGCCCAAACATTTTTCTATATTTTACTTTTTTATGATTATTAAGGGCTGGTTGGGTTCTGTTTTCTATTATCTATATTTGGTTTAAGAAATTATTTACTATTTCAGTTTTTAATCTTTAAGCAACAACTTTTACTTTCCAATGAACAATTTTTAGTTTTCAACAAATAATGTGAGGGCAAAGAGAGGGACCACGAAAACTAGGGCAGTGGTGGGAGGGTGGAGGGCTACAGGAGGGCCCGACGGGTAGTGGAGGACAATAGGCTGCGCTTGCATGCGAAGGGGGTGGTTTGAGGAAAACGAAGAAGCGCTAAGGGAAATGCAAATGACAAACCCCAAAAAAAAAAGAAGAAAACAACTTCTTTGTTTTATAATTTTCTACTTCAGTTTGTAAATTTAAGAAGAAATTACAAACCAAAATGGATACCCAACCAAGCAAGTGTGTTTTTGCCTTTGTTATTAAATGTGGTGCAGGAAGTTTACACAAATGGGACTTACAAAATCGTCAGTGCAGATAATGTTCAGGTATTTGAAGCAGTATTACACATAAGCCCGTCCAACATCCCACCAATGGTGTAATACGTGGCTAAATTACTGAAAACACCCCCACCAAGTCCAAGGTGGTAAGCAAATGGGTACTCCTGGCTACAAGAGTATAAACTGTGAATAGCTAAATTTTTCTTTAAAAAAAATATTGTTCACTTTGAACTATGTGATGACTTGATCCCTATGGGAAGTTTCTTCCCTGACAGTATGTAGCCAACTCGAAGACATCATGCATTCAAGCATAGTTGCATTTCTTTAAAAAATAACATTTTCTTTTATGCTAAGGGAATGTCATTCACAATGCATTCTAAGCATATTGAAAAACAACAATATTTATGTCGAATTGAAATTGACTTTTTACGCCATACCTTAATCCAAACCGACTTTCACATCGTACCCAATTACAAATCGACTTCCACATCACACCTAAACTAAAATTGACTTCCACTTCATTTTCAAAAAAAGGACTTTCATGTCACATCCAAACCTAAACGACTTCTACGTCACAATTGACTTCCATGTCATTCTCAAATTCAAAAAAAAAAAAATTATGTCACATTCAAACCTAAACTAACTTCTACGTCAAACTGACTTCCACGTCATTCCGAAATAAAAAAAAAAGGGACTTTTATGTTAAATCCAAACCCATATTGGGTTCCATATCCCACTAGAAGCACAAAACAGACTTTCATATCATACTCAAATGCAAAAACAACTTTTATGTCAAATCTAAGTTCAAAATGACTTTCTTATTAAACCCAAATTCAAAATAACTTCTGTATCAAACAAAATTTTCTAAATGTTTTTAATGACAAATCAAATTCGAAAAAAAAAAAATTTTAAAGTCCATCCATGCAATGATGTTTACAAACAAAACAAAAGAAAGGTGCCCACTTCAGGGACATTTGGTCAATATTGGTTTTGATATAAAGCTGATGTGTTGCTCCTTCATGAACTCCATCCCCAAGGATTAGTCCTCATCAAGCTCAACGCAGCAAGTGGTAGGGTTTAACCTGAATCACATGTCTCGTTCCCACATGAACTCCATCCCTAGAAATTGGCCATCATCAGACTCAACGCAGCCAATGGTGGGGTTTTCCCACATGAACGTCATCCTCAGGTTTAGCCTTCATCAAGTGAGATGGAGTCAATAAGGGTTTAACAAAAAGTCAACAAGCGATTCCCACATGAATATCGCCCTCGAGTTTAGCCCTCATCAAGTAAGACAAAGTCAATAGGGATCGACACAAAGTTAAGAGGTAGTTCCCCACACTAGAGGACATCGTCGGTCCTTCTCAACATGGACTTCAAAGGCCTCCACCAACTAAGTCTCGACGAGGGCCACGGACCAAATGTAGTTCCCCACATGTGGGGACGTCATCAGATCTTCTCAAAATGGACTCCAAGGACCTCTACCAACTACGATCTGGAGGGGGCACGAACCAAAGTCAGACTTGTAGCTCCCCACACGCGGGGTCGTCTTCAGGTCTTTTGAAAATGAACTCCAAGGGCCTCCACCAACTAAGACCCAGCATGGGTCACGGACCAAAGTCAGACGTACAGTTCCCCATGTGTGTGGTCATCATCAGGTCTTCTCAAATGGACTCTAAGGACCTCCACCAACTATGACCCGATGGGGGCCACGGATCGAAGTCAGACATGTAGTTCCCCACATGTAGGTCGGTCTTCAGGTCTTCTGAAAATGGACCCAAGGGCCTCCACCAATTAAGACTCGGCGGGGTGTATAGACCAAAGTCAGACGTGTAATTCCCCACAAGCAAGGTCATCATTAGGCCTTCTCAAATAAGCTCCATGGGCCTCCACAACTAAGACCCGGCGGGGGGGCACAGACCGAAGTCAGAAGTGTAGTTCTCCACACGCGGGCTCATCTTTAGGTCTTCTCAACATGTAATCTAAGGACCTCCACCAACTAGGACCTAGCAGGGGGCACGGACTGAAGTCAAACATATAGTTTCCCATACGCGGGGTCGTCTTTAGGTCTTCTAAAAATGGACTCCAAGGGCCGCCACCAACTAAGACCCAGCGGGGGGCTCGGACCAAAGTCAGACTTGTAGTTTCCCACGCGCGGGATCGTCACCGGTTCTTCTCAAATAATCTCCAAGGGCCTACACCAATTAAGACCTAGAGAGGGGCATGGACCAAAGTCAGAGATGTAATTCCCCACACGCGGGGTCGTCGTTAGGTCTTCTCGAAATGGACTCCATGGACCTCCACCAACAAGGACCCTGCGGGGGGCACGAACCGAAGTCAGACGTGTAGTTCCCCACACGCGGGGTTGTCTTCAGGTCTTCTAAAAATGGACTCCAAGGGCCTCCACCAACTAAGATCTGGCGTGGGGCAAGGACCGAAGTTAGACATGTAGTTCCCCAAATGCGCGGTCATTGCCAGGTCTTCGCATAGGGGCTGCAATGGCCTCCACCAATTAAACTCAACCGGGGACAAGGACCAAAGTTAGACATTTAGTTCCCCACATGCGACGTCATGGTCAGGTCTTCTTAAAATAAACACCCTACGGAGGCACGGACCACAGTCAAACATGTAATTCCCAACAAGCAGGGTCATTGTCAGATCTTCTCAAATGGGCTCCAAGGTCCTCCACTAACTAAGACCCAGCGAGGGGGCACGGACCGAAGTCAGACGTGTAGTTTCTCACAAGTGCGATCGCAGTCAGGTCCTCTCAAAACAAAGTTCCTGCGGGGGGGGGGGGGGGGGGGGGGGGGGGGGGGGGCGCAATGGAAAAGGGGGCATGTGTGATGCATAGAGGTATACTTGTTTCAAGAATCGCTTCTACAAAAAATCAACGAACTTCAAGAGAACGTTAGGACCTATAATATTCAAAAATAAATAAATTAAAAATCATTAAAAAATAAAAAAAATTGCCAAAGAAAGACAATTTAAAAAAGTGACTCAAGAAAACAACAACAACAACAACAGGCCCAGTGCCACAAGGGCTCCCGCGTGAGCAGGGTTTAGAAGGGGTAGGATGTACGCAGCCTTACCCAATCAGGGGGATACCCTAATGAGAGGCTATTTCCGAGGACCTCCATCCTGAAAAGCGAGAGGGCATAAAAAGCACGGAGAGCATGACAAGCATGGAAGCATCTAAGCAAGAGCAAAACGCAAAAGCACCAAGCATCTATGGAAGGGAGCCTACCAACAATAATATGCAAGCATATAAATGATGTAAGCAACAAGAAGCAAGGCAGAAATGCATAAAACAAACAGGCATGCAAGACACCTGGTGGCACTAGTACTAGCCTAAAAGTCCTCGATGATCCTGACCGGCTATATCTGTTACCCCTATACTAATCCTGCACTGGGTTCTATCTAAGGCCATTTCTTCACATAGGTTGAAATAGGCGAGGTCTTGTCGAATTGCTTCCATCCAACGCTTCTTTGGTCGGCCTCTTCGTCTCTTCCCGTCTGTAATATGAAGTTATTGTCATCTCCTGACAGGTGCAATGCTCGGTCTCCTCCTAACATGCCGAAACCACCTCAAACGTTGCTCTCGCAGCTTATCATCGATTTGGGCCATGCCTAATTTACTTCTTTTGAATTCATTCCTGATCTATCCTTCCTTGTGTGTCCACACATCCAAATCAACATCCTCATTTCTACTACTTTCATCTTTTGTATGTGCTGTTGCTTAACTGGCCAGCACTCTGCCCCATGAGACATAGGTGGTCTCACTACCGTCTTATAGTATTTCCCCTTTAACTTGAGTGGGAACTTCCTATCACGCAGTACTGCCGAGGCAATCCTCCATTATACCAATCCACTTTAATCATGTTGTTACCATCTAAGTGCACTTCGCTATCTTGTTGCACCACGGAATCCAAGTATTTGACGCACGCTTTTTGCGGTATGTACTCTGATCCAATCTTGACATCATATATACTTGTCATGGTAGATACACAGAACTTGAGTTCCATATACTCGGTTTTACATTTACTAATTCTTAGCCCTTTCGATTCTAAAGCCAATCTCCAGAGTTCTAGCTTCTCATTCACCTCTTCCCTGTCTCTCCACCAGGGTTATATCATCCGCGAAAAGCATGCACCAAGACACATTCCCTTGGATGTGCCTAGTGAGCTCGCCCATAATCAGAATGAACAGAAAGGGGATCAAGGCTGATCCTTGGTGTACCCCGACTGCAACGAGGAAAGCGTCTGTCTCCCCTTCCATTGTGCATGCATTGGTTTTTGCATCTTTGTACAAATCCTTAATGGCTCGTGTATAAGGCTTGGGGATGCCTTTCCTCTCCAAGACCCTCCATAGGACCTCTTTTGACACTCTATCATATGCCTTCTCTAGGTCAATGAAAACCATATGGAGGTCCTTTTGTCTATCTCTGCAGTACTCTATTGACCTCCTTAGGAGGTGGATGGCTTCTATTATTGACCTGCCAGGTATAAATCCAAATTGATTCTCTGATACCCCTGTTCATTGTCGTAGCCTTCTTTCTATGACCCGCTCCCAAAGCTTTAGAGTGTGGCTTATTAGTTTGATTCCTCTGTAGTTGGCACAACTCTAGATGTCTCCTTTGTTCTTATAGACAGGAACTAATATACTCTACCACCACTCGTCTGGCATCTTCTTCCCTCGGAGAATTTTGTTGAATAATTTGGTTAGCCATATGATACCCATTTCTTCAGTGCATTTCCATGCTTCAATGGGTCGAGTCCTCATGCAATAATAGTAGGTGTGGTGTTCCTCAGGTGCTAGTAGTTCTCCTAGGGCTCCGTCTCTAACTCCCTATTCATTGAATAGATCCTGGAAGTAGGATTTTCATCTAGTTTTAATTTGTTGCTCGTCCACAAGCACTTGACCATCTGCTCCCTTTATGTACCCTACTTGGTCAAGGTCTCTAGTCCTCCTCTCCCTCGCTTTTACAATTCAATAGAGGGCCCTAGCTCCCTCATCAGTATCCAACCTTTTGTAGAAATTCTCGTAGGCTTTAGCCTGTGCATCTCTTACTGCTATCTTAGCTTCCTTCTTGGCTTGTTTATAATGTTGCCTCTTGTCCTCGTCCCCGCTTCGGTCCCATTCCTTGAAGCACTCTCGTTTTGCCTTAATCTTTTCCTGCACCTCCCTACACCACCACCAGGTCTCTCCGTTGTTTGGTGCCCCACCCTTTTATACATATAAAACTTCGCGTACCACATCTCTGATCTTTTGGGCTACTTGGTTCCATCTATGGTTTAGAACCCCCTCACAATCCTCTCCCAGCACAACCAAGGCTCTTTACTTAAAGACTTGAAACTTGTCCCCCTTTAGATCCCTCGAACGAGAACGTGGCTGTGATGGTTTTGTAGTTTTCTTGCCCTTTCTCTTGGCCTTGACATCAACATACAATACCCTGTGCTGTGTTGATAGGTCTTCCCCGGATTCAAAGAAAAAATTTTAAAGAAAATCAGATTCAAAAAATTCGCAAAAAAAATTCAAAAAAGTTATTTTGTAAAAAATTCAAAAAAATAAAAAAATTTGTTTTACAAGAAAATAGATCAAAAAAAGAAAAGAAGAAAATTACCAAAAATGAATTTTGTAAAGAAAAAATTATTATAAAAAGTTTCAACAAAAAAATCACAAAGAAGGAACTTCGTAAAAAAAATAATAATAAAAAATTTGTTTTATCACAAGAAGAAATGGAGAAATTTCAAAAAAATAAAAAAAACAAAAAAATTATGTTATAAAAAAATTAAAACGTGATTGAAAAGAATTCAAAAAAAAAATTTGTTATGAAAAAAATGCAATGATAAAATAAATAAATTGCAAAACGCAAAAAAGAGGAAGAATTTCATTAAAAAAGGGATTTTCAAAATAATTACTAAAGAAAAGAAGCGATATTTTTCAAAAAAGTTTGCTTAAAAAATTATGAAAATAAAAGAAAAAGAAAATTTAAATTCGGGAAATAGTAAGATTTACCAACTTAAAACAGGAGTTAAGTATCGAACGCTAGATGCAGCAGGCTTCTTTTCTAATTTTAATGATTAAATTGTGAGGTGAAGTCTCATGTTTATAGAAGTTTTTATTTAACTAATTAGAATTAAATTTGAGCCCCCAACTTTTTGGTTATTAAAAAAATAAATTGGAATTTGAGGAGCCATGCCCTTATTAGGCACGATCTCCAATCATTTTTTTGTTTTTTGGGCCAAATGGCTAGAGCATATATATAATTTAAAGCAAAACTCAACAGAATACAACACCAACCGAGAACAAGAGGCTCAACTTGACCAAGCCACACCAACAAGCTTAAAGAGGCTAGACAACACTACTCCCTAAACAAGAAGTTGACACGACACCAAACAACTGAAATAATCGACTCAACAATTACAGCAACATTACACTGTAAATCACAAAAAATTCACCTAGTTCTTTTCGACCATATAGCATAGATAGAAGTTGCAATAGCAATCCTTTTAATCTTGCTTTGCCTCAACCTGTTGCAGACACTCCTCCCTAGCCAACACATAACATCCATCAATGAGAAATTCAACACAAGATCAAATTAGTGACTCCAATCCAAACCTGAGACGAGAAGAGGCAACGGAAGAAAAGATGCTTCAATTCTTCATAGCTCATCTCACACAAATAGCAACAACTAGGAAATGACCACCCCAACCTAAGAAGTCTATCGTGAGACGGGAGCCCCCCCACTATAGAACCCATGAGGCGGAATTGAAGATCTCCAAACAGACCGACACCAATGCCCAATGGTACCTCTCACACGAAGGCGCTCATAGGCCAACTGAACATGGTATTGACCAGCAGGAGCACAATCGTGAAGTCTCTCATCAGCTATTAAACAATTACCCCAAACCTTAACCCAAGCATCTCTACAACATAGACTGGACTTCCATAAAGGTGAGTCATTGGCTCGACTTTCCATGTATCAAATACCCCTCCATTTCATATACACACCACGAAAACAGTAATCCAGAGGGAATATTTCTTAATCTGAATCTCCCAAATATAACGAAGCAAGCAAGGTTCCATTTATCAAGCTATTTAAACCCAAGCCCCCCTTCCTTTTTAGGCAAGCAAACCTTATGCCAAGCAACCAGAGTCCAGAATCTAGACCCACTCTCTTTCCGCCACAAAAAATGAGCACAAATAGAATGCATTGAATGGATAATAGACTGTGGAAATAAGGACGAGTGGCACCAATAGTTCAAAATACCATTCAAAGTGCTATTAATCACTTTACATCCACCAGCATTAGAGAGAATCTTAGAGTGTAACCCACAAATAACATTTCGAACTTTCTGGATCAAAGCCCCATATTGATCCACACAAAGTTTCAAGCTAACTAAAGGGAGCCCAAGATACCGAAGAGGCAAGCAAAGCTCCTGAAAGCCCAAAGACTATAAGATGTCATCCTTATCAGAATCCCAGACAGCCGTAAAGCAAACATTGGACTCCAACCTAGAAACCGCAGCAAAATGCAACATAACATACCACAAGTGCATGACCGAGCCTTTATCACCCTGAGAGAAAAGTAACAAGTCATCCACAAACATGAGATGCATGATTCCAAATTTTTTTACATTTCGGATGGAAACCTAAGCCCTTTAACAGATACACTAGCTTTAAGCATAGGAGAAAAGTATTCCATACACAAAAGGATGAAATATGGGGACATAGGATAACCTTGTCTCAACCCTGTACGACCTATAAAAAAACTAACTAAACCATCATTAAGCTGCAACGAAAAATATGGGGAGGTGACACATGCACGGATCCACTCCATGAACCTTAAAGGAAAACCAAAATAAATCCCAACATACCGAACCGTAAGCTTTTTGAATATCTATTTTCAAAAAAAAACAAGGAGAAATATTTTTCCTAGTATAATAGTTAATGATTTCATTCCCCAAGTTGATACTCTCAAAAATCATATGCCCTTTCACAAAAGTAGTTTGAGATGGAGAAGTGAGCTTATCCAACACAGTCTCAAGCTGAGCCACAATATAGCAGGCTATAGGCCGAAAATCTTCAACAACTTGCGGGCTATCCACTTTTGGCATAATGAGTAATAATCATCACATTGAAAGACTTAAGAAGTTTGGCCGATCGAAAGAAATCAGAGACGGCACAACACGCATCATTACCCACTATATTCCAACATGCTTTAAAGAAAGCCGAGGAGAAACCGTTGGGGCTCGAAGCCTGGGACTTAGGAATCAACCTAACAGTATCATGAATCTCTTTATATGAAACATGCCTCAACCGGTCATAAAAATCATCTTCTTTAAGTACACACCCAAGTCAAGAAACCGAACAATTAATCTTCTCACAAGCACCCCCATCAAACCCAAAAAGATCAGAAAAGAAGCTTATAAATTCACTAGCAACACCCGCTTGGTCAGTGACAACACGCCCATCACGACAACAAATGGACCAAATAGAGTTCTACTTACCACAATTTTTAATAGATGAAAGTAATGGGAAAGCATGTCCATTTGGTTAATAAACGAGACCTTAGCACGCCGAGAGAAGAAGGATTGTTCAGCGTCCATAAGATGTAACAATTGATTTTTCAAATTAATCACCACGTGCTCTAGAGAAGTATCCTCAAGCACTTTCTCCTGAGCCTCAACCAAAGCATCACAAGCCTTAGAAACTTGTAACGAAATACCAACTGGTAACAACTTCCGAAACTTTTTAAGCCCACTCTTAGTAGCTTACAATCACTTGTGAAGGCAGTACATAGGAATGCTAGACACAGGAGTGACCCAAGTAGCACGAACAACATCAAAAAATCCATTCATAGCAATCAACCAGTTCCCAAACTTAAAGTAACCATTAGAGATTTGCACACAAGCACCCAATAATAAAAGCAATGGAGAGCGATTCGAGATGCCTAGACTAAGAGCCACAGCTTTACACTCAATACCATCATACGAAAGAGAATTGATCAACATACGATTAATTCTGGACCAAACTCTAGCAGCACCTAACTGTTGATTACGCCAAGTGAAGAAAGGCCCCTCAGTCACAACAGGGGGGAGATGAAGCTCTACAATCCGTGAAATCATGAGTCTTAAAACATGAAATTGGAGCACCCCTAAGTCTATCCGACAGCTCAAGAACAGCATTAAAGTCACCCAATAGAAGCCACAGATGATCAATATTACATCCAACACTATGAACATCATGCCATAACGTAGAGCGACTAGCAGCAGAATTCATCCCATAACAAAATGAACAAAGCAACGGCCCCACCTCCTACATTTCATTCAAAACAATCTCCATATGGACAAGCTGAGGAGAAACAAACAAACCACGGGAGTGCACATAACGAGGATCCTAAAGGATCTAGATCCGCCCAACACTACGCTCCATGTAATTAGAAAAACAAGACCAGCCAAATCCCACCTCCTGACCTCAGTTGCCTTG
Source organism: Simmondsia chinensis (assembly GCA_018398585.1). Taxonomy (NCBI): domain Eukaryota; kingdom Viridiplantae; phylum Streptophyta; class Magnoliopsida; order Caryophyllales; family Simmondsiaceae; genus Simmondsia; species Simmondsia chinensis. Next base: position 3,414,233 of record JAGTTD010000026.1, on the reverse strand, counting down.
CAACCTTTATTCATACCTCTAATATTCTAGCAACCAATCATAAAAACTACTTGATAATAGAAGAACCTCCCACCCACCCACGCTCAACCAAATTGCCGTCCTGCACAACAAAAGAGGACACCCGAATGGTGGCACCCAAACCACCCAGTTCTATCACATCAAATGCATCAGCTAGGAAATTAAACCGATAACTAGAGTGAAAAGGTTGAGAGGCAGAAACCGAGTCCACACCTACAAAAGACGAGCTTATAAGCTGAGGATTATGAGCCTTAGGAGAGCAAGTCTTCTTTAGAGCAGGCACCCGGCCTTCTTTTCCTTCCACCCTAGAAGCTTTAGGGACAGACTTCTCCTGACCTTCAACCTTAGCTGGTCTTCTCACTTCCTTACTACGTGGACACTTAGCCTCATTATGATTAAAGTCACCGCACTTTGGACACGTCTTAGGATACCACTCATACCAAGTCAGTTGAGTAAAGAACTCCCCATCAGGCAATACAATATCAACTTCTTTCTTAAGTGGTTTGGAGATGTCAACCTCCACAAGTATTCTTGCATATGTAACCCTCTTCCACACAGCTGTCATATTATCCGTATAAACAGGAGTACCAAAGACACTAGCAATTTACCCAGTGCATCAACATTCCATAAATGTAATCTCAAATTGGGCAGATTAACTCAACTTGGCACTTTTTCCTCAGCTTCAAAACTAAGAGCCAGAGTCCACTTTTTGAACACAAGGGGCAATTTGGGCATCGAGTATGGTCCATCATTCAACACAGTCACACAATCCTCAATTTTTTCAAACATAAATACAATCCATCCCTTATCATGGAGCAAGACTGGAGGTTCAATGATTTTTGGCCACAAAGTTTTAACAGAGTCACATATCGCAGCATAAGAAAATCTACCTTCAATAAGATAACTCACAAGAGCATGTTCCCAGTATTGCATACCTTCAGAAATGCCAACCTCTGAAAGTTCGACCACCTAAGTACTAGCAGCTTTCAAAAAATACTTCAACTGTAGACCCTGATCAGGTGCTCGGTTAGTAGAAAGCAGCTGCCTCCACTTCCTATCCCCTTCCTTCACTTGGACAGTTGGTGGCGCCTGAGAAATGGGTACAAAACTAGCCTCTTCACCCACCGAAACGTCAGCCGCTATCACAGATTCCGAAGCCTCGTCAGCGGAATGCCCAATCGGAGGACAATTAGAAGCCGGAAGGATTGAAGAGAGTCCTAGAACATCTCCCCCACACTCTGAGTACCAGATGGCCCCACAATGAGCTCCTCATCAGTAGATTGCACCTCAAGACCACCATTGACAGCAAGGGAAGACACTTCAGGTTCTGAAGCTGGAGAATCAACAAGTTCGCCCAGCCCCAGAGAACTACGAGTTGAACCTCAGCCTTGCAACCCACCTCCAGCACGACCCGCCACCCCACCCTAATGAGGGGGGACGGCCACACCCACGCACCATTAAATGAAACCCTAAATCATCATTCACTCACCCCCCTATTGCTAGAGAGCAACACGACCCCCTTTTTAATAATCTTTTATTTTTCTTTTTCATTTGTTTTAATTTAAAGCTCTTTTTTGTCTTTTCTATTAAAAAGAATTTAAATTTTATCAAAATTTAAAAAAAAAATCTTAAAAATATATACTTCAAGTCTATGACTTCAATACATAAAGTTTAACCGTTTTTACTTAAAGTGAGGGCAATTTGAACACAATTAAATTTTGTCTTTTATAAATTAAATTGAATTTGTCTGAAAATTAACAATTAACTAGATTTAATTTGACTCTAAAAAGAAATTAATAATAAATAAAAATATATATGTATAATAATAACAAAACAAGCTTAAGAAATACCTAAAAACTCCCTCGAACTTTAGGATGATTTTTTCTATAAATAAAGCATCTCTCCTTCAAATCAATGAAAGAAAGGTAAGATTTTAAAATTTCTTGAATTATCTAAACCAAAGCCGTGAAAATCAAAACACTTTCTTCAAATATCTTGATTGAGATCAAGCCTCGTGCCCTCGTTAAGAAAATCAAGTTCACCATCGGTGCTCAACGAAGCCAAGTTTAAGGAGATCGAATCAAAGGATTTTCCTATATATGTATTTGATATACGTATATATAGATTGTACCCATTATTTTTTGAAGAAATACAAAGAAATTTATTTTTGTGATGCAATTTTTGCTTTACTCAAATTTTGTGTTTACGCGTATATTACATATTTTGGACACGTATTCACACTTTCGAGTTTAAAAAGGCTATTTATGTATCATTGCCAGCACAAAACTTAGGCTATTTATGTGATAAATTGCCTTTAATTTTTGAGTATGGGTATTTCTGTTCTAAACATTTTTAATTCTTACTTCTACTTTTGCTGAGAGAAGAAACATTGAATTATGCTTCTATATAAAAACAACAATATCTCCATTTTCTTGAACTCTCAAGTTGAGGATTAAAGAGGAGTAGGGTGATTAAAAAAATTAAATAATTTTACCCTTATTTTATCTACCCTTACCCCACTTTTTATTTGTCAAATAAGAGTAATTTATTAAAAAATTAGGATAATGGCTGATTCATTCCATCTTTACTTCCTCTACCTAGTTGCCAAATAGGATATAAAGCCTTTACTAACATTAAAAAAAAAAGAAATTTCCCAAAATTACAAAAAAGGAGCTATTATTACTAACCCAAAAATTGTTATTGTCATCGCAATAATGTAGCTTACAAGCAATTAAAGCCATAGTTAATAAAATATGGTACAACAATTAAACAGAATTTAATACATTCGTGTATTATTCGGCTTATAGATCTCTCTCTCTCTCTCCGACACCCAAGTCTCTCTTTCTCTCTGACACCCAACGTCTCTCTCTCGCTCGTTTTCTCCGGCTGACACTGAGCGGCAGACGCCGACGTCACGCCAACTCCACCCCCCTTACGGTGAAGACCCACCAGTACCGCGCTGCGCTGCTCCTGTGCCATTCCCATCCCCACCACGATAACACCCACCCCCCCCCCCCCCCCCAACACGCCAACTCCACCCCCCTTGCGGTGAAGACCCACTAGTACTGCTCTGCGCTGCTCCCGTGCCATTCCCATCCCCACCACGATAACCCCCCACCCCCCCCCCCCCCCCCCCAGTACTGCGCTGCGCTGCTCCCGCGCCATTCCCATCCCCACCACGATAACCCCCACCTCCCCGTCACCCCCAACCCCCACCACCGGGCTCTCAACTCCACCAACCCCAACCCCCCAGAAACCTCCCCCCGCCTACCCGTCAACCCCCCCTACCCCCACCTGATCCCCCTGCCACACCCACCCACACCCGCACCCGCCTAATAACGCCCCTCCCCTCCTCCTCACACCCCTCCCACCAAGAACACACCCCGCTCCCATACCGGCTACCACCAGCCCCGGACCACCAACACCGCAAGACTACTAGCTGGCCGACCAAGGTAAGTTAAACCGGTCGGCCCCAAGTTTGAACTCCCCTCCATCTATTTTTATATCCGCGCTGCTTTATTGCTAGTACAAGTATTTGTGTTGTATCTAATTTAACCGTGTCTCTGGTGTTTTTACTTGCCTAATCATGACTGGGTACAGTTAGTATATGAACTTTAGTAACAATGGAGCTCAAAACTTAAGGCCATCTTTAAATGGGTTAGGGACGGGACAAAATAGCTCACGAGGTGAGGGAAGGCTGCGAATTGAGACACTAAATGTGGGCACGCTAACTAGGAAAAGCTTTGAGATTGCCCAAATGATGGTTAGGAGAAGGATCAGCATCATGTGCCTTCAAGAAACTAGGTGGGTGGGCACAAAAGCAAGGGAGGTGTTAGGATACAAACTATGGTATGCGGGCCTAACTAGGGGGAGAAATGGTGTAGGCATTATTGTGGATAGCTTCCTTAGGGATAAAGTAGTCGGGGTCACTAGGACTAATAATAGGATCATTAGTATCACGCTAGTTTTAGATGGGGAGATTTTGACTGTCATAAGTGCCTATGCTCCACAAATTGGGTAAACAGAGCAGGAGAAGGCTAGATTTTGGGAGGACCTAAACTTAACAATGCAAGGCAAACCCCATAATGAACAAGTGGTGATTGGGGGTGACTTTAATGGGCACGTCGGAGCGAACACAAAGGGTTATGCACCCCACCATGGAGGCTTTGGCTTTGGAACGAGAAATGATGAGGGTAAGGCTCTGCTAGACTTTGCCGTCACGTACGATTATCGATGGCCAACACCTTCTTCAAAAAGTATGAGGAGCATGCCATCACGTATCGGAGCGGTGGTGTAAGGACTCAGATTGACTACATACTATTAAGGAAGAGGATTCAAAAAGATTGCAGGGACTGTAAGGTTATCCCTGGCGAGGACCTATCAACATAACACAGAGTAGTGCGTGCTGAGATCAAGGTCAAGAGAAGGGGCAAGAAAGCCACCAAACATTCACAGACACGCATGAGATGGAGGGAGCTGAAGGGGGAAAAGGCTCAAGTCTTTAAGGACAAGATCGAGGTTGAGCTAGGAGAGGATTATGAAGGAGACTTGAGCTGCTTGTGGAACAAAGTAGCCCAAAAGATTAGAGAGGTGGCAAGCGAAGTACTAGGGGTACCAAAGGGGGGGATACCAATCAACAGAGAGACTTGATGGTCGTGCAGGGAGGTCCAGGAGAAGATTCAGGCCAAACGACACCACTTCAAAGAGTGGGAGCGAAGTGGAGATGAGGGCAAGAGACAACAATATAAACAAGCTAAGAAGAAAGCAAAGGTAGCAATAAGAGAGGCACAGTCTAAAGCCTTCGAGGAGTTATATAGAAGGCTGGATACAATCAAGGGAGCTAGGAACCTCTATAGAATTGCAAAGGCAAGGGAGATGAGTACTAGAGACCTGGACCAAGTAAGGTGCATAAAAGGGGCACACTGACAAGTGCTCGTAGACGAGCAACAAATTAAAAATAGGTGAAAATCCTACTTCCACGAGTTGCTCAACAAAAAGTATGATACAGTTGCTCCCACAGGAGAACCACTAGCATCGGCGGAGCACGGGCCCTGCAGCTACTGTACCAGAATTAGACCCGAAGAAGTGAGGAAAGCAGTGAGGAAGATGGGTAGGGGTAAAGCAGTCGACCCAGACGGAATACCCATTGAGGCATGGAAGTGCTTGGGAGAAGTGGGAATCAGATGGTTAACCAAATTGTTCAACCAAATTCTTCAAGGGATGAAGATGCCGAACGAATGGCGAAAGAGCACATTAATCCCCGTCTTTAAGAACAAAGGTGACATACAGAGTTGTGCCAACTACAGGGGAATCAAATTAATGAGCCACACCTTGAAGCTTTGGGAGCGGGTCATAGAAAGAAGGCTTCGGCAAAGAGCAGAGGTCTCAAAGAACCGATATGGATTCATGCCAGGCAAATCAACGATAGAAGTCATCCATCTGTTGAGGAGGTCCATAGAGCTATACAGGGATAGACAAAAGGACCTACACACGGTCTTCATAGATTTGGAGAAGGCATATGATAGAGTACCAAGAGAGGTCATATGAAGGATCCTGGAGGGGAAAGGCATCCCACAACCCTATATACAAGACATCAAAGACATGTACGGAGACGCCCTAACCAAGGTGCACACGACGGAAGGAGATATAGAAGCTTTCCCTGTTATAGTGGGGGTACACCAAGAATCAGCCTTGAGTCATTTCCTGTTCATTTTGGTTATGGACGAACTCGCAAGGCACATTCAAGGGAGTGTGCCTTGGTGCATGCTCTTCGCGGATGATATAGTCCTGATGGGGAAACTATGGAGGAAGTAAGCGAGAAACTCGAACTGTGGAGGTTAGCCTTAGAATTGAAAGGTCTAAGATTCAGTATATCTAAGACCGAGTATATGGAACTCAAGTTCTACACGTCTACTACGCCAAGCGCATAAGGGGTCAAGATTGGAACAGAGTGCATACCACAGAAAGCATGTTTCAAGTACTTGGGATCCATAGTACAACAAGACGGGGATGTGGATGCAGATGTCAACAATAGGATTAAAGTGGGGTGGCATAAATGGAGGATGGCCTCCGAGGTACTGTGCGATAGAAAGTTTCCACTAAAGTTAAAGGGCAAATACTACAAGACGGTGGTGAGGCAGGCTATATCCTATGGGGCAGAGTGCTGACTAGTTAAGTGCCATCATATGCAGAAGTTGAAGGTGGCCGAGATGAGGATGCTAAGATGGATGTGTGGTCACACAAGGAAAGACAGGATCATAAATGAGGTTATAAGGAGTATGTTAGGCATTACACCGATAGAGGATAAGTTGAGGGAGCAATGTCTGCAGTGGTTTGGGCATGTTAGGAGGAGACCCACTTATACCCCTGTCAGGAGATGCGAACAACTTCATATTGCAGATGGGAAAAAAGGGATAGGATGGCCAAAGAAGAGCTGGATGGAGACGATTCGACAGGATCTCGCTTATCTTATCCTAAACGAAGAGATAGCCCTAGATCTAGTGGAGGATTAGTACTGGTGCACCCGATATAACGGTGTAGGAGAACCCATCTCTTATAGAACAAATGAGTGCCCGTTTGCCTTTTCGCAGATTTGGCATTGTTGGGTGGCTCAGTGTTCCAAATGGGGGTGGGTAGAGAGGAAAAGGCTGGCCAAAGAAGAGTTGATTAGAGTACTATCCGCTGTCTCAAAGAGGATGTGAGCAACCTCATTTTATGGCCGGGAAGAGAGGGAAAGGACGGCTAAATACAAATATAAATAAGATTTACATTACAAATAAAAATAGAAATTAGTTAATGACCATTTGGCGGGATCTTGCCGACCCCAATCCAAATTGAGAGATGGTCCTAGTTTAGAGCTCGATGTAAGTTTAAGATAGGGCGACAGATTTAGCGGCGTAGGAGATATGCGCACTTGTATCTGCTTGTATGCCTATGAATACACACGATACGGGTTTAGTCAGTCAAACAATGCCCCTTATCCTAGGGTTGCAGGGACATAGGCTGCTGATACTCTCGGCATACTCTATACTGTCCGTTCTTCTCTCTTCTCTCTCCTCTCTTCTCTCTTCTAGCTTCTTTCTCTCTCCCTTTCTCCCTCTCTCCCTCTCGATTTCTCTCCCCCTCGCTCTTTACCTCCTCTCTCTCTGTCCCTTCTGCTCTCTGCCCCCCACGCGATCTATTTCTTTATAGGTTTGTGCTGTGCAGCATGTAGGAGCTCTTCCCCTACATGCTTGTTTGCCTTTACCTTGTGCCCTTCACGCTTACATGCATAAATGTTTGGATTAATTTTGATGCTTTACATGCTCTACATGCTTGTCTTATATGCCTTTCCTTCTTTCTTTCTTTCTTTCAGGCTCTTCATAACTATCAAACTCCAAAGACCAGGTTGAGGGTCCTCGGAAACAGCCTCTAATCAGGGTCTCATCCTGATGGGGTAAAGCTGCGTACATCTTACCCCCCAGACCCTGCGCAAGCGGGAGCCCCTGTGGCACTGGGACTGTTGTTGTTGTTGTGTATTATTCGGCTTTATCCATAAAAAAATTTGACTAAAAGTTGTTGACTTGTAAAATATTTATTTATGATTACAATGATGTTTATAACAATTTCTTGTCAAATAATTATAGAGTGAAAATAAACTTAATTTTGTGAATTTTGATTTTGATTTGATGGTATTATCTATAATAGCCACAATAAGAACCACAAAATATGGTACAAAGTAATGTATAAGTCAATAATTTAAAAGTTGAAGTGATATATTTTGCAAAATATGTAACATCGATATTTAATTTAGGTTTAAGTATGATTAATTTTAACTATTTTTTTCCTTTTTTGTTCAGAAAAAACATAAATACTGGTATAAAGCGCGTATTCAACTACTAACATAAAAAAATGCGTATTTAACCGAATTTTTGACAATTATTCATAAGCACCTTTTTTTAAACATAAAGATACAGATATGTGTTTAATATACAGATATGTGTTTAATATAATAATTATATACATATTTTACTAATTATGACTAAATGATAAAATTATATTAAAACCATGATATTATTTTGTCAATAACAATTATTATCCGAATCATAAAAATTGTAAAGAGATTCCAGATTATAAAACGCCCTAGTGGTTGTAGGTTTGCCGTTCGTTCTTCATTGATGCATAGCTCGCACCATCTGGTAGCACACGTTCTCTCTCTCTGTCTTTCTCTCTCTCTGTCTTTCTCTCTCAGCAATTAGCGCCGTTTCCCCATTCGCATCTTGCTTTTCTTTATGATAAAAACCCTAATTGGTGTCCTCATGATCGTACTTCACAATCTCCAGTCTTAAAAACCCTTTATTTTTGGTAGCTGATTTAATTCCTTCTATTCTGATTTCTATGACTAGGGATTTTGTTTTGATTGGATGGATAATGAAGGGTTTTTCTTTTGCTTGGATTTATAATCTAGGGTTTTTGTTTTGATTGGATGAATAATGAAGGGTTTTTCTTTTGCTTGGATTTATAATCTAGGGTTTTTGTTTTGCTTGGATGAATAATGAAGGGTTTTTCTTTTGCTTGGATTTATAATCTAGGGTTTTTGTTTTGCTTGGATGAATACTCTGGGGTTTTTGTTTGGTTTGGATAAATAATCTAGGGCTTTTGTTTGATAGCTTGTTTCTAGAAAAGTTATTTATGCCATTGGTTCCTCGTTTTTTTTAATTTGTTTAAATTGATTCATCATCTTTTCTTTTATTTTAAATCGCTTATAATGTTTGTAACTTTATTCAAATTGCTCTAGAATCTTTTGGTTATGTTTTTTTAATATTCAACAAATCTTGACCGTAAATTATTATTTTACAATGTCTAATAAATCTTGGCCGTCCATTATAATGGAGGGTAAGGATTCGCCCCTCACGCTCTCACCCTCTAATAAGAGCGCCATTATATACATATATATATATATATTTATATATATATATACAAATCTTACTTTACTAGTATTTCTCTATATTTTTGTATGAATTATACAAGTTATATACAAATATACTACTATTTTGAGTTGATTGAGTTGGTTGATTGTCTTGGATCAATATGATTTTTATCAAATTTCAATATGATATTGGTGTGGTTTTGTGATTTTGATGTGATTTGGTTTGAGTTGTTGATTTTCTAATGATTATTTATGTGAATTTCGATTTTTCAATTTTTGTCCAATTTCAGTATGATGTTATGATTGACATGGTTTATTTTTTGATTCTATAAATTATTGCCCTTTATGGAGAGTTTGAGTTTTTGTGGTGAATATGATTTTTTCCTAGCTATTGTGGCTAAAGAGACCCTTTTAGTTCATTTCCGCTCCTTAGTTTGACCTAAAGTGAGTGTTTTACTAGGAGAATTTCAAGATGTCATTCATGGATATTTAACATACCATTGATTTTATACTCGAATTGTTGTTGCCTAACCTTCCCCACTATAGGATGAACCCCGTAGAGTGATTACTAAAGCTTTTGTGCAACATAGCATGTGTCCATGTGTATTTCCAACAATTCTTGCTCCCAAGGAAGATAGCTCAATGGGAATGTGTATTAATAGTTGAGCCATCAAATATTGCTTTCGTATTCTAACTTGAAGACATGCTTGACTTTTTAGCTGGTTCTTGTTTGTTTTCGGAAATTGATTTAAAGCGAATACCACCAAGTTCGTGGGCCGGGAGATAATTGGAAAACTACCTTTAAAAGACTTAAGATGGTTTGTTTGAATGGTTGGTCATCCCTTTTGAATTTTCAAATGCCCCTAGCACTTTCATGAGACTCATGACACATATTTTGCATCCCTCAATAGAAAGTTTCTTGTTGTGTATTTTGATGATATTCCAGTTTCAAGCGAATCTCATGAAGATACTCGTGTTACATTTGCCTTTAGTTTACTACACTTAGAGATGCCAAACTTTATTCTAACTTAAAGAAATCTATTTTCTTGCAACAAGAAGTCCTCTTCCTCAGGGTTTTTTTTTTTTTTTTTTTTTTTCTCCATGGTATTTTTGCTGATCCTGATAGGTTTAAAACTATTAGGGAGTGGCCCAAACCTAAGATGATTTCCTAGATTAGGAGTTTCCATGGTTTAGCTTCTTTTTATAGGGAGTTCATCCAAAACTTAGTTCTATTATAGCTCTTATCCCAGACCTTGCCTCGGCGGAAGCCCTTGTGGCACTGGGAGGGTGGTTGTTGTTGTATAGCTCCTATCATAGAATGCCTCGAGAAGGGTGACCATACTTATGTTTTTGCTAAGGTCTTTAAGGAAGTTAAGCAAAAGATGTCTAGATGACACTTTCTGTCTTTGATAAAGTTTTGAAGCTTCATGTGATGCTTCGAGGGCTGGAATAGGGGGTGTGTTGAGTTAGCAATGACATCCCATTGCATCTTTTTGTGAGAAATCAAATCTCTTGAGGCAAAGATGGTGTGGCACCTATGAGAAACAGTTATATGCAATTGTTCAGTGTCTTCATCATTGGATGTACTTGACTGCTATTTGCGAACAAACTTGATGGAGTTGAGTTCTTCTCAATTATGGGGGGATGATGTAGTACAAGCTAAGTGTTTCAGGACGTACTACAATATGTCTTTCAGTTTGAGTAATATTCAAATTCTTCAAAGTTTATTTATTTTAGAGTTTCTAATCAGGACAGGATGATAACTCTTATGATCATAATTTTGTTTCTTAGTTAGATTTGAATTATACCTTTTTATATTTTCTGGTTCAAGGTATCCATTCTATAAATAAGACATGTATGTACCTTATAGAATTATCTTTGAATGGAATTGAATCTAAAAGTTTGATAGTTTTTGAACCAAAAAAAAAAAAAAAAAAAAAGGTTTGATAGTTAAGTTAGAATGGATTTTCCTTCGTGCTACATCAGTATGGGAAAATTGTTTAGACTATTTTGAATAAGTTCGGTTTATTTGTATTCCTTAAGCACAAACAAGCTAAATAAAAGGGTACTTGGTTGGGCATAGGCTATTCAACCGTCTTCCTAGGCACATGTAGGGAGTGAACAAATATTAGTCTGGACCGTTTACCGGATTGGACCAGACATGTCGGTCACGGACCGAACTGGACTGACTATATATTGGTCCGGTCTTCGGTCCTCCTATATGGGTTTGATTGGTCTTCAGTCTATTTTCAGTCCAAGAACGGAAAACTTAAAGACTGGACCGAAGATTGATCAACACCAATTTCTCATTAAATATTTTGGGTACATAGTTTAAATATATACCTAAATATATACTACATATGTCAAAAAATCTTACAACTTAGAAAATTAGATATGTATATTTTTTATTATTTAATGATTATATATGTTTTTTGTATAATTATCCATAAATTGTAAAAATTGTGCATATTTTCACTAGTATTATTTCTAAGTCCCAAAAAAAAAAAAAAAAAAAAAAAAAAAAAAAAAAAAATCCGTTAGTATTATTTCTAATTTTCTAACTTCTGTATCTTGGAAACATTTTTTTCTTCATATAACCATGCTTGCTAGATGAAAAGCTAGTCCAAATCGGTCCGGTTTGTTTCTAACTGGTCTTGGATTGGACCGACCCGGTTTTAATTAGTCCAGTCCATGGTCCAATGATTTGAAATAGTTTGGTCTTTAGTTTAGTCCAGTCAAGTTCGATCCAGTCTTGGGCCGATGTGCACCCCTAGATACATGGATACTTACGAGCCCCTTTGATTTGGCACTGGGATGTTTAATCTCTGTCAAGATTATTAGTGTTGATCACAGGCATATAGGAAGGGGTATAGTTCGAACACACATAGTAAATAGGTTGTAAGAACAATGTAATCAACAATGAAATTGCGTTATCATGGAAAAATATGCAATCAAATATTATTTTTCATTGTTTTGTGCATTTTCCCAGTTATGTAATATCTTTCCTAAGTGCAAAATTATATTTACTTTTATACTGTTAGTATCACGGCCTTTTGGATATAGCATTGTGTAGGAGTTGATTGTGTTTTGCTAAATTCTAAATACAACGGCCTTATATATTTTTTAAAAATTGTTGTTGAAAACTGAAAACTAAAAACTATTAATGGTTTTGGTTTTTCAAAAACTCAGAACTGAAAACAATTAGACTTTTGGAGGTGGTTTTTTGAAAAATTTGAATGTTGTGGTGGTGAAGTAAAAAATGACAATTACTTAAAGTGGTTTTCTATTTAAAAAGCCCAACTCTTTGGTAATTGTTGAACCTTTTAGGCAGCGTAGTTCTAGCGGATTTTTGATCAATTATGTCTAAAAGCATGTCGTTTTACTTCTAGGTAATTAAAAGCATTTCATTCTGGTATTTGGTTGGAGTGAAGCTAATGGAGATATCTTTAGAGAATTTGGGAGAGTCTGTAGACCTTTCAAGCCAACACATTTCCCTGACGTAAGACGTTTTGCTTTGATTTTATGTAACATTTGCTTTGAGATTGAGTCTTATGTTGCAGAGGCATGTTGCTCCGTAACTAGAAATATCAAACTGAAAATGCGGTTAACCATACAGAATTTCTGATGCGGTATACCGAACTGAATAAATTTGTAATATTTCGAGACGGTAAAAGTTCAAGATATTGTCCAATTCAGTTAATTGATTTACCAAAATAAATAAATAAATAAATATATAAAACTATATACATATATATGCATTAGTTTTAAATTGTTCACTACTAAAATCTCAGCATATGTTATATCCAATTTCCTTGATAATTTATCTTGTGAGTGAGATATGACCTAGTATTAGTCAAATAAATTTCTCATTTCCAACTAACTCTTTCCTAAAAGCCCTAAAGGCATATTTACAAAGTTTCATCAATGTCCACTCTGTTTCACTCAACTTGTCTCATACTTCATAACTTGAGTGCTGCAAGACTTGAATCGAATTTGAAAATCAATCAAACAATTACTCAATGTTGAAAACCTAAAAAATAAAGAACTACTCTGCTTATGGTTTGATAACGCTCATTGTCCTCGTGATAGTTAAAATATTTTTGACATTTTATAATTGCTTGTTTTCTGATAGTCTAGTTGTGTATTTTTCACCCTATTTTACGCTTTCAGATACTTGCAAATCATAAGGATAACTGATAGTATGATATGAGAGAGGCAATGTATTATTTTTATGGTTAACAGTTAACCAGCATTAATTGATTTACCGAAAACCGGTTAACTGTCTTTTTGTTAACTCTAATGGTTAGAGATTTTTGCGTATTTTGGTTATAACCATGAACACCCCTATGTTTATGGATCATAATAAAATTTCACTTGGCGCACGAACATGTAATCTAGTTTCTTATTTGTTGAGCTGGAATATAAACTTGTATGTGCTTTTGTTTCTTTCTCCTTGTTTTCTTTCCAAAATTTTATGTCATATAAAGTTTGTGCACTATGAAATTGAGCTGGTTTTTATGTTTCTGTTTCCATCCTTTGCAGCATGGGTGTTGGTGATAGCAATGTACTTATTTTGCCGAGGAAGAAAAATATTAAGACAAAAGCAAAGAGCCAGGTATGGCCGACAAATTGGTTCATGATTTTACTTGCTGTTGTTGCGTTGCCATTTATTCTTGACACAATTATCCGCATTTTAGGAGTTTAAGAAGACGGAAAGAGGTAAAAACATGGTATTGAGCAAATCACAGAAAAGGAAGTTAAAGAAGTTGGTGGTGAGTGCAAGCTTGTATGCCCTTCTTATGAAAGATTCTATCTTCTTTCCTAATTCTAAATTGCTTGCTTACATTTTTTTAGGAAGAGAAGGAAAAGGAAGAACTTCTAGCAAAAAGCTTCAAGACCTTGGAGTATGTCTTTTATTTCTTTCCTTGCGTTATGGCGTTTTACTTTGCCTTCTATCATGATAATCCATAAAATGACATGAACAGGAAATTTAAGATTAACGAAGACTTGTATTCGCTTTTATGGTCCCCACAGAGCATTGGTCAGGTATGTCTTTTTAATAATAATATACATTTATGTTATACTCTTTTAATAGATGTGATCTCACTCAAGTGATCTGTTCCTTACAATAGGCTGAGACCTCGCGGGAGAAGCGCTGGAGGGTTGTGCAACTTTCCAAGGCTGGTTTTGGAGTACTAGATAATAGTGATATTCCATTCAAAAGAAAGGCTCTCAATAATTATTCTTGTGAAGGGGATGTCGGTGCAAATGAAAGACATCCGTCAAAAGTGTCTGATGACAGTGTCATGTTGCCATCAGTAGCGGTTGAAAGACGATACTCCAGTAGTGTTGTTTCTTTGCCAAGAGATGCTGAAGGGTTGGAACATGGAAATGTGGCTTCTACTAATACTATGGCTAAGGAAGATTCTAATGCAGATGCCTGCAAATCCATGCAAGTAAGTGTTGGAGTTTAGCGTTTATTTATTTCCTTGTAATTGCAGTAGTAGACCTACTAGTGTCCAAGCTCTTATTTTAGATGGATATCATGCCATCGAATGGAATTAAGAGCCTGCCCCCTATGGCATCCATGGATATAATTTATTTGCATACTTTCAAGCATGATTTGACTAGTAAAAGTTGATTATTGGCTTGGCTCAGGATGAAGTAAACGGCAGTCTAAAAACAGACTCGAGCATGGTGAAATCTGTTCAACATTGTGGCCAACCATGTGCTTTTACCACTCCCACTATAGTGCATGTATCTAGACCAAAAGAGGTTGAGACCCAGAGGAAGGACCTTCCTGTTGTCATGATGGAGCAGGAGATCATGGAAGCTATAGATGAACATTATAATGTTATTATATGCGGAGAAACTGGATCTGGAAAGACCACTCAAGTCCCACAGGTTTGCTAAATGAATTTTGGATGCCATTCAGTTGCTAACATTTTGAAATTTCCACAATAACTTGTATCATGGTGCATTTGCAGTTCCTTTATGAAGCAGGATTTGGTTCCAAAACAAACGACAGAAGAAGTGGTATTATAGGTGTCACCCAACCTCGTCGTGTTGCTGTGCTATCCACAGCAAAACGTGTTGCATTTGAGCTTGGGTTGCGTCTTGGTAAGGAGGTTGGGTTTCAAGTCCGGCATGACAAAAAGATTGGAGAAAATTGCACCATCAAGTTTATGACTGACGGAATCCTACTCCGAGAAGTGCAGGTTTTGGTTCTATGATTTTTTTTTTCATCCTTTGGGATTACTTGAGAATTTTTCGAGGGAGGGGGATATATATCTCAATTGAAGATAAGACACCTTTCTAGGAATAGGATAAGAAAATGGCAAAGAATGGACGCTAAATATGAATGAAAAAGAGCCAAAAAGAGCATGTACAATGCCTCTTATAATATGTTAATATTATTAATTGGTAACAGTTGTGTTACTAAGTCCTATGCTTTGCATATGAGATATAATGATGGGATTTTTGATACCTTTGCTCTCCTTGCCTCTTTCGCGTTTTATCCTGAACATTTGGAAATACCAAGTGTGTTCGTTGTTTTAATTCTCGAGTCCCCTTCAACCTATTTCTGCAATCAAGTCCAAACATTGTAATGATATAGCTCTAATCCACTTCAAGAAGTTGGTTTCTTACCCAATCTCTTGTCTAATCAACTTGTTATTTAGGCATATAGTTTGTATCATGCGTTTTTGACATGATTCAAAGGACGATGTGCGCAATCTTCTACCTTAAAAAGACACGTGAAATTGTGGGTGCTACACATAATGATAAAGCTTCTAAAGTTCATTTATATTGTCTATATCTTGTGAGTTGGACAGACTCGAAGGAATTTGATTATGTGCCATATCTTCAACCTCAAACAAGACCCAGGAACATGGTCCATCCATGTTATCTTCCATGTTGATCGTTCATTTATGTTGTCTGTGTCACTATTTCTAAAAGATAATGAGATGTCTATGGTGCGAGTTCAATATGTTCAATGTGAGATATATATTTGATTTTTTTTTTTCATTGATAACAAAGAGATGTATAATGGATGGTGCATATTCAATATCCTTCGGAATGGTTAATTGGTCTTTATGGTCACTTGATTTAGTTTATCACCTTGACTTCCCAATTTATCTTCCACAGTGATTATCATAGATTCTTTTTTTTATCAATGTTATTCAATTCGATTTTTATTTATCTTGATGTTCCAGAGTGATTTCTTGCTGCAACGATACTCGGTAATAATTTTGGATGAGGCTCATGAGAGGAGCTTGAACACTGATATCCTTATAGGGATGCTTTCTCGTGTTACTAGGCAACGCCAGGTGACATTTTGAAAGGTTTTGGCGTATTGGTTGATTTCTTTTGCTCTGCTCCTTTTTTAAGGTCTTCTTACTTCGTTTTTGCATGAAATATTGTAATTTATGTTAGGTGATTTATGAGGAGCAACAGCAGAAGGTTCTAGCAGGTCAAGAAATTGATCCTCAAAGTAGGATTTACCCGTTAAAACTCATTTTAATGAGTGCCACCTTGCGTGTTGAAGACTTTACTTCAGGAAGGAGGATATTTTATGATCCTCCACCCGTTATAAACATTCCAACCAGGCAATTTGAAGTTACCATACACTTTTCAAAGAGAACAGAGATTGTCGATTATGTTGGTCAAGCCTATAAAAAGGTATTGTCAATTCACAAGAATCTTCCACCTGGGGGGGTTCTTGTATTTGTTACTGGCCAAAGAGAAGTGGAATATTTGTGCCACAAGTTGCATAAAGCATCAAAAGAACTTGTGAGGAGGAGTTCAAAAGACAATATGGGGAATGAGGTCCCTGCTGATGCTTACCCGACTGAACTTGATGGATTTGATATGAATGACATAGATGAAGCACTTGATGTTCATGCAAACTCAAGCCAACAAGAAAATAACAGATTCAATACCTATGACAATGATTCGATTAATGATATGTCAGATTCTTCATATGATTCTGAGTCATGTAGTGATCTGGAATATGGAAGTCATGATGAATATACTGGAGAGAGGAGTATTTCTGAGGCTGATGGTAGTCTTCCTGATATTTTAGGAGAGAATGGTAGTCTTGATTCTTTGAAGGCTGCTTTTGAAGCTTTGGCTGGAAAGTCTGCATCAAGATTGGAAAGCGAGGGGGATCATATAAACCTTGCAAATGCAAAGGGTGGTGCTATGAAGTGCGATCCCAGTCCTAAGATAAAAAAGGGAAGAGAAAATGGTCTTAATGTTGGCCCAATGCATGTTCTGCCCCTTTATGCAATGCTTCCTGCTGCTGCACAACTTCGTGTATTTGGAGAAATTAAAGATGGAGAGCGGCTTGTTGTAGTTGCTACTAATGTAGCTGAAACATCTTTGACAATTCCTGGTATCAAATATGTGGTTGACACTGGAAGGGAAAAGGTAAAGAACTATAACTCGTCAAACGGCATGGAATCATATGATGTACAGTGGATAAGTAAGGCATCAGCTGCTCAACGAGCAGGAAGAGCAGGAAGAACTGGGCCTGGTCATTGTTATCGCCTCTACTCTGCAGCTGCATTTACTAATTACTTCTCTGACTTTTCATGCCCTGAAATTTTGAAAACACCAGTTGATGGTGTAATGCTCCTTATGAAATCCATGCGCATTAGCAAGGTAAGTCTTATCAGACTGCTTTTTAAGTCTCTCTTTCGGTGAAGTTATAATTTCGAAGGGTGAATTTTATTATACAACAACAATAACTCAATGCTTCAAGAGGCTTCTACCAAGTTAGGGGTTGGGACGGTAAGATGTACGTAGTGTTACCCCTATAGAGTGCTGCCTTGTAGAGGTTAAGATGAATTTTAGTATATTAGTACAAAATATGATATTGGTGGTAAATACAATTTGTGGCAATCATTCTCCTTGTCGTAGATAGCAAGGCTTTTTAATTTGTTGCGGAGAAAGTGTGAAAACTCAAGAGAAGATCTTGGATTCATTCTTCCTATGAAGAGTTGTCTTTTTCTAGACATGCATGCATAAAGTTGCTTTTTCTCTTGGAGATTCGATATACGGTGCCGTGTATGGCTTAAAACTGGTATGACCATTATTTTAATTAATGTGAAATTGTGTGTGATCTCTTTTGTACGCATAGACATTATAAGATCCCCATTGCCTCATTAGTGTAGCAAATTTGACAAAAATACACTCTAAGCTCCTTTATATGTCTGGTAGCTTGAGATCTTAAGCTCCATTGTAACGTGAAGTTGGCTGTATTGACTTCTTAGGGTTATAGCTTGTAACTGAAGTTACTTTATCTTACTGAAATGTAAAATGCAAAAAGGCTAGCGAAGAAGAAAATTTTACAAATCCACTTCTATTAGGCTTCATGCGCATATAAATCTCTCCTTTGTGTACGCACGCACATGCACGTAGACCACTGGGATCATCAGATGAATTGTTTTAAGATCAGAATATTGATTTGCATTGCAAGACAAGGATCAAATTGAGTTAGCAAAGGGACAACAGTGAATAGGAGTGATAAGGAATTGGAAAAAAGTTTACTTCCTTGTGATTAGGGTATAAGGGCATCTAAATGCTATGAAGAAGACAATGCAAGGAGACTTTTGGCATTTAATTCTTACTCTTTCCAACAACAAAGCACAGGAGTTAATAATCCTTTGTTTTAGGCTGTCATTGTGATTTCTATTATTTTCCTTTCCCCTGTAGCATTCTTCTAAGAAATATTATTTATGAACATGCTAAATTATTTCACCGAATTAACTCTCGTAGGCTATGCATGTGCCTAATTATGTTCTGATTATTGTTTTGGTAATTCAATTTCTAGGGCAAATAGAGGTTCTATTTGGAAACCTTCCCTAACCGGACCCCCACCCTGCCTACAACAAAAAATGACTGTTTAATCAAAGATCTAAGTGTTTCATGAGGTTCAAATTCATTATTTTCTAATTTTGGATGTATGATTTTTCTTCTTCTGTTCTGAATCCTTCCGTGCTAAAACTGTCTATATTTTGTATCTGTTAGGTTGCAAATTTCCCTTTTCCAACTCCTCCTGCTGCCACCGCCTTGGCTGAAGCAGAGAGTTGCTTAAAGGCTCTTGAGGCACTTGATGGTGAAGGAAGGTTGACTCCTTTAGGCAAGACTATGGCTCAGTACCCCATGAGCCCACGCAACTCACGGATGCTCCTCACAGCTATATGCATCATGAAGAGAGAGAAGCATTACATTCGCCCTAATTTAGTTCTGGGGTATGCAGTGGCAGCAGCTACTGCTCTCAGCTTCTCAAATCCTTTCGTTTTGCAGTTTGAAGGAAGTGACATGAACACTGTTGGCATGCTGCAAGATGAGAAATCCGGGTCTCTGGATAGCGAGCAAACTATGGAGAAAGAAAAGTCAGTCAAGCGGAAATTGAAAGATAATGCAAAAATTGCTCGTGCTAAATTTTCAAACCTCAGAAGCGATGCCTTAACTGTAGCTTATTCTTTGCAATGTTTTGAGCTCTCTAAAAATCCATCATTGTTCTGCAGTGACAATGCGTTGCACCTAAAAACAATGGAAGAAATGTCAAAGCTTAGAAAGCAGCTACTCCAGTTGGTGTTTAAGCAAAGACTTAGTGGCACGGAGCAAGAGTTTTCTTGGACATTTGGAACTATAGAAGACGTGGAACATGCCTGGAGGGTTTCCTCTGATAAGAACCCGCTCACTCAAATTGAAGAGGATCTTTTATGCCAAGCTATTTGTGCTGGATGGGCAGATAAGGTTGCTAGACGCATTAGAGGATCCAGTGGATTATTGGAGGGAGACAATAAAGTAAATGCAGTTCGCTATCAGGCATGTATGGTTAAAGAGACAGTGTTCCTTCATCGCTGGTCGACTGTTGCTAAATCAGGTCCTGAGTTTTTAGTGTATAGTGAGCTGCTGCATTCTAAACGACCATACATTCATGGAGCCACAAGTGTGAATTCGGAGTGGCTCACTAAATATGCTGGATCGTTGTGCAAATATTCTGCACCATTGAAACCCGGTTATGATCCTCATGATGATAAAGTATTCTGCCATGTTATCCCATATTTTGGCCCTCATTCATGGGAGCTTCCCTATTCTAAAGTGCCAATTAAGGACACTACGCGGCGTGTTGCTGTTTTTGCTTATGCTTTGCTTGATGGCCAAGTGTTGCCTTGCTTAAAACCTGTGAGGAAATTCATGGCAGCCCCACCTAGCAGCATTTTGAGGCCTGAAGCTTCTGGTCAGAAGCGTGTGGGGAATCTTTTGAATAAGTTAAGGAGCAGGTCTAAAACTATTGATAGCTACATCATGTTGCGGGATCTGTGGATGGAAAATCCTAGGGCTTTGTATGCAGAAATTTTGGATTGGTTTCCGTCTGGATTCTGTGATCGGTTTGAAGAATTGTGGGAGAATATGCACCACGAAGTCTTTCTTGCGCCCCCAGACCGCCTACCTTGCAGAACTAAGGGAAAGAAAAATCGGTCATAGAGCAGTGGAGGTGGATGAGAAATATTTTTTATTGCTCTTGTGTTGTACATTCCTCTCGAAGTTCCGAGTGTTTGTAGGTAGAGAAGGTGGATCACTGGCCGCTGTCTTGAGCTGAAGTGAACCATGCTATCTGGTTTTTAACTTGGTAACTTACTGATTCTACTTGTCATTTTCTTGGTCAAGCACTTCTTTTACTGATTTTAAAGCACTTCTAATTTTTTTTTTCTTTCAGTGGGGTATTGTATTTTGTATGCTTAATGACATGTACACTGTTTATGGAGATTTACCGACATGCAAATGATGTTGTTCCTTGTCTACCCACATATTGTGTTGGTGTTAGGCTATTTCCTACTTCAAGGATGCATTTTTCAATCTTGTACAAGGAAGACCTGTTTTTATTAGAGCTTAACGAAGAAATTGATTCATAGAGTGCACTGGCCTACTTTAATTTGTATAGGTATAGCAAACCCCACATAGCAAAGAAATTGATTTGGTGTTTCAAAGTTAGGTTTGCTTTTGAAATATATACAGAACTTTAGGGCACTCTATTTAATCAGTAGTTGAATTATTTGGATAACAAGAGACTTATTACAGGGCTTGTTGGCTGGTGAGATCAATTCATTCAAACAATTGTTGAATTGTTTGGACACGACAATTCAATTTTCATGATCGTATCCACTTGAGTTCTCAGTTTGCATAGCGCTATTATTTAGTAGCGACTTTGTTTTAATATGTTATTCTTCAATAAGTTCATTCATTGG
Source organism: Simmondsia chinensis (assembly GCA_018398585.1). Classification (NCBI taxonomy): domain Eukaryota; kingdom Viridiplantae; phylum Streptophyta; class Magnoliopsida; order Caryophyllales; family Simmondsiaceae; genus Simmondsia; species Simmondsia chinensis. Next base: position 3,393,044 of record JAGTTD010000026.1, on the reverse strand, counting down.
CATTTTCATTAATTCTATTTTTATCAAATATATTGTAGATGATCCCTCCACGCTCTAAACCTCAAAAACTTCTATGATTGCTTGGTCCGGCACTTGCTTCTGCTTCATGCAACTATGGTATGTTGTTTTGAATCTCTATCCTTTTGTTTCCCCTCTTTTGGTGTTGTGAAGACAAGGGAATTATTTCAGGGGGAAATTGAGCTTTATGAAATTCACTAAGGTGTTTCCGCAAGACAGGTTGGAAGAAGATGAAGTATGGGATTTTGGCAATTCTACAACCCCTCATCATGTGACCAAATCCTGTTTTGCGGTTTATGTTTTCAGTATGTCAGCAGCAGGGAGTTAAGAGATTTTATGTAATTGGTCTTGATAATCATGTTAGTTTTTTAGGGGGATTAGTTGCTTTTGAGCCTTTTGTTGCAGAACTTTGAATAAATAACGGAAAAAACATTAATTACATACCTAGTTTTATACTGTAACGTGTATATGCATTGATCAACATGTTTTAATATATAAGATACAATATATATGCATTATGGAGGCCATAACATATGTACCATTACTAAACGATCAACTGTGTATGCCTGGCTATATATATATATATACTAACACAAAGGTCAGCGGTTTGAGGGACATATCCCCACCCCAAGGTGATATTACTGATTTAAAAAAAAAAAAAAAAAAGGACGAAAATCAACAAGTGTGATTGCTTCTTTAGAAAGTTTTAGCCAACTTGTTCTTCTCTCGTTAGGGTGCCTGTCAGAGTCCATTTTCATGGCTAGAAAATATGTTCTACGTCAAAAATCTATCCAAGTTTGAAACGTGTGTGCGTGCGTGTAGGGTGGCGTTCTTATGAGAGCGTGACAGTGCCGAATCCTGGCCCTCCATTGCAATGGACGGCAAGGATTTGTTTAACAATTTACGGCCCATACTCCTTCATGGGGCAAAAAGAAAGAAGGGGTAAGGGAAGGAAATTATTATTATTTTTTTTCCAATACTCAACAAATCTTGGCCATAAATTATTTTTTTCAATGTCTAACAGATCTTGGCATTCCATTACGATGGAGGGTCAGGATTTGCCCCTCTCACGCTCTCACCCTCTCATAAGAATGCCATCCTTTATATAGATATATACACACACTTATTTGTTATGTTTAATATAAATTAAATAATATTGAATTAAAAAAAAATTATATCTGAAAATAAATTTATAAAAATATTATTAAAAATTTATATCCAGTATTAAATATATAAAAATATTTTTAACTTTTAATTTTGTATTTTTATACGTTATTTACATATTATTTTAAATTACATGATATATATATATATATATATATATATATATATATATATATATATATATATATATATATATATATTGGTAAGGCGTCGGGAGGGGATGTTGGATTCGAACCCACTTCTCAGGGTTGGCCAACTGCCACCCTACCATTGAAACAAATCTAGGAACCGCTCTATATATATATATATATATATATATATATGGTGGGCTTTTAATCCTAACCTAATAGTTTTTGCTTGACACTAACAATTTTATTTTTTGGGTTAAAAAAAGGAAACAATTTTATTTTAAATAAGAATTATATATGTTGAATATCAATGTATCCTAATAAATTCAAAACCCTAATCTGACTAAACCCAACACCCTTTCACCGGTGACCACGACCACAACTGGAGTTCGCCGCCACCTGGTGCATCACCGCCGCGTCCTGAGTTCGTATATAGGTGAGTTTCGATCCTCTGTTGAAGCTGCGAAGCTCCACAATCCAATGATGACGGTCCACCATCGGCTTTGAACTACGTCGTTCGACTATCGTCTGTAAGATATTAGCTTGCCTATTTGCGACAATGGTCGACCGTCTTCCTTTTGTATATTGGTGTAGTTTTTTGAGTTTTATAGGATTTTAGTGTGATTTTGGTTTGATTTTGTTAAGTTTTGATACAATGTAAAATATTATAGTTAAATAAGGGGTAATTAAGTATTAATAAATAGGTTAAGTCATTTATTTTAACTATATTCATTCCCTTACTCTACATATAGGGGCCTTAGCATAAAAGAGAGATATGGATGATTTGGATTGAGGGCACCCCCCCCCCCCCCCAACTCCTCTCTCTCTCTCTCTCTCTCTCTCTCGGTGTATCCCTGCCCTCTATCTCTTTCTCTCTCCTCTTACCTTTTCTCCTACTATACAAATCTCACTTGTAAATCTTAATATTTTTCTATGAATTAGAGTTATATACAAATATACTACTATCTTGAGTTGATTGAGTTGGTTGATTGTCTTGGATCAATATGATTTATATCAAATTGCAGTATGATATTGGTGTGGTTTTGTGATCTTGATGTGATTTGGTTTGAGTTGTTGATTTTCTAATGATTATTTATGTGAAATTCGATTTTTCAATTTTTGTCCAATTTCAGTATGGTGTTGGGATTGACATGGTTTATTTTTTGATTCTATATATTATTGCCCTTTATGGAGAGTTTGAGTTTTTGTGGTGAATATGGTTTTTGCCTAGCTATTGTGACTAAAGAGACCCTATTAGTTCTACATAAAGTGAGTGCTTTACTAGGAGAATTTCAAGATGTCATTCGGGGATATTTAACATACCATTGATTTTATACTCGAATCGGCGTTGCATAACCTTGCCCACTATAGGATGAACCCCGTAGAGTGATTATTAAAGGTTTTGTGCAACATAGCATGAGTCCATGTGTAGTTCCAACAATTCTTGCTCCCAAGGAAGATGGCTCAATGAGAATGTGTATTGATAGTTGAGCCATCACATATTGCTTTTGTATTCTAACATGAAGACATGCTTGACTTTTTAGCTGGTTGTTTGTTTTCAAAAATTGATTTAAAGTGAATACCACCAAGTTCGTGTTTGGCCGGTAGATAATTGGAAAACTACTTTTAAAAGACTTAAGATGGTCTACTTTTAAAAGACTTAAGATGGTCTGTTTCAATGGTTGGTCATGCCTTTCGAATTGTCAAATGCACCTCGCACTTTCATGGGACTCATGACACATATTTTGCAGTCCTTCAATATAAAGTTTCTTGTGGTGTATTTTGATGATATTCTAGTTTCAAGCAAATCCCATGAAGATACCTGTGTCACATTCGCCTTTTGTTTACTAAGAAGCCAAACTTTATTCTAACTTAAAGAAATCTATTTTCTTGCAACAAGAAGTCCTCTTCCTCAGGTTTATTTATTTATTTATTTATTTTTTTCATGGTATTTCTGCTAATCCTGATAGGTTTAAAGCTATTAGGGAGAGGCCCATACCTAAAAGGATTTCTTAGATTAATTTCGATGGTTAGCTTCTTTTTATAGGGAGTTCATCCAAAACTTTAGTTCTATTATAGCTCTTATCCCCAGACCCTATTTTGACGGGAGCCGTTGTGGCATTGGGAGGGTGGTTGTTGTTGTATCGCTCCTATCACATAATGCCTCGAGAAGGGTGACCATACTCATGTTTTTGCTAAGGTTTTTGAGGAAATTAAGTAAAAGATGTCTTGACAACATTTTTGTCTTTGATAAGGCTTCGGGGGCTGGAATAGGTGGTGTGTTGAGTTAGCAATGACATCCCATTGCATCTTTTTGTGAGAAATCAAATCTCTCTTGGCAAAGATGGTATGGCACCTATGATAAACAGTTATATGCAATTGTTCAGTGTCTTCAACATTGGATGTACTTGACTACTATTTGCGAACAAACTCGATGGAGTCGAGTTCTTCTCAATCGCAGGGGGATGATGTAGTACAACCTAAGTGTTTCAGGAAGTACTATAATAGAAGTGTTTACGATTATTTATGAGTTTTTTTTTTGTGGTTTAATTTTGATGTCTTTCAGTTTGAGTAATATTCAGATTCTTCGAAGTTTATTTATGTAGGAGTTTCTGATTAGGATAGGGTGATAATTCTTAAGATCATAATTTTGGTTGATCTTAGTTAGATTTGAATTAGACCCTTTTATCTTTTCTTGGTCAATGTATCTATTCTATAAATAGAACCTTTATGTATCTTATAGAATTATCTTTGAACGGCATTGAATCTAAAAGCTGGATAGTTAAATTAGAATGGATTTTCCTTCGTGCTACATCAATATGGGAAAATTGTTTAGACTATTTTGAATAAATTCGGTTTTTTGTATTCCTTAAGCACAAAGAAGCTAAGTATAAGTATACTTACTTGGTTGGGCACAATCTATTCAACCGTCTTCCCAGGCACATGTAGGGGTGTATGAATATCAATCTGGATCGTTTATCGGATTGGACCAGACATGTTGGTCGGACCGAACTGGACTGACTATATATTGGTCCAGTCTTCGGTCCTAGTATATGGGTTTGATTGGTCTTCGGTCTATTTTTAGTCCAAGACTGGAAAACTTAAAGACAGGACCGAAGATTGATCAACACTAATTTCTTATTAAATATTTTGGCTACCTAGTTTTAATATATACCTAAATATATACTACATATGTCAAAAAATCTTTAAACTTAGAAAATTAGATGTGTATTTTCTATTATTTAATGATTATATATGTTATTTTGTATAATTATCCATAAATTGTATAAATTTTGCATATTTTCACTAGTATTATTTCTACGTCCCAAAAAAAAAAAAAACCATTAATATTTTTTTTTTATTTATTTTTTTGATGATGGTAAAGACTAGGAACCAGCTTCAGCGACGCCCTCGAAGCAAGGGACGACCTGAAGCATCAAAGAAGGCAATACGACAGAGAGTAGAGGGGGGCTCCAAAATACCGGGATCAAACCCCACTCTTTTATAACCCTCGTTAGCCATGAAATCAGCTGCTCTGTTTGCTTCTCTGAAAACATGAGAGAAATTTACTTGGATAACCCCAGAGCAGGCCTTCCTAATGTCATCCACGATAGCACAAATTTCGCTCGGACATTCGTACCGGCCCTGGAGGGTTCGAATCACAACTTGGTTATCCCCTTCAAGAATAACTTTCTGTGCCCCTTTGGAGATTGCATCCCGCAGGCCATCCCGAGCGGTAACAGCTTCGGCAGCGAGAATGGACGCATTTCCCATTCTTCTAGTACCTGAGGATAGAATACTCCCCACCCAGTCACAGATTACATAGCCTGCTCCCGCCTCAATTCCTCGTTTTGACTCATTGAAGTTCACTTTCACCCACTCGTGATCCGGGGGCGACCAGGAAACCCAAGTGTTGCCCCTTCTATTGATTGTGGTGGTTCTCGTAGTTACAAAATCTTCGTCCAGCATTTTCTGCACTCCCATTCCAGCACCATGGCACGGGCTTTGCTGACGGTCTGCTCTAGGTTGGCCCTCTCTCTCCTGAATACAACAACATTTCTATCCTTCCAGATGTGCCAACAGAGGGCCACAAATCTTTCCAATTCATGATTCCTCTTCCTCGTTCTCATTTACTCCGTAATCCTGGATTGGGAGTAGGGGTGAGCATGGGTCGGGTACCCTATCCGAAACCCATATCGATTCGGGTATCCAAAACACTAAAAGCTTTAAAATCATTACCCATAATGTGATCTAAAAAGTCGGGTACCCAGATCAATCGGGTACCCGAAAGGATCGGGTCGGATCACATCGGGTCGAGTATCCGCCCATTTAATTAAAATTTCTTATAAACTATTTTATGAAAGACACAAACAACTATCTATATTAACTCGTTTGGGAATATACTATAAAATTATTTTAACAACATTCCATTTGATCTTCGTAATTTAAAATTAAAAAAAATCACACATAATTGTTATACTTTAAGGGTAACAAATTATAAATAATCTTAAATGACCATGACATATTAATCAAAGCTTCATAAATATTTGAAAGTTCAAGGATTATATACAAAGAAATAGAGCATAACTAAAACAAAGTATTGATATTCTACTAATTTACTAGTACTGATTCATTAGTCTTTATTTTTTGTACTGAAACTTTAAAAATTTTAATATAAAAATAGGGTAAACTTTATTGAAAAAAGAAAAGGAAAAAATACATAACTTGAAAAATGTTTGTTGGGATTTAAAATTAAACATGCAACCTTAATGTTTAGTGAAGATAATATGATTAATATTCTAAATAAATTAAAATTTTTTATTTAGGATAATATATACAAAATTCATATCGGGTCTGATCGGGTACCCGAAAGTTTTACAAAATGATACTTGTAACCGAACCGGTATCCATAGTTCAACGGGTCGGGTATACCCTAACTGGATATTTTCGAGTCGGTTACCCTAATTTTTCAGATCGGTTTCGGTTCGGTTTTTCGGGTTTTCGGGTTCTCAGGTACTTTTGCTCACCCCTAATTCGGAGGGCTGTTGGTTTACCCATTTGGTGATCTTGGCCCGCTCCCACACTGCTTTAGCATGAGGGCAATTGAGCATTAGATGAGCTATGTCTTCTCCTCCCTCCCCACACCACGCACAGTGCGAATCCCAGCCAGGGATTCTCATGGCCATTTCGGAACCTCTGGCCAGGTAGTCATTAAGCACTTGACACAGAAAAATCTTGATCTTCGGTTGGATGTTCAGGTCCCAGATCCACTTAAACTCCCACCCACTCCTATCATCCCAGTTCAAATTATGAGCCATTCACGTGGCTGATTTCATGCTGAAGGATCCCGTTCCTTTGAATCCCCAGCATAGACGGTCCTCCATCCTGGACTTAGGAATGGGGACTCTTAGGATGGCATTTAGCCGTTCTGGGGGAACGATTCTTTCAAGTTTCTCTCTGTTCCATTCCTCGTTTTCAATGAAATCACCCACTTTCAGGGATAAATCGACCCTATCCCGGTCGCCTTCGAATTCGTCGATTAAAGGCCCAGATGAAAGCCACCAGTCATACCAAAAGCTGGCCTTGTTCCCGTCCCCGAATCTCCATTTTAGCCCTTTTCTTAAGATGTGTGTTGAGTCGAGGATGCCCTTCCAGGCCGGGGAGTCAGAACTCTTCCTCCCGTAGTCGAGGAGGGACATACCCTAAGATGTTGACTCTTCACACATCTTACCCACAAGTTGTCCTCATCCATTAGGATTCTCCAACCAAGCTTACAGAGAAAAGCCTGGTTGACTGCCTCCATTTTTCTAAGACCTAGGCCTCCATTCTCCAACCAAGTTTCTAACTTCTCTATCTTGGAAACATTTTTTCCTTCTTATAACCGCGTTTGCTAGATGAAACACTAGTCCAAATCGGTCCGGTTTCGTTTCTAATCCGTCTTGGACTGGACCGACCCAGTTTTAATTAGTCCGGTCCACGGTCCAATGATTTGAAATAGTTTGGTCTTTATTTCGGTCCAGACAAGCCTGGTCCATTCTTGGGCCAATGTCCATCCCTAGTAGTTGGATACTTAGGAGCCTCCTTGATTTGGCACTGGGATGTTTAATCTCTATCAAGATTATTAGTGTTGATCAGAGCATATAAGAAGGGGTACAGTTCGAACGCACATAGTAAATAGGTTGTGAGAACAATGTAATCACCAATGAAATTGCGTTATTGTCGAAAAATATGCAATCACTATTATTTTTCATTGTTTTTGTGTATGTTCATTGTTATGTTTTATCTTTCCAAAGTGCAAAATTATATTTACTTGTATACTGTTAGTATCACGGCCTTTTGGATATGGCATTGTACAGGAGTTAGACTGTGTTTTGCTGAATGGGGATAAAGCTAAATTCTAAATACAATGGCCTTATATATATTTTAAAAATTGTTGTTGAAAACCGAAAACTAAAAACTATTGATGGTTTCGGTTTTTCAAAAACTCAGAACTGAAAACAATTAGACTTCTGGAGGCCTTTTCTCGAAAAATTTGAATGTTGTGTTGGTGAAGTAAAAAATGACAATTATTTAAAGTGGTTTTCTATTTAAAAAGGTCAAACTCTTTGGTAATTGTTGAACCTTTTAGGCAGCGCAGTTCTAGTAGATTTTTGTTCAATTATGTCTAAAAGCATGTCGTTTTACTTCTAGGTAATTAAAAGCATTACATTCCTGTATTTGATTGCAGTGATGCCGGTGGAGATTTCTTTAGAGAATTCGGGAGAGTCTGTAGACCCCACAAGCCAACACGTTTCCTTGAGGTAAGACATTTTGTTTGAATTTATGTATCATTTGCTTTGAGATTGAGTCTTAGGTTGCAGAGGCATGTTGCTCCGTTTATAGGGTGTTTCAAAAATTCCGTAACTGGAAATATCAAACTAAAAATGCGGTTAACCATACAGAATTTTCGGTTCGGTTTACCGAATTGAATAAATTTTCAATATTTCGAACCGGTAAAAGTTCAAGATGTTGTCCAATTCTGTTAACTGATTTTCCGAAATAAATAAAAATATATATATAAAAGTGTATACATATATATATGCATTAGTTTTAAATTGTTCACTACTAAAACATAAGCATACTTTATATCCAATTTCTTGATAATTTATCTTGAAGCGCTAGATTGCTCCATCTTTCGTTAAGTTGTCTAGCGCACTGCTTACCTTCCAAAAAAAAAAAAAAAAAAAAAAAAAGAAGAAGAAGAAGAATTATTGGCATCTCTCTTGTTATGAATATGTCAATGCGTAACCTTGCTTTTCACATGTAAGCTGAACTGAGAAAGAAGCTTGGAAAGATCCCTTGTCTTTCGGTGTTAGACCTATCTTACTTCACGTACATGCGGAGGGACCGTGGAATCAAATTGTAGATCATGACTTTGGTGGTGCAGAAGTGAGGTGTCAGAGATGTACGTAATGGATCAAATCAGCTGTCTTGGTAAAAGCCTTATTTTTGCAAACCTTTGAATAAAACATTCACACAATGATTGATTTTAAACTCATTTGATTCTTTTTGACATATAAATACATTTATAAATTTGTTTTAATAAATAAAATACTATATATTGAAGATATGGAGATTGTGACAAAGTACTGTCTTGTTATGTCCTCTCAAACTCTCATGTCTTGTAGTGACAAAGTTCCACTAAGCTAGTGCTTCATACAGCATACTGAACTTTCTGTTGTTTATGTTTCACTAACTTAAGTCTGTTTACCAGGTTCACTTAAAGGCGAGCCGTGCATCTTCGTGGAAATAAAGGTGTTTTTGCATTCTATGGAACTCATAACAAGAAATAGAAGTTCCAATGAGAGTAATCTTGTTTGATGTCGGTGGTTGTGTAATTACTCTCATCACTGCCTTTTAAGCAGCCAAAATGTGGGTTTCTTCCATCTTCAAGATTTGTCGCTGACAGGAATGCTGTCAAAAGGAATATTACCCGTTTTAAATTGCACCGCATCTTCAGGTAAAATTTTACTATGATGCACTACAAATATTTTTTGTTTAATCCTCACAGGACTATACTATTATCTACATCACATCTCATTATACTTTATTTATTATGTCAAGTTAGTCCTTTTACTTTTAATTGTGTCAATTTACTCGTTGTACAATTTAAATTATTTCAAGTTAGTTCTACGGTGAAAATAAAGTCAAAACTAATGGCATAATTTTGATTGATCGGGTCATAGATGAGGTTAAATTAGACCAGCGAGTGGTTTTATATTAGGTTACTTGCATCTCCCCGGATCATGCGGTTAAAAATTGCATCATTAACTAACTAGATTTTCGCCACAGGACTACATCGAAGCAATGTAAATTATACAAGGACTAAATTGACAATTAAAGATATGAGGACTAAATTGGCACAATGGGCAATATACAAGGACCATTGGCAAATAATCCCTACTATTTATGAACAAATGGAGAAAACTTTCAAACTCGTTTTCATTCCACTAGTCAAAATCTGGATGGTGGTTGTAATTCATATACCACCCACAGATGCTAAACCCTAAATTGAAAAATAGCAAAGCAAACTCAAAAAATGGGGGATTGGGGAAAAAGAACATTGGAATTTATATGGTTCAATCGAAGCCTACATGTCCACGGAGGGGGAGCAACGAAATTCACTATATAACCAGAAGATTACAAGTCTTCTTATTCACTCTACTACATCAGGCACAAGAACACTATTTATAGGCCACTTCCTATGTAACAAAATCGAAAGTCCAAGCATCACTATAAATAAATATGGCCATCGAAAGGCCTCAATATAATATATCTGTTAGGGAGACCATCGGTCTTCACAATCAATAATATTGTACAATGTATTCAAATACTGATGCTGACATTCTTTTCATTTCACTTCAGATTTCACATCTGGGCGAATATGATCCCCTGGATTTATTCTCCGGATCAAGGGACCGTGTGCAAAAAGCTATCAAGGCTCTCTTTGCAACCCCTCAGAATAATTTGTGTTTTCTTGAACGGCGCTCTTATATATGGAGGCTTGGGGGGCGGCATGAATGGTACTAGCTTCAAGAGAAGTAACATAGTCGAAGATTATATTAAGTCTTCTATACATGCACAAGGCGGTCTACGTACAAAGACTTTTATACATCTCATGGCAGAAACAATCCTTAAATTAGGTGTTCTTGATAGACTTCTCGATGTTCAAAAACTTGACAAGTTCAATATTGAAGGTGCAATTCATACATAGTACAATGTGATTTCCCAGCCTTGCGCGATTTGTGGAAGCATCGATGAAGACGAGAAATTTTGCAAGTACAATTCTTTGCATTCCATTCCCTTAGATGAAAGTGTGAAGATGGTAAACGATTACTTGGTAGCTGCTATGGCGAAGGATTTTAGTTTGATGATTAGTTTCTGTCCAAAGGGAAAAAGAGGATTCACACTTTTGACACCATATACCTTGATCAACTGACCAGAGATTCAATGTCAAGGTAATGTACTTTTCCCTTTTTTTTTTTTGTAATTACTATTGTTTTGAATAATTCAATAAAGAGATAAGAGGAAAAGAATAGCCTACTTATTGAACTAGATCTAGATCAAACTATGATTGTTTAACGTTGATGGAACTCTAATTGATCTTTTTGTTCGGGGATTGTAGTGGTGTAAGTTGTTTTGATTCACTCATGGAAACTTCGGGCTGCCTTTGTAAATTTTACGGTTTTTGATAGAAAACCACCTTTAAATATAGTTATTTTTACTTAACCACCATAATTTTTGAAGTTTTCAGATAACCACCTTTACAAGCTTAAATATTTTTAATCTACCACCCAAATTAATGCTGTTAGTATTCCTTTTGGGTTAAGCGTGTGATGGTGCTTAAGTTCGATATAAAATTGGGGAAAACATAACATATGTTGTTTTTAGCTCGGTTTGTAAAAATATATAGTGCTAAGGAGACTTATGCACATGTTTGAATCTTTGTACATACAAGTATGTAGTGGATTTGAACCTGCACATAGAGATCAAGGTTATTGCTTTACTAAGTGAACTCCAACTAACATGCATGCTTATCTCCCCTTTTATGTTTAAGAAAATTTGAAATTAAAGTGCAACTTCAATGGTAAAACTAATGGCGTTACTTTAGGTGATTGATTGAAAAAAAATAGACTTAAGGCAGTTTTTTGAAAACTGTAAAGTTATGGTGGTTAATTGAAAAAATGATGACTTTTGAAGGTGGTTTTTTGTTAAAAGACCCTAAACTTAATATTGCCCTTCTTAAGTACTGTATCTTTGCATATGCAAATGATCCAAAGCCTGGCAAAAATAAAGTATAATGTCACTTCGGATGAAGTTTGATTTATCACTGCCTTTATACTTTGTTATGCTTTTGCTATGTATAACGAGCTTGAAAGAGCTATACATGCGGATGGCTTCATCAACAACAACAATCTAGGGCCTCATAGAGTCTCCCGCCACGGCAGGATCTTTGTTTTGTTTTTTTGTTGTTTTTTTTTTTTTGGGGGGGGGGTTGGGGTTTAGACGTACGCAGCGTTACTCACATAGGGTGCAACCCTGTAGGGAGGCTGTTTTGGGGCCCTCAACCTTAAACGAATATGGATGGCTTCATCTGCTTGCTAATTGTATACTGTTGTCTCTGCTCAGACTATACTCATTGGATTTCTAATTTCTCAGGCATAGTTTGTAGATCTTGACCTAAAACCCTTGAAGAAGATGGAATATTACTATGAGTTGGACCAGAGTATAGTGCGCTGCTACAATCAAATGGCGAAAACTGAGCACAAAACAGTGAAACTTGGAGGCCTTGATGGGTATGTAGCTCTATATTAGCCCAACTTGATAAACTAAATTTGTTACATTTTTTTTTCCTTGTAAGAAAGGAGCGTTATAGGAGTCTCCCATGAAGGACCCACCCTAATGCATCAGCTATTATGATAAAACTTAGATATGGGTAGGTTAAGAAATCTAGGTGGTGTTGAGCATAATTTGGACTTCCCTTACCAACAACTACAACAGCAGTCCAGTGCTTCTTCAAGAGGCTCCTGCGAAATTAGGGTCTGGGAAATATGTATACAACCTTACTTTTATAAGATACTCTCCTGTAGAGATGTTGTTTTCTTGAACTACCCTTACCATTTAAGTAATGTGCTGCTCGTGGGCCACATTGATATCCCTTCATGTGGCTAGGATTGTTTAAACATTGTTTCGGTCCAAATTTGAATTGGACCAGGCTATTTGGTCTAGTACGGATCAAAGTGGTGCTATTTGCTCAGATGATCCTTGATTTAGACGCATCACCTTTGGTCCGCTCCAGGTTTACAGTGATGACCATCTATAAAATGTTAACATACCAATTTGAACTGCATAATTCGGTCCAAGATTATGCTAACTAATCATTATTTTGTCCAATGCATGGTAGTCTTCGATTAGAGCCTTACATGTGTCACCCTTCTGTGATTGGTGATATTAGGCACGTTGTCTTCTTTTCAATATGCAGTTGATCTATACATGCTTGTATATGTACTACGACTTTCTTGTGCTAGAACTTTGGCTCTTAAAAACCAAAGCATTATACTTGTTTTCCCAAAAAAAATTGGTTCAGACTTTTCGGAAGAACATTTTACGGAGGAAGAAAAAGTTCTTTCTTTGATCATACCAAAGAGATTTTTCTATTTCACAGAAGGGGTATATAGAATGTGTTTGGTATTTATTTGGATATTTCCATGATTTGGCCAATAATGAATGATCGTTACATGGTTTTCTTTAGAGCCGGAAGAGTTTTTTTACTTTGATGACATTGAAAATTTACCAGAGAAAGTAAAGGAATATTTCTTCATGTGATAGAAAAGGTTACCAATTTTATATCTTTGCAATATTTGAATGAACCGTAGAATCAAATTGTCACACGCGGTTGTATCATGGTGTCATAGACGTTACATATGTTGTTGTGTGGATGGCGTAATATAATAGCTAGCTTAAAATTTGCCAGACTAATGGCTATATACTTTAGTACGATGGTGTGGGTCTTTGAGAGTGTTTGTCCTTTAGTTCCAGTGTTTCGAGTTTGTCTGCTATCTCGTAAGGGTTTGTCCTTTGTCTTTGTTCTTTTATGATGGCAGATCTCATTCTGTTTTAGTTTTCGTGTTTTTGTGAGTTGTCTTGATGTTGCATTGAAGGTTGCTTGGGGTGTTTTGGCCTTTCTTAGTCTTGTCGGGTCTGCATCATTGGGTTAAACTCCTATCCAATTTGTTCTGGTTTTCTTTTTTGTGGGATAATACCAATTATAAAAAAAAAAAACTTTATTTTGATTCCATGAAAGAAATAGATACGCATCTAACAAAAAATTCAAAGTGCTTCTGACAACACGCAATCCCTCTGACAAAAAAGCGTGATATGTGCCTCCAGGGGGGGACCTGTCTTCTTCCCCCCTACCCAAGCTGCTGCCACGGGGCCACCACCGCCGGTTCCCCACCTCCCGCACCTCCGCCACCGCTAGCACTTGCCCCACCTCCACCTCCGCCTCCGCCTCCGCCAACTCTTCCCCCGGTCCACCTGGGGGGTTGAGCCCTTGTCCTATCCAGCCTCAAAGGGGGGATACCCTCCGTTTCTACCCCCGTCTCCCCGACTCCAGTAGGCTTGGCTGCCGATTCTGGGTGTGTGATGCGTCTGACGGCCGGCCGCTCACCCTTACCACCATTTGGCCGCCTCTGGGGTTCGTTGTCCAGGGGGCTTTGCCTCGTTTTCTCCCGCCGGTCCTCTTCACCGCTGAGGTCCTTCTAGGCAGCCGAGTTCCCCCCCAAGATCCGTGGCAGGTGAGTCCCATCACTAGCTTCGCTGAGGTCCTGTTTTCGTCGCCGTGTTTGTCCCGTCTTCGCCGTCGAGTTCCTTTGACGCCGGTTACCATCCTGCGGCGCCAAGTCCATCTCTTGCCACCGAGCTCTGTAGCCGTCACTTCGCCACCCACTGCCGGCTTTTATGCCTCATCCGGGGTTTTAGTTATATTTTATTTTTATTTTTCGCTCCTAGGTTGTTTTTGCTTGTTGAGGTCCAGTCTAAACATCCCTGTGTTAGCGCCTCTCGTGTACCAACATTAATTTTGTTCTCAAGGCTAGTCTAGTAGGGGCTGGTTGTGTTTTCGTTGATGTGAACCACCTGCTACACCTAGGTCTCTCTGACAATGTAATTTCTCAAGAGGCTTCCTGATTTCACCTGCCATTTTGGATTTTCCTTCCCTTTTCTTGTGTTGTGGGCTCAGTATCCTCCCTGTTTGGTCCCATTTCTGGTACCTTGCTTGCAATGCGGTGGAGGGGGGATTTTCTCCCTTGGTTTCCACCCTCTTGAGGTTGTTCGTCTCTGACTGGAAGGTGTAGCTGTGTGTGCCTGCTTTAGATTCAACTGGTGCCTTATTAGCCGCTGGTCCTTTCCCGTTTGCGTGATATTGTCCCGTTTGTCTTTGGTGTCTGATTTTTTGCGTTTTGATTTGGATTTTGTACCCATCTCCGTTTACGGGATGGTTATGTACTACGGCTTTGCCTATAATTATCGAAAAAATGAAAGAAATAGATAACTGATCTTGCATGTATCTAAGCAGTGGAGATAAGAAAGTGGTTCTCTAGGTTTTGCATAAAGTTTCTTTCTGTAATTTTCTAACTTAAGTACCATCACTTTTGAGTCCTTGTTTTGAAGTATGATGTTTGTTTGAGTAATGTTATCGGGAGCGTTTACTCCATTAAGGGTAGCGCTCTGTAGTAGTAAGACTGTGTCCATTTCACCTTACTCATACTCCACCTTGGTAGGAGCTTCTTAGGCACTGGGTGGTGGTGGTTGTTGCAGGGCCAGAGGAAAATTATTTTTAGGATGAATTTGAGAGGGAATTTTGATTAAGTACTTAACTTGAAATAAATATTTCTATTTTTTAGTTTTTTATAACTATAACTGTATGCAAATTATTTTGGGTTATTTTTTGTTTAAATTATTTTTTATGTTTTATTTTATGGCAAAATTGATTACTTATCTTGTAACTTTTACGCAATATTAGTAACGGAACAATAATTTGATTATAAAATAAAAAATGAACAATTATTTTGGAAAAAATAATAGATAAATTGCAAACCAATGAAATAAATAATCAAAAATATGATTAAATTTGTTATTTTTTACCTGAGTAGTGAATTTAATTAATTTTAAAATATTTGGGTGACTAAATGAGATTTTTATTGGGAGTTTGGTGACCAAGTGTTTCAAAATTTAAATTAGGTGATTAACTTATTTATTTTAAATAACTTGGGTGACTAAATGAAACTTTTTTAAGAGTCGGGTGACTAAATGTTTAAAAAATTGAGTAAGGTGGCTAAAAGGTCAATTTTTGGTCACTTTAGCAACCAAATGGGGACTTTCGTTGAGAACAAACCAAAGAATAGCCAATTTGTGAAATAATTTTTTAGTTCACATTCATGAAATAATTATTTAGTCCAAAAACTTACGTGTATTTAGTAAAAAGTCTAAATAGCTGAACGTGAAAGAAAAAAGGAACATACCCAGTGCCTTAAGGGCTCTCGCCTACGCAGGATTTAAGGGGGGTGGATGTACGCAGCCTTCTCCCTTTAGGATGTTAACTTGAAGAGAGGCTGTTTCTCAATGCCCCCAACCTGAGGGTGAGGACTTCCCAGGAGGTCACTCA
Source organism: Simmondsia chinensis (assembly GCA_018398585.1). NCBI lineage: Eukaryota > Viridiplantae > Streptophyta > Magnoliopsida > Caryophyllales > Simmondsiaceae > Simmondsia > Simmondsia chinensis. Next base: position 3,377,030 of record JAGTTD010000026.1, on the reverse strand, counting down.
TCCTGGTACTACTCTCGCCCAAGCACGCTTAAGTTCGGAGTCTAAATAGTAGAATATAAGGGCGCAAAATAGATCCTATTTTTATTCTTTCACATCTTTATTTAAACTATTTTGTTAAATATATATAATGTTTTGAACTAAAAAATTATTTTACAAAGTCTCTGAACTAAAAAAATTTTTAAATCAAACTTCAAAATACTTTTACACAATTTATCCAAATATTCACATAAGGGTAAATTTTAAAACCTTAACGTACATTATTGTAAATATTAAAATGTTAGTGTACTTAGGTGATAAATACCATACCTCTAAGTGATAATTTTCCTTTACATAAGTCATTAAATTTGTATTCGTGTTAATAATATAAAATTTTATCAATTCTAATATATAAATTTAATTATTTAAAATTTAATCACAACAAACTCTAATATACAATTCACCCAAATATTCACATACGGGTAGGGGTGTTTATAGTTTGGTTAACCGTACTGAAAAGCATTTTGGTTTGGTTAACTGTAACTAAAATACTCACATATCTTTAACCATTATCGTAACCGAAAGGATTGGTTAACCGACTTTCTGTAAATCAGTAATTCGGTTCGGTTATGTTGGTTAATCGGTAACCAAAAAAAATAATACAACGCATCTTTCATGTTATATGATCTATCTTCTTAATGGTTTATAAATATAGAAAAAATGCATTAAATGTGAGAATATTCAACTAGTTATAAACATATAAATCAAATTCTAAAACTTAAATGTATAATATCTTATTTTAACCAATATGTGGGCAAACGAGCAGCACTAGATTGTAGTAAAGTAGTGATTAGTTAGTATTTGAGATATAATAGAGGGACACGAATACTCTATGGTAAAAGATAAATTGTGGGAAAAAAAGATAACATTGATCATGCATTGTTAAATAGTCCACTTATATGTTAGAAAAATATATTAGTGAATAATATAATATTATGAATATGTAAAAATATACATGATATATATTATTTCGGTAAATCGGTCAACCGAAATGGAAAAAAGCACTAACTGTTACCGTCCCGAAATACCTCAAATTTATTCGGTATGGTTAATTACATTTTTGGGTCGGTATCTTAGAATTTCGGTTTAGTATTTGGGTTACGGATTTTTTTAAACACCGGGTGTATTTTTAAATTTTTAGAATTGGCACGTACTTGAAAGCATGGCAATAAACAAACGACGTCGTTTACGTGCAAAGCAGCGAATTATTCCTCTACCCATTCTTTCCCCTTCTCTCTCCATCACTCAACAACCTCAAAATGGAACCCAACCGGCCCTCTCTCTCCCCTCCGCCGCCGCCAACCACCACGAAGACTACCGCCGACAAGCAAGATAGAGACTTCCTTCTTCACCTGGAAGCCTACCTCGCCAAACGCGACGGCGTTGATAAATTTCTCAAAATCTCCCGTTACGCGGCCAAGCTCCTCCTCTCCTCACGCGCCATCCCCGACGATCTCCCCCTCACGCGCCGCCTCAAGGCGTTTGAATCCTCCGTTGGACTCAGTCGTAAGGCTTTTCGACTTGGGAAGTTCGTTCAAGATGTTAATGCTCTCCGTACAACGGAGTTCCGATTAGGTAATGATACTTGTTTTATTGAGGATCGATTTTGTAGAAATTCTTTAATGATCTAAGGCCTCGTTTGATTGCCATATGAAATTAAATTCGTGTTTGAGAATTCAATTCTGATACCAACCATATCAATCTACCAACGAATTGTTATGAATTAAATCAATCAAACACCATCAACCACTCAATCAAACCTCAAATAAAGCAATCAAACGATCAAACAATTAATTAACCAAATCTATAAAGGATATTGTATTAGTATTAGGGAAGGTGAGGGAGAGATAGAAAGACAGAGAGGTAAGGAGAGGGAGAGACCTAGATAGAGCTAGATGGAGGACTATCATAGGAGTAGTGGATGTAGCGGTCTCAAACCGCTGCGTACTCTGCTAGACTAGTGTTCCTAGGTATATTTACTTGCTTACTTGCTTATTTGCTTATTTGCATGCCGTGTTGCGCATGATATTGCCTTGAAGTCTCTTCTAGAGCGCTATGCTTCGTAATACTCACTTTATGCTTTGTCCTGCTCTTATGCATTGTTGCCCCCTTTTGCTCACAGGTTGCTACGATGCGATGATGACATGAATCTCAGGTTGGGGGTCCTCGGAAACAGCCTCTCTTCAGGTTTAACACCCTGAAGGGGGAAGGCTGGGTACATCAACCCACCCCCCCCCCGACCCCGCTTCTGCGGGAGCCCTTGAGGCACTGGGTCTATTGTTGTTGTTGTTGTATACTCTCCTCTCCAGTAAGGTCCGTATATAGTTGGAATATAAGACTTAGCCTATTTATTAATACTTAAACTACTCTTTATTTAACTATTATATTTTGATTTGTAGCACGAATCAAGCAATTAAACCAATCAATCAACTCAAAATAGTAGTATATTAGTATAAAACCTAGTAATTCTTACAGGAATATAGGATATATAAGTAAAGGTATAGGATGGAAGAAGGTAGGGGAGGGGGAGACCTAGAGAGAGAGAGTGGGGGAGAGAATTGAATTCAAATCATCCATACCTCTTTTTTACACTAAATGCCCCCATATATAGGGTTAAAAGAGGATTATAATTGGTGATAAAGGAGTTAGCATGTTTATTAATATATAAGCTACCCCTCACTTAACTATTATATTTTGGACCGTATCAAATTCCTGTGTCAAGTAGGTAAAAACCGTTTGGTTGTGCGGACGTGAAATAGAACTTCTTTGGGAAGGTTAGTTAAAATTAAAAACAAAAGAATTAGAACTTACCTGGGATAAAGGTAAATTACTTTCACGTTTTGAAGGAATTGGAAATTCCCACATTTTGCCTACTTCCTGTGGACCAAACAACAGCCAAAATCCATACTTTCCATAAAATTCTACTTCCCGTTTTCACTTACAAGGCTAAATATTAGGGTAGAGATTGTAAACATACATTATTGGAAGTAATTGTTGTAATCAATTAAATATCGAATCAATCTGCAAAACAATTACTAGCAAGAAAGCGTCTCAGTATCACGGTTACGACTTGTCTTCCTTCTTTCTCCAATTCTCCATGATCAATTTATAGAAAGTCTTTAAGGATCTAGGGTTCATAACCCTCAACCCTAATTTTTGTTAAATGAGGATACATCCAATTAAATCAAGCTCAAAATTCAGTTAATTCAAAGCTCAAGGAACGGATTTATTTAAAGAAATAGAATTCAAGCATAATTGAACAACTGACATTTTAACCGACAGTTGGCGCCAATTTCTACTAATAGATAGATATTTTGTTTTTCCTATTCTTTTCCCCTCTTTTTCAATTAATTATTTGTTGAGCCTATATAAAGGCAATGCCTCCTCATTGTAAACCATTCAATTCTTGAGTAATAACGTGTTTTGATTAGAATTGGCCTAAGTAGAGACTTGGGTCATAATAGGGAGATATCATTTAGGTACTGTAAGGTTTGCATTATTTTTCACCTAAGGTCTTGATTGGTTGTCACATTAATTCAATTCTTATGGAGAGCTGTATCTCCCATGAATTTTATTCCTGTTCAACTTCCCAGAAATAAGTACAAAGTATTTGGTTGACATGATGAAAAATAGAAATTTCCTTGGAGTTAGAACTTATGGAGAGGCCAGGATTTCCACTTTCTATATTATGCTGATTTCTTGGTAACCAAATAAAAGGGGCAAATGTCCACTTTCATGAATTCTAATTTATCGCGCTTACTTTATGAGAATCAAGCGAGGCCAAAGATTAGATCTTGGAGAAATTGTTTAGTACAATATTCTAACGTATCTAATATTCAACAAATCTGATATTTTTGAGAATGTAACAGGTAACCGCCTCTTTCTCTCTCTCCTCGCTTATGGCGGAGAAGGCCTCTACTATTTCGTCGAACAGTTCATCTGGCTCTCCAAATCCGGATTAATCGATCATCGCCACGCACGTGATCTTCAGAAGATCAGCGCGTGGGCCGAATTGATCGGATATATAGGAAGCATCAGCTTGAAATTGATGGATTTGAGGAAATTGGATGAAATTAGGATTTGTATGGAGTCAAAATTTGAGGATAGAGAAAGTGAAAGAATTGTGAAAGAGAAGATATTGATGAAGAAATTGTCAATTATTCAGGATTTGGCGGATGCATTGATGGCGGTGGCGGATGTAAGGGACAGTAAGGGGCGGTTGTCGGCCCCAGTGGTGGTTTCTGCGGCTGGCCTGGTTTCGGCGTTGATTAGCGCACATAAGAACTGGGTTTCGTGTTGAAACTGAATTATTCATTGGGTGAATTACTTATTAGTACCTTAAAGTCCGGAGTTCTAATTTTTTAGTCTGCAAATCTGAAATAATCTTATAGTCAAGGGGCGGTTGTCGGCGCCGGTGGTGGTTGGTAAACCCAGAATTGGAGTTCCTGTTCGTTCAGTTATGGATTGATTAATTTTACGTTATTCGTTGTTGAATTTCTATTGGAAGTTGTATTTTTTAGGAATTCAATCCTTACATCAAACTTCTGGTAGTTGTGTATGGTTTTTAGGATGTGAAATAGAAGCTTCAAGGAATTAGAACTTACCTAACCTCTTAGGTAAGTTAATTTTTGTGCAACAATGTAAATGAAACTTCTTAACAATTTCTACTTCCCATTTTCTGCCAATTCCCTCATAACCAAATAACTGAGCAAATACCCATTTTACGTGAATTCTAAATTCCCGTATTACTTCCTGATAAACAAACAACTCCATAGAATTCAATTGTTGATGTTATTGTAGGAGATTCACAAGCTGAGCCCATTGAAGATTATTGGTTCCTTTTTTTTTTTTTTTTGTTTTTTCTGTTTTTTTTTCTGTTTTTTACCTATCTGTTTGAATAAATGTGAATCAAATGGCTCCCTTGAATTTGCCTGAATATTTGTGGCTTTTAGGATTCTGTTTATTTTTATTGAAAACTTCTATCGTCTTAATTTTATTATTTCTTTGATACTTTTGAAGCAATAATCATAAAAATGGAAAATATTTCCTCCTTTGAGCGAAAATTGACAAAGAGAGGTTTTTCACAATAATCTTATGTCATATGTTTCATTTCAGCCTCAACTTGATCAAGTGCGAACTTCAGGTGAACTTTTAGAATCAACAAATTTTTAGGTGGGGGAGGGTTGGAGGGAGGAGGAGAGAGAGGGGAGAGGTTGGGGGTGGGTTGGAGGGGGGATGAGAGAAATTGGGGGTTGGGATGGCTGGTGGCCGGTTGGTGGGTGGCGGCGGGGGAGGAGAGAGATAGGAGGGAGGTGAGGGGAGGGTTGGAAAGGAGGAGAGAGGGGGAAGGGGGTTGTATTTGGGGGTTGGGGTGGCCGGCAGTCAGAGCTCGGCGGTCCGCGGTGGGCGGCAGCTGGCGGGTGGTCAGCGGCAGGTGGCGGAGGAGAGAGAGAAGGGAGGTGGGGAAGGCTGGAGAGAAAATGGGAGAGAGGAGAAAGGATATTATTGATATTTTTTATTTTTTTAAGGGGGGTCACATTAAGATCTTTTAATCTTGGCTATCCATTGTGGCGGATGGTCAAGATTTAATTCTCTCACACTCTCACCTCTCATAAGAATTGTGCCTTATATGTGTGTGTATGTATATATATATATATATATGTGTGTGTGTGTGTATGTATGTATGTGTGTGTGTATATATATATAAAAATATGAGGCATGATTCACATAATAGTTATGACATGACATTAGTTCTATTTGATAGGTCATTGTAGTCTATGTTTACATAAGAAATTTAACCGTTCTTACAACAACAACAACAACAAAAAATTCAGTGCCTGCAAGGGTTCTGGCAAAATCAGGGTCTGGGGTAGATGTAGGCAGCCTTCCTCCTTCAGGGGGCTACCCTGAAGAGAGGCTGTTTTCGAGGTCCAAATTTAACCGTTCTTACTTTATTAAAAATTGTTCCAAATAATGTATAAGACATTCTAAATATTCGCTTAATTTTTTAGGGTTTTATTACTTAGGTACCCTGAGATTTAGACTTTTATTACCTAGATATCATGATATTTCATTATATACAGTAACGAAGCCGGTTCTGAAAAAATGCCAAAACAAAAAAAAAATTTAAAATAATGCCAAAAAAAAAAAAAATTACTATTATGGGGTCCATGTGTATACAAGGAATGATGTGAACAGGCATGCTTAAATTATTGGAAACGTATTTTAAAAAATTTTTCCCAAATTGCTAGAGCGGGAACAGCGGAAAACTAATTTAAAATTTTTAATTTTAAATCTAATACCTTGATCTGATTAAACTATTTAATTAGACCTAGATTGTACTCTAATAGGCTCATAATATAACGATTAAAATATCGAATAAAAAAAATATAAACATGGTACGTAGAATAAACAAAATAAAGAAAAAAATAAATTAAATATCAAATACTTAATTTTGAGATACTTGAATCGCTAATCCGAACTCAAAATTACATAGATTCCAGGCAAAATGACGTCGGCTCATCACAAAAAAAAGGCTGCAGCTTATCTTGTCACGTGTGCCACGTGTCGCTAGCCTATTGGCATGCGGATTCGCCAGTCACGAAGTGCCACGTGGTGCGACGTGATTGGCTCTATGCAATGCCACAGATCGCGACCCTTGTGCAACACCCTTTTTTTTTAAAATTCCCACATTTATAAAATTCATCTTATGAATATTATTTTATAAAATTAATTTATTTATCTTATGAATAAATAATTTATCTCATTAATTATGTTAAGCAAAATTAATTTGTTTATCTCATAAACAAATAACTTATCCCATGAATTTAATTAAAAATATTTTCAAAAGGCTTAAGTTGAGTCTTGCGGAAGGACCTTAGGGACAATCTAATTTTAGCTTCAAACGGATCAAATTTGATTATCATGACATGATAATAATTGACTATCATTTAATAAAAGTTAATTTCGCTAAATAAGTTTTGCTGCACCATAGATTTAAATATATTTACTCAAGAATCTCCAAAATAATAATATTATTATTATTGCGACAATTAACCTCTCTATTAGATATCTGTAAGCAAAAACTAGCCCAGCTACTATCATTATTTTTCTCACCTCTATCACCGTAGTTCCCAACTCGCCTCTCTCAAACAATTCATAATATAGAAACAATTTTCGTATTAATTCCAAATATCAAACATATAGAACATTCTGGCCAAATATTCTAAAATATGTTCGTATATTTGCGAATCAACTAAAGGGACATCTTTCATTGTAGATTCTTAGTAAAATATTCGATTCCATCACACTTCATGCCATTGCCCAACGACGTAAGATCTTTGGTTATTTAATTTTAATCTCATCATTTTGGGCATCAAAGCAATTAACATTCCATGAACGAGTTCGGACTATTTTTCTGGATTTAGAGTTATCCTCTTAATTAATTATATCTTATAGCAGTAAAGAAACAACTAATTCAGGTGGTTCTCCTCAGTGTTCCAATCTTTCTGAAAACACCAACATGATACTCTTGGATCTCTATCCACATGACCAAGACAAGTCATCAAAAGTATCATATTATAATTTTATCAGACAAGTTGTCCAAGCTTATCACCGACTACGAACATACTTTGACACTATGTCACTAGCTTGATCTAAGCCTTTCCGTGGTTCAATCATATTGACCACTTAAACCAAACCTGACACGTTATCTTGGACAATGTCCATCTCATGGAACGTTTTAGAAAAACAATCACGCATGTTTGACTCGTAAAACATAATCAGACAATAAATAAATAAAATAATTTTATTTATTTAATATTTTAAACTAACTAATTGAGTTTTTCTAGGACACCTATTCCAACAATCTCCCATTTGTCCTTAAAACCTAAATTATCTGCATTGCATAACTATCCCCTTGGAATCTGCCAACACTTTGACTATAAATTTTAACCAACTCACTATTTCATTCTTTTGCTCACATGCTTTCGTCTATTTGGAACCTTTGGATTCGACTAGTCTACTCAACAACTCCTAGCTATCAAGTACCCGACTTCCACAATGAAGTAAGTAATACAAGATTGCTTCACTCTTCACCATCTAATGACTCCCACTACAAGGGTAAACAGGAACTCTGATGGCAAACGTCTAAACTCACTTTTAAAACAAACGACCCATGATAAACCTAATATCCTTTCTTTTAAATCTCGCTAAAGCCTGAACTTAAGAATATAGTTGATTCATCTTATGTCTTTCACTTTTAATTAGCTGACTGGACAATAAAAAACTTAACAGCTCATGACAATTGTACACCATTCTCAATGAGTAGAATGTGATCTATATACAACATTCAGAAAGTCTCTACTTTCTTGTCATGTCACTCGCACATTAATGATTCACTAACTATTGACTCAAATCCCTAGGACTTAATTAACCGTCATTGAATCTAATATTCAATGAACAAGATGCTTATTTAAGTCTACAAATAGACTATCTCAGTTTGCAAACTATATGCTCCTGACTTTCAGCAACAAACTTTTCTAGTTGTAACATATACATAAACTTTCAAGATAACCATTCAACTCATCATATGAAACATAATATATGAGTATCCTTATGGACTTAAGCATAACATTTGGCTAGAAGGACTCTATCAATTATGATTCCTTCCTATAGGGTATTAACCCATTGCCGTCAATCTGGCCTTCAAGGTCTTCACCTTCATGTCCACTTAACTCTATATACTTGTAGATCCATTTTGATCTTATCTAATGGACTTAATGTCTTTCAACGCATCTACAAGTTCCCAGACTTAGCTATAATATAATTACTTTAACTTTAACTTTTATTGCTCTGACCCAATGGTCTGCATCTTTATACTTAAGAGTTTCATTGTTCTCTAAAGGATCAAATTCATCATCATTCTTAACTGTTAAGACTGACATGAATCCGTCAAATGACCCTGACCATCCTCCCACTACACCAAAACTCTTGTGTACCTTGTGTAACAATAACCTAGTTGAAGATATATCTAATACATCATCTACACTATAAGTTATATTAAGTTATATAGACACAGTATCTCATACTGTCAATCTAACACAAGCTATCTATTATACTTTTAGAACACTTTTTAAAACATCTTACATAGCAAACCTTTTGATATGTAAACGTGACTCATTATATGAATCTTACCATATTCAATATCACATTATTGATCATTTCTACAACTCTTTGTAATAAGGAAAACTAAGAATTCCCCTGAACTTGATCTAATCAAAGTGACTTGATATAATTACCTAATTGATTCCAACTTCAGTCATTAATTCTTTGAACCTTTCAAAGAAATCAAGACTTCAGTCTTCATAGGTATATCCATACATCAACTAATTGAGTAGTCATCCATAAACGTTTTATGAAATACTCATTGCTTCCGCTCGCTTGAACTTTTAGCAGCCCATAAACACTTTATTAATAAGTCCTAGCAGCTTAATGGTACTGTCTTTACTCTTCAAGACACTTTCACTTACTATTAGTTCGAAAATGATTCCCATACTGGTTACCATTCAAGTACTTAATGATCTATAAGACAAATCAAACCAGTTTTGAATCATATTGATTAATGTGACCTAAGATTAAGTACCACTTAAAAGTTATATGGTTTTTGAAATTTATTCTTTTATATGGTTACACAGCTTAGCTTAGATTAGACTAATATATTGCCATTAATGTAGCTTTGATCAAAATAAGTCAACTGTCTAGCAATGCACCTTTTTAAATAAACACTTTATTTATATAACTATCAGTTTATTTTTGAGAAAAATAACTGAAAGTCTATTTCGAAACAAATAGTAGATAGAAATCAAATTTCTGAAGTACTTCAAGATATTTACTCAAATACAAAACTAAATTCCTTGACTTAAACTACCACCTCTTGATGCCCTTATTGAAAACCTATTCACTAGTATGTTAGTGAACTACCTACTAGTCACAACTAGAGGAAACATGATATCAAATATCTTGTTATGTTGACTTTCGGTGTTGGCAACAATAGTATCTAAGTAACTAGGCAATTCCTTTCAAACTCCAACGCTTTTATAAAAGAGGCAAAACTATTTTGACTACCGTTTTATTTTTACCCTCTTGAGGTTTCTAATTCCTGAGATAGATGCCTACACTAGGTGGACCCTTCCCTTAGTATTTCATGACACATTTTCATATAAATTATTCTCATGCTATTAATTCTCTAACCAAACACTTCTCTCAAGTACCTGATCATCTCTACTACAGTTGGCAAGTCAAGTATCTAATCCCAGAACAAGTTCAACATCTAATGTCCGAATCTTACAATCGACCAACTCTTTAGTCTAGTCTAACATTCCTAACGTTCTTTTCAACTTAGTAGATCTACTAGTAGAAACCTAGAGAATTCTAAGCATCTCCTAGGGCTCTACATGTATTAAGCATCTCCTAGATCTACCAAAGAGGGCACCAACACGCCGTCACCGGATCCTATTAGAACTCCGAAGTTAAGCGTGCTTGGGCGAGAGTAGTACCAGGAAGGGTGACCTCCTGGGAAGTCCTCACCCTCAGGTTGGGGGCACTCCGAAACAACCTCTCTTCAAGTTAACACCCTAAAGGGGGAATGCTGCGTACATCTGCCCCCCCCCCCCCCCCCCCCCCCCCCCCCCTCCCCGACCCTGTGTAGGCAGGAGCCCTTGAGGCACTGGGTATGTTCATATTATAGCGAATAAAACAAAACAGATAAGACATGCTAGTATTGATTGCAATGCATAATTCAAGAACCAGTCTGAAAACAAAAACTATAAAACAAGTCATATAACACACCAGATTACTTTTCTTACTTTTAGCAAACAATCAAAGTTCAGAGTTCACATTCCGACACTTACGTATATGCCATGGAGACCCAACCGAACCACTCAAAACCCCCTATTGGCGAGGCTGAATTGAGACATCAAAAGGGTGAGAACACTTCTCAATAAATATGTTTTCTTGTAAACTCTTTACTAAGCACATTTAACACACTACTTTTTCCTTAGACTCTAAGGTCTTACAACAGAGCTCCTCGGGGAGGCTAATGTAGACCCTGGTCTAGTGTACACCATTACCTGAGCACGCATACAAGGTCTCGATATACTCCACGCCGGCGTGGCCGTACTCGATTGCTTGGACTTTAGTTCATCTCTTAGAGGACTGACCTTGTATTCCGTAAATGAACGCTCTCTTCAGGGAGTCGCGCCCACCACTATACTGCTGGACTGGTAATGAAGGCCATGAGCATTCATTTATGAGCTCGCTCCTGCTTGATATTTTTAGTCTTGTGAACTTTTAATAATTTTAGCAAACGAACAAAGTACGGATCCACCTAACCATTCTCTGTTTGTGTGCAACTATGAGCTAACCAATCTAAACGTTACTCTGGGAGAGGCGTAACAAGTAATTAGTCAAATGAGAACTATTCTCAAATAATATGTTTTCTAAACATATTTAACCCATCGTTTCTTCCTTGGCCTCTAAGATAGTATGATAATGCTCTCTAGCAGACTATTATACTATCCTAGTCAAGTGTATACCATTACCTAGACATTAGTATAGATAAACAAGATATTCCACGGCGGCGTGGTCGCACTCAATATTCCTATACATCTATCTATCATTAAGAAGTCGACCCTATATCCTGTGAACAAACTCCTTCCTCGAGGAGTAGCGGCTATCCACTATACTATTAGACCGGCAATGGAGATCGTGAGGATTCAACTCATGACCCTCGCTTCCACTTGAAATTTTACAATGGCGGATCTTTCTTTTAAAATTTGATTATCTCATAACCAATATTAGAATTACATTCTAAAATTTTATTTAACAATTAAATAAAGTCCTAATCATATTAGGGTTCTTTAATTACCTAACTTATATAATTTAATTTCATTAGATACATTATGAGAATTTTCATTTCAAATAATTTAACTTTTAAATTATCTAAACATATTAGATCTATTTAAATAAATTATCCCACTCGATCAAATCAAATATTTCACCAAGTTATATGGTCTTATAACTTTATTCACATTATACATAATATTTAACTTATTTAAACAATATCAAATACGTGAACAAAATTTAATAAGTACCATGTTACCAAACAATTTGAATAACATTACTTAAGACCTATGACGTTGGAACAATTAAAGTGTTTTTAAAACTCTTTTAGAAAAGATCATCACATAATCTTAATTAGGATCTTATCCTAATCAATTATTTATTTATTCAAATTAGTTAAATAATAAAATATAAAAAATAAAATAATTTTTTTAAAAAATAAATGCTGGGCACGTCCCCTCCTTTTTTTTATATTTTATTTTTTTTGTTTATTATTTAAATAAATAATTAATTAATAAAATCCGATCTTAATCTTATTAAATCGAAAACCGAACATCTAATCTAGTTAGATATTCTATGTCACATTGTATATATCTAAATCATTCAACTACTTAAATATCTAATCTCATTAGATTATTTAAAAATATACACCCACTATTTTAATTATAATTCATTCATCCTAATTTAAATAATTTAAATTTGATGAACAATAATCTTGTTATTAAACTCTTTAATAATACAATCAAGTATTTTTGATTTTGGATTGCCATAAAATATTTAACAATTGAATATTTCATATCTAGGTTCAAAATCTAATAACATTAGACTAATAATCTAAATCGTTCAACTATTTGAATATCCAATCTCATTAGATCTGATTTAGAAATATGCTTATTGATTGAATCCTCTAAAATTTTAAACAATTTAAAACTTTAACAAATATTCAATCTTGTTATTAAATTTTTTTAACAACAATTTATAGGATAGTCTTTTTTCTTTAATGAAATTCCTAATTTCATACTTTGTTGTAATTCTACATGCCCCAATTGTATCAAACCTGATGTTTTATTGCCAATTATGAACATATTCAGAATTTGATCTGATACCAATTGTTGAAACGTATTTCAAAAATTTTTCCCTAAACGACTAGAGCGGGCGTAGCGGAAAACTAATTTAAAATTCTTAATTTTAAATCTAATGTCCTGATCTAATTAAACTATTTAATTAGACCTAGAGCTTACTCTAATATGCTCAAAATATAACAATCAAAGCATCGAATAAAATAAATATAAACATGGCATGTACAATAAATGAAATAAAAGAAAGAACAAATTAAATATCAAATACTTAATTTTGACATACCTGAAGCACAAATCCAAACTCCGAAATTTGTAGATCTGAAATTGGAAGAAGGAACTTCTTGACACCTCATGATCTTCTCCGCAATGACCTCTATTAGCACTAGAGTATGGCCTCTTAAAATATTTAATTTTGAAAAATTTTGAAATTTTTTTTTCTTTGAATCTTTCCAAAAAATAATTTCTCAGAAATACTATGCTGAACATTAATTTTAAAAAATCCCTAATATAATTTTAGGTTTTTTGCCGTTGGTGAAAACTAGGCTCAAAATCGAAAACCAAAAACAAAACCTGATTAAATTACATCGCTCGCAGAACAAAAGGGTATATATATATATATATATATTCCAGGCAAAACGATGTCATCTCATCACAAAAAAAAGGCCGCAGCTTATTTTGTCACACGTGCCACGCATCGCCAGCCTATTGGCTGGGACGGACGCACTCGGATTAGTCCTTCGCCAATCATGGAGCGCCACGTGGCGCGCTGTGATTGGCTCTATCGCGATGCCATAGATTACGACCCCTGTGTAGAGCCTTTTTTTGTTTAAATTCCCACATTTATAAAATTCATCTTATGAAGATTATTTTATAAAATTAATTTATTCATCTTACGAATATTATTTTATAAAATTAAATTATTCATCTCATGAATTATATTTAGCAAAAGTAATTTATTTATCTTATAAACAAATAATTCATCCCATGAATTTAATTTTAAATATTTTTAAACAGTGCTTGAGTTGAGGCTTGCGAGAAACCTTAGGGACAATCTAATTCTAGCTCCAAAAGGGTCAAATCTAATTATCATTACATGATAATAATTTACTTCCATTTAATAAAACTTAATTCCGCTAATTAAGTTTTACTGCACTCTAAAATTAAATATATTCACTTAAGAATTTCTAAAATAATTTTATTATTATTATTGCAAAAATTAACTCCTCTATTAGATATTTGTGAGCAAAAACAACCCCAACTACTATCGTTATTTTTCTCACCTTTATCACCGTAGTTCCCTGCTCGCCTTCTTCAAACAATTCATAACACAGAAACTATTTTCGTATTAATTCCAAATGTCAAACATATGGTATACTTTTGCTAAAGATTCTAGAATTTGTTCATATATTTGCGAATCAACTAAGGGGACATCTTTCATTGTAGATACCTAGTAAAATATCCGTTCCCGCCACACTTGATGCAATTGCCCAACAACATAAGATCCCGGTTCTTCAATTTTAACCTCATCAGTTTGGACATCAACGCAATTAACATTTCATGCACGAGTTCGGGACTATTTTTTGGATTTAGAGTTATCGTTTTAATAAATTTTGATAGCAGCAAAGAAATAACTAATTCAAGTGGTCCTGTTCAGTATTCCAATCTTATTGAAAACACCAGTATAATACTCTCGGATCTCTATCCACATGACCAAGACAAGTCATCAAAAGTATCCCATTATAATTTTATCAGACAAGTTGTCCAAACTTATCACCAACTATGAACATACTTTGACAACATGCCACTAGCTTGATCGAAGTCTTTCCGTGGTTCAATCATATTGACCACTTAAACAAAATCTGGCATATCATCTTGGACAATGTCCATCTCATGAAATGTTTTAGAAAAACTATCACGCATGTTTGACTCGTAAAACATAATCATAGAATAAATTAATAAAACAATTTTATTTATTTAATATTTAAAACTAACTAATTGAGTTTTTCTATGACACCTATTCTAACATAAACCGCATTTTCGGAATGCAGTTTAACCTAGCATAAATCGCGTTTCCAAAACGCAGTTCATATGAGGGAGGTGTGAGTTCTAGAACTAAATCGTGTTCTGATATTGCGGTTTAGGCAAGTTAAAACGAGAATTGTGATTTATTAACAAGCCCTGCCTCTTAGTAAACCGTGTTCCCGAATCGCGATTTTGTAGTGGGTAAACCAAGTTTTGGGAATGCGGTTTTGTAGCAGGCATCGCCTCTAAGTAAATCGCGTTCCTAGATCGTGATTTTGTAGTAGGTAAACTGAGTTTTGGGAACGTGGTTTTGTAGCATTATATCCAGAAATTTCTTTTTTCTGTTACATCGTATGTTAGATGACAAAATGATATATTATTTTTAATGAGTAACAAAATTCCAACTGAAATAAGGGGGGGGGGGGGGGGGGGGGGGGGAGGGGCTAGGGGCGGCCGACAGCTGGAAGTGGTAGCTGGCAGCAGGTGGTTTGCACCTAGGTAGTACCAGGACCCTTGTGCCCCGGCCCTTGATCAGATAAAGCTGCCCGCCCTATGACCCACAACTAAAAATAGCAGGTGGCGGCAGCAAGGGAGGGGGGGGGGGGGGGGGGGGGGGGCAGAGAGAGAGAGAGAGAGAGAGGAGGGAAGTAGGGGAAGGTTGGAGGGAGAAGGAGGAGAGAGAGGAGGGAAAGTGTATTGTTGGTATTTTTTATTTTTTGAAAGGGGTTCACATTAAGATCTTTTAATCTTGACCATCCATTGTGACGGACGGCCATGATTTAATCTTCTCACACTCTTACCCTCTCATAAGAATTGTGCCATATATATATATATATATATATATAATTTAAGGCAAAAATGGACGTCTTCATTTTCTGCCTTGGCCTCTATCTTTCCCTTTGCTCTTATCTCTATATCTAACTCCACCTCTACCTCTACCTCTACCTCTACCCCTACCCCTATCTTTATACGTAGGATCTTCTCAAGGTATAAGATCTTCTTGAGAGATAGCATTTTCTTGATGAATAAGATCTCATCAACAGCTTCAAAAGGTACATCCTAAAACTGTTGATGGCCCTCGTCGTGTTGATCCCAAATCCCTCTCGACGATGCTCCAACTTCATCAGTAGAAATGGTAGGATATAAGGAAAAGTTACCGGAAGTAGGCACATGGAGCAAATCAGTTCGTACAAAAGGCTCTAGGCATTGAATTTTGCATGTCCTCAACTCGTGTGCAGTGAATCTCATCATTTGTGCCTCCATTTCAGTGATTTCCAAATCTTCAGAAATTCCCCTACTTATATCGACCATCCGGGCTATAGTCATTTGTTGTTCAATAGAAGAAACAAATATTTGAATACATTTCCAATATTAATTTTTAAATTTACAAAAATAAAGTAAAAATCCTTACTAGATACTCTTCATTTGGCTGAATTGGAAGATAGCAGTCTCATGGATGTTCAGTAGTGGGGTTATCTTCAACCTTATGATGCACCGGTACCATGACATGTATGGATCATCATCGGGGGAGGGGGGCTGTGATAGGAGGAGAGGATACTATATACTATGCCCATGTACCCCACATTAACACATACACTTTATGATGTCTTGTCCATTCGACCCTATGTTTACCGCGTTGATTAATGGCATGTTAATCAACAAAAGGACTGGTATTCAATGGGATACCCTATTGCATTCCAAACTGGTGCATCACATGATCCGAAAAATGCCACTCAACTATGTCAAAACCAATGAGTGTCACTACACTGCACCAAATATCATGACCATGGCGACATATGGCTGGAAGCGATAGAATTATCTCATCTGCATATGGTGTCCATACCATCTAAAATAAAATATAAAAAATTTGCATTAAATAATGAATAAAAATGCAAATACAAACATAAAAATAAATACAATTTTTACCTGATCACTAATATATAAATCAAGGGCACTCCTATAGTACATAAGGTTCCTCGGTTCATCTATATGAGAAACATCATGTACCCACCTACCAAACAAAATTTTGATTTGATAAGTACATAAACTCAAATATTATTACTCAAATTTATTAAATTATAAAAATACTTGCATCCAAGTAGATTATCATTATCTCTATAGAAATGGGGAGCTTGGTCTAGACCACCTATAGGAATTCGGTTCCATGCCCATTACCATATATGAAAAAATAACACAAGTCACAAACATGATCATATTAAAAATAGAAATTTATAGAAGAATATATAACAAACTTGTACAAGAGTAAAAATACCAGTTATCTCTTGTACTCCTCGCCTTGCTGCCCGACATAGTTGCCGGTACATGAAAGTTAACGCCGTACTTCTCAACTATATTATGTTGCTATATCCCAATCACAGAGTAACTATATATACTTGAGTTGTATATCATTACCCGTCTTGTCTTCAAACACCATGCCACCAATTAATGTGAAAATATATATGCCCTGACAGCATGTTCGATCTGAATATCTGTGGCAGTAGCAGGCAAGTGGGTAAGTGTTGACAAAGCCAGGTAAATCTAATAGAGGAGCCACGCAACACATCACGGGTAGGCCAGACCCCAAGTAGCTCTTCCGCCAACACGGCCCAATCTACATCACTACTACCGGTGATGGCATTTCCATCTACCCTTAACCCCATCAAGATAGAACATCTTACAAGGTGAATGTTGCCTCTCCAACCATCAGGTGAAATGTGTGGGTCTCCTGCCGCCACCTCTCAACCAATGGAGTGATGAGAGGATGATCCAGAGACACACTAATCAATATGTGGACTCCAAAAAGTCCAACACGCCTAACATAGTATAGAATTAGATCATCTACCTCACAATCACCTAATAATCGAGTGACATGGTGCCGACAGTTGAGAATGCCTAGTTCCTTTAACAACAATCAAACAAAAATCAATATATTTATAAATAAGAATAAGCTCAAAAATGTGATTAATAGAATATCAAACTCACCTCCTCGTCCCATATGGCAGCACTCCTATGCTGAGGCTGTAGCTGTAAGTGGCTGGGGTCAACTAGGCCTGGCTTCTTCTCTTCTGTCACACAATAATATATATATATATATATATATATATATATACTAGATGAAATATAATTACCAATAAAACATAAATAAATATTATTGTCGTATATTTCACCATTAGTAGCTGCTAACTAAGCCTCATACTCCTTTTTCTTCTTGCATGTCAGTACATTATGATCTTTTGCCTTACAAAACCCACATGTGATCCTCCATGTATCGTCGTCCTCATCCATCTTATTTTGTATTCATTTTTATTCTAGGATTCGGGATTATTTTAGGTCCATCATATGGCTCCCAATATCCCGTGTCTGGAATTTTATTGAACTTCGATTCATATTACTCACAATACATAGGAAAGGAATAATACGGGTTCATGAATGATAAAGGGTCATAATTTCTACTGTGATATATGACAAGAACATGGGAAAACATAATACCATATAAATGAAGTTTTTGACACGAGAAAGTCTTTTCTTCGAGGTTAATGATCTATTTATGTCCTCCTTTTCTGCCTGCCTTATCAACTCGTGCAGTGATAACCTCATATATGCCCCTTTGGTAATCAAATACTTCAATGCGATTATATCGCACCATAGCCTTGTTGGACTCGAATATCTCATTGATTATTGGGCAACAAGTTTTCTCTTCAGTAAGAAGTTGACCCGCAATGCCTCGCCTTTCAACAAACCACTTATTTGCCCAATAAAAGGTCAACTCTACAAGTGCAATGACAGGAAGGCTATAAACTCCCTTTAACATAACATTCATGACTTTAGCTACATAAGTAGTCAGGAGCCCATATCGTTTTCCTTGGCCATGGCAAAGAGCCCACTTGTTCTGGCCAATTTCACTAGATATATGCGAATATTGATACTCAACTCGCTAATTCTATCGAAAGTGGAGTTGAATTTCTTAGGTTGAGCCTGCTTTGCAACATATTTGGTCAAATTTCTTTCGAAACCTTACATTCAAATTAGAAGCAAGGTGTCTTGAACACATCCTATGATGGGGGTATTTGGCCCACCCCAATCTCTTCCACTCATTATATTTATTATTCCTTCATGACGATCCGAAATTACACAGATTTCTCTATCTCCTAGTACATACCTTTTCAAGTATTTCATGAACTATGACCAGTTAGCCTTACTCTTTTCTTCTACAAGGGAAAATACTAAGGGAAACACTTGATTATTGGCATCAGTTGCAACTGGCAGTATAAATGCACCCTTATACTTATCATAAAGATGGGTGCTGTCAATTGAGATGACAGGTCGACAATAACCCCAATATGGCTGCCTCAAACGACCAAAAAGCTTTGTCGAAAAAGCGGGCAGAAGGGTCTGAAGTTCTGATACCTCTGAACATAGTTTTTCTACCAAGATTTGATTTTTTGATGGCACTCAAAAATTGGGGAAGCTTTGCATATGAGTCCTCAAAGGTGCCAAATATATCGTCAATTGCTCTTTGTTCCTCCAACGAAGCCATTTTGTATATAATCTTTGATCGAAAATAATCGGAGATAACTTGACCAGTACAACTCGTAGAAATTGACACTTGTGTCCTAACAAGCTCCATCACATGTTGGCCAATGAAGGAGGAGCTTACCAAGCAATGATTATGCTTCAACGCATCATTAACACATGTGTTAGGACCTTTGTACTTTATAACTGTAACGTCTGAGAATTGCAGATCTATGAATCGTGTCTTTAACCACCATGGACAAGAACACTTCTTACATTTCAACGCCAATGAACCTGGATTTGATTCAACTGTCTTATAAAGTTGATTTCTTCTTACGGAATACTTTTTCACAGTGTCTATCAAATCCTTTTTTGTATGAAAAAGTTGTCCCGCTGCAAACTTGACTGCAGGATCAAAGTGAAAATTAAATTCATCAGGCTCGACATCGGCATTTTCATTGATATGAAAAAATTCAGAGACGAGAGCACAAGCACTAACGGGATCTTCATCCCTGCCGTCATTTTCAAACTCCCTTTCAATTTCATCAATTCGCTCATCAACGGGATCGTCATCTCCATCATCATGTTCAAGCTCCCTTTCAATTTTATCAATTCGCTCATTGTCTTCATCTTCGGTCGAATAGTCCTAATGACTATCATCATAAGCCATACTAACAAATACTCTATCACCATCATCACCTTGTTCTACATATTTCATCACAAGATTAGATTGTGACATTGAGCATCCTTCACAAGGGATTCTTGATGCAACAGCTCGACCCATTCTAGAATTATGTGCAATTGGGTTATTGGCAGGATATTCCAATAATGGAGTTGGATGAACCGGAATGCAATCTTACCCACTATGGCTACTTGGTGCACCAACTCAACCCATTCGGAATTACATGGAATTCGGTTATTTGCGGATTGCTCCAATAATGGAGTTGGACTAACAAGAATACAAGCATTAGTCACATAATTTTGGGGGTTATTTTGACCAACCCCATAGGATAATGTATCATGTTCAGCTAGTAAGATTGAGATTCAATAGACGACAACAAATTTGAATAAGGTAATAGATACATATAAGTTGAGTGAGATATGGGTAGGTGATTTCTTGTATAAACATTCAGACTTTTCGGCTCAACTTCTATATACAATTGCATTGTAGGTTCCTTTTGTAACTCTATGTATGACTAGATAACTTCTAATGAATCATTATTGAGAAGATCAACCATTTGATGCCCATGTGTAAAACGAATACCCCATTTTACTTTCAAATTCACAATATTTCGGTTAATATTACAATGCTCATGCAACAAGTTCATCAATCTACTAAAATTGATATCATCATATTGCTATAACCCTCAATATAATTGATATACTCTCCATTAGCGATTCCACCCCAATGACATACTACAAGATGCAAAGAAGCCATATTCTGACAAAAATAACAATTAGAAAAGTTTAATGTAGGTGGAACAAATAAATTTAAACAACATTCAACTAAATAAAATATATTCAACGCAAATACTAACTCAAAAAAGTAAAATAAATCTAGAAAACTAAATGAATACGAACTATAATATAACCATAATTACCGTTGTTATGAACTATGATGAAAAAATACAGTGGTGGTCGAATAACTCCGGTAATGGTGACTTGACAAGACCACAGGCATGCAAAGAGGTAGGACGGCGGTGGCAGGAGACGTAATTGGCGACAACAGCGTGCGTGCGAGCGGTGATGGCATGGGAGTCGAAAGGTTTTGTGAGAATTGGGGGTCGAGGAGGAAAAGCGGGGTTTTTATATAAGCACTGAACCGCATCCCGATGACTCTATTTTTTTAGTAAATCACATCACAGAGACGCGGTTGATCTTCTATATAACCGTGTCTCCGTGACGTGGTTTAAAATAAGGTTATGCGTGTTTTCTTCATGTGTTTTACTTTTATGTTTACTTAAAAATATGCACATTTTCTTTATGCATTTTATGTGTACATTAACTGCATGGGAAAACGTGGTTTATGTCACGGCATTGCCCGTGCCACACCACCCTCCATCTCAGCCCTATTATACACGTGAACCCCATCAAAGTAATCATTTTTTTTGGGCATTATGTTTTTATTTTTTGACATTATTTCAGGAATGGCTCACAATAAGGTATGCAGAGGTTTCAAAGTTTTATTACTTAAGTATCTTATGCTGAAATTTGATGAATGTTTTTCAAAATCTCATCAGCTTTTACCATAAAATATTGATGTTGTATATGACTGCAACAATATATGAGTTATAATTAATGTTTTCAACAAAGTTCGGCGGACTAAAAAAAAAAAAAAAAAAAAAAAACCACAAAACATTGAACTATGATGAAAGATATCGATATATTAGCTAAACAATTTATCATGTTAGCATTTATGACAAAAAATCATAACATTATGACTGTGGACAAACATATATTGCTATAATTATATTCCACATCGGCAATTTCTAACAAAAAGTTTATCAAAATTTGGCTAAGCATACCTAATTGATAATATTCTTAAACTTCAGGGTATTTAGGTGACAAAATTTTGAAAAATCATGGCAGCTTATTGTATATATTGAAACGTAAATGTATCTAAGTGATAAATTCTCAAATGTTATAGTATACAACAACAATAGACTCAGTGCCTCAAGGTGCTTCCGCATAAACGGGGTCTGGGAGGGGTAGATATATGTGGTGTAACAGTGCCGAGAGGCTGTTTTTGAAGACCTCCAACTTAAAGGGTTTACACAAGGACTTTCCAGATGGTCATCCATCTTGGTACTACTCTCGCTCAAGCACGCTTAACCCCGGAGTTCTAATGGGATCCGGCGCCATTAGTGCTCGGGTGAACCCTTTCAAATGTTATAGATCTAAGTGATAAATTTCCCAGTGTTTATATTGAGGCAAAACGTTATTTACAAAAATGAATTGATTAATTTTAAGGATCAATAACTTTTTACCTATTTGTTGCATGCATCAATTAAATATTATAAAATGTTTGGAACATTGCTGTATAAATAATGCAGATAGTCAAGATAAAAAAAGTGGCGGCTCCCTCATTTTAGCTCGCAGCTGTCATCTGGATCCTTGCTCTATTTTTCCTAGAACAATTTAAGGATTGTTTTTTCAATCGGAAAAGGAAATACATTAAGAGCGAGAATGCACAAAGAATTAAGAATACAATGTTCTCAAAATTACAAGCAAAAAAGAAAAAATTATAAGCTAATAATATAAAGCCTTCCAGTCCCATTGCGAATCAACTAAGGTTGTGTTTACGAAGCCTCCAAACTTTTTTGTCCAAAGAGCTCCTAAAAAGACCACATTTTCCATAAGAAATCAACTGGTGTATTTTGATCTTTAGAAATTCTAGTATTTCTTTCAAACCAAATATACCAAAGAATTGCAATCTTGACTGTGGAGAATAACATTAGAATGTCTTGTTATAAAAATATCATAGTAAAATCCCAAGCTTCATAATACATCAAATTCCTAACAAACACACGAATTACATTGTTTCAAGACACAACTTTTATATAAGAGATTTCATTGAACACCTTGTATGCAATTTTTAAACTATTCAGATTACAACAACAACTTAAAATTGCTTTCCAAGAAATAGACGTCTTTCATCGACATTTGATCGAACACGTAACAGGCCGATTTGGGGGTCATAACAATTGGAGTAAAATTCAATTAAGCAATTTTCAAATAAGAGTTTCAAGATGTTAAAAATTAATATATTCAATCATAACAACAAAGGAGAGGGAAATTAGAAAGATCTTACAAAACGATGATATCTCGCCGTGGTAAATGCTACTGTCCTAAAAGACGATTTCACCGCTGCTCCGGTGCACACAGTATAACTGGCGGCCATCCTCCAGGATTAACACGATCCGACTCTTAATTTACACTCGTTAATTGCCGGGTAGGAGTGCTTATGAACTTCGCCCAAAATCTTTAAAAATGAAGAATTAAAAACCCGATGTTGAGACGAACTATAGAAGACATGGTTGAAATTGGAATTGGAGAGGAGAGGAGACATGACTGAATATGATATGCGAATTCAAGACAAGCTCGGGAGTTGCCTCTAAGCAGATCACCAATATATAACAAGCAGCAACATGTAGGAAAGACAGAGAGTAGTTGTAATGGTGGGAATTCACCACACCAGTGAAGAGTGCATTGTGAGTTAAATACAATGGGAAGTGGGGTTGTAGGGTCTTAATTGTAATGGGAATAATAACGGACGTAATAAATTGCAACGGTGAAAAGTATTAAAACCGAGTGCAATGAATTCCAACGGCTATATTATTTAATTAATCATGAATCTCAACGGTCATATTTTAATGACATTAAACGGCTACGGGTAAATGGGTAGTAACAGGGTTTGTAAAATTATATTCTCATTACACTTAAGAGTAGCTTGTATCATTTATCCAACAATCCCCCACAAAGGATACAAGCGAAAGAGAAAGAAAGGAATAGACTGGGCAAGGGGAGTTCGGTTTTTCAGTGCCGATGTCTTGTGACTTGAATCGTCACCTAATGTAACCCAAGTTTAGGACCAACATCTTGTAAGGTGACTTTCATCTTGAACCACACAAGGGGTTGTATAGTCTTCCACTTGGACACGTACCGAACTCCAGATCTCGGCAACTCCCGCTGTTTGGCGCGTTTAATCGGCCATGCGCTCATCCTGGATGTTCATAGGCGCTCTAGAAGGCAAGTCTTAATCCTTCATAGAAAGCGGCCAGACTCCCACACCTATATAGGTGGATCCCATCAAGTGTGTGTTACCGCACACCACCAAACATATGGATATGGGTCCATTAAGAGCTAAAGCTCAACCTTACCCCTGGTAACATACAGACAGTGTCCTTCATGTGTAAGTCGTGCTTACACCGCCAACATACGGCATTGGACCCGTCTCTAGACAGTGTCCGTCATGTGCAAGTTGTGCTTACACCGCCAACATACGGCATTGGACCCGTCTGCGCACTGTCATACCATAGGGAGGGACAACATAAAACACAGTGCATATCTTGAATGAAACTATGAATTTTCACATTGAACCTGATAAGCCCAGGTTGGATACATCATAGTTTATTCGTGTACAGACTTCAGTCCCTTCCCCCTCGATGTTTTTACAAACATTTACGACAAAGGCCTTTTGTCAACGGATCCGCAAAATTCTTTTCAGACTTTACATAGTCTAGTGATATCACTCCACTTTCTATTAGATCTCTCACGATCTTATGCCTGAGACGAATGTGTCTCTTCTTGCCATTATAAACCTTGTTCTTCGCCACTGCAATTGCAGCTTGACTGTCACAGTGAAGTGACACTAATGGAGCTGGAAGCCCCCACAATGGCACTTTAACACTGTATTGCAACAAAGCGGTACTTCAGAGTTGACTACTACCAACATCAATCACGAGTTGCTTTTACCCCCACATTGAGGTACCTGCAATGAGCTGTTAAACAACTAGCTCCATCGCCTACCAACTTCAATAAGAGTCAGTATAACACATTAGTGGAGCACACATCATATTAGTAAAATTACATCTCCACCCCAAGTACTCACATAGTACGTATATTATATATACAGTTGGCACGAAAACCATATACCGCAAATTGTCACTTTCACATCTCATCACAATTGTGAAACATTATCACTAGTTTAGGTCACAAAGGACCATATACCCATTCTCATCGTACTTAGCGTACATGCGACATTACTATTAAGGGTAGTTCATGTCTTACCAATGTTGTACCAAATTTTGGTGATATCAAGAGAAAGAGATTCATAAGACCATAATTCACATGATGTCTTTTACAACTCAACTTAAAGCACCCAAGCCTCTGCAAGGTTCTTGAGCCCAAGTGCTCAGCATCATTAAGCTATTTACATCGACTTTGGACAATCGACAAATAATGTTTCCACCATAACGAATTTCCATGAGCTAGCTATAACTAGCAAACAACGGTAGAAACACAATAGTCAGAAAAAATTATCACCTGACAACATACCTTTTAGGCTCTCGGGTGCTCTTACAGTCCCCCATAATGAAATGTCTCACACTGCATTCTAAGCCGTTAGATTTTTCTACCTGCCAACTCAGTGTTAAAAGGACAACTAAAACATGCAGGTTTTAGCGGGGTATTAGAAACATAGCTCACTAACGAGCCTAAATTCATTGTAATTAGTAGAACGTCTCCCAACGATATTAAACACCCAACACAACAAGGAGTCTATTACAACGTAAACCCCATTCATGATGCTTCACTAGTATTTCGACAATTTAACTAGAGCATTGTCGATATTTGTCATTTAGATTAATGTATGTAGACAAGGTCCTCCACTGACATATGATATAACGGGGCGAGTGTTGTATTTTCCACCAAAAACATAATGCTATCAATTACCTTAGTATATTTGGCTTGTGATGCGATGCCACATTTTATTCTCATCAAATGAACACTAGGGTCATATAGTATGTCATTCAAGCGGCCAACATGAGCACACAAAATATGACAATAACCCAAACAAGGCATCTAGGCACAAGCTAAATACTAAGCCTATGACCAATCAAGGTTATCATGTGGATTGCACCTTACTCCTTTTCCAAAAACTAGAAAGGAATATATGAAACAATAATCCTAAGGGCATAATAAGTCTCTGAAGACAACATACAGTCCTCATATACTCAAACACATCATGTTTTTCCCAATTCTTGGCTAAAATCCAGCAAAACAGTCCAAAAACTAGCATAACACTAGTATGGACAACAACATTCAGCAGCTCAACCTCATAATCTATAGTATGTACACAACCTATAGTCCAAACCCGCATAAAGGTAATATGGACAATGATATACATCAAGTAGCAACATATTCACAAGGCTTCAAACATAGCAATGGGGAATACATGAGACACATTAACATAGAGACTAAGACACAAAATCATACATAGATTTTCCACAAGAATTCACAAGTTCTCTAATCCCTTTACAGTGACCAACTATTTCACTTAGGTCACTCAAACATACGCAAGAGACTCCAATTCTTACATACAAAGTCTAATCCAAGGTTAAGCTCAAAATATGTAACGCTCTAACTACACACTGGGGTCCGAGATTGTGCAACAAGACATGCCTAACCTAAGAGTTGCCAATTCTAGGTTTAAGACTCCATTCTAACCAGTTCACAATCAACCTCAAGCCCAAACACGTATTAGAAACACAGAAAATTGAAAAAGCACACATATTCAATTTTCGTGGAGCATGGTCAGTCTCACAACAATAGCACAAGCACCATGCACAGGTGTTCAAAACAACACCGAAACAGAATCCAAACAAAGGACTATCTTCCAACCACCAACCAGGCCAACCTCGAGCAATTTAAGAAAGAAAATCATTGGATGCCACTTGAACCCCATTGTATTAAGCAATAGCCACCTGAAAATTCTCCAATAATAATCTCAGTGGATGCTACTTAAATTCAATATTATTAGTAGTAGAAACGTAGAAATTTCTCCAGTAGTTTGTTTCAATCATCTTTTTACTCAATTCGATACCAACTAGCACATTAAATGCAAATTGAATGAAACAAACATTGTTATAGTATAAAACTATTCTCGTGCATTCACCTAACTTCTTAAACTTATTACAAGAAGTAGGCTTGTACACACTTTAAACCAGATGGTCACCAGTCTAATAGACAAAATCATTCTCGTATCTTCATCTAATGGCATAACATATCGGATGGTTCCTTAATAAACATAAGATAAAATAAACAACAACAATAGCAGTATATCAAAACATGTTGTATGTATTCAAAACTAAAACTTCAACTAAAACCAATGAAGACCTACCGCAAACAAACTAACAGACCCACAATAAGCACTCACAAAAATTAGCATCACAAAGCTAGGGTTCATCCCCTTGCGAGATTCACTCGTGAGAGACATCGATATTTTTTTTATTGAAATCCGTAGGGCAAAATACTGTCGAAATCACCCCTTAAACGTTTCTTATATTATTAATAATTCAAACAGGCCTGTCAAAAATTACAGTCCAAATTACCATTCCCTTTCATACTTTATTGGGCCTTTCACATCCTTAGTTCCAACCAGTTGACCCTTTCATAAGCCCAGTTAAAATTTATTTTATTTTATTTTATTTTATTTTATTTTTTAATTTTGGGGACAAAGAAACCCTAGCAGGCTTCCTCTTCTCTCTCTTAACCACCCTTTGGCACCGACTGCCGCAAAGATCGACGCCGTCCACACCGTAAACTATTGCGGTTTTCTTCAATTGATTTATTTTCCCATTTTAATGGTTTTCTTCTATTGATTTATTTTCTAATAAAAAATGCAGTAGCAATTTTAATACACTTTTGATGTAAGTCTCAATATTTTGTTATCTATAAATATCATGCTTGCACTGATTCAATATCTCCGCATATTCAATTTCAATTATATACTGGACTAGCAATAGTCATGTTCTAAATTACTTAATAAATCGTCTTTTAGATTGTTATAAAAATATCATAGTAAAATCCCAAGCTTCATAATACATCAAATTCCTAACAAACACACGAATTACATTGTTTCAAGACACAACTTTTATCTCAGAGATTTCATTGAACCCCTTGTATGCAATTTTTAAACTATTCAGATTACAACAACAACTTAAAATTGCTTTCCAAGAAATAGACATCACTCATCGACATTTGATCGAACACGTAACAGGCCGATTTGGGGGTCATAGCAATTGGAGTAAAATTCAATTAAGCAATTTTCAAATAAGAGTTTCAAGATGTTAAAAATTAGCATATATTCAATCATAACAACAAAGGAGAGGAAAATTAGAAAGATCTTACAAAACGATGATATCGCGCCGTGGTAAATGCCACTATTCTAAAAGACGATTTCGCCGCTGCTCCGGTGCACACAGTATAACTGGCGGCCGTCCTCCAGGATTAACGCGATCCGACTCTTAATGTGCACTCGTTAATTGCCGGGTAGGAGTGCTTATGAACTTTGCCCAAAATATTTAAAAATGAAGAATTAAAAACCCGATGTTGAGACGAACTATAGAAGACATGGTTGAAATTGGAATTGGAGACGAGAGGAGACATGACTGAATATGATATGTGAATTCAAGACAAGGTCGGGAGTTGCCTCTAAGCAGATCACCAATATATAACAACAAGCAGCAACATGCAGAAAAGAGAGAGAGTAGTTGTAATGGTGGGAATTCACCACACCAGTGAAGAGTGCATTGTGAGTTAAATACAATGGGAAGTGGGGTGGTAGGGTCTTAATTGTAACGGTAATAATAACGGACGTAATAAATTGCAACGGTAAAAAGTATTAAAATCGAGTGCAATGAATTCCAACGGCTGTATTATTTAATTAATCATGAATCTCAACGGTCATATGTTAATGACACTAAACAGCTACGGGTAAATGGCTAGTAACGGGGTTTGTAAAATTATATTCTCATTACACTTAAGAGTAGCTTGTATCATTTTTTCAACAAGTCTTTCCTCTTTCCAACGCCATGGAAATTCGTTAGAAGGATGCCTTCAACCGACCTCGAACTAACTCCCATCCGGTCAAAAGTAGATAAATGTTTGCACCATAAATCCCAAGCCACAGCATTGCAAAATAAGTGGTCATGCGTCTCAACGCTCGAGGAGCACATAACATACATCTCTTGAGACAAAACCTTGAAAGGCTTCTACGCTTGTTAAGAAGTCAAGACCACAACAGACCTTGATTCTAAATGTACCTTAGCTTTCCAACCATAAGAGCATAAAGAGAAATCTGGAAAAGGATTAGATGAAATAAGATGTTGGAAAAAAAAAAGATTTAAAAGTAAAAGTATCAAACCCATTCAACATCCAACCACTCTCTTCAAGCAGTGAAGACAAGAGAACTTGATCCATAGTATAGTTTAACTATGTGAAATCATGTAATTCCCTAATAGTAAGATCCCTGCGAAAGTGAAGTCCCAAAACCATTATCGACCCTGTTGAGATGAAAAGAAAATAACAAAGGCATCATGGGTAGTTGATAATCTACATAAAAGTACAAACTAATGAGCGAAAACAGCATCCCCAACCCAATTGTCTTCCAAAATTGAATACATCATTGCACCACATCATGAGGTGAATATGGGAAGGAAACGAAAGGTAAAGCTATGAGATAAACTTCATGTAATTCCCTAATAGTAAGATCCCTGCGAAAGTGAAGTCCCAAAACCATTATCGACCCTGTTGAGATGAAAAGAAAATAACAAAGGCATCATGGGTAGTTGATAATCTACATAAAAGTACAAACTAATGAGCGAAAACAGCATCCCCAACCCAATTGTCTTCCAAAATTGAATACATCATTGCACCACATCATGAGGTGAATATGGGAAGGAAACGAAAGGTAAAGCTATGAGATAAACTTCCAAAGGTAGGAAAAACCCATCGCATCCACCAACCCTACCTTCCATCCATTCTCTTGGACCATACTTATTCTTAATCACTATATGCCAAGGGGAATCGGGTTTCCCAGGGAATCGCCATAGCCATTTATCTAGAAAGGATATGTTCTTAGACACCAAATTACCAATATCTAGCCCCCTTGTCTATACGGCCTACATACTCTATCCAACTAACCAATTGATCCCAATGGTCCTCTTCCGCCCCCGAGCAAAGAAATGTTAGGCTTCTAGTGTGGAACCTAGTTTTATATTGTTATGTGCCAAGTCCAATGGAGTGGAGAATCGGACCAATAAAGGCCTAGATATAAGGTCTATAATAATATTAGCCACTTTATATTTGTTCTTTTCTTCATTTTTTTCTTTTATTTGAAGGACAACTATATATCTTAGCAATTCTTCAAATTGATTGGCAAGCCAACTAGCAATTTAAATTACTTGTGTTTGTACTTCACGTAGACTTGAGCTTACTAACAAGTTGTGTTGGATATTTTAATAAAAAATATGTCTTTAACATGTTTCTATTAATATGATTTTAATTATATTATTTATTCTTTTAAAACGTTAGTAAATTTACATTCAACACCAACATTTATATTTGCATAAAATTCAAGTTTAATACCATACATAGAAATATGGTCAACTTTTAAATGTTCACTTCGGTTACACGAAGAATTGAGAATTAGGATTTTTGCTCGATAATTAGTGAGAAAAAACTTGCGAATAAAAGCCGGCGTCTAAAATAAAGGGCCTGAAGAGCACACACAAAGTGAGAGAAAAAAGGAAAAAAAATAAGAAAACCTGCAGAAAAAGAAAGATAAGTCCAAACCCTAGTACCACACCCAAAAAAGCCCAAAGAAAACACGACATAAAAAATTAAAAGAGACTCGAAGAAAAACAACCTCCAGCAATGAAGATGAAAGACAAACAACAACCACTCACAAGCAACTCGAAACATACCAAGAGCTCCCCACCAAAGAAGACACCCAAGAGGAATGCCCAGAAAAAGGACCTCAACCAAACTTCAACAGACTGCAACGAAACCAGAATGAAAGCATCCAAACAAGCACTAACAAAGCAACAAAAACATCCAGCAATAGGCAACATGGACAAGATTTACACATCCTCTTAAGGAATCAAGTCACTAAGGAGCTTTGGGGACAAGTGATTGACTTTCTTGTCACATTTTTTCTTAGTTCTTCGCTTCTTCATAATATTTAATTACAAGCTAACGAATTTAAACTGGCCAAAAAGCTCTTGATTCTTCTTTTTCTTTCCACATTTATAACTCCTACCAACCTTGACTTGCACAGCCAAATCATTATCACATAGCTGACAAGAGGAGTCATCTTAGTCAGAACTAGCAAAAGCTGCATTTGGACCAAAGCCTGGGAGAAAGGCGCGCGCCGGGGGGGGGGGGGGGGGGGGGGGGGGGGATTGTGCAGATTCTACACTATCATTAAGATAGCCGCAATGGATCGTGTCCAAAGGAGGGGAAGGTTGATGTTGGCTCGAAGATTGTCCTTCCACAACTGGATCAGTACAAAGGGAAGGAACAGCCAAACTGGTCACCTGATATCAACGTTGTGCTCCTCACCATTAGAAACATGCCTCGTTGTGGGCCGAAACCCTGATCAACATTATCCAGTGGACATTCCTCCACAGATTGGCCCCCTTGCTAAACGCCAGCCATCGCAAGATGTCTAATAACCCCATCCACAAAAATTTGAAAATTATGGCTTATTAAATCCACCATGTCGTCAAGAACAAATTGCAAGGCAAGCTCGTCCCAAAAATTCTTCTTTGACTAATATAAAGTAATTGATACCGTCAACCACCATAGTTATAATCTATTGAATGGGGAAGGTGCTTCCATTTCCTCTAAAATATTTCCTGTACCTAGAAAATTCATCGACAAGGAACCGACATCGACTTTAATCGTGTCACCCCAAAGCTCAGCAATTTTTCAAAAATTTTAAAGGAACCAAGAGCTTGGAGGAACACCATAGCAACTAAACCAAGTTTTCCTTTTCCTAGGTAGTGACTCAGAAGAGGACCAACGTCTAACGGGCTTAAAAAAACTCCTTGATAAGGTAAGTCAATTATCCAAGAAATCAGTACACTTAGAGGTGGCCATGTGCCAAGTTGGATTGGGCGCGTGCCAAGGCCTGCAGGCCCCACCCTGGTCTGGGCCTCGGCCTTGGCCTAGCAAGTCAGGCCCAGGCCCCTTTTTTTAATATATATATATATATATATATAAAACATACAATACGTAATTGTTAAAATATATAATCATTTTGACAAAAAATAATTACAATTTATTGGTAAATAATATAACATACAAATACAATACAGTACAATCATAATTATAAATATATTTTATAAAATAAAGTGTATCATAACTTGTTAAAAATACAACTATAACAATATAATAGTGTCATATAAAATTATAAATATTTTTTAATAAAAGAAAATATATTATAAGAGAATAGAATTATAACAATATAAATAACTTAGTCTAAACTTGCTGTGGTTGGTGCTGTACTGGTGCTATGGTCGTCTTCTTCATCGCTTAATGAACCCAAGTTCAGTCGGTCTTGGTCTCTATCCGCTGCAGTCATCCAGTCCTTCAAGCACACCAACATTTTTAAGGTGGCTGGTGCTAGCTTCGCTCTCTTTGAGCCAAGCAATCTACCACCTGCATTAAAAGCACACTTCAATGCTACTAAAGACACCGGACACGTTAGTATATCACGTGCCATGGTGGAAAGTACGAGATATTAGGTTTTATTTGAACACCACTATTGCAAAATATCAAAATATGAATTCGCCTCTGTTAGGTTGAAGTCGAGCATAGGCGAACACATGTACAAATTTAACTTATCATATGACGGGGGCCTTTGTTTGGGCTTTAATCGGCTCAACATATCCCACGCATTTGATTTTCCTTTAGAAGAGGACGGAAACGATGATTTAGAAGAAACATTTGGATTATCAGTTAATAATCTTCGAGCATGCATGAAAAATAAATTACATAAATTTTAATCAACTTCAGAAATAAAAGATGCTACATCAAAAGTTGGATTCATTTTTTCGTACAATATTTGTGCAAATAATTGCAAACCCGTAAGTTTACAACGTAGATAAAAAACAGTGGCAATACAATATGCTAGTGGTAATTCAGAATAATATTTAAAAAAAAATTCCCATCATGGCAGAAATAGAGCCCTACAGCACGGGATTGGAGGAGTTATCTATCATCCAAGTAGCAATAACTACCAGTCTAGATATTGCTTGTGTAATGGTTGGATAATAACATCCAAAAAACTTTTCGTAGCATCTTTAAAAATAACAAAAAATTTATAGACTTCATTAATTACATTCCAATTTATAAATTCGAAATTAAAAGAACTTAGATCCGAAGGATTTTGCTGTACAAATTCAATTAAGACATTTTTGTATGGTATGATTCTTTTTAACATATCAACCTTGGATGACCACTTATTACGTGTATCAAATTTATATTTTTTTTATAATGAATGCCATGTGTTTCAAAAGATTTTTAAATTTTCTTTGCCTAATTCCAGATGTCTTAATTGCTTTAGTTACTTCTCTTAAAGACATAAGAGAAACTTTTATAAGTTACAAACCATCCATTACTACTAAATGCAGTATATGACAGATTCAACGTAAATGAAAGCATTTTCCATCTAGCATGGGCCTCATATACCTTAACAGATGCATTGTTGTTAGTAGCATTATCAAAAGTAATGATAAAAATTTTGCGGTCTATCCCCACTCACGGCATGCGTCCGTAATCGTACCCATGATTACATGAGCACTGTGGGGATATTCAAGTAAGCAAAAATAAATTATTTGTTTTTGCATAACATAGGAAGAATCAATCCAATGTGCTGTTATGCACATCAAAGATACACTAGATTTCGACTTCCACGTGTCTGACGTCAACAAGAATATGCTCGTGTTCGCCTTTAAAATATCATGATGGTCATTTTTCATATTTATAAATTCTCTAAAGGCATCCCACTTCAAAGTGTTTCGAGGAACCCTTAGAGCGACATGGTTTAATGCGGTTTTACAGAACCGGACGAATCTAGGGTCTTCGCCGGTGGTAAACGGCCTTTCAGCCAAAATGACAGATCTCATTAATTCGCGTCTATTAGTTTCATTTGTAAACTTAAAGTTAGCAAGTGCACCAGCCGCTTGCTGTACTAGCGTTTGTTGGGTTTTATCTGCATTTAATTTGAGGTGGCTTCTTTGTAGGTGTCTTTTTAAAGTCCAAATCCCACTATAAAGTGGATGATTGAAAACTTTTGGAGGATCACATAATGTACAGTATGCTTTACTATGTTCACGATTTAGTGTAAAGAGTTTCCATACATTGCTAGTATTACGTCTAGTAGGGGTGCGGGTTTCAGTTTCATTGTTGGGGGGTATGGGTTCGGGCTCAAAACATCCCGCACCACCCGATTCAGGATAATCCTGCTCGTAGAGGTGTTCTTGTTCCCAATCACAGGTGTCTGTATAGGAAGGTGACGGACCGGGTTCTAAGAAGTACGTTCCTGGGTATTAAGCTCAACTCCTCTTCCCATTTTAGGGATTTTAGGCAGTCGAGAAGAGTTAGAACTAGATCGACCAGCTCCAAATGAAGATGAATTATGTGCCATAATATTGTTAATTTATAATCATAAAATGCAAGTAAGAATGCAAGTAATGTAAATAAAAATGATAAATAAATAAAATTTTGATACTAATTTTACCAGAGCAACAACTGAAATTTAAACTTCTATAGGCTTCTACGAGCAGAACACAATTGAAACTCGAACTTGAGAGATTTAGAGCAAGTAATTGCATGTAAATAAGTAGAGAAGAGAGAATTGGAGAGATTGTTGTGTGGTGAAATAAAAAAATGAGGTTAGTATTTATTGGGAAAAAATGAATTTTTTTTTTTATTAAAGTCACCCAATTGCTTCTGCCTCCCAACAAACCGGGCCCGGTCCAAACGGGTATAAATGAGTTTAAACAATTAGTATAATTCAGGCTGAAACACCTGAGTGTGATTCAGGTGAACTAAATTGAGCCGAGTTTGAGCTCGGAGTCTCCAAGTTCAATGAATTTTGCATGTTGTGAAGTTAATTCTATATCGTGTATATCCCGAACTTGGCTTGGCTTATTAACACCTTGCACCCTGTAATTTGTGTACTGGACATTTTCATACAGCTACAAATGGAGGATAACAAAATCAAATCCCTGATAAGAATTAGCTCTTTCACGGAGTGCCTTGCTTCAGGAGAATTAGCGCGTCGTTGTCCCATTTTCTTTTCTTTTGGTTGGTCATGTTTTCGATTTCTTGCCCAATCATGTTTGAGACTCGGGTTTTGCCTGTTTTTGCTAGTCTCCCTGTTTATTTGGTTTCTTTTGGTCCCCGCTCTTTTACGGGTTGACTCAGGGCTCGCTTGGTCAAATTGCCTGTTTTGTACAGCGACTCTGTCTCTAATTGCCAAAAAAAAAAAAAAAAAAAAACCCCTGATAAGAATGTTCACCATCAATTCTTCCTATCCACATGCCGAGGCTTGAGCGCTCAAGTTTCCTTAACCAAAATGAAAGAAAAGTCATCATCTTGTCAATAAAGATAATTGACATATTGTAACCCCAAACCCACGTCGAGCAGATATATAGAGTTTGATCAATTTCATTCTTTTTGTCGTTAAGTGATCCATTATAGACTTGATCGTGGACTTCCCCCATCCATAGCCGTCGGTGACAAATCTAGAATTTTTTTTCCTTGGGGTAGTAGTAATTAAATATATAAAATTTTATAGTAAGATGACTAGAGCTACAAAATATGAGCATTTTACCAAAACTATAAAAAAATAGAAAGAAAGAGTTTGAAATATGGAGTAAGAAAAATACCGTAAAACATAGATACATTAAACAACCATTTACACTGCAATTTGTACAGAGCTTCATAAAATATTTTCTCATTTTTTACTAAGTTTTGAAAATGAAGCTTGAGAGGCAAAAGAAAATTATGTAAAGGGAGTTCATGAGACTTCAATTTTCTACAGGTGATGACTCTCTTTGTCATCTAATTTTCTAGTATATGTACAACGCCCCAACCTAATACCACAACAACACAGCTTATGCCGCAGAGCCAGGTGTCCCCAGGGACTGGAAAAATTTTTGAAGGACAATAATGATTTTAACCACTTAGTAAAAAATGAGACAAAATATTTTATGAAGCTCTATACAAATTGCAGTGTAAATGGTTGTTTAATGTATCTGTGTTTTACGGTATTTTTCTTACTTCATATTTCAAACTCTTTTTTCTATTTTTTTTTTTTATAGTTTTGGCAAAACACTCATATTTTGTAACTCTAGTTGTCTAACTATAAAATTTTATATATTTAATTACCACTGCCCCAAGGAAAAAAAATTCTAGATCCGTCACCGATGGCTATGGATGGCGGAAGTCCCCGATTGAGTCTATAATGGATCACTTAACGACAAAAAGAATGAAATCAATCAAACTATGCACATCTGTTCGACGTGGGTCTGGGGTTACAATGTGTCAATTATCTTTATTGACAAGATGATAACTTTTCTTTCATTTTGGTTAAGGAAACTTGAGCGGTCAAGCCTCAGCATGTGGACAGGACGAATTGACGGTGAACGTTTTTATCAAGGCTTTGATTTTGTTATCCTCCACTTGTACTTGTATGAAAATGTCCAGTACACACATTACAGTGTGCAAGGTGTTAATGAGCCGAGCTAAGTTTGAGCTATACATGATACATAATTAAATTCGCAACATTCAAAATTTATTGAGCTTGGAGACTCTAAGCTCAAACTCGGCTCAATTTAGTTCACCTGAATCACACTCAGTTGTTTTAGCCTGAATTATACTAATTGTTTAAACTCATTTAGGTTCTGTAAATATGGTTTATTTCTAAAATTAAAAAAAAAATTATTTTTTCTTTCTCTTTGGCTAAGTAAGGTGTTGGTAGGCTCTAATTTTCAAGGTTGTATAGACCAAGAAAGAGTCAACTTTCTAGTTGGAAGTTGTTTCCTAGAGGCGGTGCGTCGGTACCTGCTGTACCAGTCTTAATCAGATTGGCACGTGAAACCGTCTTAAAGAAAGTGTGATCCGCGCCTCGCTCAACTATTACTTTATTGGTATTCATCATTTTTATGCATTTCAGGTAATATCTTTCTACTTTATACGTTTTATATAATAGTTTCTATATTTGGTTCAAACAATTTGAGACTGTTTCTGGCTTCAAAAGGTAAATCTGGTAAGGTGAATTTCGCTCTACAAAGGTGAATAGTTGTGAAGGTCAAAGCCTAATGCCTTACGCCCAATTTAAACCTAGAGGCAAAACCATAAAAATAGCCCACAAAAAATTTGTTAATCATGACCAAGGACTTAAAATTATCAATAATAAGTCTAGCAAGGGTCATTTTGACCAAAATGAACCCAAACCTAAAACTATTGTAGTTTGGGAACATTCGTGGTCATGATAACTGAAATGCTTACTATTAAAACTCATGGTGATTGTGACTGGGACATTGGTGCCTCTAGGCATGCATACCATGATAAATATTGATTTAAAACTTAAAATATTGAGAATAACCGCAAGGTTTTGGTTGAAGACTCTCACACCAGTAGGGTCATGGGCATCGGTATTACGAAAAAGGAGTTTGCTTGAGGCAAAATTTTAAAGCTTAAAATAAGATTCATGCATACTTTTGAGCATGATCAGTGTGTCCTTACCAAGAGTGATATTTTCATTAGTAAAGGATATACTTGCGATGGTATTAAACTCTATATTAACGCCACAAAGAAAAAGAAAAGGAAAAACTACTCTTGCTAGTTCTGTTTGGAATTTTTTCTTGTTGGCTTAAGATATAAATCAAAATTTGACTAAAATTACTACTATTGAATTGTGCATTACCAAAATAATTGATTGCATATAAGCTTCATCAAACAAGGTAAAATATACGCCTAGATAGTAAGTTTCAAGACCTGTCAATAACAATTTAAATATCAACATTTTAATTATTTTAAGCTACGGCTCAATGTTACTATTAGCAGCATATCAAGCTATCACTATTTTTTTTTATATAATATATTATGTGGAATCTTTTGTAGTTGTGTAAACTTTTATGGTATTTCTCAAAATAATCCTATTATAAAAAAAGGGGGAAAAGTTCAAGATATTTAGTTGTTTGTCTATTAATATGTCGTTGGTTCACTTAGCTGATGTACCAGCAGATGCACCTTTGATCGTTGAATTATTTTGATTCCGTCCATATGATTTAAAAAAATAAAAACGTGTTGTGCTTTATTTTTAAAAGGAAAAAGAATTGTTAGTCTTGAAGGTTTTAGTGATATACATTGAAATTCCCACTTTGATAATGGTGTGTAGAAACTATTATTTACTTGCACTTGGCGGAGGAATTGAGTCGATCATCCCTAACTCAACCATGGAAGCTGAGCTCATAGTTATTATAGCCACTTCCAATGTCGATGTAACATGGTTAAGTGAATCATTGTTTGAGTATGTGGGATATAACAGCACCCCATTTTATTATATACTTTTTTTGATAAATATCGGCATAACCGTGGAACAAACAGGCAACTCGAAAAGACGAGGCCTAAGCCACCCCATAAACGGAAGTGGAAACAAAAAAAGAGACCAGACCAAACAGCGAACAAACAGGCACCAAAAGTAAAAACTCCCAAACACGACACAACAAACACCAAGCACAGGCCAGACAAGATGCGCATGAACAAGCTTAGATAGGGATCCCAAATGAAGAAGAACCAGACGAACAAAACGGGAAACAGAAGCAGGATTGAAGCCTCAACCACAAACCCATCCAAACTCATCTAGCAAGCAAGTCTGCCACCATAGGTGGGTCGAAACCATCAAAATTAAAACTACTATTTTCTCCATCTCCATCCCTCGCATGATCATCCCATCATACTCCGCTTCCGAGATCTTATCGTACCGATTTCCCCTATTCCGTTTATTTCCTTTTCCCTGCTGTCTTAGACGATTTACCCCATTTCACCTCCTTCCCCTTTTTCCGCTTGCCTGAGGCCTTGGTCGTTTTCGGCGTGCTATTCCTAGGTGGCATATCTTTCAGAAACTCCTGAAGCTCCCGCTTTTCATTCTCTTTTTCCTTGTGCTTCAATGCTTTCCTTGCTCTTTTTGTCATCACTCCTTTTCCTTTTCTCATCCCAACTCCACTGGGCCTACAAGGCTCTGACCTGCTCAAAGCAAAGGGCTCAAAACCTAGAGGAAACACAGGCCCCGAGGACCTAGAATCATCTTCACTAGCGGGGTCTTGAGTTACATTCTCAAGATACAATAACTGAGTATGAGGTTGAGCTGAACTAGTTATGTCACTCTCCACCCACTGAAGCAAAGGAGGCGGCTGTTGGTTTCTACTCACTTCCTAGACTAGGATATGATCACCACACTGTGGAGACGGATGAGTACGAGAAGCATGTGGCCAACTGCATTCCACAGACCTCCTGCAGACATACTGACCTTTAATATGGAAAGCAAGCTGACCCCACGCCTGCTCGACTATGCTTACTCCCTCACACACTGGCCTAATAGTACAACTCCCATGGTCCTCAGCTCCCACGTTAGCCATCCTATGAACAGGGGAATGATGAGCCAGTGTGGTATGATGCGCCAGGGTGGTGCACTAATATTCTCGGTGCGGATTCATTGACGAAGAGGTTTGTTCTCTTGCTAATCTGGCCGATGCTGCTAGAGTAACAACACTGAGAGAGTAGTTTGGAATCAGCTCTGTCTTACCCTCTTTGACCAGGACCAATCGGGTCACCCCATTAAAATGGACTTGTACCATTCGATGAATAAGTGAAGGGGAGCATGTGTCAATGAGGATTCTGGTAGCATCAATGCATCTCATGGCAGAAATCCTCAAGTCCACCTTGACTAACTTCCCGCATAAACTTGCGAGGTCAGAAAAGCATTCCCTAGTCCAGCATTGGACAGGCAGTCCAAAAACCTCAATCCATACTCTTCTGTTAAGTGATCCAAGGATCTCGCCAGAGTATTTAGAAACCTTGCTAAATTTCCTTAGAAGAATCTCACGACGAGGGCCAAGGTCTGACTCCAAAGTCTCATCAGAATCACAAACCAGAACAAAAGTAGTGGTGCTTAACCCTTTAGGGGTTAAACCACGAAGGTCTTTCTCCGTGATAAATGTGAGAATATCATCCAGACTCACCTCATCCAACGTGTGTGAAATTATAGACCGCTGTAGCCAATCCTCCACATTCTTATTCGTGTTGGAAACCACAATCCTTGGAATGTCAGAACCTGCATAGCCTTTGGTCTGAGTAGGAGGGGTCTCTTCTTGATCATGTATACCGATAATGGCTCTGATCTGTTGGAAGACCCTTGAACGATGCTTGCACCGGGCTGATGACTCAGTTGATCTTCTTGGTGGGTTAGCCCATGCAACCCTAAGCTTGGCACCCACCACCCATCTACCATTCATAGATGAAATTGCTTTAGTAGCGTCC
The DNA here is from genome assembly GCA_018398585.1 of Simmondsia chinensis. Taxonomy (NCBI): domain Eukaryota; kingdom Viridiplantae; phylum Streptophyta; class Magnoliopsida; order Caryophyllales; family Simmondsiaceae; genus Simmondsia; species Simmondsia chinensis. Next base: position 3,336,363 of record JAGTTD010000026.1, on the reverse strand, counting down.
CTCGGATTATGAAACCGAAAAAAACCATACGAGCATCTAGGCCTCAGCCTCCTCTTAGCAGGAACAAAAGCATCGTAAATTGACTTGAAATCACGGAAGACATACTTGAGCCAGGAGTTTGTTGTTCTCTCAAGTAGGTCATCAAAGAATATGGACACCGTTTCCCCGAGTATTGGCATTGGTCTCTTGGTGTGTAATTGATGAATGGGTGTTCCGGTGGTTGAGGCAGTGGACAATGGACGGCGGCATGGCACTAGCAGCGGGTTCGATGTCTGGAGCTTCGTCACCTGGTGGTCTGCTCTGCATGGAATCAAAGACCAAGATGGCAAGCAGTGAGCTCGAGTGGGGATAATCCGGCAATGGCGGTCTGCTCTTGGTGTGTCAGAAGCTCTGGTGGTCTGACAGAGATGGTGACGCGAGTGGTGGTGCCGGTCCGTGGTGCTAGAAACTCAGAGAAGCCGGTGAGAGTGAGAGACGAGAGGTGGCAGAGGTGATGGGGGCGATGGTTGACAATGTTGGAGTAGGGGTGGATGGAGAGAGACGAGAGGTAGTGGAGGGTGTTGGAAGGCGGCGGCGGTGGCAGCGGCGGACCGGTGGTGGACGAGGTTGGATTTAGAGGATTTTACCCGATGGGGTTTGTCAGAGGTTGGATTCATTATGTAAAAGCAGAGATTGGATTCATTAGAAGATATAATGGATGACTTGTTTAGTAGAAAGATTTATTATTATATACTATGATACCACTATAGCAATTATTATGGTGCATAACAAATATTACGATAGAAAATTTTATATTTATGTGAGAAGAAAGTAGCATGAGATCACATCTCGCGAATAACATCATTAGTATTTATCATGTGTGTATAATACATTTAGTAAAATATTCTTCTCTTATTTCTCCAATAGTGGAGGTTAGCTAGGGTAAATATTTAGAGAATCTTGGTCCATCTTTTCTAAGGAATAAAGACAGAAATAATATGATCGATCGATTTGCAATAATGGATTAGGGTATTTTTTGACTTGAGTACCTACCATCCTTCCTGGTTTTGATGATGTGCTCTCATCTTCTAGCCTGATCCTACCACTCCTTGCTTTATTTTCGGTATCTATAGTCTTCCAGTATCTGTTGGCCCTGCTTGTTTTTCGTTTTGTATTCCTATTTTCCTGTTTTGGTTTATTGTTTGTGTTTGTCCTGTTCTAGTCCCCATTTCCTTAAGGGTGTCGTAAGCCTCGCTTTGGTCGGGTAGCCTGTCTTATATTGCGACCTTGTCGCTAATTATTGGGGGAGAAGGGAATGGACGAAGAACTTGACAAAATCTATAGAACAACGTATAATGTCCGGCACATTGTCCCTGAAAGTTAACGCTACATGCCAAGATTGACAAGGCATGGAAATGGACACTTGGGGAGTACGAATCACGGGTGTACTTCAAGATTAATTATTGTATGTGATTTCAATGTTGCCTAGAGAATTAGTATACTATTTATTTTTGGTACACTTAATACGATACCTTTCTTATGTAATTAATGCTAGAATATCATGTGATGAATCGATTGTAATTGCACAGATTGCATTGATGGATAGGGGCCTGACTGATTTATTTTCCTATCATTTGGTTCGTTCCTCCATATTCCTATTTTACTAGGAGTCTTCTCTAGAAATGGTTGAGACTTTTAGTGTATATTGGCTATAGCGTTTTTTCTTGTAATTTCTCAGGGTGGGATGTTGTACTATTTTTTGTCTTCTGTTCCCCTCAGGGCTCGTTTGTGCTAGTTGTCTTCTCTGTATTGCGACTTTGCCTCTAATAATAATAAAAAAAAAAACAGATATTGGTATAGTATCTTGAGAACGATGTGAATCTGCTTAGCGAGCCTTTTTTTGCCCTCCCGTTGTTGGAGTCTGCGTCAGGTATTAAAGTAGCTAGTATAGGAAAATCTCCTTAAAGTTTCCTACAATTACTTTCCTATCACTAGACATAGTTATATGGCCCAAGGGCAATATTGTATTTTCTCTCTCTTGGTCTCCCGATGTAAGGAGGTCTCATGTACTCATTCTAATTATTTAATCAGTAAGAGTTCTAGAGGTGTTTCTTGTATTTCACATGGTATTAGAGTAATTTTCTTATTGAAACTTGAGCTCTCGATCCTTCTTATTTTTCTCTTTAATTTACTGCATTTTTTAAATTTTGATTGAGTTTTAGATTAGGGTTAATTTACATTAATCTCATTTTCCCCCCCTTTATCTCTCCCCTTCCCCTTCATCTATGGCTACATCGAAACCTAGCCCCATGCTACATCTAACTCTAGCCCCTTCACCACCAGCCCATGACCGACCACCTCCATAGGCGCTGCTAGTCGGGGCATCATGGACACCACTGCCACCACCACCAATTTGGTGGCTGGCCAACCCCAAAGTCACTCCCCCCCTCCATCTAATCTCTTTCATATTGGTGCCACCATCATCGGTCCTTCCCTCCATGGTAAATCGAATGTCGGTGTCGCCAACTCTGCTATTCCATTGACTTTTAGGAGGCCAATAGTGTCCCAAACCCTTTCGGATATGCCACAAAACTTGTCCTCCCTCCCCCCCGGATTCACTACGGGCAACGTTGCCCCATTGTACCCCCTGTTTGGTACAGCCATCGGACTTCCCCCAACAGTCAAGCCTTCCGCCGCCCCTACCCGGCCACAACATGGGTCCATTTTTCCTTAATCTCAATCTCTTTTTCTTCCTTTATCTAATATTTCCTACATAGTTACAATAAAACTCAAACACACAACTGATTACCCTGCTTGACAGGAACAATTTTATATGATTTTGGTTGCTAACTAACTATTGGGATTTATTGATGGTTCTTACCCCTATCCCCCAACTTACATAACAAACTCTATTGGTCAAACTGAACAAAACCCTAAATCCCTCGCATGGGTAAGAATAGACCAAACTCTACACTCATGTATCGCTGCCACACTCTCACGATCCCTCCTCAATGATATTATTTGCCAACCAACCTCAAAATCTATGTGGGATGCTCTCACTAAGCGATTTAGGGATCATTTAATGGCTAAAGAATTTGGCCTCAGATCCCAAATCACAACCCATAAGAAAGATGGCAAAATGATGAATGTATAACTAACTAAACTCAAATCAATGGCCGATGACCTCACTGCCATAGATTGCCCTATATCTACAAGAGAACTCATTGCGCTCTTTTTGGACTTCCTCCTGAATATGCTGCTTTTTCAACTTTTATGAGAAACAACTCTCCCTCCCTAGATTTTTAAAAACTCAAAACCGCTCTTCTGAATGAAGAAGCCATTCATAATTGCTACTAAGGACATTCTAACCCTGATCCCAGTCATACTTTAATTGCTACAGGTATAGGTAACATAGGACAAAGCTAAGGTAGTGGAGGTCATTGCTGACGTTGGGGTGGCAACAAATGCCATGGGGGTCGAGGGGGCCGACATGGGAATCGAGGCCAACACTCGCATAACCATCCAGGTGATAACTCAAGTTAGTATGTACATGCACCCAACACTCCGTCTCACTAGGTTTGGTTTGCTAACTCCCCATCTACTGCTCAAGGAGTACTTGGTCTAGCACCTTCTTTCTGTCAGATCTGCTCTCAAATCGAGCGTCCTACCCTCTTATGTCCACATCAGTTTGATTCCAACTCCTACCCTAATCCCTCCCAATCCTTCTGAACCATGACAACAGGAGACTCTAATAACTACAACTGGTATCCCAACTCAGGCGCATCTAGTCACATGACACCACTTATAGGTACTCTTCGTAATCGTCTTCCATATAAAAGTCATAAACATGTAATCTTTGGAGAAGGTGCGTTATTACCTATTACTCATGTTAGTTCTTCTACTATTAAAATAAAATCCAGGCGACTAAAACTAAACGATGTCTTCTTAGTTCCTTAACTAACACACAATCTTCTTTCTATTAAGAAATTGTGTCAAGAAAGTAATTGTACAGTTGAATTTGGCTTGGACCGTCTTTGTGTTAAGGACAAAGCTACATTGATGCCCCTTCTTCAAGTGCGAAGTAACAGATCACTTTATAGCTTCTCACCACACATGATTGGGCTTGTTGCTCAGACGCGTTCAAGGAACCTTTGGAATTAGCATTTAGGACACGTAGGTAGTAATGTTTTGAGTATCCTATGTAAACGTTACATTATTTCTTCCTCTCGTTTTTCAGATATTTATCGCATTTCTTGTTTAGGCAAGGCTCATCGTCTACCATTTGAACGAGTAATTCATAATAATGCACCTTTACAAATAATTCACTCTGATGTGTGGCAATCTCCCATGCATTCTATGTCTACATATAAATATTATGTTATTTTGCGGATGATTTCTCTCGCTTTATTTAACTATACTCATTGCAGCGAAAATCTGAAGTCTATGATAATTTCACCATTTTCAAAATTCTTGTTGAAAACCAATTTGACTTAAAAATCAAAATTTTTCAAAGCGATGGTGGACACGAATTTGACCATAAGCGCATGGCCAGTCTATGTAGCTATGGCATTCACTTTCTTCTTTCATATCCTGAACTTCACAATAAAATGGGATGGCAGAATGAAAACATTGACATTTACTTGAAATGACACTTCTAATTCAAGCTAAGCTACCTTATTGTTTTTGGGATGACGCTGTTCGTACTGCATGCTTTACTATAAATCGACTTCCAACCACCCTTTTGTCTGACTTATCTCACTTTGAAAAACTTTTTCTTAGGATATGCCGCTCAATACAAAGGTTACCGATGTGACCCCAGGACAAATCGAATTTATATGAACCGAGATGTCATATTCAATGAGCAACGTTTTCCCATTTACGAATTAACTCACAATTCCCCTTCGACTAACTCACACTCCCCCTTAATTCACTTACCTCCACTCGTTCCCGTAATCTCAAATCAACCTAGGGTATACCCCATAAGAAGATACCCATCTTCCCAACCACCCCCAACCCCGACAATAAACCACTGCCGCTATTGTTGAACCCAGTCGGTCTCATCCACCCACGCTGCTGCTACTGTAACACCCCTACCCCGGTATACGAATGGGCAAAACCCACAACCTCTGCTCCTACCCTCGCCATTGCACCGGGGACCCTTGCCTAGGACCAACCCTAGTCGGCCAAAACACCTGACGCAAACCCTGACACCACATACACAACACCTGACTGCAGGTCCCTCACTAAGGACCCAGACCCGCAACAGTAGCAACCTCCTACCTATCACACACACGAACATTCATCCAATGTGCACTAGACTTAAAGATGGTATTCGTAAAACAAAGTATCCTTTGTCCTTAACTTCTATAATAGTAATTCAAGAACCAACATGCTACTCCCAGGTAATAAAGAACCCTCAATGGCAAGAGGCCATGGTTGACGAATTCAATGCTTTAATTCAAAATCACACATGGGACTTAGTCCCTCATGACCATGTAAGAACGTCGTAGAAAGGACTTGGAAGTATCGAGTAAAGTATAAAGCGGGTGGCTCTGTGGATCACTTTAAAGCCCGCCTTGTTGCACAAGGTTTTCATCAACGTGAAGGGATTGACTTTTAGGAAACCTTAGGTCCCATAGTCAAACCCACCACTAGTCGTTACATACTTACACTTGCTATTTCTCATAACTGGCCCATACGCCAATTTGATGCTAAGAATGTGTTTCTACATGATCTCTTAAAAGAAGAAGTTTACATAAAGCAACCTCAAGTTTTTATTCACCCAAAATTTCCAAATCATGTGTGTCGATTACACAAGGCCCTCTATGGCCAAAAATAGGCCCTTTGGGCCTGGTTTCAACAATTATGCTCCTTTCTTCTAAGTCTCACACTTATATCATTTGCCTTCTCCTCTATGTGGATGACAACATCCTAACAGGATCACCAAATGCTCCACTCACGGACCTCATACAAAACCTCTCCTCCCATCTTGTAATGAAAGACCTAGGACCCCTTCACTATTTCCTAGGTATAGAAGCAAAATGATCACCTTCAGGCCTCTTTCTCTCCCAACATAGATACACTGTTGACCTCGTCACTGAAAACAACATGCAAGATGCCAAACCCATCAAAACTCCTCTCTCGGCTCGAGCACACCTCTCGCTCAATGATGGTGATCTCCTAGCAGACTCGACTGAATTTCGAAGTGTCGTTGGTGCACTTCAATACTTGACTATGACCCGTACTGATATATGTTATGCTGTTAACCTTGTTTCTCAATTTATGCATGCTCCCAGAACTAACCGTTGGCAAGTTGTTAAGCACATCCCTCAATACCTTAAAAACACTCCCGACCATGGTCCAACCTTTGCTCCTGGACCTTGCAAAGCCTTAGGGAGGCTACCCTGACACTCATCAGGCCACAATCAGGTATGCACTTGTTATATCTAAATTGGTAAGTATATGACCTAAGCCATGCCAAATAATGTACATATTAGGCTTAAAATAGGCTAAAATGAGATTAATTATTAATAGGGTTATTGCAAGTAATTGAATGCATCACTTAATTCAGAACCTCAACCAAAACGCGATTGAGCTTTGGGGGTATATAAGTTGTGTTTTTGTCAGGGCTGGAGAGCATGTTCATTTTTCCTTGCTTCCCCCTTTCGTTTTCTTTTGCTTTCTCCCTCAAGTGTTCATACATGAAACCCTAACCCTAAATCACACCTCAGGGCCATTTTCATGGAGGTTCTAGGCTCGTGAGCCAAGATCCGGGCAAGATTCAAGTTGCTGGTGAGGTGTCCGTCGCATTTAGGGTGAGAATGATAGGTTTCTAATGTAGAAGCCAAAGATCAGGTCTGTATTTGGTATTTCGGTGTTGTATTCGTTTGATTCAAGTTGTAATCAGTGATAACTTGTAATAATCATCAATTAATAGTAAAGATCTCATTAGGGATAGGGAGCAGAGGACTAGGACCATTTTTAGAGTCTAAACCTCATTAAAATCTTGGTGTTCTTTTTGTTTCTTGTCTTAGATTCAGAGATATTGAGTCCGTAATTCGTTCATTTTTCTTTTTGCACCTTGCATCACATTTACCTGAAGCTAACTCACCAAAAAAGTTGACAAGTTTTCCTTGGACCCAACCTCATCTCATGGCGAGCCAAGAAACAACTTATTGTCTCCAAGTCCAGCACAGAATCTAAATACCATGCGGCTGCGAAAGCTATCACCGAATGTGACTGGATCCGCTATTTGATGTGGGACCTCGACCCCAAACACTCTGGACTTATTACTTTATATTGTGACAATGTCTCCGCTTCCTATCTTGCCAGCAACCTCGTCTCAAATGATCGCAGCAAACATGTTGACATTGACTTCTACTATGTTCGAGAAAAGGTAGTAAAAGGAGATCTTCAAGTCCTCCACACTCCAACCACAAAACAAATTGCTGACATCTTTACTAAAGGACTATCTGCAGATCGCTTCACCTACCACAAGTCCAATATGCATGTCATTCCACCTCGTCAAGCTTGAGGGGGCCTATTAGAGTAGCTAGTATAGAAAAGTCTCCTTAGGGTTTCCTACAATTACTTTCTTATTCCTAGATGTAATTATATGGCCTAAGGGCACTATTGTATTTTTCCTCTCTTGGACTCCCTATATAAGGAGGACTCGTACTCATTCTAGTTATTCAACCAATAAGAGTTCTAGAGGTGTTTCTTGTGTTTCACATTAGGGATTCAAAGTTTAGATTTGCTTCCCATGCTTCATTCTATATCGGTATAGGTGCTTTGAATTTCTCCTTCTATTTTGTGTCTTATCCGGTGTTCATGAGGTATTCTAATGTCTTTTTTATTTCCGCTTTTGTTTTCGATTTACTTTGTGATGTTCTTGTTCTGGACTTTTTGCCTGTGTATTTGCCCCTCGATCCCCATTTTTATACAGTTTGACTGTGACCTTGTTTATACAAGTTGCTGTTTTCCAATGCAACCATGTCGCTAATTATCAAAAAATTTAAAAACCACCTAAATTTTAGAGGCGGTTTCAAACAAATACATAAATTTTCTAACTTTTCAATATCCCAGCTAAACATTCCAAAAATTTTCAATGTCACACCTTAACGTTATGCTGTTAACATCCGTTAATCACTAAAAGGACCGTGCGAGATCTAGTACCAAACCTTCATCGATCCTTCATTGTTACATTTCATCGGGCCTGGTCGTAGGTTCAACCTAATGAGTAGGAATGTAAGATCCACATATACGTACAAAATGAAAATCTATCTCAAAACCTCTGTTCGTAATATTCTCGTATAATACACATTCTAGCCCCATATCTGTATTATCCTGCTTAAAAAGGGCGTTTACGTATCACTCAAAATACAACAACAACAATTGACCCAGTGCTTCAAGTGCTCCTGCATATGCAGTGTCGGGGGGGGGGGGGGGGGGAATCTACGTAGCCTTACCCCTTTAAGGTGTTACCTTTACGTATCACTGACAATCATACAGCAAAATGCGCGGTTTCTTGATGTTCTCCGTATAATACACATATTATAATACGTATTTGTATTTTCCACATTAAAAAAATAAATGATTATTGAAAATATTCAATACATGTAACTAAACTTAAATATCTATATTCTATATTTACTAAATTTGTCACTTTAATTCTTAAAATATCATTGATTGCAATCTGTCATTTTACTATATGTTATGTTTCGTTTACCATTATTGACTTGGTTTATTCTTTACTTTTATAAGCTATAAATTATTGGCCAAAGTTTTCATGTATATAACCGAGTAATTACACATAGGTATTAGATTTCATTTAATTGTTGTATCGTTTTCTGCTAGTAGAGCTCAAAACTGATTGATATTAAGAATAGTTTTTTTTTATATTAAGTATAGTAACACACTTCCATGTTGATCTCTCTAAAATACAAAACTTTATTACTAGATTCACGTGTAGCATATTAAAACAATTCACAAAGATCGAAGTTATTTTGCAAGAGAATACCAAATCCATTGAGAAATTTCGAAACACAATAAAGGGGGAAAAAAAAAGTTCCCACTCAAAGCAAATGCCTTTTAAAAAAAAAATAATAATATAGATAAAAAGGAAAATAAAAAAAATAAAAGTATAGATCTATGATCTCAAGTCTAAATGTGAGTTAGGATCAAAGTCAGGCAAGTGAAGCGCCCTACTTTGAGCATGGTCTAATCTAGAGCTGACTAAAAGAGTAGAGAGAAGTGTCCAACCAAATGATACCGATGATATAAAATTTATTGTTGGAAAAATGACAACATGAGACTGATGTATAGCGGAATAAACATATCATTAGATTTAAATGTAGGCTACAAGTAACTACATCGTGAACAACTATTGCCTTAAAGTCGACTATGCCCCAAATCTAGTACATACCGATGCCAACTATCCAGCAATTGATACATAAGGTTAATGTAGCAACAATAGCACAAGTGTACTCAAGGGCTACCATATAGAAAAACATCGAACAATTTCCAACAATTGGGAAAGATGAGAAGAGAAAAGGAGAGAGCTAAATAGTATATTCTTGTTAGAAAAATTGACAAAATTGCAGCTAATAGTAATAAGAATATAGCGAAACTTGCAACGAAAAATACAGTAAAAAATGTAGTAAAAAACTGTAGAAAATCGCAACAGAAATTTGAGCAAAATTGCAGTAAATAATTCATGAAATTGCAGTAAATAATTTTGCCAAGAATAACAGAAAATCTGGAGTGAAATTCCAGTAAAATAACAATGAAAATTATCTAAACATAAGCCACCAAATATTCATTAGAAAATCGATAAATATTCAATCATACCAAGGAAAGAGAGAGTAATTAGAAAGATCTCACAAAAGAAGATATTGCGCTGTGGTAAATGCCACTATCCTAAAAGAGGATTTCGCTGCTGCTCCGGTGCACACAGTATAACCGGCGGCCGTCCTCCAGGATTAACGCGATCCGACTCCTAACGTGTACTCGTTAATTGTCGGGTAGGAGTACCTTGAACTTTGCCCAAATTTGAGGAGAGAGAAACGATCAAATTGGTGTTTCCATTTTGAAGGTGACAATTATCAAAGAAAGGGGAGTGGCGAATCCCCCTTAGCCACAAGAAATCACTACTAAGCAGAGCCAAATTTTCGGACAAACAATGAAAGGGAAAGAGAGAGATCTATATGGTGAGGAGAATTGCTGAGAATGAAGGGAGACAGAGAGAAAATGGGATTAAAAGGACCACCGCTGATTTTTATTAATGATAATTTAGCACTGTGGCAAGCATCATATTATACTAGTAATGTCCAACAGTCATATAAGTCCAATTGTCAAAAACGTTAATAAAAGGGATGTATAACAATAATAATGGTGAGAAACATTCACAATAATGTCCCAACAGCCATATTATCATTTAATTTCCAACGGTCACAATTTTAATAATTTTAAACCGCTACGTGTAAGCGGCTAGTAACGGGTCTTGAAAAATATTTTTCGAGAAATAAATGTACCCGTTAAGAAAATGATCATCTACACTATTTCTTAGTGTGGGATACAACTCTCCCATAAAACAAAAGGTTAGCTTGTATAATTTTTCCAACACTACCCCACAAAGGATACAAGCGAAAGAGAACAAAGAAGAATAAATTGGGCAGGGGGAGTTCAGTTTTTCAGTGCCGATGTCTCACGACTTGAATTGTCACTTAGTGTAACCCAAGTTTAGGACCAACATCTTGCAAGGTGACTTTCGTCTTGAACCTCACAAGGGGTTATATAGTCTACCACTTGGACACGTACAGAACTCCAGATCTCGACAACTCCTGCGGTGTGGAGCATTTTATCAGCCATGCGCTCGTCCTGGATATTCATAGGCGCTCTAGAAGGCAAGTCTTAAACCTTCATAGGGAGCGGTCACACTCCCACACCTATATAGGTAGATCCTATCAAGTGTGTGTTACCGCACACCACCACACATATGGCTATGTGTCCATTAAGAGCTAAAGCTCAACCTCACCCCTAGTAACATACAGACAGTGTCCATTAAGTGCAAGCCTTGCTTACACCACCAAACATATGGCTATGGACCCGTCTCTGCACTGTGACACCATAGGGACGGACAACATAAAACACAGTGCATTCTTTGAATGAAACTATGACTTTTCACATTGAACCTGTTAAGACCAGGTTGGATACATCACAGTTTATTCATGTATAGACTTTAGTCCCGTCCCCCTCGATGTTTCCACAATTATTTTTTTGACATAGCATCTTTATCAATGGATCCACAAGGTTCTTTTCAGACCTTACACAATTTAGTGATATCACTTTCTTTCGAGTAGATCGTTTACGATCTTATGCCCGAGACGAATAGGTCTCCTCTTGCCAAACCCATCAAGTGTGCAGTGTCCACACCATCCTCATGGACTATAGGTTAGGTTAAAGTATCATGCTCAACCATCATATATGGTATTTCACACTGCATTGCAACAAAGCGGTACTTGAGAGTTGGCCACTGCCAACATCAATCACAAGTTATTCTCACCCCCACATTGAGGTATCTACAACGAGCTATTAAACAACTAGCTCCAGCGCCTACCAACTTCAACAAGGTCAGTATAACACAACAGTGGAGCAAATATCATATCAATCATATCTCCGCCTCAAGTACTCAAATAGTACACTTATCGCACGTATATCGTATATACAGTTGGCACGAAAGAGATATACCGCAAATTTGTCAATTTCACATACCATCACAATTGTGAAACATTGTCATATCAAATTAATTGGATCACCACCAGTTTAGGTCACAAAAGACCATACGTTCTCATCGCACTTAGAGTACATACATTATTACCATTATGGGTAATCCATGTATTACCAATGTTTTATCAAATTTTGGTGATCTCAAGAGAAAGGGGTACAGAAGACCATAATTTGCAATATGCCTTTTACAATTCAACTTAAGGCAACCCAAGCCTCTATAAGGCTCTTGCGCCCGAGTGCTTAGCATCATCAAGCTATTTACACCGACTTTGGATAATCGCCAAAATAATATTTCTACCATAATCAATTTCTATAAGCTAGCTATAACTAGCACACATTGGTAAAAACACAATAATCAGAAAAGATTATGATCAGACAACATGCCTCATAGGCTCTCGGGTGCTCTTACAACCCCCCACAATGGAATGTCTCACAATACATTCCTAAGCCATTCTATTTTTCTACCTGCCAACTTAATGTTTAAGGGCAACTAAAATGTGCAGGTTTCAAATCGGTGTCACAAAATATAGCTCACTAATGAGCCTAAATACATTGTATTTAGTAGAATATCTTTCATTGATATTAGAAACCAAGCACCAAAAAGTCTATTACAATGTAGATCCCATTCATAGTACTTCACTAGTACCTCAACAATTTAATTAGGGCACTTTAATATTCATTATTTGGATCCATGTATACAAGGCTAGATCTACTAGTGACATATGATATAATAGGATGAATGCTGTCTTATTCATCAAAACATAATGCTATGAATCACCTTAGCATATTTAGTTTGTGACGTGATGCCATGTTTTTCTCCTCAGCAGATAAACACTAGAGCCATATAGTCATCCAAGTATGAATGGATTATTATCTGTGCAATAAGTTTGACAATGGCTAGTGATAGCCATGTATAATAATGGCATCTTTAGTCTAATGAAAACAGTTTGACCATTAGGTATGATAACAGTCAAGATAAATTTGAGTCGAAGATTAAAAAAAAAAAAAAAAAAAAAAAAACTACACTCGGCCATCGGGTTTGTAAGACCCTTGACATTGGGATGCCAGGCACAGGCTGATGCCTAGCGGTAGGCGCATCATGCTCTGATCATTGCGCTGACATAGTCACTTGGTGCGCAAACTTATAGTGCTTGGTTTGACGTCAATGCCTAGGTTTTCGTTGCGGCATGGGACATAACGGACATTAGAGTGGGTGCATGGACACTCTGAGGTTAAGGCCTTGACCAATGGATGGGTCTAAGGCATGCGCAAGCAATGCGCGTCACCAACAGGCAGTGCACAGATACAGCGCACAAGCGCGCGCACTAGGACCCTAATGCTGGGCGCACAGGATGTCATGGTGAGCACTTGCACAACTTGGCGTAAGGATGCGCAAAGGGTGCGCAGGAAGGCGCATCCCATGTGCAATCTTGCGCACATGGTACGCCCCGCTGCTCACTTGAGTGTGCTTGCAGTGCACACACGTAGCAACGCGTGGGTGTGGCGCAGGCAGTGCACTAGGTGCGCGCAGCATGCACAACCCTGAGGGTGCATGTACGCGCCTTGTCTTGGCACGGCGCTGAGTGCCCGCGACGTGGTGCACGTCTGCTCCGGAATACATGACCACTTGGGAAGTCTTGCGCATACGGAAAGGTGCTTGGCACGTGCGGGTCACATGACTTGACGGTTAGAGCATCGGACATGGTGCTTTGAAGAAAAAACCCTTGACCCTGAGTTTTGACAAGAGTTCTTGACCATAACCTTGACTCGGTAACTGCCGCAGAAGTGTAGGGAAGCTGACCTAGTAGTCTTGGCTCACTTTGACCTGGTAAACACTCCTTTGGGCTGGAAAGCAGCAATTCGGTTTTGTACTCAGTCCTAAGGCAAAGAAAGAGTCTTGTATACGATTCTAAGCAAGTGCGAGGGTTTTCCATTGCAATTCAAAGAGTGCTCAATAATAAAAATTTGTCCATTGTGTCTTGTGTTCTATATATCGTGTTGATGTTCGTTTATGTTTACTTTGACTATGCTTGTGTATGATTTCGTGTGTTTTAGGCTGAGTGAGGCGTAACTTCACTGCCATCACAGGTAGTTAAAGAAAGTGACAGTAGGCAACCTGTGTGTATGTGTGGTTGACTTTGGCTCCTGTTCTATGTAGGATACAATAATTTCGAAGCATTTTTAACAGATTTGAGATCTACGTACAAGCCCAAGCAGTAGTTTAATCATTAAACCAATTGACATTACATGGATTAGCCCATTTGGGCTTACATGTTGATCTATTTTCTCCAATAATTTCAACATACAGCTACTAGACTTACATATATAGAAAATTTATCGCTTAGGTACTTTGAGATTAGAGGTCTCAAATCCAACCCAACCCAGAAAACTGACCTGAAAAACTCGTAACTTGATGAAATACAAACTGATATTTTTCATAAACATATTGAGCCCCAAATTGAAATGACACATTTGAAATTAACAGTATAGTTCTTTGCCTAACCCAAAAAAGACCCAATACTCAATTTGACCCGAGCCGATCCACCATTGACCTAAACCAATCAGACCTAAAATGAAATGAACTTCAACCTAACCCGACCTATAGCCTGAAATTAACCCAAGGTCTTTGGATGCATTGATAGTTGTTCTTGTCAACGGCGCATTTGAGCTTTATAACACATCATTAAATACCTATATTGGTAATATGATAGATATGTTGGTAAAATATAAACTATTGGGTATATAAATTGAACTTTTGTCAATAGTTCATGCCACCAAGGAACTAAATAGTAGGATTACAATGACCTAAAACCTGTACAACCCGACTCAAGATTTATCTACTCCTAAGATCACATGAAATTAAAGCGACGTGAACTCGAAATAACTTGACCTAGGCCCAACCCAACCAGAGTATTATTAAGATGCTCAAGTGATTTGAGCCTAAATGGGTCAACCCAATCTCGACCAAATTTGAGTTTATTATAAGCCCCAAATTACCAAACTCGAATAGCTACATATTTTAACAATGTATGGGTATCTTTTGATTGAATCAAGTAGATTTTCAATAAGAAATACTAATTCAAGGTCCAAATAGCAACCTAAGAGGGGGGGTGAATTAGGTTCTTTAGTGATAAATGAAAATTTAAATTTATGAACCAAAAATTTAATTAAAAGCTAAACAATAAATGTTAAATAAAAAAGATAAAGACAAAAATAAAAGGGATGCACAAAGATTTTTTATAGCAGTTCACTTCCAAACTGGAAGCTAGTCCATTTTTCAAGTGACTACTCTTAGTCACTTGAGCCTTTAACTAAGCTCGATGATCCTTTTTAAAAACAAGCTCAGGATCCAACATTTACAACCGGTCTTTTTGTATGTAGGCTCAAGACCAACCTTTTACAATTGATCCTTTTGCAACTGTAGGCTCAGGATCTAACCTTTACAATGCAACAAATTTGGATAAAGCAATGAAAGAATTAAAGCACTCAAATTCTTCACTTTTTCAAGAGTGAATTAACACTTGATCAAGCTTAGCCAAAGCTAAGGATATGCCAATAAAGCTCAAAGATCAACAAAAGAGAACAAGTGATGCTCTAATAAAAGTTTTAAACAAAATTTAAAAACAAACCTGTAAAGCGCAAGTATGTTAGAGAACTTTTTATCAAAGAATACTTAGAGACTATTGGTTGATTTCAACCAAAGCATTCAAGCCCTATTTATATACAAATGAGGGCCAATAAGACATTCAAAAAATTGGGAAAAGGTTTTGGAAAGAAATTAAGTCAAAAGTAGTCGTTTTGAGCTTTTTTAGTCTGTGTATCGACACATATGGGCTATCGACACACAGCAGCTCTTGGTGGCTGCTGTAAGCCTATGCGTCGACACTCAGCCTACCCGGGTGGATTTACACATTTTGATCAATTTACTTGATTGGTGGGATACTTTTATCACATTTCCTAAGTTAAAAAATTGATGGATTGATTGCTATATTTGTTCAATTTTTTGAATTTATTTCCCACTTAACTTTGATCATAAAAATGATTGGTTCCATAAATCAAGCTAAATCATCACTCATTAAAATTTTATCTTTATTTGATTTGATCATACTTTTCAAAGTACCAATCTTAAAAAATATTTTAATTGATAAGCTAGATTGATTTAATTTTAACTTGAATATTTTTCAAATAAAATTTGGTAAATCAACTTTCAAAAATATTTTTAAAAATCATTTTTGTAAGAGCATCACATGTCAATATTGAGACTTAGACTCAATTGATATATCCTGATCCTAAGTCCTCGACAATAAAAATAAATAACTTTAGGATGCTCGGACTCAGATCACGTTTTCTTCAATTTGGATAAATTTTTTCTTCAGCTTTTATCTCTTTTCCTCTTGATTTATCATCTTTTGGAAAGCTTTGTATCCATGATTAATCTTAATGTTCATATCTTTCTTATAAGTCACTTAAAAACAAGATTAGAACAATTTAACTTTCATGACTCACTAAATGGTTGTTATCATCAAAATTACAATAATATCGGCTTTGGGGCCAACAATGCTAACATAAAACATGATTTCGACAATATATATGTATCATTCACTAAGGTCTAGTGACTAGTTGGAAATCAACAAACTTTTTCCATTCAATCAATTCCCAATATCCTCATTTGATGGAAAAACTATCTATTACTGGAACATAGATGGAAAATCCGAATATGAAATTGTAACTACCATGCATCAAATGACAATGGCCGCAACTGCCTATGAAATATTTGATCCAGTCAACACAAATCAAAGTGCAGCAAGATTGATTATAGTTGGATTTACTGGCCAACTCAAATCAAGGTGGACAAAAGTCTTAAATTATCACGAAAGAGAAATGATAATTAATCATACTGCTATTGAATCAAAACCACTTGACCCAGCTGATGTCAACACTTCCTACGTCGAAGAAGAAGTAGAAGATGCAGTAGAAACTCTAATCTGGTCAGTATCAATTTTCTTTACGGAAATGCAGATGAAGAAAGAGAATCAACAAAATTATTTTTAACAAACCTCCGACGTCCATCTTTACAAGGATATGTTTTTAACTCATGTTCTCAAGGATATTCATGGGGCAGAAAGAAAGAAGAGGTAAGGGAGGGAAATAATTTTTTTTTTCAATATTTAACCAATCTTTGCTATAAATTATTATTTTTTTTATGTTCAACAAATCTTGGCTGTCCATTACAATGGAGAGCCAAGATTCGCCTCTCTCACGCTCTCACCCTCTCATAAGAACACCAACACACATACACACACACACACACACACACATACGCTCTCACCCTCACATAAGAATGCCAACACACACACACACACACACACACATATACAACAACAACAACAAACCCAGTGCCTCGAAGGGCTCCCGCCTAAGCAGGGTCTAGGGGGTAGATGTACGCAGCTTTCCCCCTTCAGGGGGCTACCCTGAAGAGAGGCTGTTTCCGAGGACCCCCAACCTGAGAAAGCAGGTCCACCGCATAGAGCAAGTGACCTGGCAGCAGGAGAGTAACAAATAAGTAGGGCGCACAAACGGCAAGCACAATAGCAAACATACAAACATACAAACATAAAGCAAGCTACATTAGCATAAATCGAAGATAAGATAGAGATAGAGATAGAGATAGGGATAGAGCTAAAGAAAGATGAAGATAGGATAGAGATATGTAGGTAAGTGGCAGTGCCAGAAGCTAGTACACCACTTACGTGCGCCAACAGGATGACGAGGCCTAGCACTAGTAAGTTCGACTACCCTACTTCATCTGGAGCCTCTATTACCCCTATGCTAGCCCTCCATTCGGCCCTATCTACGGCCATCTCCTTCCGAAGGTTTAGGTGGGTGAGGTCTTGTCGGATCGTCTCCATCCATCTCTTCTTCGGCCTGCCTCTTCCTCTTCTACCTAGTGTAGTAAGGGGTTGTTCGCATCTCCTTACTGGAGCGTTGTCCGGTCTCTTTCTGACATGTCCAAACCACCTCAGACGTTGCTCTCTCAATTTATCTTCAATGGAGGCTACGCCCAATTTGGCTCTCATGACATCGTTTTTGATCATATCCTTCCTTGTGTGTCTGCACGTCCACCTTAGCATTCGCATCTCCGCCACCTTCATCTTCTGAGTATGTTATAGTTTCATCACCTTGCACTTCGCCCCATATGTCATGGTTGGTCTCACAACCGTCTTATAGTATCTACCCTTTAGCTTCAAGGGGAACTTTCTATCACAAAGTACTGCGGAGGCCATCCTCTACTTATGCCATCCCGCTTTAATCCGGTAGTTGACATCCTCATCCACTTCGCCTTTGTGCTGTATCATGGACCCCAAGTACCTGAAGCTATCCTTCTTTGATATGGCCTCAGAACCAATCTTGACTTCTTCCCGGCTAGGCATGGAAGAGGGATTGAACTTGAGTTCCATGTGCTCGGTCTTGGCTCTGCTTAGTCGTAAACCCTTTGACTCTAGTACCCCTCTCCACAATTCCAGCTTCTTATTTACCTCATCTTGCTACTCCCCACCTCATTGCCGTTGTGCTGTATCATGGACCCCAAATATATATATATATTTGTGATGGTAAAGACAAGAAATCGACTTCAGCTCCCCCTCTTAAGCGAGAGGCGACCTGAAGCCTCGGCTCTGGAGATAAGAAGGAGGGAACTAGAGGGCTCCAACACATCAACATGGAACCCCATTCTCCCATACCCTTCATCGGTCATGAAATCAACAGATCTATTAGCTTCTCTGTTGCATAGTGACTTGATCTCTTCCATAATAACTCGAATGTCACTTGGGTACATGTAGTTTCCTTGCAAGGTTTTGATAATGACTTCATTGTCTCCTTCAAGAACGACCTAA
The DNA here is from genome assembly GCA_018398585.1 of Simmondsia chinensis. NCBI lineage: Eukaryota > Viridiplantae > Streptophyta > Magnoliopsida > Caryophyllales > Simmondsiaceae > Simmondsia > Simmondsia chinensis. The sequence continues at coordinate 3,317,704 of JAGTTD010000026.1, read as the reverse complement.
GTTGCGCCTTTAGAAATGGCTATAGAAAGGCCATCGCGGCTGCTAGAGCTTCTGCTACAATGATTGGGGCATTCCCAAGTCTTCTAGTTCCACTAGCGATGATATCACCGTTACAATTCTGAATGACAAATCCCGACGCAGCTTGAGGGGCACGTCTAGACCCATCAAAGTTTACCTTAACCCAGCCTGGATCAGAGGGGGGGGGGGGGGGGGGGGGGGGTCCCAGGTCACCCATCTATTCAGTCTCCTACATTTTTGATTTTTGAGCTCATTGACTGTACCATCCTCATCCAAGAGAGATCTGCAGTTCTATTCCATATCCATAGTCATTGCTCAGTTCACCGTCTGAACAGGAGTAGGCTTGTCCCTTCTGAAGATTGATGAGTTCCTGTCCTTCCATATATGCTAACAAAGCACGGCAAAAGCTGCCATACTATTTTTTCCTCTCCTTACTCCCATTTCCTCGTCAAGTCTAGATTTTGACGGAGGCGTCAAGATCCACTTGGACATAGTCGCACCACTCCAAACCTCCTTGGCACGAGAGCACTAGAGGAGCAAATGAGACACATCTTCCATATCTTCTCCACACCAGATGCAATGGCTGTTCCAATATGGGATCCGTTTTTTCATTTGCTCCCCTATTGCCAAATGGCCGTTCAGGGCTTGCCACAGGAACACTTTGATCTTTGGTTGAATATTCAGGCTCCAGATTCACCTGAACTCCCACCCATTCCTATCTTTCTGGTCAAGATTGTGCGCTAACTAGGTGGCCGATTTTATGCTAACTCTCCCGAGCTCGTGTAGCCCCAGCACAGCTGATCTTCTGTTGTGCTATTGGGAATCGGGACTCCCATGATGTTGTTTAAACACTCGGGAGTCACTACCCTCTCTAGCTTTTCCCTATTCCATTCCCTATTGGATATAAAACCCTCCACTTTGAGAGACAGATCCACCTCAGCCCGATCCTGCCTTTGGCTCCCTAAGAGTGGGCCATTACAGGCCCACTCGTCTTTCGAGAAGTTAATTCTAGACCCATTACCAACCCTCCATTTAAGGCCTTTCATTAGAAGGGGTCTGATTGGCCAGATGCCCTTCCAGGCATGCGAATCAGCCCCCTTCCCTTTGTACTCAAATAGGTTATCTTTCTTCAAGTACCTCTCCTGAATGACCTTGACCCACAGGTTGTATTCATCCTTTAGGATTCTCCAGCACAACTTGCACAGAAAGGCTTGATTCATAGCTTCCATTTTCTGAAGCCCCAGCCCTCCGGCTTCCCTGGGTTTACAAATCTTACTCCATACAGCCAGGTTAAGACCGTTCCTACCATCCATGTTCTAGAAAAATTGTCTACTGATTCTATCCCCTTGCTTGCAACTAGTCTTAGGGAGCTTGGAACATTACGTAATATGACTGGGCAGAGATTCAATCGAGGATTGAATCAGCGTAACCCAGCCAACCTTAGAGAGCTTACCAGCCTTCCATCGAGCGACTCTAGTTTCCATCTTAGAAACCAGATCACCCGCTACCTAGGATAGGAATCTACCCGTCCCAAAAATGCACCCCAGGTATCTCCCCAGAGCATTGCTATTAGGGATCCCCATGATGTCACAGATGTGCTATCTTTGATTCCGCTCCATATTTGTTGAGAAAGTGGCTGAAGATTTTGCCTTGTTTACTTCTAGGCCGGAGTCCTCACAAAACTAATTAATCACCTTATGAAGTCTCTGGGCAGCTTCAACCTTTCCCTCATAAAAGAGAAGGCAGTCACCTGCAAAGAAGAAACAGGGAATCGCTGTTGCACCTCTCGTAATTTGATTCCGATCCTTGATTTTTTCTCCTTACTCAGGACCCGCAAGTTAGAAGCTAAAACCTCTAGAAAAAGAATGAACAGGGAGGGGGACAGGGGGTCCCCTTGACGAAGGCTTCTGGACGGGGTGAACCAGCCCATCGGTTTGTCATCAATGAGAACCGAAAAAGAGGTCGAACAAACACAGTCCATTACCCATCCGATCCATTTGTCATGGACTCTAAGCTGGTGAAGGGTCCGTTTCAAGAAGGCCCACTCCACTCTATCATTTTCCTTTTCCATGTCCAGTTTAGCTACAATCCAGCCCGATTTCCCTTGTTTTTTCTTGACCGATGCCATCATCTCCTGGGCGACCAATATGTTGTCCTGGATGCTTTGACCTGGAATAAAAGCAACCTGCCACTGGCATACAATTTTATTCAAAATAGGTTTCAATCTATTAGCAAGCACTTTTGCTATAATCTTATACAATACGTTGCACAAGCTGATAGGTCGAAAATGGTTAACAATATGGGGGCCCTCTACCTTTGGGATTAGAGTGATGAATATTTGGTTTATCTCACGCAGGAGGGGACCCCCCCCCCCCGGAGTGTGGCTTTAATAGCATTGCAGATGTCCTTCCCAACCACCCCCTAGTAGGTTTGGAAGAAGAAGGCCGAGAAGCCGTCTGGCCCCGGGGCTTTATGGGGGTTCATGTCAAAGACAGCCCCCCTAATCTTGTCATCCAAAATCTCAGCAATAAGACTTTTGTTATCCAATTCCGATACCCTCCTATTCAAGGTAGCAAGGGATGGAAAGATGTGCCTTGTACCATTGGATCTGAATTTGGATTTAAACTCCAGATAAAAGTGTCCCCAGTAGCACTTTTCTCCGTGAGATTTATTCCTAGGTCATTTTTAATTTCTATAATGCTCTTTTTTCTTCTTCTTGCTTGTACAGACGCATGGAAGAAGCTAGAGTTTCTATTAACCTTAGTGAGCCACTCTTTGCGCAAGTACTTAGCCCAGTACTTATGATCATAGAACAGAAGCTTTTCACGTTGCATAACAAGCCGTTTGAGCTTTAGGTTGAGCCATCGGCTACCTGGGTCCGCCTACAGCTTTTCCTGAGTCTCTCGGACTTTCTTTCATTTTACTCCACATTTGTTTTTACTCTCCCCATCACTATATCCTTATTCTGCTTGAGCCTTTTTTTTTATGCGCTTAAGCTTCTGGGTAACTTCAGACATCCTTGACCCCCTCACCCTGGTTGCCCAGGTTAGCCGAATAATGTTCTCGGTGGCTTTGAACTTTACACATCTCGCCTAGAAGCGGAATGGGGTTGCTTTTGAAAGACCCTCCTCCTCTGTACATGAATAGCGGAAAGTGATCCGAGATCGAGCCAAAACCATTATAGATAAACGACTTGGGGAAGAGTTGGGACCAGGCTTGGTTAACCAAGGCCTGATCCAGCTTTTCCTGAACATAGACTCCATTGATAGTCCTTGCCCAAGTGTACTTTTTACAGGTCCGCGGGATATCATCGAGGTTAAGCTGAGAGCAGAGACCATTTAATCGAATAAACCTCCTAGCATTTGCAGGAGGGCCCCCTTGTTTATCGGCGGGGACCCTTAGTTCATTATGATCTCTAATAAGGCACCAGAGATTGTCATTGAGGTGACCTAGTCCCATAAGAGCATTCCAGAATGGGTCTTTTTCATTTTCTTTAGCAGGTGCATAAACAAAGGAAATCACCCCCCTTTTATCGTTGCTTTTTTCCACCTCTACTGTGTGTGCTATCCTATAATCAACATACAAGAAATCAACGAGGCAAAAAGCCGAGTTCCACAAGAGCCATATTCCAACCACATGGTTGACAGGGGGGACATAATGGCTCTTGTCCACTCCTAAACGTGGGAGACATATTTCAATTACCTGCTTTTTGGCAAGAGGTTCAAGAATAGCAATAATATCAGGCCTAAATTTTTTAATCAGCCCTTCCAGTTCCTGTTGGGCTGCCCTACGGGAAACACCTCTAATATTCCAGCATAGGATTTTCATAGAGGCCTAAACAAAAAGGACTATTCGCAGGCCAAGAAACCCGATAGCTCTAGGCTACCAAACCATGCCCCATGGGCGGACAAGAGCCCGAAGCTCGCTCCAGAAAAGTCTTAAAAAATAATCGTAGCAGAACAATCAAAGATATAAAGGCAGTCACTATCCCCGTACCAGAGAGCGCCATGGTACTCTTGGCCAAGGCACGGTGTGACATTGGAGGTCTGGGAGCGTAAAGGTCACTAGGACGGTAACTTTTTTCCCAGTATGAAGGTTCATTTTGGTTGACACAGGCATACATGGGCAATGAAAGAAAGGGAGAGTGAGCTTGGGGCAGAGAGAAAGGAGAAGAATAGAACGAGGGGTAGAAAGCCCACTTGGCCCTGCTGTCCTTTTATAATCCCAAATCCCCACATCTACCGGTTCCGTCCACCCTTTCAGATTTCCAAATTCCTCAAGAGCGAAGCTTTTGCTCCTGTCAGGGGTAGTGAAGGGCCACTCACCCCTGACCCCTACCGTAGGCTTTCTCAAATCCCTAGCCCAATCGTTAAAATAATAAGTGAGAGGGGAAAGAAGCGTACCTGGGACAAAAACGGGTTGGGCATGAAGCTTCTTAACCAGCTCCAGGACCTTGATAACCTTCTTGTCGTCCATCATTTTGGGATCTTACTTGTAGGCCCCGAATCTGGACCCAAAGCTGGTCAATCTCCACATGCATGCGCCATAGGTGGGTTCTCTGACACCATGGCAAGCTTTTATCCAACAAGCGTGCCAAATCCACTCAAAACACTCAATACCACTGAATTGTACTACGATTTTGGGCATTCTGCCCATAAAATCTGGGTTTTGGTCCACCCAATCACTTGGCAAAAATTGGAATCAGGAGAGAGAAGCAAGGCAGCCACCCACCTTTGCGGTGGTGAGCTGCCATGGAAGACGGTTCGAGCGCCAGCGGTGGGCAGAGAGGTACTTTGTGAGGGTGTGCAGTGGTGGGAGCAAGAATCCATCTTCTTCTTCTTTTTCCCATCATTTTTTCTTTTTTTTTTCCCTTGAGGAGTGAGAAACGGGAGCTTCTCTCTCTTCCTCCATTGGATATTCATGAATATATATATATATATATATATGAGTTGTTGTGGACTTATCCACAGCACCATAAGCAAGTGATTGGAAGAGAGAGAAGGAGAGAGAAATGAGAGGGGGGTTTTAATTTTTTTTAATTTTATTATTTTAAAATTTTAAGTTATTTATATAAAATAATTGTAATATAAAAATTTGTATTTTGATTATTTATTAATTAAGTATAAGTCAAATTTTTGTTGTCATTTGATGTTTCAATAAAAATTTAATTGCTACCTCAATGATAAGGTATCCGTTAAATTTTTGTTGAAAATATCAAATGACAACAAAAATTTGATAGATATCTAATTAATAAATAGTGAAAATAAATTTTTAGATTAAAATTATTTTATATAAATAACTTAAAATTTTAAAATAATAAAATTAAAAAAATAAAAAGCGCTCTTTCTCTCTTTCTCTCTTTCTCTCTCTCCTTCTCTCTCTCTCCCATTCACTTGCTTATGGTGCTGTGGATAAGTCCACAACATCTGGTCTTCCCCCATATATATATACTAGTAATAATTATTAGATTGAAAATAAAAGACAATGTGAGCCCACAAATTTTTTTGTTCTCATTCCCACATTTCGCTTAAACTCCCAAGTATAGAAATATGGAAGTGAAAATGCTTTTCATTCCCACTCCATCTCACTTTAACTCCCACTCTCGCAATTCCCAATTTCACCCCCTCATTCTCACAAACCAAACAACCCCTAAGGTTTTGTTTGGCACATAAAATTGGAACTGGACTATAGAATTGTAATTCCAATTGGAATTCTGATGAAAATTAAAATTCCATTGTTTGGTTCATCAAAGAAATTGGAGGTCGGAATTATAACTACATAATGTTTCAAATCATTAAGGGTTTCCAATCAATTGAGTTGGAGTATTTCGAGTTATAAATTAGTTACGGTTAAATATTGGTCAGAGCGATTCACATTGCGTTCAAGTTATTATGGTTGGAGAGATTTAATTTGAGTTCGAGTTATTCGATATTCAAATCAAATTGAGTCAAGTATCGCATCGGATCATGTGGTATTCAAGTTCCCTCAGATTTTCAGTTAATCGAGTTAGGTGTTTTTAGGATTTAAGCCGGTCATGATTGGGTATGAGTTCATTTAGGTCATTTCAAACTCGAGTCATCTTTGTTTTGGGACAAATGAGTTGTATCATTTCAAATTTCAATTCATCTTAAGCTGAGTTTGACATGGGTCGAGTCATTTTGGGTATGGGTCGTATTAAGTTTTGGGTCAATTTGGTCGGGTCATTTCCACTTCGACTCAGCTTATTTACATCACATTCAAGTCGTGTAGTTTTATTTTCTAGATTTAAGTCATCTCGAGTTTCAATTCAATCTGTTGGGTCACTTTGGACTTTGAGCCAAAGTGATTTTGGTCATTTCAAGTTCAAGTCATTCGAGTTGAGTGATTTCAAGGTTCGGGTCAAATATTAGGTTGTGTTTAAGTCTTTGAATTTTGAGTCGTCTTGGATTTGGGTCAATCAAGTTGGATCATTTTGCGTTTTAGGTTAATGTAGTTAATATGGAATTACAAGTCCCTACCCCTACCCCAATGAATTGGAAAGTATGATTTTCAATTGAAATCCAATTTTACGGAATTAGGCAGTGGAATTGTAATTCCAATTTCAGCAGGAGAACCAAACAACAGAATTGGAATTCTAGGCTCCAATTCCAGCCTCAACCCCAATTCCATTCTCCAAACACAGCTTAAGAGTATTGAAGGATAATTTTGTTATTTTACTGTAGCATTTATAAAAAATAGTTGCAACGCATGTCAGCTTTGTCGAGAGAAAATGATATCGTCACATCAGAGAGGGGCCTTTTAATAGCATGATAGAAAAATTAGAGATCTTTTTATTACTTTAAAAAAATAGAAATATTAAAATATAAATAATCATTTTATAAAATTACTTTACCATTAACAACTTTACTTTAGTAATAACACTAGGATTTTTCCGTACGATGCACGAGTTGTTTTTATTTTATATACTATTTTGTAGTTGTTGATTTGTAAAGTCAATAAATCGAATTCACTTTCTCCTATTTATTCAAAAAAACTATAAAGCAAAGGATAATGCAAATGTGTTTCTCGTGACTTTCATGCTTGAATCAACAATTATTTTTGAGAATGTCTAAGGTTGTTTCTTGAATCAATTTATAAGCCATGTACAGAAGTAAAACATTTATTCAAAATGCTGAGCTGCCCTTTGTCCCACGACCAGTTAGAGCAATCCAATTCCAAGTTGCTTTATTTGACAGTTGTAAATTATGTCAGTTCTATTCCTTTTTTTAATGAGAGATTTATGAGTTTTATAACTTATTTTTGTCTTTTTTTTCCTTTTAAATAAAACTTTAAAAAATATTCTCTATTAACAATTATTTAGAGAGTTTTGAGTAGGGAAAACTTCTCTAAAATATATAGAGGAATTAACAATTATTTTTGAAAATGTCTAAGTTTGTTCCTTGAATTAATTTATAAGACATGTAGAGAAGTAAAATGTTTATTTATTTATTTATTTTTTTATCATGGTGAAGCCTTGGGAGAGGTGGGAGGGGATAAACCCCTTAAATTCGTCATAAAGAGGACACCACTTTTGGGCTTAGCGGGATTCGATCCCAGGTCACCATATTGGCACCCGACGATCATGACCACTTGGCTATGTCCCTAAGGGACAGAGAAGTAAAATGTTTATTGAAATGCCTGAGCCGCCCTTTGTCCCACAACCGGTTAGAACTCGTGTTTATCCCTATTTGAGCAATACAAGTTGCTTTATTTGACAGTCTTAAATTATGTCAGTTCTATTCTTTTTTTTTTAGGGAGATTTATGAGTTCTATGACTTATTTTTGTCTTTTTTGCCTTTTTTAATAAGAGTTTAAAAAATACCCTCTAAAATTGTTGAAAATGGGATTTGAAGGATTTTAAAGAGAAAAAACTTCTCTCTAATGTATAGAGATTTTTTTTTCTTTTATTAATAAAAGTTTAAAAAATATTGTATAAAATTGTTGAAAATGAGATTTAGAGGATTTTGAAGAGGAGAAACTTCTCCATAACATATATAGATAATAGATAATATATAGAAATTTTTATCTTTTTGTTTCTTTTATTATTAAAAATTTAAAAAATGCTCTCTAAAATTTTTAAAAATGGGATTTGAAGGATTTTAAAGAGAAAAAAAACTTCTCTATAATATATAGAGATTTTTGTCTTTTTTTTTTTCTTTTATTAATAAAATTTTAAAAAAATACACTCTAAAATTGTTGAAAATGAGATTTAGAGGATTTTGAAGAGGAGAAACTTCACTATATTATATATAGATAATAGATAATATATAGAAATTTTTGTCTGTTTGTTTCTTTTATTAATAAAGTTTAAAAAATACTCTCTAAATGTGTTAAAAACTGGATTTGAGGATTTTAAAGAGAAAAAAAAACTTCTCTATAATATATAGAGATTTTTATCTTTTATTAGTAAAAGTTTAAAAAATTTTCTCTAAAATTGTTGAAAAATGAGATTTAAAGGATTTTGAAGGGGAGAAACTTCTCTATAATATATAGAGATTTTTGTCTTTTTTTAATAAAAATTTTAAAAATAGCCTCTAAAGTTGTTAAAAATGGGATTTGAAGGATTTTGAAGAAAAGAAACTTCTCTATAATATACAAAAACTAGTGTTATCCCGTGCGATACAAGAAGAATGTTTATATTTTTAAATATAATTTTTATATAATCATATTGAAATTTTATTAAAGATACAACATTATATATTTTGCAAAATTATACAGTAAATATATTGAAGTTCTTACTTTTTTTCTTATAACCTCGAATATTAAATAACACTCCCTTAAAATTGCTTATACTGGAGTTTAGATGTTTATTGTGATTCTCATTTATAATTGCTTGAATTGAGATTTAGAGGTTTTGTTATCCCGTACGATATGAAAGCATAATACTTTATATTTTGGATGATAATAGATGAGGTACAAGGGGCCTATAAATAGGCATACATCAAGAGAGATAAGTACAATAATACCCCTTGAACTATACATAAGACTAGGGGCAGAGATGGAAAGCATATAAACCCTAGACAAGAAAGGATCTAGAATCCCTTCCAATACCCCCCCTCAATCTGAGCGGGGTGGTAGCACGCAAAGATTGGACTTATGTTGGTAGAAGCAGTCAACCGGGAGACCCTTGGTTAGTATATCAGCATCCTATTTTGCTGTTGGAGTGTACCGGACCTGTAGGTCTCCTTTGAGGACCCTTTCATGAACATAGTGGAAGTCTACATCAACATGTTTGTTGTGATCCTTAGAGGAGAGATTGGCCGTAAGATACGAAGGAGAGACATTCTCACAAAAGATGTGTATCGGTCCTGGGTGTCGTAAACCAAGGTCTCGCATTAAGTGTCGGATCTCGTCACTCTCAGCCACTGCTTGCACAACAGCCCTATATTCAGATTCAGTGGTGGATTTGGAGACGGTGGCCTGCTTCTTTGCCCTCCAAGAGATGAGGTTGGGACCAAGGTAGACAGCATAGCCCGTGGTAGAACGGCATGTGTCAGGACAGCCACCCCAGTCCGCATCAGCAAATGCTGTTATAGAGATTGTACGAGCAGGGGAAAAGAGGAGACCGTGGTCAGGGGTGGACTTGAGGTATTGGAGAATGCGTTTGACAACTTGCCAATGAGGGGCACGGGGGGCATGCATGAATTGAGAGACAAGATTCACGGCATAGCAGATGCCGGGCCTAGTCACAGTGAGGTATAGTAGGGCACCTACAACACTCCTATACTCAGTCGGATCCTCAAGGAGGTCCCCATCACTCAAAGAGAGGTGTGCTCGAGATGGAAGTGGGGTTTTGATGGGTTTGGCCTCACAAAGCGAGTGCTTAGTGAGGAGATCAACGTTGTACCTATGCTGGCTAAGGAAGAGCCCATTTGTGTCACGTTGTGCCTCAATCCCAAGAAAGAAATGTAGGGGCCCAAAGTCCTTCATTGCAAACTGGGTAGAAAGCGAGTGTATGAGGGAGGTGACATGGGTGGGTTTAGAGCATGTGAAGATGATGTCATCAACATATAGAAGAAGACATGTGAGGTGAGCTTTTGTCTTATGGATAAACAAGGATGGGTCAGCTCGACAACAAACAAAGCCTAGACTAAGGAGAAACACACTAAATCTCTGGAACCAGGCTCGGGGCGCCTGTTTAAGGCCATATAGCGCCTTGCGTGGACTACATACATGGTCTGGGTACTTAGGATGCTCAAATCACTTAGGTTGTTTCATGTAAACCTCTTCCTTAAAAAAACCATGTAGGAATGCATTTTTGACATCCAGTTGCTGGATAGGCCAGTTGTATGTTATAGCAAGTGTAAGTATAAAGCGTAGGGTGCAGGGTTTAACAACAGGGCTGAAGGTTTCCTTGTAGTCAAGACCTTCATGTTGGTGAAATCCGTGAGCCACAAGGCGGGCCTTGAACCTTTCAACAGAACCATCCACTTTGTATTTAACTTTGTATTTCCACGTACTTCCTACAAGATTTTTTGAGGGTCGTATGGGACCAAATCCAGATATTGTTGAGAATAAGGGCATTAAATTCGTCTGCCATAGCTTCCTGCTATTGAGGATTTTTGACATCCTGCGAGTAATAAGTTGGTTCCTGAACTATAGTGATGGACGAAAGGGAGAAGGGATACTTCGTTTTACATATACCATCTTTACGTCTAGTGGGCATGGGGTGATTGTTTTGATGCAGGTGAGGTTCGGACGGGGTGGGGGGTCGTTCGACGGCGACTTCGGGTGCAAGTCCCGGAGCCGTATCAAGGACGGTAGGGCCCGGAGCTGCCGGAGCAGTGGTCTCGGCCGCATGGCTGGGCAGGGCGCTCGACCCGGGTTTGGAGGGACCACCGAGAACAGTTTCTATCCCAGTAGTGCCCTGGTGGTAGTCCCGTGCTGGAGGAGCGAGGCTGTCTTGTGGGGAGGGGAGAACATGTGCTGCAGGGAGATCGGGCAGCCGCCGATCACCGAGGGTGATGACCGGTTAGGCCGGGGTTTGGGTGTAAATGAGAAGGGGTTGGGGACAGGTGGAATTGGAGCTAGGTACCGAAGAGCTACCTAGGTCACTGTAGGGAAAGTACAACTCGTTAAACACTACATGGCGACTAGTGTAAATCCATTTAGTGTTAGGGTCAAAAAGCCTGTATCCTTTATATCTCGCGGCATAGCCTAAGAAGATGCATGTTAATGATCGAGAGGCAAGTTTATGATTGGCACGGGATGTGATGTGTGGGTAACAAGTACACCTAAAAACACGAAATCGGTTATAGTCCAGTTGGATTTGAAACTGTTTTTGAAACGGAGAAAGATTAGACAATGTAGGGGTAGGCAAATGGTTTATAGTAAAGCAGGCAGTATAGAATGCGTCATCCCAGAATGCATAGGGAATTAAAAGTGTTCATGCCATTGCAGATAAATGTCGATGTTTGTGCTCCGCCACCCCATTCTGTTATGGGGTATCAGGACAGGAGAGGCGAAAGTGAATTCCAACATCGCGAGACAGGGAATTCAGTCGGCGATGATCAAACTCACCCCCACCATTACTTTGAAATATTTTTATTTTTAAGTCAAATTGATTTTCAACAAGAGTTTTGAAAGTAGTGAAAATCTCGAAAACTTCTGATTTGTTCTACACCGGATAGAGCCATGTAAAACACGAGAAATCTTCAATGAATAAAACATAGTATTTATATGCCGAGTTGGAGAATACAGGTGATTGCCAAACGTCAAAATGAATTATTTGAAGTGGTTTAGTAGTGCTATGTATAGCACGCTCAAAAGGAAGTTTCGCAGACTTGCCCAAACAACATGAATTGCATTTGTTGAGAACTTTAACAGCGGGAAAACCATGTTTCTTACATAGCACATCCAAAACAGTACTACCTAGATGACCTAGCCGCTGATGCCACAATTTACCACTTTTGACACGGGCTAGGAGTCCCACATCATGCGGAGAGAAACTATAGAGATGTCCGTTACTGGGTACTTGTAGAAGCAGAGTCTCCGTAGCCTTGTCCTTTATATAGAAAAAGTGTGAGTAAAATTTGACAGTATAGTTATTATCTTGGCATAATTGCTTAATGGATAAGAGATTATGCGTGAGTTGGGGGACAAGCATGATATTGTGTAAATGTAAGGGAGACTTAAATGTGGGTAGGGTCGTGGAACCGACATGTGTAACAGGTAACAATGCTCCATTCCCAATAAGTACACGTTGAGAACCTGAATAAGCAGAGAGTTTAGTGAGAATACCTGGATTTAGCGTCATGTAGTTAGAAGCCCCGGAGTCTGGATACCCGTTGAAGTCGTGCGGCTCTCCAATAGTCATAGCGGCAAATGAATGAGAGGGATCATAATGTTGAGGTGTCAAACCGAGGCGGGCATGCAGCTGCCAAATGGCTGGTTTGCGAGCAAATTTGACAAACTTAAGGACCAAGACCAAGCACACCTGCACCAGAGTTAGGATAGGGACCATTTGGGGGACGAGTCAAGGGCGGAGTGCCATTGTAGGGAACCCCAGTTTGAGGTTGAGAGTGATGGTGGTTCGGTCGAGTCGAGGACCCACCACGACCCCCTCGATTGTTTTGCTGATTGCGGCCATGGCCTCAACCGCGACCACCTTGGGCATTGGAACCTCCCTGATTCGGCTATTATGCGGCTAGCGTAGCATGGGTGGGCTCAGTTGTGGTTCGCCCTGAGTATTGATTCAAGGCAGCCTCCTCGTTAAGTAAAGCAGATTTTAACTCTTCATATGAATAGTATTTATTTGTTTGATGGGGAAAAGTAGCAAAAGCAGCATACTCAAGGGGTAGGCCATAAAGGGCAAAGTGTTGAAATTCTCTATTCGATACAGGGGAGTCAATGGCAGCTAAGTCATTCGTGATTGATTTTAATTGAGAGAGGTATTGGTCCATTGTTTTGCCATCTTTCCGGAGATTCATGAGTTGGGTACGGAGTTCAAACTCCTCGGCTATAGAATGATCCCGAAAGTGCTTAGTGAGGGCATCCCACATGGCTTTGGAGGTGGGTTGGCGAACAATGTCATTTATTAGGGGCCGAGAGAGGGTAGCTGCAATACAAGATTTAAGACTTTGATCCGTACGAGCCAAGTTGTGTACTCTGAGTTAGGGTATAGCGATCCATTTGGAAGTGTTATTTGAGCAGGGGGCCCATGGGTATGAACCATTGATTAACCCTAGTAATTGATGGGTTATTAACAACATTTGAAATTGCTCACGCTAGGGGGGGTAATCAGATGTTGTCTCAAGTTTTATAGTAAAAATACTTGTTATGTTAGAAAGGGGTAGAACAATTAGAGAAGAGGGATGATTATAATTATTAGGGTTTAAGTAATTGGGGTTCATGTAGTTGGGGAAAGGGGGAAGTGGCTCACTCACCGGCAGATCAACACCCAGACCATGGGGCACGGACGGCAGGGAGGGCACGGCGCTGCCACCGGCAATGTTGGCGGCTGGTGGGGGGAGATTATAGAGAGGGGGAGCGGGGATGCCCAAATTAAGTGTCGAGGTCATTGTAGGCCTCCTGATTGGTAGACTACCAGGGATGGTGACACCAGAATCAGCCAATCGAGGGAGAGGTGAACAGTTAGTGATGCTGCCAACATGGGAAGAGTCGGGCATCAGTCCGGTTGAAGCACCACCAAGCACAGGCGGTGGAGAATTGGCATGGGAGAAGCGGACCTCCACCACCAACGTGGCGGTGCCGCTGGATGGGTGGGGGATAGGGGAGAGGGCACTCGCATAGGATCGATGTAAGTTAGATTCCATTGCTTAAAAGAAAAAAAAATCAAATTTAAAAAAGAACGAATAGAGAGTTACAGCACACTGTTAAATAAGGTGTAGGGGAGAGAGTTGACCGTCGAGATCCGATGTAGGGTCGTGGTCGTTGGGAGGTCTGTGCAAGCTAGAGAACGACGCAGAGAAGCATCGGAGAGAGCAGGTGCCGCGGGAGAGACACCAGTGAGAGAGTGGGGTCAGTAGCAGCACCGGAGAGAGGAGGTGCTGGGGGTGCAGCACCGGAGAGAGCAGGTGTCGGGGGAGACAGGGTCATCCTAGAGGGACGGCGTGACGGCGACGCTGGTGCTAGGACTGGCAGCTGACTTTTAGGGTTAGGGGGAGAGAGTCGTGGGAGAGAAGGGGTGGCGGCTGCACAGCCTCCCTTTTTTTTTTTTTTTTTTTTTTCTTTTTTGGAATTTTAGGGTTTAGGGGGGGGGGGGGGGGGGGTGAGCGTAGGTGTTATGACTCTGATACCATATGAAAGCATAATACTTTGTATTTTGGATGATAATAGATGAGGTACAAGGGGCCTATAAATAGGCATACATCAAAACAGGTAAGTACATTAATACCCTTTGACCTATATATAAGTCTAGGGGTAGAGATGGAAAGCATATAAACCCTAGACACGGAAGGATCTAGAATCCCTTCCAATATGCGATGCATGGAGGATGTTTATATTTTCAAATATAATTTATATATAATCACAATGGAATTTTATTGAATTTTATCAAAGATATAATATTATATACTTTACAAAATTACATGGTAAATATATTGAATTTCTTATTTTTTCTTTCGTATAACCTCGAATATTAAATAACGCTCTCTTAAAATTGCTTATATTGAAATTTAGATGCTTTCGATGATACCCCTTTAAAATTACTTAGATTGGAGTTTAGATACATAGGGAGCGGCTGGAATGAGAATGAAAGTTTTGTGAAAACGTGAAAAAAGGAACATACCCAGTGCTTCAAGGGCTCCCGCCTACGCAGGGTCTGGGGGGTGGATGTACGCAGCCTTCTCCCTTTAGGGTGTCAACCTGAAGGGAGGCGGTTTCTTTGTGAAAACTTGAGAAAATTATATCGTCGGATCTTAAGTAAGATTGATCAATAGTTCTAAAAGGCTCATCGCATGCGGAGCCCTACAACCACCCAACAGTCACCACCACCATCACCACTCCTCTCTGGTGCCTCGCCATCGCCACCCATCTCTCTCTCTCTCCATAACATCTCAGATCCCTACAGTCACCACCACTACAACCGTTGCCGCCACTCCTCTCTGTCCCCCTCACCACTGCCACCCATCTCTCTCTCTCTCTCCATCCCATCTCATATTCTAACAGTCACCGCCACTGCCACCACCGCCGCTCTTCTCCGAAACCCACGCCACAACCACCACCACCACCCATCTCTCTCTCTCTCCATCCTATCTCAAATCCCAATGGTCACCACCAACGACTAGCACCACCACCGCCATCGACACCCCCATCCACCACCACCGACATCACCACCACCCATCTCCACCGCCACCGGGATGATAGGCAACGGGTGGCGGTGGCAGTGGCGGTGGAGATGGTTGGTGGTGGTGGCGGTGGTAGTGATCGTTGGGATTTGAGATGCGATGAAGAGAGAGATGGGTGGCTATGGCCGAGTGGCGAAGAGGAGTGGCAGTGGTGGTGACCGTTTGGTGTTAGTAGGGCTCCGGACACGATGAGCCTCTTAGAACAATTGATCAATCTTACGTAAGATCCAACGGTGTAGATTTAGTTTTCTCACATTCTCACAAAACTTTTATTTTTATTCCAGCTGTTCCATATATATATAGAAAGTGAGAGCGTGAGAGGGGCAAATCCCGGCCCTCTATTGTAATGAACGGTCAAGATTTGTTGAACATTAAAAAAAAAAAAACAATTTACGATTTATACCCTTTCATGAGGCAAAAAAAAAGAAGGGGTAAAGGAGGGAAATTATTTTTTTTTTCAACACTCAACAAATCTTGGCCGTAAATTGGAAGGGATAGGGGGATACAGAAAGGGGTATTGGAAGAGAGACAAAAGGAGGGGGCGGCGGCGGCGGATGCCGGGGGCGAAGGGTTGGGGTGTGTGAGGGGTATTGGAAGAGAGAGGAAAAGCAAGGGCAGTGGTGGGCAACTGCGGCGGGTGGTGGGGTGAGAGAAAGAAGAGTTCGGGGAAGGGAGGGAAGAGGAGGGGAGGTGGAAATATTTTTTTTTTGGGTATCTCATTTAAAAAAAGGGATTAATCTTAGCTGCCATTACAATGGACGGTCAAAATTCGCCCCTCTCACACTCTCACCTATATATATATATATATATATATATATATATATATATATATATATATATATATATATAGGTGGCCACGGGCTGAGTCGGATCGGGCCTGGGCTGAGGCCCGTCCGGCCTGGCACCGTAGCAGGCCTGGCCGAGTCCGGCCCGGTTGGGTACCGGGCTGTTCTTGGAGGGCTCCAGGGCTGGACCCGGCCCAGGCCCGCTACAGTGCTGGCCGGGCGCGGCGGGCCCTGGTGGGCCCTTTTTTTGTCAGCTTCAAAAAAATACAAAATTTAAATAATACAAAGTCGTTTTGTACTAAAATTATTATAATTCATTGATAAATAATATGAGATATAAATATATTTTATCCCAAGCACTAATAATGCTAAATATATGTAATAAAATAAAATATATAATAAGTAATAGTAAATAATGGTAAATAAATAACGTAACAAGTACAAATACAACGCAGTTAGAGCCTAATATTTAAAAGTACAAATTTGTTTATCAAAAAATATAAAGTAAGTAATTGACATACAAAAGTGTTGATATCAGTCGCATGGGGGGTTGCTGTGCCATCGTTTGGGGTATCAGTGGTGCGGTCATCTTCTTCATCGCTCGATGAATCCAGCCTCATTTTTTGTTGCTTCCTTGCCTCAGCTAGCAGCCAATCCTTCAAGTACATGAACATCTCCAAGCCTGACGGTGATAGCTTCGCCCTCTTAATTCCAAGCAACATGCCACCAAGACTGAAGCACACTCCGATGCTACTGAAGACATCGGACAACTTAGTATATCACGTGCCATGGTGGAAAGCACGGGATACTGGGCTTGGTTTGTGTTCCACAATTGTAAAAGGTCAAAATGCGGGTTGACCCGCGTCGCGAAAATATGGAGCAACGGTGTCCGCAAATAATAATCTAGCTCGTCACATGATGTGGGGGCTACTCTGGGCGTAAATTGCTCCAACAGCTTCATCTAATATGACGTGTGTGAACTACTTCCACTAGATGTGGAAGATCCTACTGCAGTAGTACTAGGATGTGGATTATTGGACGCTAATTTCTGGGAATAGTGAGAAAATAAACTGTGCAAGTCGTTATCGACTTCGGCAATGAAAGTGTTGATATTGAGACTAGGATACAAATATGTGAAAAAATGTTGGAAAAACAAGTTTGAACCCCCGCGTTTACAACAAGGATCTAAAATAGTTACTAAGCAATATGTAAGGGGTAGTTCAGAATAATATTTAGCAAGCTTTTCTTTCATTGCCTTAATCAATTCAAACAAAATGGGGTTGGATTCATTACCAGCCATCCAATTTACAATATCAAGCAATCTTGATATTGCTTGAGGTATGGTCAGATAGTAACAACCTGAAAAAAATGTTGTGGCCTCTTTAAACATGCAAAAAAATTTATAAATTTCATCAAGTGTCTCCCAATGTATATTGTTCAGGTTGTAATGCTCCATTCTAAACGATTGTCCAGTGCAAATTCCATCAAAACGTCTTTATATGGTAGAATGCACTCTAACATTTCTACCATAGACGACCACCTAGTTTGGGAGTCTAGTTTGAATTATTTATATTCTATGCCATGCAACCTACATAAATTTCTAAATCTTCCTTTTCTAGTACCGGATGATTTAATAGATATTATTACGGATCTTAAGGTGTTAAGGGACGCGTTTATTAGCTCTAAACCATCCATTACCATTAAATGCAAAATATAACAAATGCAACGAAGATGGAAACACTTCCCACCTAACATGGGTCTCATATGCCTAATTAAATGTGTAACAGATGCAATGTTACTGGTAGCATTGTCGAACGTAATACTGAAGATACATCGCTCTATGCCCCAGTCGCGGGCTGCATACATAATCGCACCTGTAATTATCTCAACAGTGTGGGGGTAATCTAAATAACCAAAATGAATTATTTTCTTTTGGAGGGTGCAGGAGTCATCGATCCAGTGTGCCGTTATGCACATATAAGGCACACCGGGTTTCAACTTCCATGTGTCCAACGACAATGAGAACATGCTCGTGTTCATCACAAAAAGTGTTAAGACCTCAGCTTTCATCCTGTGGTACTCCATAAAAGCGTCCCGCTTTACGGTGTTTCGAGGAACCCTCACAATGGTGGGGTTCACCCATTTTTGGAGGTAGTCGGCGAAATATTGGTCTTCGCCGGCATTGAAAGGCCTTTCACCCAAAATTATATATCTAGCGAGCCCCTATCGCTTGCGCCCTTGAGAGAACCTAAAATTAGCATGTGCATCGGTCACTTGCTGTACTAGACGTTGTTGGCTCTTATCTGGGCATTACTCGGGGTGGCACCTTAGTATATGTTTGCTTAATGTACCTATCCCACTGTCATGTTGATGGCTAAAGGACCTAGGTGGGTCACATAGTTTACAAGTTGCTTTATTAGTTGTCCTATTAAGGGTAAAGTGATTCCATACCCCACTAGTTGTACGCCTACTAGTACCAGTACTACTTTCAGGCTGGGCGTCGGTGGTGGCCGTGGGTTCCTCATCAGTTTGTGAGTCTCCACCCCCACCACCCACTCATGATAATATTGTTGTTATTCAAAGTCTCAATTTATGCTATCATTAGTGTATGGGGGTGATGGGCTTGGTTGTATAAAAGCTTATTCTTCCGTATTAAGTTCGACAATTCTACTCCTTTTAGGGATTCTGGGTGGCCGAGAAGAGTTAGAACTAGCACGACCGGCTTCAGAGGATGATGAAGAGTTGTGTGCCATATTAGTATAAGTGATTAGTATTTATAAAATGCAAGTAGTAATGCAAATTAAATAGCTAAAAATGTGAACCAAATAAAATTGCGATGCTAAAATTACCAAAACGAGAGAACAATGAAATTCGAACTTCAGGCAAACACTTTATGAACTTCAAATTTCAGAGCACAATGTTGCAATTAGCAAAGTTGAAGAAGATAGAGATGATGAAGATGATGATTGTATAGAGAGAGAAGAGAGGGTTGAGATTTGGTGAGAAAATGGGTTGGGGAGGATTAGGTATTTATAGGAAAAAAATATAAATTTTTTTTTAATTAGGAGGAAGGGGAGCAACGGCTCCCGAGCCGGGGCCGGGCCCGGGTCGGGTCAGTTTCCTGGTCGACCCGGCCCATTGGCCACCTCTATATGTATATGGCACAATTCTTATGAGAGGGTGAGAGGGTGAGAGGATTAAATTTTAGCCGTTCGTCATAATGGACGGTCAAAATTAAAAGATCTTAATGTGACCCTCTTCAAAAAAATAAAAAGTACCAACAATACCCATCCCTCCCCTCCCCCCCCCCCCCCCCCCCCCCTCCTTCTCCCGCCAACCCTCCCGTATCTCACTCCTCTCTCTCTCTCTCCCTCTCCTCCCCTGTTGCTGCCACTCGCCCACCATCGGTTGCCAGCTGCCACTTCCGACTGTCGGCCTCCCCGAGCCCCCAAATACAACCCCTTCCGCCCCTTTCTCCTCCTTTCCAACCCTCCCCCTGTCACGATCCTTGACTGTGACCTCGTTCTGATCCTGAACTGACGCATAATTTTGTAGTACTTTTATATTTTATTTTAATTTATAATTTTACCCGAAATATCCTAGAACGTTCTAGAAGCTTCTAGAATAGGTCCTTTTGTGTCGCAATAGCTAATTAGTATTATTTACTTAGTATTATCTAAACCATGTAAAGATACAACACTTGGGTAGTTGGGCAATTAATGGTGCATGGCTATTCAAGGGGTGTGTCCCTTGGGGAAGCGAACAACACATGTGAAAATGTATTTAGACACTTCCTTGCCTTATAAGGCTCAACCAGGCATTAATGGGGGCAGTTGGGAGATGAGGCAATTCTAGACTCTTCCTTAGCAATTTTTTGGTGTTTTGGCAATCCTATAAGTAGGCGTAATATCTATGCAATGAATAACCAATTATTAATTGAATGAAATATCAAAAGTTAAGAGTAATTCTCTTATTTTTCTCATCTCCAGTATTCTTTTTCTCTCTCATCTAAACTCAAATTCTCTTTCTCATCTAATTCTATCTCTCATCAAAATCTACTTCACCATTACGGGCTTAGGTTCGTGAATATCCCGTCACCAACTCTCGGGTTTGTGACAAAGTGGTATCAGAGCTAGCTTTCGATCAGAGGCTAGTTTTATCAAAAAAAAATACTATAAGTTGCATTTTCATTCACCTTGAGATCGAAGGATCACATTACCAAATCAAAAAAAAAAAAAAAAAAAAAAAAAAAGACTGATCATCTGAGCTGGACATTTCGAAATTGGTGAGATGGTCGCAAGAATTGCTCAAGACTCCACGCTCCTTGTTACGATCCAGGAGGCTCTCTATCCCGTCACTGAAGATGTTCTCCGTCGAGTCTTCTCTTCGTTTGTTGTATTAAGGAAATTAACTACACCTTAGTGACTTCCTTAAGAGTTGAAGTTCAAGTGAATTTCACTTCGAGGAAGGATGCCAAGAATGCTTGCAAGTATTTGCATGGAAAGGATATCTTCAACTATTGTTGTAAGATGGACATTCAAATCTCCATGCCATACAAAGAAGACATAGTCAAGGGGCAAGCCGGTGCAACAACGTGTTCATTCAAGAAGAAGCAAGAGGAGGAACACAATGAGTTCAACTCTATCCTTAAGCACATGATAGCAACCTTGGACTCCTTGTTCGAAAATTTGAAGAGATGTGAAAAGAACACTAGCGTTGACACCATAAGTGTGGGAGGAACGGAAGGAAACAATGTGGAGCTCGAAGATGGCCTTGATGATGACATAGATATAGTAACTGTTGAAGAGGTTCTGACAATAGATGACACATGCGCAGGGGACACCAGTGTTGACATCGTCGAGGAGACCATGGACGAGACAATAACAGCACCGCAAGTGATTGACATACCACAGCCGAGCCTTAACACTGCCGAACAACCGCAGTCGGTTGACAGACCTCAGGATGCTAGACGAGAGGCCACGCAGAAGCAAGATGATCTGTACAGCCAGCCGTGCACTTAGGCCTGGATGAAGAAGCGAACCGCATAGCAACAGCGTGGTGCCAAAGGGCCTCAAAAAGGGAAGACCATCCAAGGGAAGGCTTCCACATCCTATTTCCGTGCAAGAGTGTGTCAAGCTTACCATCTCAAGCCTAAGACCACAAGGCAAGACATTAAGAAGATCAAGGTCAAAGTAAGGGTATGGGATCGGTTTTCAAGAACTAGAATTGGCACAAGGAGATCAACCCACATGACATCCTTGAGGATAAGAATGCTCTCAAGGGGAAGGGTTTGTCACGATCCTGACCGTGACCTTGACCTGATCCTGAACCGACCCATATTTTAGTAGTACTTTTATGTTTTATTTTAATTTACAATTTTACCCGAAATATCTTAGAATGTTTTAGAAGCTTCTATAATAGGTCCTCTTGTGTCGCAATAGCTAATTAGTATTATTTACTTAATATTATCTAAACCATGTAAAGATACAACACTTGGGTAGTTGGGCAATTAATGGTGCACGGCTATTCAAGGGGTGTGTCCCTTGGGGAAGCAAACAACACCTGTGAAAATGTATCTAGACACTTCTTTGCCTTGCAAGGCTCAACCGGGCATTAATGGGGGCGGTTGGGAGATGAGGCAATTCTAGAATCTTCCTTAGCAATTTTTGGATATTTTGGCAATCCTATAAATAAGAGTAGTATCTATGTAATGAATAACCAATTATCAATTGAATGAAATATCAAAAGTTAAGAGTAACTCTTTTGCTTTTCTCATCTCCAATATTCTTTTTCTCTGTCTTCTAAACTCAAATTCTCTTTCTTATCTAATTCTCGCTCTCATCTAAATCTACTTCACCATCACGGGCTTAGGTTCATGAATATCCTGTCACCAACTCTCAGGTTTGTGACACCCTCCAACTCCCTCCAACCTTCCACCTCCCTCATCTCTCCCTCTCCTCCCCCTACCGCCGGCCACCCACAGCCCCAAAATACAACCCCCTTCCCCCCTCTCTCCCCTCATTTCCAGCCCTCCCCCACCTCCCTCCCCTCTCCCTACTGCCGCCAGCCGCCGGCTCACCTCCATAGGTGGCGGCAGTAGGGAGAGGGGAGGGAGGTGGGGGAGGGCTGGAAAGGAGGAGAGATGGGGAAGAGAGTTGTATTTTGGGGCTAGGGATGGCCGGCAGCCTGAGGTCGACGGTCCGCAGTGGGCGGCCTGCGGCCGATGATGGGCGATCGGCTGCGGGTGGCGGCAATAGTGGGAGGAGAGAGGAGGGAGGAGGGTTGGAGGGAGATGGAGAGAGGGAGGGAAGGGTATTGTTGGTATTTTTTTTATTTTTTTAAGGGGGGTCACATTAAGATCTTTTAATCTTGGCTGTCTATTGTGACGGACGATCAAGATTTAATCCTCTTACATTCTCAGCCATTCATAAGAATTGTAAAAATATGATATACTGTGTCTATATAGCTTGATACAACTTATAATGTAGATGATGTATTAGATATATTTTCAACTAGGATATTGTTACACAAGGTACACGAGAGTTTTGGTGTAGTGGGAGGATGGTCAGGGTCACCTGACAGATTCATGTCAGTCTTAACAGTTAAGAATGATGATTAATTTGGTCCTTTAGACAGTAATGAAACTCTTAAGTATAGAGATGCAGACTATTGGGTCGGAGCAATAAAAGTTAAAGTTAAAGTAATTATATTTTAGCTATGTTTGGGAACTTATTGATGCGTCGAATGACATTAAGTCTATTAGATAAGATCTGAATAGATCTACAAGTATATAGAGTTAAGTGGACACGAAGGTGAAGACCGTCAAGGCCAGATTGACAGCAATGAGTTAATACCCTATAGGAATGAATCATAATTAATGAGTGCTAGCCAAATGGTATGCTTAAGTCCATAAGGAAACTCATATATTGTGTTTCATATGATGAGATAAGGCAAAGTGGAGATCAAGATGACGTTCTTTGAATGGTTATCTTGAAAGTTTATGTATATGTTACAACCAGACAAGTTTCTTGCTAAAAGTCAGGAGAATATAGTTTGCAAACTGAGATAGCCTATTTGTAGACTTAAATAAGCATCTTGTTCATTGAATATTAGATTCGATGGCGGTTTATTGAGTCATAGGGATTTGAGTCAATAGTTAGTGAACCATTAGTGTACTAGTGACATGACAAGAAAGTAGAGACTTTCTAAATGTTGTATATAGATGACATTCTACCCATTGAGAATGCTGTGGAATTGTTATGAGCGATTAAGTTTTTATTGTCCAGTCGGCTAACTAAAAGTGAAAGACCTAAGATGAATCAACTATATTCTTAAGGTCGGACTTTAGTGAAATTCAAAAGAAAGGATGTTAGGTTTATCATGGGTTGTTTGTTTTAAAAGGGAGTTTAGACGTTTGACGTCAGAGTTCTTGTTTACCCTTGTAGTGGGAGTTATTAGATGGTGAAGAGTGAAGCAGTCTTGTATTGCTTACTTCGTTGTGGAAGTCAGGTACTTGATAGCTAGGAGTTGTTGAGTAGATTAGTTGACTCAGAAGGTTCCAAATAGATGAAAGCATGTGAGCAGAAGAATGAAATAGTGACAGATCCGTATTGGTTAAAATTTATAGTTAAAGTGTTGACAGATCCCTAGGTAATAGTTATGCAATGCAGGCTATTTAGGTTTTAAGGACAAGTGGGAGATTGTTGGAATAGGCGTCCTAGAAAAACCCAATTATTTAGTTTTAAATATTAAATAAATAATATTATTATATTTATTTGTTGGCTGTTTATATTTTACGAGTCAAACATGCGTGATTATTTTTCTAAAACGTTCCATGAGATGGACGTTGTCCAAGATGACGTGTCAGGTTTGGTTTAAGTGGTCAATATAATTGAACCACGGAAAGACTTAGATCAAGCTAGTGACATATTGTCAAAGTATGTTCTTGGTCGGTGATAAGTTTGGACAACTTATCTGATAAGACTATAATATGGTACTTTTGATGACTTGTCTTGGTCACGTAGATAGAGATCAAAGAGTATCATGTTAGTGCTTTCAAAAAGATTGGAATACTGAGTAGGACCACCTGAATTAGTTATTTCTTTACTGCTATAAAAAATAATTAATTAAGATGACAACCCTAAATCCGGAAAAATAGTCCGAACTCGTTCATAGAATATTAATTGCTTTGATACCCAAAATGATGAGGTTAAAATTGAATAACCAAGATCTTACATCGTTGGGCAATTGCATGAAGTATGGTGGGAACGGATATTTTACTAAGAATCTACAATGAAAGATGTCCCTTTAGTTGATTCGCAAATATACGAACATATTCTAGAATCTTCGCCAGAGTATTCGATATGTTTGACATTTGGAATTAATACGGAAATTGTTTATGTATTATGAATTGTTCGAGAGGGGCAAGTCGGGAACCTATTTTGTATTATGAATTAATACGGATAGTAGTTGGGGTTGTTTTTACTCACAGATATCTAATAGATGGATTAATTATCACAATAATAATAATAAAATTATTTTAAAAATTTTTGAGTGAATATATTTAATTATAGAGTGCAGTAAAATCTATTTTGCAGAATTAACTTTTATTAAATGGCAGTCAATTATTATCATGTCATGATAATCAGATTTGATCTCTACCCACCCTTGTGCAGTCTCAGATTCCACCTTCGTAGGACGACAATTTTTGTGACACGATTTTATCACCAATTATCAAAAAAAAAACAAAAAAAAAAAAAACCTAATGTGAAAACCGTTTCCTCTCCAACCAGAAAATTGATATTCTTTTAAAATGGAAAGTCATTTTCCTCCTTCAATGAAAACACATTTTTTGCCATTTTAATCCTAGATCCTCAATCTTACCTTAACGTGAGGTGCACTAAGGGCTTGTTTGATATTACTGTAAAAAAAATTACATTTTTCATAAGTATTTTTGCAAAAAAAAGCAATTTTATAAAAAGTATTACTTTAGATAAGCAGTTTATATTTAACTCAACCACTAAAATAGCGATTATATTATCATTGTGAGGGTTTTACCAATGTTTAAAAGGTGTTTATTCTATAAAATTACCAAACAAGACATTAACATAAATCTTTTATAATTGAAAAAAAATCATCCAAAAGCCATTACAACAAATACTTAATATAATTTTTAAATATTTAAAATATTTTTTTATTATTCAAAATATTTTCAAGACATATAAAATATATTTTAAATATTTAAACTAATTTTTAATATCTTTAAAATTTTTTTCAATATTTCTAAAATATTTAATTTTTAAAAAATTAAAACTTACAATATTTTTTCAAATATTTAAAATATTGCCTGAATATCTTAAATCTATTATTAATTATTAACTATTTTTCATATTTAATATATTTTTTAAATATATAAATTATTTTTCAAAAATATAACCAAAGTTTGAGTTATTTAAAACATATATTAACAAACTTCAGATTACCCGAGCTAAGTTTTCTCAATTATTCAATTTTTTTGCTTCTATTCCTGCTTAAACGGAGAAGCACCAAATTTTTGCTTCTCTTTAAAAACAAAAAAAAAAAGTTTATGCTTTTAATAAAAAAAGCTTTTTCACAGTTAACAAAACCCTTCAAATTGAAGAAAAGTGATTTTTCTCTAGAAAAGAACATCTTTTTGTCAGAAAAAGCAATCTCAAACATGTGCTAAATAAATCTCATAATTATTTATATAGTCAACTTATTTTTAAAACTGTTAAATGTTATCGGCCTTGGGCCTAACTCATAGAGTTGGAGCACAAGGTTTGCATATAAGTCTAAGTGCGATTTTATCCTCGTCCCATTCACATTAAATGAAGTAACCCACCGGATAAATGTATTAATCTTTTTCTCTCTTACAATTCAAATGTGAGATTTTTTTTTTTTTTTTTAGTACTTACATGCGAAAACTTTAAAATGAAAAAATATCATCAGTTAAAAATATTTTATAGAAGGGAAAGTTTCACCAAACCAAACAAAATCCTTAAAAAAATAAAAAAAAATCCTGCTTAAAGCGTGATCAGAAGAGAAAATTAAAAATTTTTTTCAAACAAAATACTCCCACTTAAAATTTTTGGTAAATTACATATAAGTACTAAAGTTTGGTGTATTAATTTCTCAGTGAAATCATTTTTAGTCTAAAAATTACATATGTTTAATAAAATAATACAAACAATATTTCGAAAGAATATAACACTTGCCATTATTTTTAGATAACTCTCTCAAACTACGCCTAACTGGCTAGTTTATGACATTGCTAATGAAAATAATTGGAAGATGGTCTATTTTGCTTCCTTGTACATCACTATTTTAACTATTTCATTAACAACAATAACAGACACAGTGCCTCAAGGGCTCCTGCCTAAGCAGGGTCAGGGGGGTGGATGTAGGCAGCCTTAGGGTGTAACCCTGCCAAGAGGCTGTTTCCGAGGACCCCTAATCTTATAGGGTTGGCAACACGAGAACTTCCCAAGATGCCACCCATTCTAGTATTACTCTCGCTCAAGCACGCTTAACTTCGGAGTTCTAATGGGATCTGGTACATTAGTACCTAATCAATGAACTCTATAAGGTTGCGTACATCCACCCCTGTACTTCGCCCATAAATGAACCCTTAACTATTTTATTAAGTATAGGGTTATTTATGCTAAATGTCCGTGTACTTTGCCCATTGTATCAATTTGGTTCCTGTACTTTTAATTGTGTCAATTTAGTCCCTGAATAATTCAAAGTGTGTCAATTTAGTCCTTTGGTCAAATTTATAAGTTATGTTAATGACGTAATTTTGAACGGTAAAATTATATTAGATGTAAGTAATTTATTATAAATTTATTTGTTTACTCAATTTAACTCAATTCGTGGTCGAACTATTAAAAATTTCATTAAAAACATAATATAAATTTTTTCTTTAAGGACTAAATTGACACATTTTGAACTATACAAGGACTAAATTGACACAATTAAAAGTACAAGGACTAAATTGAAACTATGGATAAAGTATAGGGACCTTTGACATAAAAAACTCTTAAATAAAAATAACTTTGTGAATTAAAAATTATTTTACCAAATTTATGTACTAAAAAATTAATATGCCAAATCTCAGAATATTAAAAGTATAATTTACTCCACAATTTTTACAGTGATGCATAAAAATAACAATTAATCTAAAAATAATCTAACTCTATTTTCTAACATAAAAAAGCCCAGCTCTAACTTTTCTACTAAAAAATAACACAACTCTAAATTTTCTACCAAAAACTAACCAAATTCTAAAATTAACCTAAAAATAACCCAACTCTAAAAATTTGATTTAAAAAATACAGAATTGTGGTGCGTGGTATGATGCTCCAACAATATATTTTTCTTCTACGTATTTTTGGTTTGCCTTGCTTTTTGTGGGGCTACAAATGAGCTAAGCCGGTTCGCAAGCCGGTTTGACTCGGCTCGTTAAAGGTTCGGCTTGGCTTCGTCTAAGCCAACTTGAGGGTCTGCTCGACTCGTTTAAAGGTGGCTCGTTCAAATAAACAAGCCAAATCAAACCGAGGCCAACTCGGCTCGAAAGGCTTAGGAGTTGTCTCATTTATGGGCTCATAAGCTGGCTCGATTATTGGCTCGCATGTCTACATTGCGGAATTGAATTACATGTATGTTTTTTTTATTTTTTATTTCCAATTTCCATACATGATTTATTTTGTTACCCTTTTCTAAAAATCCGAGTAACAATAATCATAAATGAGTTTAGCAAACATAATAAATGAGCTTAACGAGCCTGGTAAATGAGCGCAATGAGCCAGCAAAACTCAAAGAGCCAGCTTGCCAAGTAATCAAGCCTAAATGATACCAATACCGAGTAGGTCTTATTTAGTAAACGAGTTGAGCCGAGCACAGATATGCGGCTCGGTTAGATAAATGACACCGATACCGAGCTGGTCTCATTTAGTTAACGACCCGAGCAAAGCAAGCTGTGGTTGAGCTCGGCTCGGCTCTGCTCACTTGCAACCCTACTTCTTTGGTGTTATTCCTCTGTTGTTCTGCTTGTTCTTTGCCCCAGGATGTTGCCTTTTGTGTGGTTGTATTCAATTATTGAAAAATAAAACATATTTTTAATTTAGTTAGGTGGGAAAAGAAATTAAGCCAAACCAAAATATATAAGAGAAAAATATATTATTGGAGCGTCATACCACATGCCATGCCTAGCCACCAATTTCATATTTTTTGGTAAAAAAGGTAGAGTTATATTATTTTTTGGTAGAAAAGTTAGAGTTGTGTTATTTTTTTGTTAGAAAATAGAGTTGAGCTATTTTTGGATAGAAAAGTTAGAGTTGGATTATTTTTTGGTTAGAAAATAAAATTGGATTATTTTTAGTATATTGATATATAATTATGTTATTTTTAGATTAATTGTTATGCTTAAAAATTATTTCAAGTGGGCCTCGGCTTAAAAGAAAAAAACCAAATATTAATGGTCCCACAGCAGTTGAAAAATGGCGTTAATGGACTTCCCTAAGCGCACTGGATGATTTATGTGCTCAGGAGGGACCATTTACACCTCAATTTTTCGTAATAGAACTTTATCACTTGACGTTCGAGGATTTGTTTTCTAGGTACGCTAATTAGAGGTCGCAGTCAGATCATTTGGATGGGGCTGAGGTGCACTCGTTCGGGTTTGGATCAATTTAGGTTTACAATAAACTCGGGTCGGTCGGGTTTGCATTGACTCATTTAGGATTGAGTTTGGTATGGGTCAAGTTATTTCGGGTTCGGATTACTTTAATTTCGGGTTGTCTTAGGTTGGGATCAAACTCTGGTTGGGTATAGGTTTTGGGTTATCATAATTCATTTATTTGGTGTATTGGTTGCATGTACTTCTTAGAAAATAATTAAATTATATTAATAATTTATATTTTACCAATTTATTTATCGGATAACTAACATGTGTTTAATGATCTTTTATGAATTTTTAGTTCTACTTTTGACAAGTAATAACTATTATTGCATTTAAATTTCTTAGGTTAATTCAGTTTTCAGGTTAATGGAGGGTCAGGTAGAGAGAAAATTGAGTATCGGTTAGGTAAAGAATAGGTTGAATAAGTTTCAGATTGGGTGATTTCAACTTCAGGTTCAATTTTTTAAGACAAAATTTTTGTTCAGGTCGAGTCGATGTACAGGTTTTGCAGGTATGTTTTTTGGGACGGGATGGATTTGCACCTCTAATCCTAACATTACAAAATATGTAATAAGATATTCTAATATTTTAGAACTTCATCCATGTCAACAGTTCTTGACAAAAATCCCTTGGATATGAGAAAGCATACTGATATATTAGCGACTTTTTTATGATTGTTGATGGCCTATTTAGTATCCTTTTCTATATAAACAGACTTTGATTTTTAAATAACTTAGAATCAACCTGGAGGATAGTAGTACTAAAGCTCTATAAAGATCTTGGTGTCTTCTTAAGGACGTAGATGGCTTTACACATATATCACACATGACGCAAGAAAGTTGGGTAAATGAAACTAGAAGGTTGCTTAATGTAAACTTCTCCATTGAGAAAGTAATGATGGAAGCATTCTTTACATCAAGCTGTTGGATCATCTAAGACAAGGTTAAGGCAATGGAAAGCACAATCTATATCGTAGTGGCTTGATGATTGGACTTTCAGTTTCATGGCAGTCAATGCCTTGTTATTGCGCTCAATTGAGTTGTCAACTGTATATTTGACCTTGTATTTCCACATATACCAAGTGTTTTGATGGGTCATATGGCACTATGTCCTAGGTATGGTTTTGGATAATGACATTGAACTCGTTGGCCGTAACTTCTTGCCACCTAATTAGGTCCTTATTTGCGTATGAATATTCTCTTGGGCTTAGTGACTGAAGTGAGAGCAAAAAAGCGGAGTATAATGGGTAAAAGAGAAGCCAACGTTAAGTTGAGCATCAATGGGGATCGGGTTGTGGGAGCTGCAATAAACTACGATATGTGTAGCAAGCGCAGGCCCAACATGATGGAGTGGAAGGGAAGGACCTTGTAGGTGTATCACAATATTAATGAGAAGGAATGGAGACACAGTAAATCCGAAAAGAGCTGATACCATGAGTCTCACTGAATTGAGGTTGTCATATTTGTAACCTACGTCATTTCAAAAAGTTTGATTTTGAGTTAAATAGAAGCTCGACAAAGACTATGACACATTTAAATGGATCAAAGGTATGAAAATTAAAATGAAGCAAATAAAGCCAAGTAAAATGATTGACAAAGCAAATATAGTAACAAAATCCGAGTAAAGAAGAAGTCGGCGATTGCCAAAATATAACTATGTGTTAAAGTTAAAGGTTATGTAATATTAAAAAAAAAAAAAAAAGGGTTATGTAGTACGATGTTAAATGGTGAAAAAATGAACACGCTTGAATTTTCCTCGATGTAACGATTAACGTGAATTAGTGGTGTAGGAACTAGAAAATAAGTTGCCATGATATTTGTTCAGCAAGAAAAGGACATGGCTGCAAAGATGACCTAGACATCAATATCAGGCGCCTAGAGGAGCCCATATGACTAGGAACGATAGAGACGTTCGCAAGCGAGCACACCGATATAGACTACCATTATTGAGTACTTAATGCAGGGTTTTCCTCTTAACTTTGTCTTATATAGAGGAGTTGGTGTCAAATTAAAAATTGCAATTGTTATCCCAACAAAGTCTTATAATTGAGAGAAGGTTATCCTTTAACGTGGGGGCTGAACATGATAAACAATATTGAGAATTAAAGGATGGGAAACGGTGGGAGGAATTGCAAAGGAAATTACATAAACGACAGGAAGAAGTGTCCCATCACCAACATTAATCAATCGGTTTGGGTCGCTTCGGACTTTGAGTTAAGTTGATTCAGATCATTTCAAGTTCAAATCATCTGAGTTGGGTGATGTTGAGGTTTGGGTCAGATTTAAGGTATGTGTAAGCCTTTTCTGAGTTATTTTGGAGTTAAGCTAATCAAGTGGAGCCATTTTTGAGTTTTAAATCATAGAGCTAATATGAAATTATAATTAATTATCCCCACACTAAGGAATTAAAATGTATGATTTTTAATTATGTTTCAATTTCATAAAATTGGTCAGTGGAATTGTAACAATTTTAGCAAGGGAATAAAACAATAAAAATTTCAGTCTCAAACCCAATTTTAGGCTCCAATTTCATGACTTACAAGACCCAATCGTAAGAAGAAGCTACCTCTTTAGAGCTTTAACATCTAAGCCTCCATTTGTTCTAACGTAAAAGCTTTTCTATTACATTTTTATAGTTTCATTGTATAAATAAGTTATAATTCTTTATTTTACAGAAAATATTTTCCTCCATAAAGAGGAAATTAATTTCCTCTCAAGAGAAATTGAGAATGTCATTTTCCTTCATGAGGCGCAAACTGCTTTCCGCCATGATGTCATGTTTCATATCTTACTTCAACTTCACCTCATTCAATCATGAATCTCATGTAAACATAACTAATGGAATTATTTTCCTCATCTAAACAAACTAAAATTTTTAACAAAAGAAAATTTATCAATAAAAATATTTAGAAATGAAAAATCTTTCAAAAGGAAAATGCTTTCCTTTGAAACAAATGGAGTTTGTAGACAATTAAATTTTGTCTATTTTAAATTTTAATTGGGTCAATTAATTATATTGAGTAGACAAAAAGTCAACAGTTGACTAAATCTAATTTAGACCCCAAGAAAATTAATAATAATCAAAATAAAAAAATTTGAGAAATTTCTAAAATGCCCCTCTTATTTTGGGATGGTTTTCTCTATAAATATGCACCTCTCCTTCATTTGAAAGGATCCTAAATCATGAGAGAAAATAACAACAACAACAACAGTCCCAGTGCCTCAAGGGCTCCCGATTGAACAGGGTCTGGGAGGGGTAGGACCCATCAGGGTGAGACCTTGACGAAAGATTGTTTCTGAGAACCCCTAACCTGATAGTTGACAGTTAGTTATAAAGAGCCTGTCTGAAGAGTATGTAAAGTATAGAGATCATGCGAAGCATGTATGCATGTAAGCATGTAAGCATA
Source organism: Simmondsia chinensis (assembly GCA_018398585.1). Lineage (NCBI taxonomy): Eukaryota > Viridiplantae > Streptophyta > Magnoliopsida > Caryophyllales > Simmondsiaceae > Simmondsia > Simmondsia chinensis. The sequence goes on along the minus strand of JAGTTD010000026.1, from coordinate 3,285,469 downwards.
TAAGTATATAAGCAAATAAACATGTAAGCATGTACACTTGGAAGCATGGCAGACAGAGCAAAAGATAAAAGCAAAGAAGCATGTAGGGGAAAGATCATACCTGCAACACAATGCAAACATATACGCAGAGTAGAGAGAGTGAAGCATCTAAAGCGTATGGGAAGAGAGGGAGAGAGAGAGAGAGAGAAAGTAGAGAGAGAGAGAGAGAGAGAGCGCGAAAGAGAATATAGAGCGTATCAACAGCGAATATTGGTACACCCTAAGGTAACAAATCATAGAAGCACTATGCGACCAACGTACGCTAGTACTGCATATCACGAACAAGCATACAAGCAGCGTCGTGGTACTAGGACCAGCTTATAGGTGTTCGATGCTCCTACACTGCTAAATCGGTTACCCCTATACTAATCTTCGACTGAGCTCTATCTAGGGCTATCTCTTCATTTAGGTTGAGGTAGGCGAGGTCCTGTTGAATTGTCTTCGTCCAACTCTTCTTTGGCCGGCATCTGCCTCTCTTCTCGTCTGTATTATGGAGTTGTTTGCATCTCCTTATAGGAGCAGTGGTGGTTCTCCATCCACTCTTCTTTGGCCAGCCTCTTCCTCTCTTCTCATCTGTTGAATTGTTCCATCCAACCCTAGGAGCATTAAGCGACCAATAGATGCCAAAACTGCATCTATACAACCAGTCATACAAGCATCCTCATGGTATTAGAACGAGCTTCCGAGTGTTCGATGCTCCTTCATCACTATATCAGTTACACATATACTAATCCTCCATTGAGCTCTATCTAGGATCATCTTTTCATTTAAGTTGAGATAGGCGAGGTCCTGTCGAATCGTCTCCTCTCAACTCTTCTTTGGCCGGCCTCTCCCTTTTTGCCCATCTGTAATATGGAGTTGTTCACATTTTCTTACAGTGGCAGCGATGGATCTTCTCCAAATATGCCCAAACCACCGCAGACGTTGCTCCCTCAACTAATCCTTTATCGGGGTGACGCCTAATTTACTTCTTATGACGTCATTTCTAATCCTGTTCTTCCTTGGGTGTACACACATCCATCTCAGCATCCTTATAGCTTCTGCGTGTGATGACACTTAACTGGCCAGCACTCTGCCCTATAGGACATGGCCGGTCTTACTACTGCCTTACAATATTTACCCTTTAGCTTTAATGGGAACTTCCTATCGCACAGTATCACAGAGGCCATTCTCCATTTATGCCACCCCACTTTAATCCTATTGTTGACATTTGCGTCCACTTCGCCATCTTGTTGAACTATGGAACCCAAGTATTAAAAGCATGCTTTCTGTGGTATGCACTCTGATCCAATTTTGACGACTTCTATGCTTGGCATGATAGAGGTGCAGAACTTGAGTTCCATATACTCGGTCTTAGATCTAATGAGTCTTAGCCCTTTCGATTCTAAGGCCATCCTCCAAAGTTTAAGTTTTTCATTCACCTCCTCCCTAGATTCTCCCACTAGGACTATATCGTCCACGAAGAGCATGCACCAAGGCAGGTCCCCTTGGACGTGCCTTGTGAGCTCATCCATAGCCAAAATGAATAGAAAGGGGTTTAAGGCTGATCCTTGGTATACCCCAACTGTAATGGGAAAAGCGTTTGTATCCCCTTCCATTGTGCGCACATTGGTTTGGGCGTCTTCTTACATGTCTTTGATGCCTTGTATATATGGTTGGGGGATGCCTATCCCCTCCAAGACCCTCCATAGGAGTTGTCTCAGTACTCTATCATATGTCTTCTCTAAATCAATGAAAACTATATGGAGGTCCTTTTGTCTATCTCTGTAGTACTCTATTGACCTCCTTAAGAGATGGATGGCTTCTGTCGTCGACCTACCTAGCATAAACCCAAATTGATTCTCTGAGACCCCTGTTCTTTGTCATAGTCTTCTTTCTATAACCTCCTTCCAGAGCTTCAGGGTGTGGCTCATTAGTTTGATTCCTCTGTAGTCGGCACAACTCTGAATGCTGCCTTTGTTCTTATACACGGGAACTAATGTGCTCTTCCGCCATTTATCAGGCATCTTCTTTCCTTGGAGGATTTGGTTGAATAATTTGGTCAGCCATCTAACACCCATTTCTCCTGTGCAATAGCAATTGGTCCTATACTCCGCCGGTGCTTGTAGTCATCCTGGGGATGCATCAATATCTCCCTTTTCATTGAACAGGTCGTGGAAAGAGGATTCCCACCTAGATTTAATTTGTTGCTCGTCCACAAGCACTCGTCTATTTGCCCCTTTATGCACCTTACTTGGTCGAGGTCCCTATTCCTTCTCTCTATTGCTTTTGCAATTCTATAGAGGTCTCTAACTTTCTCAACCGTGTCCAGCCTTTTATAGAAATCCTCGAAGGCTTTACATTGTGCGTCTTTTACTGCTATCTTAGCTTCCTTCTTAACTTGTTTGTACTGTTGTCTCTTTTCCTCATCTCTACTTTGATTCCACTCTTTGAAGCAATCTCGTTTCTCCTTAGTCCTTTCTTGGACCTCCTTGCACCACCACCAAGTCTCTCTGTTGTTTGGTGCCCCACCCTTTGATACTCCTAGGACTTTGTGTGCCACATCTCTGACCTTTTGGGCTACTTGGTTCCACAAAAGGTTTACATCTCGCTCACACTCCCCTCCAAGCTCAGGCACGACTCTTTCCTTAAAGGCTCGAGCCTTTTCCCCCTTTAGATCCCTCCAACGCATGCGTGACTGTGATGGTTTCATGGTTTTCTTTCCCCTTCTTTTGGGCCTTGACCTTAGCACACACTACCCTGTGTTATGTTGAGAGGTCTTCCCCAAGGATAACCTTGGAATCTTTGCAATCTTTTCGAATTCTCTTCCATAGTAGTATGTAGTCAATTTAGTTCTTTGCTCCACCGCTTCGATACATGGTCTTCACACTTTCTAAAGAAGGTGTTGACCACTGTTAACTCATAAGTGATGTCAAAGTCTAACAGAGACTTACCCTCATTGTTCCTCATTCCAAAATCAAAGCCTCTATGGTGGGATGCATAACCTTCTGTGTTCGCTCCCATATTCCCATTGAAGTCACCCCCAATCACAACTTGTTCGCTCTGGGGTATGCCTTGCATTGTTATGTCTAAGTCCTCCCAAAATCTAGCATTCTCCTGTTCTGTTTGCCCAACCTGTGGAGTGTAGGCACTTATAACATTTAATATCTCTCTATCTAAAATTAACCTAGTGCTAATGATCTTATCGCTAATCCTAGTGACCCCTACTACTTCGTCCCCAAAGGAGTTATCCACAATAATACCCACTCCATTCCTCCTCTTGGCTTGGCCCGAATACAACAGTTTGTATCCTAGAACGTCCCTTGCTTTTGTTCCCACCCACCTAGTCTCTTGGAGGCACATGATGTTGATCTTTCTCCTCCTCATCATTTGGGCTGCCTCAAAGCTCTTTCTCGTTAGTGTTCCAACATTTAATGTCCCAAATTGCAGGCTCCTCTCACCGCGTGCACCGTTCCGTCTCTTACCCAACCCTTTTGAAGATGGTCTTAGGTTTTGAGCTCCATTACTAGTAAAGTTCATAAACTATCAGTCACCAGTCACGGTTAGGCACTCCCAAAATCACCAGATACAAGGATATAGTAGCCACAACACAAGTAATATCACAACAATGAGATATACCGAATAAAAAGAGACAGAAGAAGAATTCTAACCTGGGGCCGACCGATTTCTGCTTGCCTTGGCCTACTGGCTGTGAGAGGAGGTGGTGGCCAGGGCTGCCTTGAGGTGGGGGTCGTGGTCAGGGGTGTTGTTGTTGGTGTTGGTGATGTGGTCAGAGGTCGTGGTGTAGATGCCCGATGGTGGGGTGAGGTGGCTGGTGTACGGAAGAGAGGGGTGGCAGAGGAGAGAGGGGAGGCCGGTGGAGGTGCTTGGTGGAGGTGCGGAGGCTGGTGATACTGGCCGGTGGTGGTCAGGGGTTGTGGTGTGGGTGCTCGTTGGTGGTGATGGTGGGGTGGCAGAAGAGAAAGGGGAGGAGGTGGGTGTGTTGGTGGAGTGGTCAGGAAGGCCGGGGCCGGGGGTTGGTGGTGGTGTACAGGGCATGTTCGATGGTGGCGGTGGCGAGTCAAGGCCGGTGCTAGGGAGGGAGGGCGTGCCGGGGAGAGAGGGAGGGCGTGCCGGGTAGAGAGGGAGGGAGGTGAAGTGATGGTGGTGTCCAGGTTTGTGGTGTCGCTTTGACCGACGTCACTGTGTCGCCGCCTTGGACGCGACGCCGGAGTGGTGGTGTCAACAGCGGCGAGTGTGCCGATGAAGGGTAGCGAGGAAAGAGAGAGGGCGGGATGGGGGGGGGGGGGGGCTGGTGGGAAGAACTCAGTAAACATTGGGAAATGTCAGAGAGGAGAGAGAGATATGTCAGAGAGGAGGGAAAATAAGGGGAAATAGGAGAGAAAATAGAAGACTTCAAAATTCTTAAATTCTCACAATCAAAAATTTCAAGAAATCGAAATCCTTTTGTTCAAGTTGGAGATCAAGCCTCAGCCCTTTATATTTAAAAAGGAATTGCTTGATTGAGATCAAGCCTCGTGCCCTCACTCAAGCTTCCAAACCCATATCACCTTCCAAGTCAGAGAATCAAGCCACGCGTCCTCTACTTTGAAGAAGAATTACTTGAAAGATATCAAGCAGTGTGCCCTCTTTCAGATATTGAATAACAAATCTCTTGATTGAGATCAAGCCTCGTACCCTCTTCGCACTACAAGAAAGCTAGCTTTTAACGACCAAAAATAACGACTGGAATTTTTTTTGGTCGTTAAAAGTGTGTTGCAGGGCCTAGTTGCGACGGGATTTAAAAACCGTTGTTAAAAGGTGGTTTATGTTGGGCTTGTAACGATGGGCGCTAAATAAGGTCGTTAATTCTATCCATAAACGGTCATTAATAGGCTCAAGTAAGCGGTAAAATTTTGGTCGAAAAAGTAAAAATTCGTTAATTTTTAAAAATTAGGCACTTTTTTTGAAATTTATTATTGCAAATTTTTTTATTCTCTTAAATTTTTTAATTGACATTTCACCCATCTATACTGTAATTCAAATTCGAGAATCAAATAATATCCCAATTGATACTTAATTTGATACTTGACTCTTTTAGTATAATTCAATTCTACTTGATAATTTTTTATTTTATATACTAAAATATACTTTTTTTAATTAATTAAAAATATAATAATTGAAATAATTAAAAGAAAAAGACTGTCAAAACAATTTTCCCTCCCTCTTCCCTCCTTACCGGCACACCCCCCCTGTCAAAACCCTAACCCCTCAAATTTCCACAACCTTCCAGTGAAGCAACGAAGCAAGCCGTGAAAGAATCAAGCGGTTTTTGTCTTGATAGCGAAAGCCATGAAAGCATTTGTTGGTATTGACCTATTCGAACGATTTTTTTTTTGCTGTATTGACCTTTTCGAAGCATACAGCCGTGAAAGCACACCTCCGTACAAGCCGTGGAAGCCGTGAAAGCAAGTAGTTAAGTAGCAAAGCAAATCGAAGCCGCAAAGTAGGTGATTAACAACCATGATTCCATTCTTTATTGTACATACCTTTTCGAACGATTTTTTGCTAGAATGAAAAAGCATCAAGCGAATTTGTCTTGTTCGTTGGTAGTTTGTGTTATGTTTGTTGAATTAACAAATTAGTTAGTAGTTCGTGTTTGTTATAAGCTCATGTCTATTGTTTGTTGGTGATTAACGACCCTAATTTGGTTCTTCAATGTATTGACCCACTATACCCAGATTTTGACTGATTTTTTGCTAGATTGCCAAAGCTTTAAAGTGAATTTTTCCCTTTTATATTGGTAGTTTGTGTTATGTTTGCTGAATTAACAAATTAGTTTGTAGTTCGTGTTCGTTATAAGCCTATGTCGGTTGTTCGTTAGTGATTAACAACCCTAATTCGGTTCTTCGCTGTATTCACCCACTATACCTAGATTTTGAATGATTTTTTTCTAGATTGACAAAGCTTCAAAGCGAATTTGTCCCTTTTATGTTGGTAGTCCGTGTAATGTTTGCTGAATTAACAAATTAGTTGGTAGTTCGTTTTTGTTATAAGCCCATGACTGCTGTTCGTTGGTGATTAACAACCCTAATTCAGTTCTTCATTGTATTGACCCACTATACCCACATTTGAATGGTTTTTTGCTAGATTGACAAAGCTTGAAAGAGAATTTGTCCCTTTTATGTTAGTAGTTCGTGTTGTGTTCGTTGAATTAACAAATTAGTTGGTAGGTCATGTTTGTTATAAGCCCATGTCTGTTATTCGTTGGTAATTAACAATTCTAATTCAGTTCTTCGCTATATTGACCCACTATACCTAGATTTTGAAAGATTTTGTTATGATCCGTGAATCGAAGGTATGAGAAGGTTTAGTGATTGATGTGTGTGCTGCTGGTAGCTTCTGCTGGGAGCTGTTATGTTATTGATTTAGTGGCTGTTATGTGCTGATTAGTTAGTAGATTGCAATGATGTAATAACTTAGTTCATTTACCACTTTCTTTAGCTGCAAATTGTAATAAACTCCTTAGTTGCTTCATTGTAATAACCTGCAGTAGCAGGTCACGGTTAGTAGTAGGGTAGGGGGTTAGGATTAGTTCAAGTGGCACCAAATAATGCTTTAATTGTTAGTTAGTAGATATTTTAGTTAGTTAGATATTTTCTATTGTTTTAGATATTTGTTAGTTGAGGCGGTTAGTTAGTTAAGTCTAGGTTCAATGTACTAGATTAGCTATAAGTAGTTGATGAGTGTATTTTTCTGATCATTCAATCAATATCAAACAAATATCTCACTTTTGAGATCAAACTCTCTCTCTTATCTAACTCTCTCTATTTCTCATCCCTATTTCTCTAAGTGTGGGTGGTAGTTTCACTTTGTTTTGAACTTGCATCTTGCTAGGTCTTTTGATGTGTCCTGGCATGTGGGTTGTATTTTGTTTTGTTTTGGTTTTGATTGTCCGTTCTCCCAGGGCCTTACTTGGTAGGTGCATCCTGTTTTGTATTATGAGTCTCTGCTTTTATCAAAAAAAAAAAAAAAAAAAAAATTTCACTCTGCAGTTGTTTGAAATTGTTGATGCAAATATGATTTAAGTTTTATGTGAGTTTGAGATTTGTGGATTTTGGACTTTGTGTTTCAATATAGTGTTTCTTGCATATGCTTGAATGACCTAAGTGAAATAGGTGATTATTGTAAAGTGGGCCTAGAGAACTTGTGAGTTCTTGTTGAAAATCTGTGTTATTTAATGTCTTAGTCTCTATGTTGATGTCTTAGGTATTTCCCGAGGTTATGTTGGAAGCAAGTTGAACATATATTGGTACTTGTTGCTTGAAGTGATGATAAACATGTTGTTTATGGACTATTTCAAGTTGAATTTGTTGCTTTATATTGGTTTTGAGCTGTATTTTGTTGCTCATACTGATTTTACTATAGTTGGGACTGTATGCTAAATTTTGGGCAATTCTGCTGTCATTTTATTATGTTTTGCTGAATTTTAGCTATGAGTTGGGAAAACATGATATGTTTGAGTCGTATGTGGACTTGTGTTGTCTTGGAAGACTTGTATGCCCTTTGGGTCATTGTTTCATGCCTTTTTCTTTTTCTAGTTTGGGGAAAAGGGTAAGGCGTAGGTCTTGTGTGAACCTTGATTGACCATAGGTTTGGTTCATTATGTTGTATGCTCATATTGGATTGTTTTGGATATTGTTCATGATGGAGTATTGTGATGCAATGTATGAATTGATTTTGCTAACTTGAATTCTGGGTGAATTGCAGGTTTAGCTTGGATTTCATGTTGGTGTTGTGATAGACTTGATTACCTTGAATTATTTGGAATTGTTGATGAGTTCGGACTATGTGATTGAATCCTGGAGGGAGTTTAAGGATTTTCTAAATTTATGACACTATGATTGAGTTCTATAATGTGGACATTGGGCTTGCGATTGTATTGTAATAAAAAGCATACGAACTTCCTTTTTGGTCAATTTTATGCTGATTACTTTAATATAGTTTTTATCTGTTTTATTTTTCTTATTGCTTGGTCTGTTATGTGTTTGTACTATTGCTTATATAACAAGAATTTTCTAAAATGAGTGTTGTATTTATTTTTTTCAGGTGTTGGAAGTCTACACTGGAAATTCTTATTTTTGTTGGAACTTTTATTTGCAAACTTTTGTCGGATTTATAGTTTTTGCTAAGTTGTTAAGTGACAAATTTAACAATGTACGCTTTTAGTGTTTTTTGTATGTAAATTGGCTTTTATAAGTATTTGAATATTTAAGTTTCAATGACATCTTTATTTTTTATTAGAATTCGTTATTACATTGAATGATATGTAAGAGTTATTTCTATATGATTATACTGTACTATTTTATAGGGTTATACTGAAATTGAATATTGCTATACTATATTTATGTACAGGTGCTATGAACAACCCGATAATTGTCCTTCTATGGATTTACAGGTGTTGTAAATAATCAGAAAATTATTTTTATATTACATAAATGTATAGGTGTTTATGAATCTATATATTGCACTATATGAATGTACAGGATTTTTAACGTCAATAAATTTTTCTGTTAGAATTCTCTTTGATGGGGGAAGCATTTTTAATTACGGATTTTGATATCACTAATAGATGGAAGACATTTTAATGATGATTTATTATGGTTGTTATTTTTAACAACGGTCTATATTGTCGTTACTATTTCTAATTAGTAGCGCGAAAAATTTTACCGACGGTTTTTGTCGTCGTTAAAACTTTTTCCTATATGACGGTCAATATTTGTAACAACAACAATTATTCTCGTTATTAATCAACTCTTTAACAACGGTGCCACCTGACATTAAAGACTTTACTTTTAATGACAACATGTGCCGTCATTATTGATTTCACTTTTAACGACGGACATAATATACCGTCGTAGATACTTTTTAATGACGGCTCATTTTAGTAGTCGTTGATCCCACATAGTATTAACGTCGGAAGCAATAACGACGACAAACGACGGGAAGTTTTCGCCGTCGTTAATAGTATTAACGACGGTAAACTAGACTTTTAACGACTATAATTACTGTCGTTAATGACCCTTTTTCTTGTAGTGTTGAGAAATCAAATCCATCGTCGGTTTTCAATGGTCAAAGCTTGAGGAGATCAAATCAGAGGATTCTTCGTACAGTTATACTTGATATACGTATATTGAGATTGTACCCATTATATCCTTTAGAAATACAAAGAAATTTATTTTGTGGTGTAATTTTCGCTTGACTTGAATTTTGTGTTTACAATAATATCAATAAATAATAATAGGAAAAAAATATACTGAAATATACTCTAAAGAATTTTTTGGTACTTAACATTTTAATGGTAAAAAAAAGAATTGAATACTCAAATAAGAATTAATTTGGGATCAATTAGTTAGATAGGAATTAATTTGGAATTGTATAGCTGAGAGGAATAAATTTAGCATTGCCAATGCGAATAATACTTCTAAAATGTAGGGTCAATTACCTTTTAGTTTGTGAAAATAATAAAAAAGTCCTGACCTTCCCTTTTATATTTTTTGTATGTTAAGTTATGTTTGGATTAATAAATAGGACCCACTTAGGCGGTATGACATCCATTTTTAGGCGAAAGCTGACATGCAGGTCTGTTCAACTAACCAATAAAGTACATCAACAAAAAAGCCCTTGATAACATTCGGGATATTTTAAATAGATCATAAAACATTGTTGTTTTAATGCAAATTGCATCCAAATGTTACGTTTCATTGTACTTGGGGAATAGAAGAATAATCATGGCGCTAAACTTCAGTATTAGATATCAAAATGATGTTCTTGTGGTGATGATCAATTTTTTCTTTTCATGTTTATGGTATTTGATTGTTGCCGGAGAGGGTGATATTTATTAACACAAAGGTACTCAGAAAATAAATCAAAAAGGTCGTGTATAGTTCCTCTAAAAAACAAACCATAAGCGTCGAGTTACTAAAAATTAACCCTGCATTTGAATAGTACTATTCTATTTGACAATGTCAAATTTATTTCTCTCAATTGTAAAATTCCAAACTGATTCTTGTATAGTTGGATATTCAATTCCAAATTAATTAATATATTAGTGTTTATTATTTTTCTTTTACCATTTAATTTTTGGAGTATAGTTCAGTAATACTTTTTTTTTGGGGTATAAAAAGAAAACTTGCCTTAAATTTAGTTCAACAAATGTGTACACGTCTAATTTAGAAGCACAGTTTGAATGCGTTGGAATTCTACATGGATCAAACTTCAACTCCACCATTTGATCGATTAAATGTATCCATCCTAAGTTCAATCTGTTAGAAAAATGGGGTTAATAAGCAATTTTACACCGAACACAGTTTAGACGAAGGAAGATCGAAATGCTTAAATCAAGTTTAGGAGAAGAACTTACTAACCTCCAATTGCATTAATCTCAATACGACTGACATCGACCTCGAAGGGAGTGAATTAAGAACTTCTACATAACCAAACTTATAATAAGGGTTAGTTTCATGGTGAATAAAAACAATCATAAGCTTGAAAAACACAAAGCTTAAGCTTTAGTATGCAAGTGTATAAAACGACTAGTATAATTATATAAACACATGAATAATATCAAACCAAAGAATTACAGTGCAGAGAAGTAAATCTTTGCCCTAATTCGTTTTTCCCCGCACCGGTACAAATGGGATTTCGGGTACTCCGACTCCTAGGGTTAACATGATACCCAGCACAGGAGTGTACTCTCGGGTGATATGGAACAACAAAACAGCCCTGACATTTTGATCTCCGAACATGTACAACACCCGGAGCAACATGGGCTGCTGGTGCACCGTTCGTAGTTGGTGATAACGAAGGGCAACAACATAAATAAGAGCATAAGCATCGCAAAAGTGAAGAAGATACCATCTTCTACACTCGGTCTTCTCTTTTTGAAGTCCATTGAAAACCATTATTTCACTCCTCATTTTCACGATTTTTTTTCAACGAGAATAGCAGTGGCGGATCTAAGATTTTGACTGAGGGTGGGCTTGAATTACAAATTATTGTCACTTTTCACTGTATTTAATATGTTAGTTATATATTTCTTCAATATTTTTATTCAAAGTCAAAATTTTGGCTTTTAAATTAATCACTCCTATATATAAGAAATTTATGAGACAATTTTATTTAAGACATCCAAACATACACACATATATATAAATATATATCAAAAGTAATAATTTTTTAAATATAATTCACACTTAAGTTAGGGTCTTATCATTATTTATAATATTTGTATAAAATTTCCCATAAATGTTATACTTTTGTTCCCACACGTAATCAAAGGAAGACAATTTTATAATAGTGACTGCTACTGCGATGAGAAAATAATGGAGCCGGTGAGTGGACGCAAGATTTTGGGAAGATATATTTTTTTTTCTTCTTCTTTTTATTTTTATTATTTTAGTTGGTTTACAGCCTATTTTGGTGTACATGTCCAAGGTGGATGGGCAATTCAACTTTAGTCCTGTCAGTGTCAACTTCTTGACGGAGGCTGTCCAAGTTTTGTTTGCAGTAACTATGCTGTTGTTCCGGGCGTACACGCACCCACTTTAATTGGAGCAATTTAAAGGTTGGGGGACCTCGAAAATAGTCTCTTGTCAGGGTTTCACCCTGATGGGGTAAGACTGCATACATCCTCCCCCCCCCAGACCCTGCGCGAGTGTGAGCCCTTTAGACACTGGGTTTGTTATTGTTGTTAGTTTTTTTATTATTTTAATCCGAAAAGAATATAAGTGGGGTGTACATTTGAGCGAGCGGATATCACGAGGAAATATCGTGTGTGGATGTGGGAAACTGCATGACCTCCTCGAGCTTGATATCAACCTAGACAAGATACAACATTTTTGACTAGAGCTTGTAGCCTCGAGTTGGGCTAAGGATAAACAACTAAAGCTCGAGCTTGTGCTTAGCCGAGAATTAAACTCGCCTCAAGTTTAAATAAAAATATAATATAGAATAAAGGTTAGGGTTACAAAATGTCGGCACTAGATCCACAATACTTTACCAAGCCTAAGGATAAAAAGATACAACATTTGGTGCTACTTGAACAAAATTGAAGCACCCAACACAATCTAGTACTCAACGAACCAACTATTTCAAAGGCTTAAGTTAGTAAAAGTCAAGAAATAATTTTATGCTCTAACATACCTTTTGGATAAGCAAATATTTGTTTGACTTGAAGCATTAATAATACACATATCCACCAATACCTTGTTTTTGAAATTCATTAATATTTAGAGTGGGGCAGTTGTGATTTGAAATCCTGGCCTCTTGGCAAAAAAGCTTCTAATACTATTTCAAGAGACCAACTATTCAGTAAGCTTGTTAAGATGTCGTTGCCTCAAAATTAGATATCGATAAAATTGGAGTTATTTTGTTGGGATAGAATTTGATTGATATTTGACTACCTAATCTGATTGAGATTTAATTTGGAATTTAACTGATATTGACATTAGATATTAAATTATGAAAAGAGCAGTGTGTTACGGTTTAATAGAGAAAAACGAGAGTAAAATGTAAGGGATTCTCGCTTTTGTAAACGGGTGCCTGATTTGTTTGAGAAGTGTTTTGATGATAGTTTGTATCTTTCTTAGTCCAAAGCTACATTGAGGAGGGTTGGTGGCTCACCGTGCAATAGCAACTCTAAGAGAGTTGGCGACTTACCATGCGATATATAGTCAAAGTTAGATTGATTGATATTAGATGAGATTTGACGTTTCAGCTATAGATTGTAATGCTAAATTTCATAATAAATGAAGTATCTCTTTACATCACGTGATTTTTTCCTCTAGTTAAGAGAAGGTTTCTAGGTAAATCTTGGTATTGATCATTCCAATGTTGTAATAATATACGCTTCTATTGTGAAAAATTTTTGTATGATTTTTCCCAACAAAACATAAGCTGATGGATAAAAGTCTAAGATATTTTTATAACCGAACACTAACTACAGGGCCCACATGTCATATCTATAATCGTATACTATTTGATCCTTCCTGCACTAAAATATCTTAGACTAAGACAAATATAGCCTTCAAAAAACATATATAAATAAGGGTCGTGAGTAGAGTCCATCATATAGTTTACTACACCACAACACAAGGCCTCTCTTCCTTGAACACAAATTCAAAATCACTATGACTTCCTTAGCCCTATCCCTTGACACCTCTATTACTCTTCTTTTTGCCCTAACACTTGTCCTTTCATGTTACTACTTGTTGTCATTGAGGCCTAAAAGAGCCATTAAGGCTAGGAAAACACCTCCGGTACCTCATGGTGCATGGCCGATAATAGGCCACCTTCACATTGTGACAGGTCGGCCTAAAAACAGCAATACTCGGCACGTAACCTTGGGAGAATTTGCTGACAAGTATGGCCCGATATTCTCCCTCAACCTTGGGATGCGAAGGGCAGTGGTGGTCAGTAGTTGGGAGATGGCCAAGGAGTTATTCACCAGTAAAGACCTAGTGGTCTCCTCTCGTCCAGAGTTCATAGGTGCTAAGTACTTGGGCTATAACTATGCCATTTTTGCGTTTGCCCCCTATGGGCCTTATTGGCGTGAGCTGAGGAAGGTTTCGATCATTGAGCTTCTATCTAACCATTGGTTAGAGCTTCTAAGCCATGTTCGCGGCACAGAAATTAATGCCTCCATAAAAGGGCTATATAACGTATGGACTGATACGGAAGATGGTTCGTCCAGTGGTGGTGTGTTGGTGGATATAAAGCAGTGGTTTTGGGACATGGGGCTCAATATAATAACGATGATGGTGGCAGGAAAGAGGTACTATGGATGTAGTGAGGGGAGTGATGAGGCTAAGCGATGCCAAGCGGCACTTAGTGATTTCTTCTTCTTGATCGGGATGTTTGTGGTGGGAGATTTGATCCCGTTTTTACGGTGGTTAGATATTGGTGGATATGAGAAGCGCATGAAGAAAGTGGGTAAGGAGTTGGACTCTATTTTTCAAGGATGGTTGGACGAGCATTGTGAAAGGAGGAAGATGGGAGATGTCACTGGTGTCAAGCAAGACTTCTTGGATGTGCTCTTGAAGGTGGTTGATGACACAAGTCTTGGTGGATATGAACCAGATATTATCATTAAAGCCATTGTCTTAATAAGTACTCGTTTTACTGAGTTTCTTTTGGACAAAAATGTTGTTTTAATTAAATTGCTTTCATGAATTTTGTCGAGTGTTTGCCGATAGTACAAAATTGTTTTGAGATAAGAGAAGTTACTTTTTGTGATTTAAGCAAAAGCATTAACATGATGATTCTCTTTTAAGAAGAAGTGTCTGTAGAATCAAAAACTTTACAGCAAAAAAATACCCTCATTTAAAAAATTAATTACGAAAAAGGGGACTATGAAAAAGTAATCATTATTATTTGACTATACTATCAATTAAGCGATGTGAATTAACCTAAAAAAAAAAAAATCTCTCGATTGGAAAAATTATTGTTTCTTTTTTTGTGATATAAATTTGACTGTAGGAGCGTCACTAGAGTACACAAAGGTCTTACATTAGAAAGCAGAAAAGGTATAGAAAATTTATTCACTTTACATAGCCAAAACAATGACACGTTTAATCCCTCGATATTCCTTGCTTTCAAAAATAGCTTGCATCAACAGTTTGTCTTTATGCGTGCATGAACAAATTATTAAAACATAAAAATAAAGACCTAATCTCATTCATAAAATGTAATTGATTCTTCTGAAAGATCAAACTAACCAAAACATTTATGCCGTTACCCCCCCTAAAAACCACATAAATTTTAGGTGTGGTTTTAAAAAATACATAGATTTTCTAATTATTCAATATGACATCTGAATTTTTCAAGATTTTTTAATATCACACCTTAACATTAATACTGTTAATATTTGTTAGTTTTTGCTTACGTGACTTTTAAAAAAAGAGAAAATAATTTAAAAAATTTGATCATACATTTAAAATAATTATAAAATATTTGAAATATTTTAAAAAATATTTTGAATGTCTAAAAAATTTGTAAATATTTTAAAAAATAATTTTTATATTTTAAAAAAATATTTTCAAATATTTTTTGGTGCGACATTGAATTATTAGAAAATCTATGTAGTTTTTTAAAATCGCATCTAAAATTTAGGTGATTTTTATTAAGAAAACACGTAATTTATACTACAACATACCTTTACATTAATGTTCACCAACAAATTGTAGTAATATTATGGATATTAACCGTTAAGATTTGAATTCTAAACTCTTGTATAATTTGTCAATAGGGTAAGGATTTCATGCATTTTTTTTTATACTAAATACTTAATTTATACTACAACATACACCTAAAATTTTTATGGTTTTTAGTAAAACATATGTAATTTGTACTACAACATACAGCTTTTCCTGCATTTGTGAAAAGTATATGGACACTGTTTATGCAATTATTTAATATGACAAAATATATGATACATTTATATTTAACAAATGCACCAGTACCCTTTGTTGTCGAACTGACTTATTTTCACAATCAACCGTCATTTTCTCTAGTTTAACTGAATCTCTCTTTGGTTAATTTATTCAACATATTTCACATTTAAAAGATTATATATTTCTGTTAAAGTTTCGTATGGCCTTTAGGCCCAATCCATGGAGTTTGAATATGTATAAGCCTAAGGGAGTTCAATTCTAAAATTAAATGGCATTGGGTGGAGTAACCCACTAGATTTATATGATGATTTTTTCTGTCTCAGAACTCCAGTAAGGGGTTTCAACTAGATACATTCACATTCGGAGTCCTTAACAATTTGCTGTAATTGTTTTGAGAAAATATTATTTTCACATAGAAAATGTCATCATTATATTGTAATACTATTTTGGGAAATCATAACTTCGATATATACTATGAAGTTTTACATTTGTTATCTAGGTACTCTGATATTTTAATGTAATTATGAGGTATCTTGAAGTACTTTTGTGAAAATACGATCAATTTTCATTATAAAATGTAGATATAGTACATGTTAAAACTATATATATGAACTATATCAATGTTTTCAGTGAAAATCAAGCGTATAACGAAAGTTATGACGGAAATATAATTATCAAACAAAAAAATTATGACAGAAAACATGTATGTATTAACTAAATAATGTATCCTGTTAGTAATTTATGACCAAGTTATTTTAACCTAAATAATAATTCATGGAACCTCAAGTTATTTTAACCTCTTTGGTAATGTTATTCTAGGTTATTCCAAGCTTATACATAAGAAGTTTCCAGGGTATAATAACTTAGATGTAAGACATAAAGTTTAAATGAAACACTCTTTTTTTTAAAAAGGAGGTAAAGACGAGGCCCCTAGGGCATCGGCAGGAGAAATAATAAGAAGGGCTCAGGAGGGAGTATGATCCCAGATTGAAACACCAGAGCCCTCATGCCCAATATTTTCCGACCAATCAGCCAATCTATTAGCTTTCTTGAAGCAATAATTGAAGGAAACATGCTCATCCGAAGATTAAGAGCACGGATGTCCTCCATAATAGTTAGAATGTCTCCCGGCGTTGAATAAGTACCATTGAGACTTTGATAACAACTTTATTTTCACCTTCCAAAATGATTCTGCTTACTCCTCGTTGCGTGAAACATCGCGTCTCTAGCTGGCTTTCGCTACAATTATGGGAGCTTGACCTAACCTTCTAAAACCCGTCAGGATGACCTTACCTTCATAATTACGAATAATAATAATGAACCTAACCGTAGCCAACTAAAATTCTTTGAAAATAATTGGAAGAATAGGATTTTTGTTAAAGCTAATAGTAATAATGATTAATTAAATGATAAATTAGATTATGTTTTGAGGTAGTTGTTATTGCCATTGCAAAATTTATTATTGTTCTAATAACAATGTGACTTATAAAAAATAATAGTTACAAAATTGCACGAAAATAACAACTTTACTTTGACAATAATAATTTTTTTGAGTTTTTTAGCAAATTGGCACATTTAAAAAAAAAAAAATTTAGCAAATTGGCACTTCCAGAAAAATATTTAGCAAAATAGCATACTTTACTATTCACCAATCGTTGAACGCCTTTTCAAACAGCTTAAAAGAGTTGGACGATGTTGCACGACATTAGAAACATCGTGACACTATTGCACGCCGTTTAACGTCGTGCAAAGGGTGAGCAGTGTTGCTCGGGGTTAGAAACAGCGTGCAACAGTTGCATGACGTTTCTAACGTCGTACAATAGAGTTTTTCCAGCCTGTAAATTATATTATATACAACTATATGTGCTTTAGGATCAATAGTGGGGCTAGTAGTCTAGTGATAAGGGTGTCCTCCCTTTATTCTAAAAGTCATAGGTTTGATGTCCCATATTCACTTTTTCATTTTTTTTGAACACTAATGATAAAACTTTTATTCAAGTTTTATCTTGGTCCTCTGCTTCCCTTTCATATAATGTTTTACTAACTTACAAATAATAATTATGTAATATTATTTCTTATATATTAATATCTCTACTTTTTAATTAATATTTTGCTATAATTTTATTTTAATAATTATATATTTAATTTTAGTTAATTAATTATGTAATAATAATCTGTGAATATTATATAATATGACAGTCATATAATTATATATAATATAAGGTAGAATTTTAACTTATATAATCATATATGACTGTCATATTAGAATTGAATTACGGCACTCTTCTTGTAATTCAATGATCTTTGTAAATCTATTGCGCTTAAATTCTTGAATTTTGAACTTTTTGTGTAATTTAGAGGATATAATGTGTTGAATTGAATTCCAAAAATTGTGTTTTTGTGGAATTAAAGAATGAAAACATACGTCTTAGTTGCATCAAATGAAAGAGTTATTTACAATGTTGTCCAGCCTATTTTTAAGTTTATTCATTCATGTTAGTCATTTATCTATGAATATTAATTTTAGTTAATTAATATCTCTACTCCCCTATTATATAATATGACTGTCATATATGATTATATAAGTTAAAATTCTACCTTATATTATATAACTGTCATATATGATTATATGATTGTCATATTATATAATATTCATAGATTATTATTACATAATTAATTAACTAAAATTAAATATATAGCTATTGAAATAAAATTATAATAAAATATTAGTTAAAAAGTAGAGATATTAATATATAAGAAATAATATTAAATAATTATTATTTATAAGTTAATAAATTTATTCAAAGTAAAAAATAAAATATTACATGAAAGGAGAGTAGAGGACCAAGATAAAACTTGAATAACAGTTTTACCATTAGCGTTTAAAAAAAATAAAAATGGAAAAGTGAATATGGGGCATCGAACCCATGACCTTTAGAATGAAAGGAGGACACTCTTACCACTTCTTGTAAGCTGTGTGAAACAGCTTGCAACTATTGGTGAATAGTAAAGTGTACTATATTGCTAAATATTTTTCCAGAAGTGTCATTTTGCTAAATATTTTTCTGAAAGTGCCGATTTACTAATTTTTTTTTAAAAAAAAGGTACCAATTTACTAAAAAAACTCATTTTTTTTTTTTTTTATAAACAATGACAATTTTATTCACCTAATAACATTAACCTTTATGAAAAATAACACATCTTTTTTCTGAAAAGTGAAATCAGAATGTACCTAACATCCCACGTATCCGTAAATAATGTAGCTCTACTAGCTAGGATGAGTTTTTAATTAAAACACTGGAATGTTTCATTAATTTAAAAATTTTAACTCTAGTATGAATGGCAATGAAACAATTAGGTATGTAATTATGTAATAAATAAATATTATAAATTAATTATTTTATATTATATAACAATTACACCGAATACTTACCCATAGTTATTTGGGCAAGGATCCGATATGTTTGTTTTTTAACCAATGAATTATGGATTTGTACCATATTAAGTAATCACATGTCGGATTATATAACATGTGACTTCCACTACAATTATGATGCGAATGAAGAAATTGCGTTATATTTCACAGACGCTGATATCAGGAGGAAGTGATACAACAACAGTAACCCTAATATGGGCGCTCTCCCTACTGCTGAACAACCCCGAGGCATTAACGAAGGCACAAGAAGAACTTGATGTTCATGTAGGAAAAGAAAGGCAAGTGGTTGAATCAGATATGCCTAAGTTGACCTACCTCCAAGCCATTGTGAAAGAGACTTTGAGATTGTACCCAGCAGCGCTGCTTTCAGGACCTCGCCAGTTCACCGCCGATTGTACCTTGGACGACTACCACATAACGAAAGGGACGAGGTTCATTATAAACACGTAAAAGATTCAGCGTGATCCGCGAGTCTGGCCAGACCCATTTGAGTTCCAGCCAGAGCGGTTTCTCACCACGCATAAGGATGTTGACGTTAGGGGTCAGCATTATGCGCTAATACCATTCGTTGGAGGAAGGAGGGTGTGCCCGGGCACTAGCTTTGCGCTACAAGTGGTGCACTTGGCCTTGGCTAGGTTTTTACATGCTTTTGATTTTACAACTCCTTGCAAAAATGAGAAGGTTGATATGAGTGAAAGCAATGGGTTGACAAACATGAAGGTCACTCCCTTGCATGTTATTGTAGCCCCTCGCCTCCCTTCTAATATCTATACTTAAGTAATATTCAAAGGAAAAAATGTTAATATTTGAAGAAAAAATGTTATATCTATGTATTTTATGTATATAGCTTGAGTCACATGCAGTAGAAGACTGTGTGATCATAATGATAATCTTTGTCTGAACTAATAAGATTTTATTATATGTATTAGATATTCAAATGTGAAATGATTTGTATGTACTGGTGATACCAACACAATGGACAATCAATATAATGTCGAGCAAGAAATAACGATGGGAATGTGGGTTGGATAAATCCCAATATTATTGTATGCACGAGATAAAAAAAGAACAAAATTTGCAACAAACAAGTAATACCTTGTATTTCTTTAGTAGTAAATGAGTACAATCTTTGTAAGCATCTAAGACAAATATACAAAGACTTCATTTATTTGATCTCCTAGATTTGAGCACTGGGCAACAGGCACAAGGCTCGGTGTCGATACAAACCTATATTTTTCTATTTTTTTTACCTCAAAATAAAAATTAGGTCTCCTACTTTCTTCACCCATGCAGTGTGCTGTAGGCAAGGTTAACTGGTGGCAATGGTAGTAGGTAGTGAAGAAGGAAAAGAAATGGCTAGTGTTAGGGGAAAAAATAGAATTGATTTTTAAACCCTTTTTTTCCTATGTTTTTTGAAAAAGCAATGGAGTCACGAAATATAAATGGAAAAACAAAGTAGTTTCCTTTTTTAAAAACAAAAGAAATGGTACTTTTTAAAAGAAAACGAACTGACCCTATGTTGGTCAATTGTGGTTGATTAAAAAAAATTCGTATTATGATAGATGATTTTCTAAAAGTGTAAAAGTTAATGATAGTTAAATAAAAATAATTAATTTTTAAAAGTAACTTTATATAAGTAATCTAAAGTAATTAGTTTGCTGAAATATCGAATGTGTTAGAAGTTGGAGACAACCGACGCCAGGGATGTAGATGAGGGCTTACTATCTCGACTTGTTTTGTTGGATTGGGGTTTCTACTTAGGATGGATTATTTTCGGAATTTTATTGATAAGTTTGGATTGTTTATATTATTTTGGTTTTATTCCTCTTTTTTTTAGCTCGTTTTTGTCTTTGGAGCCTTGCTTCTTCTTTTTTTATTTTCATAATTAAGAGGATAAAATCTTTAAAAGTACACTAGAGGTAGTCTCTAAAAATGCAACTTCGTTAATAAAACAAGCAATTAAAAGAAAATTACAGATCAAGAAGAAAATCCTTCTACTAGGAACGCAACATGGACCCTGATTCTTGTAGGTGCGCCTTGCTATATATCACGGGTCCTTTCCTTGTTTAATTATAAAAAACAAATGTAACTTGCTTTTTTTTTTTTTTTTGATAATGATACGAAAACATGCATTTGTTTTTATCAAAACATATACATACATACATATATATATATATATATATATATATATATATATCAAATTATCAATATTGTATGATCAAATACATTGACCAGAAAAAACACATATAAATAAGGGGTGCGAGTGGAGTCCATCATGGCTTACTACACCACAACACAAAGACTTCCTTGAACACAAATTCAAAATCACCATGACTTCCTTTTCCCTATTGCTTGACACCTCTATTACTCTTTGTTAGGTATATGTCTCAAAATTACTTGGCGCATTAAGAAGAAAGGCCGTGAAGACCCCAATCGATCGGGTGGAGCTCGATCGATCGGGAATGTGTCGTAAAACAGGGACGCTTACAGAGAGGCGGCTGATCGATCGGTGAGGAATCGATCGATCGGGACCCCCCGATCGATCGGAAAACAGGGTTTCCGCGCCTATATATATTTGGACGTAGGGTACGTCAGAATAAATCCAAAGTCAAAGAGAGGCTTTCCCTTGCGCGGCGCCGCACCAAATAAATATTGAGTGTGTGAGGAATTATTGTAATTCGTCTTCTTCTTTTGTTCAATAATAAAAGCTCCGATCTTCGTCGGTGGTTTTCTCCCATTTCGATTGTAAAGGGGTTTCCACGTAAATCACTGTGTCTATTGTTTCATTTCTCTTTTAGTCCGATTGTTTCTCGTTATTGTTGTGGTATTTGATTCGATTGAGATCCGAGTATATTGTTTATTTTCGCACAAATTGGTATCAGAGCTTGGATTCTCGAATTGATACAATGGCATCAGGTATCAAAACCGAGGTTGAGAAATTCAATGGTCAGGGAAGCTTTGGCTTATGGCAAGTCCGTGTGAAATGACTCCTGACTCAGAACGGCTTGAAGAGAGCACTGGAGGGGAAAGAGAAGAAACCAGAAACGTTGACCGAAGCACAATGGGAAGAGTTGGATGAGAAGGCTCTCACGGCTACACAGATGTGTTTGGCTGACGATGTTTTGTCAGAGGTATTGGAGATTAAAACTGCAAAGGAGTTATGGGAGAAATTGTTAGACATGTTTTTCCACAAGCCAGTCTCCAACAAACTCGCAGTGAAACGGCGGTTGTACACTTTTCGTATGTCAGAAGGTACATCTCTTAAAAACCATCTTAGCGAGTTTACCTCAATTATTCATGGATTAAAGGCTTTGGATGATGTCCCTAAGGACGAGGATCAAGCTATGATATTACTGTGTTCGCTCTCAAATGCGTATAAGGGCTTCGTAGAAAGCATGATATACGAGGGTAGGCCAACTATTACTGTTGATGAGGTAAAAAGAAACCGAGTGAGTAAAGAACGGGTAGATAAGGAATTATCTGACTCGGTGAATGACTCGGGTAGTGGCTTACATGTGAGAGGTCGATCTGAACATAGGGGATCCAATGGTGGGAATAAGTCTAGGTCCAAATCTAGACATAAGAACCTGTCATGTCACTATTGTCACAAAAAAGGGCACATAAAGAAAGACTGTTACAGATATAAGAATAAATCAAAAGAGGGTAACAGGGGTGACCAGGGTAAAAACAAGTCCGCTGAGGCTGGTGTTGTAGAGGAGGATAGTGAAGGGGAATTTCTATTAATTGTTGATTCTCAGTCCAGGTCCATAGATAAGTGGGTCATGGATTCGGGTTGTTCGTTTCATGTTACTCCAAACAGAGACTGGTTCTCCACGTATAAGTTTATACAGGGTGGGGTTGTCTTGATGGGTAATGATGCTGCTTGTAAGGTAGTAAGTGTTGGAACAGTCCGTGTGAGAATGTATGATGGAACTATTAGAACCTTAAGTGATGTTCGTCATGTCCCAGATTTGAAAAAGAACTTGATTTCTCTAGGTATCCTAGAATCTAATGGGTACAAGTACATTGCTGAAGGTGGAGTCATGCGGGTCAGTAAGGGTGCGTTAATTGTGATGAAAGGAAATAGGGTTGGTACTTTGTATGAGCTTGTAGGTACAACCGTGACAGGTGCAGTTGCTGTTTCCACATCTGCTATGACAGATGCAGAGATCACAAGACTATGGCACATAAGAATGGGTCATATTGGTGACAAGGTATTGTCTGAGCTGAGTAAGAGGGGACTTCTTTGTGGTCAGTCAACAGGACAGATGAAATTCTGTGAGCACTGTATTTATGGGAAGCAAAAGAGAGTCAGCTTCAAGGCAGCAGTGCATCAGACCAAAGGAACGTTAGACTACATACATTCTGATCTGTGGGGACCTTCCAGAGTGGCTTCTAAAGGTGGGTCCAGGTATCTTCTAATGTTCACTGATGACTACTCACGTAAAGTTTGGGTCTATTTTCTTAAGCAGAAAAATGAAGTGTATGATATCTTTAAGAGGTGGAAAATTCTGCTTGAAAAACAGACAGGGAAGCTGATCAAGAGGTTGAGGACTGATAATGGTTTTGAGTTTGTCGAAGGGGACTTCACTAAATTCTGTGAAGACCAGGGCATAGTCAGACATAGAACATGTACAGGTCGACCTCAGCAACATGGAGTGGCTGAAAGGTTAAATAGGACGTTACTTGAGAAGGCTCGTTGTATGCTTTCAAATGCAGGTTTAAAGAGAGAGTGGTGGGCAGAAGCAGTTAGCATGGCTTGCTACCTTGTGAACAAGACACCGCATTCTTCATTACAGATGAAGACTCCTGAAGAGGTATGGTCTGGTTCAACTTCTGGTTATTCTCAGATCAAAGTTTTTGGTTGTCCTGCATATGCATATGTTAATGATGGAAAGCTGGAGCCTAGGGCCAAGAAGTGTATCTTTCTTGGTTATACGTCAGGTGTGAAGGGATATAGATTGTGGGATCCATGTGCTCAGAAGTTTCTGACTAGTAGGGATGTTACTTTCGATGAGTCTGCTCTACTTAATCCGCCACACACACCCTCCATTGATAGAGATACAGTTCAGGTTGAGACACCTGATGATACATAGATACAGTCAGATCAGCAGATTGTTCAGCTAGAGAGTATTCCAGCACCTTAGGTACGGGTTTCTGATGTTGTTACTGATAATGCAGAAACAGGCCAGCAGGTGGAGAATATTACTATAGCTGGTGGTAGACCGAGGCGACAGATCAGGCCTCCTGAGAGATATGGGTATGAGGAGATGATTGCCTATGCCCTCTCTACTGTTGAAACGTTAGATGACAGTGAGCCGACTTCGTATATAGAGGCTGTATCGAGAACAGATGCTGAGAAGTGGCTCGTTGCTATGAATGAAGAGATGGTGTCTCTTCATAAGAATCAGACTTGAGAATTGGTGAAGCCTCCTATAGGGAAAAGACTAGTTGGATGCAAATGGGTCTTCAAGAGAAAAGAGGGCATTCCTGGAGTGGAAGATGTAAGATACAAGGCATGTTTGGTAGCTAAAGGCTACAGTCAGGTACAAGGTGTTGATTTTCATGATATTTTCTCACCTGTAGTTAGACACACTTCGATTCTTGCATTATTGTCTTTGGTTGCCATGCAAGATTTTGAACTTGAACAATTGGATGTCAAAACTGCATTCTTGCATGGAGAACTAGAAGAGAGTATCTTTATGCATCAGCCCGAGGGTTTTGTTGTTGAAGGAAAAGAAGATCATGTGTGTTTGCTTAGAAGGTCTTTATATGGTTTAAAGCAATCTCCTAGACAGTGGTATAGGAGATTTGATCAGTTCATGACAAGTCATGATTACATCAGGAGTAAGTACGACAGTTATGTGTACTTCAGAAAGACAGATTCAGGCTTTGTTTACTTGCTTTTGTACGTTAATGATATGTTGATTGCGGCACGAGATATGAAAGATGTCGATGATTTGAAATCGACGCTGAAGAGTGAATTTGAGATGAAGGATCTTGGAGCAGCTAAGAAGATATTAGGCATGGAAATTCATAGAGACCGAGAAGCTGGAAAATTATACTTGTCTCAGGAGAAGTATATTGAGAAGGTGTTAGACAGGTTTCATATGAAGGATGCTAACCCGGTTAGCACTCCCTTAGCAGCTCATTTTAGACTCTCAGCGTTAGATTCACCTCAGACTGAGGAGGACATCAGGTACATGTCTCAGATTCCTTATTCTAGTGCAGTGGGCAGTATTATGTATGCGATGGTCTGTACGCGTCCAGATATTACTTTTGCTGTGAGCAGAGTTAGTAGGTACATGGCGAATCCGGGCGGAGAACATTGGCATGCAGTAAAGTGGATTCTCAGGTATCTTCGTGGAACCTCTGATTTGTGTTTGGAATATGGGAAAAGTAAGTGCTGTTTGGTTGGGTATGTAGATTCTGACTATGGTGGAGACCTTGATAAGAGGAAGTCCACTTCAGGGTATGTGTTTTGTTTAGGTGACACAGCTATCAGTTGGACAGCGTGTTTGCGGCCTGTTATAGCACAATCTACTACCAAGGCCGAGTACATGGCAGTAACAGAAGCGTTCAAAGAAGCCTTCTGGTTGAGAGGATTGATAAGTGGAATCAGTGTCGAGCAGGGGACAGTTAGAGTATACTGTGATAGTCAGTCCGCTATTCACCTAGCGAAAGATCAGATGACTCATCATGACCGAACTAAACATATTGATGTGAAGCATCACTTTATCAGAGATCTGATTGACGAGTGGAAGGTGGAGTTAAGGAAGACTGGGACAGAAGATAACCTGGCTGATATGTTCACAAAAGTTCTACCAGGAAGCAAGTTCGATCATTGCTCGAATTTGGTGGATCTTTCAGTTTGATATATGTTAGCCCCGGTCGAGGGGGCATTTGTGGAGAAGGTGGAGTTGTTTTATTGTTGATGTCGATTTTGAGCCAAGGTGGAGATTTGCTAGGTATATGTCTCAAAATTACTTGGCGCATTAAGAAGAAAGGCTGTGAAGACCCCGATCGATCGGGTGGAGCTTGATTGATCAGGAACTTAACGTAAAACAGGGACGCTTACAGAGAGGCGGCCGATCGATCGGTGAGGAACCGATCGATCGGGACCCCCCGATCGATTGGGAAACAGGGTTTCCGCGCCTTTATATATTTGGACGTAGGGTACGTCAGAATAAATCCAAAGTCAAAGAGAGGCTTTCCCTTGCGCGGCGCCGCACCAAATAAATATTGAGTGTGTGAGGAATTATTGTAATTCATCTCCTTCTTTTGTTCAATAATAAAAGCTCCGATCTTCGCTGGTGGTTTTCTCCCCTTTCGATTGTAAACGTGTTTCCACATAAATCACTGTGTCTATTGTTTCGTTTCTCTTTTAGTCCGATTGTTTCTCGTTATTGTCGTGTTATTTGATTCGATTGAGATCCAAGTATATTGTTTATTTCCGCACACTCTTCTTTATGCCCTTATACTTCTTTCATACTACTACTTGCTTTCCTTGAGGCCTAAAAGAGCCCTTGAAAAAACACCTCCCCTAGCCCATGGTGCATGACCAATAATCGGCCACCTTCACATCAGGGGATGTCAGTCCATAGAAAAAAATACTCTGACTTGGGATACGAAGGGCAGTGGTGGTTAGTAGTTGGGAGATGGCCAAGGAGTGCTTCACTGTTAACGACCTTGTCACCTCCTCTTGCCTAGAGTTCAGAGCTGCTAAGCACTTGAGGTATGACTATGCCATGTTTGGGTTTGCCCCCCATGGACCTTACTGGTGTGAGCTAAGGAAGATTTCAATCCTTGAGCTTCTATCTAATCGTCGGTTAGAGCTCCTAAGTCACGTTCGCACCACAGAGTTTGATGCCCCCATAAAAGAGCTATATAAAGTATGGACTAATAGGGAAGATGGGTCGTCTAGGGGCGATGTGTTGGTGGAGATGAAGTAATGATTTTGGGACATGGACCTCAATATCATAGTGAGGATGGTGGCAGGAAAGAGATACTACGGGTATAGTAAAGGGAGTGAAGAGGCCAGGCGATGCCAGGCGGCACTTAGAGATTTCTTCTTCTTGATCAGGATGTTTTTGATGGGAGGCTCTATCCCGTTTTTGAGGTGGTTAGATATTGATGAATATGAGCAGCGTATCACAAAAGCGGGTAAGGAGTTGGACTCTATTGTTCAAGGGTGGCTAGACAAGCATCGTGTGAGGAAGATGAAAGGGGATGTCACAATCCTAAGATTCGTGACTTGGTTTTGGATAGGAAATTGAAGGATAATTTCAGAATTTAAGATGAGAAGATAATGATTTAGAATTTAGATGAGAAAAGAAGTTAGAATTGAGCATGGGCTCATGAATTTAGATGAGAAAACAGAATTAGAATTTTAAGATGAGAAGAAGAAGAACATTGGAGATGAGAGAAGAATCAATTTGATTCATCTATTGAAGGTTTTTTTTAATATTCATTTCATTGGTTGCCGTCCAACTCATTACATAGCTTCCTATTTATAATAAACTAGTACATAGGATGAAGGATCTAGAATTTCCTAGTCCCAACCGTGCCCTTCATGTTCCACGGTTGAACATAGGCATGGTGCTTGTCTAGATTCATTTGCACATGTGTTTTTACTTCCTTAGGGACATGCCCCCTTCACAACCGTGCGTATGAGCACTTCCCCAAATGATTTGTCCTTTACAAGCTTCTAGATAATATCTTAAGTAATTACTACTACTCTTAAGCTAATACATATGTAAGGACTATTCAAGAAACTTCTAGAGTGTTCTAGAATATTCAGACAAAAATATAATAAAATATTAATATGCATCTTGATGTGTTGGTTAGGACAAGGTCATGGTCAAGGATCATGATAGGGGACGCCACCTATGTCGAGCAAGACTTCTTGGATGTGCTCTTGAAGGTTGTTGATGACACAAGTCTTGGTGGATATGAGCCGGATACGATCATTAAAGCCACTGCCTTAGTAAGTACTTGTTTCACTGAGCTTTTTTTTGACAAAAAGTACTTTTAATTAAATTACTTTTATAAGTTTTGTAGGTGTTTGCTAGTGCTAAAAACTATTTTGAGAAAAGAGAAGTTGATTTTGTTGTGATTTAAGTAGAAGTATAAAATTAGTGCTTGTTTAAGTAGAAGCATAAGAAAAATTAAAACTTTAAGGCAAAAAAAAAAAAAAAACCCTCATTCATAATTTTAAATAATTTAGTACGAAACAGGTGGTATTGATAAAGTTATCATTATCATGCTAGTATACAACAGGTATGCCGTGTAAATTAATAAATGTTAGATTATATGTATTTTATGTTATCTTTGTGTATCGGTCCATTGGGCTAAGTTTTGTATAGTCCAACCTTTTTTTAGTATTCTGAATATGTAAACATATGAGAAGGCACCCTTTGTTTATGGGTTACATAACTGCAGGAGGAACATCTTGGTCTTGAGGGATACATCCAGAATCCAATTTATCTAAAGGGGCAGTTGTTTCTATCTCCCCATTTAAGCTCCAACGCTAACCAACAAACTTTTTGAGTAAGAACTCCCCATTTGCCATGTAACCCCAACACAGGTTGTCCACTCTATGCTTGAGAAGAATTGGAGTATCCAACACAAAGGAAGGATCCTTTGTGGGATAATTCTTCACAACTCTTCAACTTAGATACCTTTAAGTCGAGATTCTTAACCATTCAGTCCTCTCCAACCATCACAACTAAAGGTATAGGGGTGCACCAGGCGTCAAGCCAAAAGGAAATACTACTACTGTCTCCAACCAACCATCTAATACCTTTGCGTAGCAATCCACAACTTGCCATGACATTTCTCTATGCTCACGAGTTCTTGGGTTTGGTCAAATAAGTGAAACAATCTTGATTGCGAACATAATTGGCCCTCATAAGTTGGGCGGAAACGGAACTAGAGTTCCTATGCACCTTCCAAACAAGCTTAAAAAAGAAACATGTATTCACTGCAGACATAGACCATCTGCTTCTTTTGTTTGGCAAGCCCTATGCTGGGCCACCACGGGCATGTCTTTACGAAACTCTTCATAAATTGTGCAAGTAAAAGGTAAGGGCCTATTTGATAACAAATGATTTTCTAGCTTTGCGGGAAACTTTTTCTTGAAAAGCTAGAAAACGTGCTCTATAATCAAGTTTTCTAATTGAAGAAGTTTGAAAATAGTTTTTCAATTTTTCCTACTCTTTCACAAATTTGGAAAGTAGTTTTTAAACTGTTTTCTAAATTTTTCTTCACAAAATAAAGATTTTGATTTCCAATTCTTCCCCCACCCCCCTTCACATTTTCACACTACTCACCTATTTTATAATATTTTTCTATATACTCCCATCTTCTCCCCCTTTTATGTAAATGATTTTGGGGTAATTAAGGCTAGGTTCCCAATTTTTAAAGCGGTAAATGATTTTCAAGGCAGTGGATAAATAAGAGGATCGTGCGAATTATTTAATTATAGTAACTCATCTTTGCAGAATGTGATAAAGTAGGCTCGAGGGATACTTACGGCTAGGTTCCTTTATTTAAAAAAGTGAGAACTACTCGCTAAGGGAGGGGAGTAAACAAACCGAATGTTCGATTAACTACTTATGTTCGAAATTGATTAGCGCTTGTTCATGTTCATTATGAGGGCTCGGTAGCTTATCGAGCCAAGTTTGAGTAGGCTTGATAAGTTTAACGAGCTATTCATTAACATTCGCGAAATGTTTGACAAGAGTGCTTTAAGGGGCTTGTTCAAGGCCCATTAAGAACTCGTTAACAGTTGATATTGGTTCAAAAGTGGTTTGATAATGGCTTGATAGTAACTTGAAAAGAGCCACCAGTGAGCTCAACTCGATAGCATGCACCACTCAGTTTTAAGCTCGATTTGGCTCGATAATGAGCTCGACTATACTCTATAAGCTCAACTCAACTCGATAAGTCTAACGAGCCCTAAAATATTATCGAATCAAGCTTGAATAAGCTGGGTTGGAGAAGCTCGATAAGAGTTCGACTCGAATTTGAGCTTGATAAGCCTTATCATGCTCGAGTTCAAACAAGGGGTTTCTCGGCTCGGCTCGGCTCGGCTCATTTACAACCCTATGTTAAGGTGACAATATTTGATTCTCATATCATGTTGTACATTATTTATGTATCATTCTCAATTTTCAGGAACTTGGAAAATAGAGATCACTTAAACGTATTTTTCAGTTTTCTAAGGTGCAAAACTAAAAATAGAAAACTGGAGATGCAAAAGGAAAACTATTTTGTGCTATTAAAGAGGCCCTAAGACTCTTTGGAAAACAACATTTTTTCATGATAGCACCATACAGGAGTAAGATTGCATATATCTTGACCCCGGTTAAACCCTGCCATGATGGCCTATTGTTGTAAAAGGTAAGACTGCTAAAACGAAGAGGTAAAAAGATCTTCAATTGCTAGATAAAGATTCAACTTGTTCATTTTCTTTTGGTTTCCCCAAAACATTTCTTTTCTGTGTGTTTCAGAGAAAAAATACATTCTCGGAATTTGTTCTCCACTTTTTCATTGTTTGGCATTCACTTTTTAATCAAAAAGGTTTTTCGAAGGAAAAGCTTTTCCCACAAATGGGTCAGAAGAAGTTATCATTTCAAGCAATCTAAAAAATTTCAAAGGTATACGTTAGTCTGAACACGTATTAGACGAAACTAAACTAGAGGAGATCATAGGTCGTGAGAGGTAATAATGTGGGGTTGGGATTTGACGGAGAGTGATCGGTTAAGTTTGATCCTAGAGTGAATTATTGGGTTTGATTTGATTTTCTTTCCTATCTGATATTTTATATTTGAAAGATATTCATTACTTCATCACATGGTGAATAGTACAATTAGAGAAAAATGTTTACATCAAATCAAGCAGCAAAAATCTATTTATAGAATATATTTTTTTAAAAACAATTTTCTTTTGATATATATATATTTTTTATTAAAAGATAACTTCTTAAAAGTAAACGAAGCCTAGATAACTTTAAATATATTTTATTACTATTCTTTTGATATCTTTCCGTATTTTAACCTTTCCAATCCTTCAGTTATTATCTTACTGTAGGCCATTCGCTAGTTTGTGTTACGTGGAAGATTTTTCATGCCAAGTGCCGCAGGGCACTAGTGGCAAATTTGGGAAATATTTTATAATATTTATCAAGTAATACACTAATAACATAAAAAATATGTCAATTTATATCAACTAAGAACTAGTACCAATACATCAATTAGTATGGAACTAAAAAATAGAATATAACATCATCAAATTTAATCAGATAAAAAACCAACAATTTTGATACAGCCTACAATAGACATATACTTAAAAAAACAACTAAATAGAGAAAAAGTTTAGAAAATATTTGGGTTGAGACATGTGATAACGCTCTTATTAGAAAAGAAATGCCCCTCCTACGCAAGAATTGCTATTAAATTTAAATGCGCTCTTTTCCCACGATTCAACAATCCATCGGACCTATATGAACGCAGTAATGAAAAATCACAGAACTACAAATACTAAGCTCACAATATTTGGAAAGAGTGGAGGAATGACAGAGTAAAAATATTTTCATCTTGTACTTCAATTTCGATCGTGTGCATACTTATATAGATAGAAACCATTTGCTTAATTTTTTTTCCTAGCAAATGACGGTCAAAGCCATTTAAGACTTGTTAATTGTCAATTCCTCCTCATTACCAACGGTAAAATTGGGTGTAAAAAGTTTTTAAATGATTTAATACCAATTCAATTCTGAGTATTAAGTACTTCTACGCCAATTCCCTCTTGGCCCAATGGTTGGGTAGGCGTACTACCATCCGGCATCCCCCTTCTCCTGTCTTACTCAAGGCGTTTGTGCTATTCAAAAAAAAAAAAAGTACTTCTACAAAAAAGTAAATAATATAAAAATAATAATAATTTTTAAATCACTAAAATAAAATACACAATTTTTCCACCAATTTCCCACAAGATTTCAAAATTATAAAACCTCGCGAGCTTTGTACTCAGTTAATACATGTAAGTACCTTTCGAGTTTCAACCCCCATTTAGTGCAAATGAGCTTTAACCTGAAGAAACTATAGTAGCATAAAACTTTGAACTAGTTCCCCCGTAGCTAGCCCTAGACTAGATCCATCACACACACATAGTACTAGTAATTGTAAAGTTCTATCGATAAGACGCGTTATGGTCATGCACATAAATTCTATCGATAAGACGCTCATGTAGGTGAGCACTTCATGAGTGATTTGTGATTAGCTACATATTATGCTCTCAGGTTCATTTAGAGTTTAAAACTCTTCCTTAAACATCACAGTAAATAACAACTCACCTTAGGAATGGGACCCAGGAATGCCCTACTATAGATAGTATAATTTGTGTTCGTTGAACCACCCATCTATTTTGTTTTTACCCGTTGAACCTCATTCTTGGGATCACATACCTCTGAGGACGGGTTTTCATTGTGGTGATTAACTTATGGGCTTCAGTCCCATTCCCCTCGATGATTAATAACTCAGGTATGTTTGCCTTTCTGTAAGTGAATCCACAATTTTTTTTCTTTTCTTCTTCTGATGTCAGAAGCTTATCATCATTTTCTATTGCCTTGATAATAGAGCGCTCTGTAGGCAATCTTTTCTCTCTACTATATAGTAGAGAGAGCTTGTTATCCATCCGCATAGTGGAGTTCCACGCATAGCACATCCATTGGTGAATATAATCATCGTTGTACACTTGGATCAATCATCAATTAGAACGCTCCGCCTTTCATAACACAATAAAATCACTTGGGTATAAGACATTCATCACACCTTTCAAGTGTTTATATAACATAGGGCATTTCATATAACACAACCATATAAAGAGTGACTTCACGCAAATCTCACAAAGAAATACCAAATTGCATTTCTCAATGGGATTTCATCTTAATATAATACCAATATTTGATCTCCACATTGCACTAATATATCAAGTGATTTCCCTTCCTTTAACTGCTTTTTTATTTTTAGTCATTCAATGCATCTTTCAAAACAATCCATCCAATCATTTAAGTAATGATTTTGAACAAATTTCACATAGAAACATCAAATAGCCCTTCTCATAATTGGTCATATTGGTTCAAACCAAATACAACCTCGAGTTGAGTTCACAACATAAACTCGGCCATGAAATCTATCACAAGGTTTCAAAGTGTACTCAAAACAATAACCATAATTTATAGTTCAGGAACCAAATAGAGAACTAGCCAACGTTATTTGAACCAAATCAAAATTGAACCAAAGTAGAATTTCTCAAAACATCCAAACCAACAGGTTATGCTCATTTTTATCTTTTTAGAAATACAACTTATTAGGGACCTAAATATTTTAATAGTCCCAAGTACTCATAAATGTATTTCAAATCTTTTGCTCTTGACTTGAACTTTAAATCAAATTCTTATAGTCAATTACTTTGCCATCAAAATTTAATTTGCCAAATATGATGCAGACTGCTAAGGCTTGGCGTAGGCAGGATTCAAGGCGGGACACGGGATGTGGGGATTCAAGGCAAGACATGCGGGATTTGAATTCAATTCTGGTTTATTTTGATTTCTTTCCTTTAGCTTTTGATTTAGATTGATTTATTTCCTTTTAAGCTTTATATTGATTTCTTTCCTTTTAAGTTTTAATCTAGTGTCTCCTTATATATAAAAGGAGGGCAAGCTAGAGTTTAGTTAGTTTAATTTTTCTAGAATTTAAACCTATTTCAAGTATGTTTCTCGGGTTGTGAGATTAGAACGATTATTTTCCCCTTTGTTTTATTATGCAAATTAATAAAATTAAAGGGAAGGCCATTGAACCTTTATGTTCCCCTAATTCTTCCACTACGCGGCTGCATTAGTTGGTATCAGAGCTCAGAACGGTTTCTGAGATGGCCCGTGGGCCCCGGAAGAACGCCGCCGTTGAGGACTTTTATGACCGTGATCGTCAACTACAGTCTGAACAGAGGATAGAGGAGTTGGAGGAGAAATTCTGAGGAATCGAGCGTTGCTTGATTCAACTAGGAGCAAATACCGATCTTACACCGGGAATCTAGCCCTAACGTCCATTAACACTGGGTGCAACAGGAGAGGAATCGGACCAACGCTTTCAAAATTCCTTCTCGGACGAGGAACTACCATATCCCAGTCTGAGACGCCATCGGCCCA
Organism: Simmondsia chinensis; assembly: GCA_018398585.1. Taxonomy (NCBI): domain Eukaryota; kingdom Viridiplantae; phylum Streptophyta; class Magnoliopsida; order Caryophyllales; family Simmondsiaceae; genus Simmondsia; species Simmondsia chinensis. Next base: position 3,251,355 of record JAGTTD010000026.1, on the reverse strand, counting down.
ATAATGTTAACACCCACGATTGTGATGATCGGAGGAGGGAAAATGGCCTCCAAATTGAGTTTCCGGAGTTTAACGATGGAGGATGCCCAGAAGACTTTCTGGATTGGCTTGTTGCTGTTGAGGAGGTCCTCAATTTCAGAGAGGTGCTGGAGAAGAAACAGGCGCCACTAGTCGCTACTCGGTTGCAAGGAAGGGCAGCCGCCTGGTGGCAACAGCTAAAGAAAATTTGGCTTCGCCAAGCGAAGACGAAGATAGAGTCGTGGGGGAAAATGAAGAAGCACATGAGAGGCGCCTTCTTGCCTGATAATCACACCAGGATAATGTACTACCGCCTATAGGGATTGCGTAGACACTTGAACTGTAGACGCAAAATATTACTATGCATTAATCTTAAAGGATCTGTAGCACGATGTTGAAATGGAGAAAAATTGTAGATGCTTGAACTTTCCTAGATGACACAATTGAGATGACATAGTGTTGTTATAACTAGAAAATAAGTCGCCAAGAAATTTGTTCAGCAAGGAAAGGACATGGCTTCCAAGATAACCTAGACACCAATGCCAAGTGCCTAAGGAAACCCATATAACCAGGGACGGAGAGTTCATGCGTACAAGCGAGCACGCTGATGTAGATCACCATTATTGATAATGCAGGATTCTCCCCGTAATATTGTCCTGTATAGAGGAGTTGCTGTCATATTGAATATCACAATTGTTATCCGAACAAAGTCTTTTAATTGAGAGAAGGTTATGTTTTAAGGTGGGGGTTGGGACCTGATAAACAATTTTGAGAATAATAGGATGGGAAGGGTAGGAATTGTAGAGGATATTACATAAATGATAGGAAGAAGAGTCTCATCTTTTTTTTTTTTTTTTTTGATAATTAGCGGCAAAATCGGGCAACAAAACAGGGTACTCAGCTAAACGAGCCCTAGGAAATCCCGTAAACAGGAGACCTAAAGAAAAGACCCAAAAGAAAAAAAAAACAGGGAGAAAACAACAAGAAACAGACGCAACCAAACAAAAAACGAGACATACCAAGACCACCAAAACAGAAGAAAGGGACACAAAAACAAAAAAACAAAAGACAGGACGACGGAAGAAGCTGAAGCAGAGCCACCCAAAAGAACACCTGGCTGGATCCCAACTGAAGAAAAATTAGACAAAAAACACGGGAAACAAGAGCTGGACTCAAACCTCAACCCCAAAACCAACCACCTCAATTAGCAAGCAGCTTTGCCACCCTCGGTGGGTCGAAACCATCAAAATTAAATCCTACTAATTTCCCCATCTCAATAGCCCGCTCCGCTTGCATAATCATCTCGTCATACTTCGCTTCCGAGATCTTGTAAAACGTATTCCCCCTATTTCATTTTTTCTTCTTCCCGGCTGTCTTTGACAATCTTCCCCATTTCGCCTCATTCCCCATTTTCTGCTTGTTTAAGGCCTTGGTCTTTTCCGGCGTGCTGGTCCTAGGCGACATATCTTCCAGAAACTCCCAAAGCTCCCGCTTTTTATTCACTTTTTCCTTGTGCTTCAACGCTTTCCTCTCCCTTTTTGTCATCACTCCTTTTCCTTTTCTCTTCCCAACTTCACTGGGTCTCTCCATACAATTCTCTGACCTGTTTAAAGCAAAAGACTCAAAACCTGGAGGAAACATAGGTCCTGAGGATCCAGAGTCATCTTCACTGGCAGGATCTTGAGTTACATTCTCAAGATACAATAAGAGCGCATGACTGGCTATGTCACCCTCCACCCCCTGGAGCAAAGGAGGCATATGTTGGTTTCCACGCACTTCCTGAACTGGAATAAGATCGCCACGCTATGGAGACGGAAGGGGAAGAGAAGTATGTGCCCGACTGCATTCCGTAGACCATCTATCGACATCTTCCTGCACCCACAGAAGTAAACTAGGAGGATGGGCCAAAGGCTAAGGAAGGCAAGGTTGTAGTGTTTCAAAGGGATAGGAGCATTCCAATGCCCATCTACCAATGATCTGACCATTAAGGTGGAAGGAAATTTGACCGAACGGTAGCGAAGTAACCCCAAGTCCTTCCTTTGTAGACCAAGGGATAGAAGTTTCAGGCACCTCACAAGCACTCGAGAAATTCGTGATCTGCTCCAAAGAGGTCCGAACCCATGAAGTATGTCGAGCTACAGCGTTGCACTGACTTTCTGGTTGGGATTGTGTCAAAAAGGATGCCTGCTATCTAGCCAACCTGTCCGAGGCCACACGAGCAACAGCTCTGGGAGAGTAATCAGGGATCAATACAGAGCTGCCTTCTTTAACGAAGACCGGGTGGGATCCCCCACTAAACTGAACCTGGACTAACTGATGAATGCAAGTTGTGAAACAGGTGTCAATCAGTATCCTGGCCACATCGGCACACCTCATAGCGGATGTTCTCGAGTCCACTCTTATGAAATTTCCCACGCTTTGGCAATATCCACAAAATAGTCCTTGAACCAACATTGGACAAGTAGACCATGAATCTCAAGCCACACTCTTCTATTAAGGGACCCAAGGGTCTCACCAGAGTACCTGTACACCTCTCTGAACTTCTGTAGAAGAGTCTCCTTGCGTGGGCCCAGGTAGGATTCCAAGGTGCCAATAGAGTTACATACCAAGATAAAGGTAGTGTTGCTTAAGCCTTTAGGAGTTAGCCCGTAAAGATCATTCTCCATGATAAATGTAAGTATATCATCAAGACTGACCTCATCTGACGAACGGGCAATGATTGACCGCTCAAGCCATGCTTTGACATTCCTGTTGGTATTTGACACCACAATCCTCGGAGTAGTTGTGTTGACATCTTCCCCACCTCGATTAGGTGGTGTGTTCCTCTGTTCCTGAGTATCACTTGTGTTTCTGACCTGTTGGGCAACCCTTTCCTGCAGTTGGCTTCGTGCGGATGAAGGTATCGATCTTCTATCTGGGTTTGCCCATTGCACTCTAAGCTTGGCACCCACCACCCATCTTCCATTCATGGAAGTAACTGCCCGTGTAGCTTCATTCGAGTCATAAAATTGAACAAAGCCGTAAGACCATCTAGATCTAAGCCTTTTTCTCACAGGAACAAAGGTGTCATAGATTGGCCTGAAGCCACAAAAAACAGCTCTAATCCATGAGTTTGTCATTTTTGAAGGTAGGCCATCAACGAAGACCGACACCCCTGCATTTGAAGTCGGCATTTCAGGCAACGTTGCTGATGTGATTAGTGGACAGGAGGCAGAATGAAGGCCGGTGGGAGGAGGAGGTGTTGGTGGCGGTGGGTGGTGGGTGGTGGTGGATTTGATGAAGGCTGGTGTTAGGATGTGAAATTTAAGATGACGGGAGGTGATGAACGTGGCGAGAGGTGATGAAGTCTGCTGGTGGGCACCCGATTCTGGTGGCGGTTGGGTCTGGGTGGGCCGAAGATGGTGGTGAGTGGTGGTGGACTCTGGTGTTGGAGATGGTGATGGCGGTGTTTGGTGGTGAAAATGGAGTCTGGTGGAAATGGTGTTGGGTGGTGGTGGAAATCGGTGGTGGGTTGATGGGTGGTGGGATTCGGTGGTGGATGGTAGAGTCTGGGGGTGGAGAGTGTTGGTGGAGGCCGTGGTGGTGGTGGCGAACCTGGTTGTTGAGGAAGAAGAGTCTCATCACCAACATTAATCAATCAGTTTGGGTCAATTTCGGACGTTGAGTTATGTTGACTTGGATTATTTTAGGTTCAAGTCATTCGAATTGGGGTGATTTCGAGGTTCGAGTCATATTGAAATTGTGTCTAAGACTTTTGCTATTGAGTCATCTTGGAGTTGGGCTAGTCAAGTCGGGCCATTTTGGGTTTCGGAATATGGAGTTAATATTGATTGCAACTCCATATTCCATTCTTAAGGAATTGGAATGTATGATTTTTAGTTAAAACCTAATTCCATGAAATTAAATTGTAGAATTGTAATTTAATTTCAACAGGTGAACCAAACAACAAAATTTGAATTTTTAGCCTCAATTCTAGAGTCAATCCCAATTTTAGGCTCAAATTTCATGCACCGTACATGACCTAATAGTAACTAGAGGCTACCTATTTAGTGTACTTAACATCCAAGGCTCCGTTTGTTTTGACTTAAAAGCTTTTCTATTATATTTTTATAGCTTCATTGTATAAATTGTTATAATCCTTTATTTTACAGAAAATATTTTCCTCCATAAATTGGAAGTTAACTTACTTTCAAAGAGAAATTAAGAATGTCATTTTCCTTCATGAGGCGCAAACTATTTTCCGCCATGATGTCATGTTTCATATCTTACTTCAACTTAACCTTGTTCAATCGTTAATATCATGTGAACATAAATAATGGAATTATTTTCCTTATCTAAACAAATTAAAAATTTTAATATAAGAATATTTATTGATGAAGATATTAAGAAATTAAAAATCTTTCAAGAGAAAAATGCTTTCCTTTGAAACAAACGGAGCTTAAGTAATACTATCAATATATAATAATACAAGAAAAACATTAAAAATGTACTAAAATATGCTTTAAAGGATTATTTTGGTATTGAACTTTTTAATGGTAAAAAAAAAAAAAAAAAAAAAAAAAAAAGAGTCAATTTGGAACCGATTACCTATATAGGAATTAATTTGGAATTGCACAACCGAGAGGAATAAATTTAGCATTGCCAAAGCAAATAGTATTGTTAAAATGTAGGGTCGTTTACCTTTTAGTTTGTGAAAATAATATCCATTTATTTTTTCGTATGTTAGGTTTTGTTTGTCTTAATAAATATGACCCTCTTTGATGATATGCAAGTCACTTCAACTAACCAATACAGTACGTTAACGAAAATGCCCTTGATAACATTTGGGATATTTTAAATGGATCATAAAACATTGTTGTTTTAATGCAAATTGCAACCAAATGCTAAGTTTCATTGTACTTAGGGAATAAAAGAATAATCATGACGTCATACTTTAGTGTCAGACATCAGAATGACGTTGTTATGGTCATGATCAATTTTGTCTTTTCCTGTTTCTGATATTGGTTGTCACCAGAGAGGGTCATATTTATTAACACGAATGTACTCAAAAAATAAATCAAAAAGGTCAGGTGTATACTTTCTATAAAAAATAAATCAGAAGTGTTGAGGTACTAAAATTAAGTAACCTTACATTTGAACAGTACTATTCTCTTTGACACTGTTAAATTTATTTCTTTCAATAGTAAAATTCCAAAATGATTCTTGTATAATTGGGTGTTCAATTCTAAATTAATTACTGTATAAGTGTTCATTATTTTTCTTTCACCATTATAGAGTTAGATACCAAAATTATTTTTGGAGTATAGTTCAATAATATTTTTTGGGGGTATAAAAAGAAAACTTTGCCTTAAATTTAGTTCAACCAATGTGTACACGTCTAATTTAGAAGCACAGTTTAAATGCGTAGGAATTCTACACGTCTAGTACTCAACCAACCAACAATTTAAAAGGCTTAAGTTAGTCCGTAAAAGTCGAGAAATAATTTTATACTTTAACATATCTTTCAGATAAGCAAATATTTGTTTGACCTGAAGCAAGAATAATATACATATCCACCGATGCCTTGTTCTTGAAATTCATTACTACTTAGAGTGGGGCAGTTGTGATTTGATATCCTAACATCTGGGCAAAAAAGCTTCTAATACTATTTCAAGGGACCAATTATTTAGTAAACTTGTTAGGATATCGTTGCCTCAAAATTGGATACTGATAAGATTGGAGTTATTTCATTGGGATAGAGTTTGAGTGATATTTGAATACCTAATCTGATTGAGATTTAATTTGGAATTTAACTGATATTGGCATTAGGTATTAAATTATAAAAAGAGCAGAGTGTTACGGGTTAATAGAGAAAAATGAGAGTAAAATGTGGAGGATTCGCATTATGTAAACGGGTGCCTAATTTGTTTGAGAGGTGTTTCGATGATAGTTTGTATCTTTCTTAGGGCCTGTTTGGGACTTATTTCAGGAAAAAAAAAAGTATTGCAACTGTAAAAAAGTGCTTTCTATTAAAAGCAGTAGCAGTTTTTCTACTTTTAAGCAGAAGCAGAGCAAAAACTACACAATTGAGAAAGTTTATTTTAGATACTCTAAAATTTATTAATATATTTGAAAAATAATTTATATATTCACAAATAGTTTATATATTTTAAAATATATATTAAATATGAAAAAAGTATTTTAATAATTGATAATATATTTATGATATTTAGAAAATATTTTAAATTTTTGAAAAATAAATTTTAAATATTTTAAAAAACATTGAGAAAATATTTAATAAGTATTAAAAATTGTTTTAAATATTTAAAAAATATTTTAAATATTTAAAAAAATGTATTAAATATTTACAAGGGTTCATGGGTGACTTTTTTCAAGTATAAAAGACTTCTGTTAGTATTCTTTCTGAAATTTTATAGAAAAATACTTTTTTAAATATTGGCTAAACACTCATAATACTACCATAAGTGCTTCTTTATTGGTTGGTCAAACACTAGCTGCTTATTCAAAATAACACTTTTTGCAAACGTGCTTTTACAAGAACTGCTTTTGAAAAAAGCAGTTTTTTCACAGGAATCCCAAACAAGCCCTTAGTCTAAAGCCACACTGAGGAGGATTGATGGCTTACCATGTAATAGTTACTCTAAGAGGATTGGTGACTTATCATGTGATATATAGTCAAAGTTAGATTGATTGATGTGAGATGGGATTTGGGGTTTCAACTATAGGTTGTAATCATAAATTTCATAATGGATGAAGTACCTGTTTACATCGCGTGTTTTTTTCTCCCTCTAGTTAAGAGAAGGTTTCCAGAATCTTGGCTTTGACCGTTCCAATGTTCTAATAATATACGCTTATGTTATGATCAATTGTGTAATTTTTCCAACAAAACTTATATTAATGGATGAAAGTCTAAGATATTTTTATAACCGAATACTAACTACGGGGCTCACAAGTTATAACTATAATTGTATAGTATTTGATCCTTCGTGCACTAAAATATCTTATAAAAAAAATATCTTAGACTAAGCCAAATATAGCCTTCAAAAAACATATATAAATAAGGGTCGTGAGTGGAGTCCATCATATAGTTTACTACACCACAACGCAAGGCCTCTCTTCCTTGAACACAAATTTCAAATTCACTATGACTTCCTTTGCCCTATCCCTTGACACCTCTATTACTCTTCTTTTTGCCCTAATACTTGTCCTTTCATTCTACTTCTTGTTCTCATTGAGCCCTAAAACAGCCATTAAGGCCAGGAAAACACCTCCCCTAGTTCATGGTGCTTGGCCGATAATAGGACACCTTCACATCATCGGAGGTCAATCTAAAAACAGCAATGCTCTGCACATAACGCTGGGAGAATTGGCTGACAAGTATGGCCCGATATTCTCCCTCCATCTTGGGATGATAAGGGCAGTGGTGGTTAGTAGTTGGGAGATCGTGAGGAGTTATTCACCAGTAAAGACCTAGTGGTCTCCTCTCGTCTGGAGTTCATAGCTGCTAAGTACTTGGGCCGTAAATGTTTGGGCTTGCCCCCTATGCGCCTTATTGGCATGAGCTGAGGAAGGTTTCGATCATTGAGCTTCTATCTAACCATCGGTTAGAGCTTCTAAGCAATGTTCGCGCCATAGAAATCGTGAAGGGCAGTGGTGGTTAGTAGTTGGGAGATCGTGAAGGAGTTATTCACCAGTAAAGTCCTAGTGGTCTCCTCTCGTCCGAAGTTCATAGCTGCTAAGTACTTGGGCCATAAATGTTTGGGCTTGCCCCCTATGGGCCTTATTGGCATGAGCTGAGGAAGGTTTCGATCATTGAGCTTCTATCTAACCATCGGTTAGAGCTTCTAAGCAATGTTCGCGCCATAGAAATTGATGCCTCCATAAAAGACCTGTATAAAGTATGGACTAATAAGGAAGATGGTTCGTCGAGGGGCGGTGTGTTGGTGGAGATGAAGCAGTGGTTTTGGGACATTGGCCTCAATATCATAGTGAGGATGGTGGCGGGAAAGAGGTACTATGGGTATAGTGAGGGGAGTGATGAGGTTAAGAGATGCCAGGAGGCACTTAGAGATTTCTTCTTCTTGATCGGGATGTTTGTGGTAGGAGATTTTATCCCCTTTTTACGGTGGTTGGATATTGGTGGATATGAGAAGCGCATGAAGAAAGTGGGCAAGGAGTTGGACTCTATTTTTCAATGATGGCTGGACGAGCACCGCGACAAGAGGAAGAAGGGAGACGTCACCAGTGTCGGGCAAGACTTCTTGGATGTGCTCTTGAAGGTGGTTGATGACACAAGTCATGGTGGTAATGAGCCAGATATTATCATTAAAGCCACTGCCTTAGTAAGTACTCATTTCACTGAGTTTCTTTTGGACAAAAATGTTGTTTTAATTAAATTGCTTTCATGAATTTTATAGGGTGTTTGCTGATAGTACAAAATTGCTTGAGAAAAGAGAAGTTACTTTTTGTGATTTAAGTAGAAGCATTAAAACGATGAGTCTCTTTGAAGAAGAAGCATCTGTAGAACAAAAACTTTATAGCAAAAAATACTCTCATTTAGAAAATTAATTACGAAAAAGGGGACTATGAAAAATTAATCATTATTATTTGACTATACTATTAATTAAGCGACGTGAATTAACAAAAAAAAAAAATATCTCTTGATTGGAAAAATCATTGTTTCTTTTTCTGTGATACAAATTTGATGGTTGGAGCGTCACTAGAGTACACAAAGTTCACACATTAGAAAGTAGAAAAGGTACAGAGAATTTAATCACTTTACATAGCAAAATCAGTGACACGCCATTATCAACCATGAAGCGCACGACCAAAGAATTTAATCCCTCGATATTCCTTGCTTTCAAAAATAGCTTGCACCAAAAGTTTGTCTTTATGCATGCATGAACAAATTATTAAAACATAAAAACAAAGACCTGATCTTGTTCATAAAATGTAGTTGATTCTTCTCAAAGATCAAACTAACCAAAACATTTAAGCGGTTAAATGGAAAGTCAATAAATAATTGTAGGGTTTTTTTTTTTCCTCCCTAAAAATCACCTAAATTTTAGGTACAGTTTTAAAAAATATGTAAATTTTCTATTTTTTAATGTTACGGCGGAACTTTTCAAAATTTTTAATATCACACCACAATGTTAATGTTGTTAATATCTGTTAGTTTTTGCTGACATGACTTAAAAAAATGAGAAAATAATTTAAAGAATTTGAACATACATTTTAAATAATTTTAAAATTTTTGAAATATCTAAATAAAATATTTTGAATATCTAAAAAATTTGTAAATATTTAAAAAATAATTTTTATATTTTTAAAAAATATTATTTAAATATTTTTTAGGTGCGACATTGAATTATTAGAAAATCTATGTGATTTTTAAAATTGCATCTAAAATTTAAGTAATTTTTAGTAAGAAAACACGTAATTTATACTAAAACATACACCTTTACATTAATGTTCACCACTGAGTTTCTCTTTTGTTAATTTATTCAACATATTTATTTATTCGACATATTTCACATTTAAAAGAATATATATTTCTATTAATGTTTCATATAGCCTTTATGCCCAATTCACGGAGCTTGAATATGTATAAGTCTAAGGGAGTTCAATTCTAAAACCAATGGCATTAGGTGGAGTAACCCACTAGATTTATATGATGATTTTTTCTCTCTCAGAACTCCAGTAAAGTGTTTCAACTAGATAGATTCACGTTCAGAGTCCTTAACAATTTGCTATAATTGTTTTGAGAAAATATTAATTTCAGGTTGAAAATGTCATCACTATATAGCAATAATATTTTGGGAAATCATCACTTCGATATATACTGTGAAGTTTTACATTTGTTGTGTAGGTACCCTGATATCTGAATATATATTATGTGGTATCATAAGTACTTTTTGTGAAAATACCATCAATTTTTATTATAAAATGTTGATATGGTATATTTTAAACCTATATATATGAACTATATCAATGTTTTCAATGAAAATCAAGCGTATAATGAAAGTTATGATGGGAAAATAATTATCGAACCAAAAAATTATGACGGAAAATGTGTATATTTTAACTAAATAATATATCATGTTAGTAATTTGTGAAAAAAAAAAACCCCACAATATTGTGATAAAGAACTTCTATATATTATTATGTTCGATGTTATCAACTTTTAATAAAAGTCTTTTGGACTTTGTCAAAAGATACCTAATTGATAAATTTTTTAAACTTCAAGGTACCTTAGTAATAAAATTCCTAAACCTTATGGTACCTTCACTGTATATATTAAAACATTAGGATATTTAAATAAGAATTCATGGAACCTCAAGTTATTTTAACCACTCAGGTAATGTTATTCTAGGTTATTCCAAGCTCATACATATATATATATATATATATGATTGGCCCTTCCAAGCCTAGTGATTCACATTTTTGACTATACAACATGTGACTTCCCCTACAATTATGATGGGAATGAAAAAATTTCATTATATTTCACAGGTGCTGATAGCAGGAGGAAGTGATACAACAACAGTAACCCTAACATGGGCGCTCTCCCTACTGCTGAACAACTCCAAGGCATTAAAGAAGGCACAAGAAGAACTTGATGTTCATGTAGGAAAAGAAAAGCAGGTGGTTGAATCAGATATACCTAAGTTGACCTACGTCCAAGCCATCATGAAAGAGACTTCGCGATTGTACCCAGCAGCGCCGCTTTCAGGACACCGCCATTTCACAGCTGATTGCACCTTGGTCGACTACCGCATAACGAAAGGGACAAGGCTCATTATAAACACGTATAAGATTCAGCGCGACCCGCGAGTCTGGCCAGACCCATCTGAGTTCCAGCCAGAGCAGTTTCTCACCACGCACAAGGATGTTGATGTTAGGGATCGGCATTACAAGCTGATACCGTTCAGTGGAGGAAGGTGGGTGTGCCCGGGCACTAACTTTGGGCTACAAGTGGTGCACTTGGCCTTGGCTGGGTTTTTACATGCTTTTGACTTTACAACTCCGTACAAAAATGAGAAGGTCGATATGAGTGAAAGCAATGGGTTGACAAACACGAAGGTCACTCCCTTACATGTTATCGTGGCCCCTCGCCTCCCTTCTCATATCTATACTTAAGTAATATTTGAAGGAAAAAAATGTTATATCTACGTATTTTATGTATTAGATATTCAAATGTGAAATGATTTGTATGTACTTGAGATACCAACACAATGGACAATCAATATAATGTCAAGCAAGAAGTAAGGTTGGGATTGTGGGTTGGATAAATCCCAATAGTATTATATGCACAAGATTGAAAAAGATCAAAGTTTGCAACAAATAAGCAAGAGCTATTGTTCAGAATGACCCAAAATAAAAAAATATTCCTAAAAATGGCCCATTTTAAAAAAAATATTTACCCATATGGCCTATATATTAGCAAATTTTAAAATTTAAAATTTTTTTGGGATAGTATGTTGGGTCTACGACAGACCAGCCACTTTAAACCTTTTTAATTTTTTTAGTTATTTTTTAATAAATTATTAATTATTAATTAAATTAAATATATTAATTATATTTTTTGTATCATGTTATATTTTTCTTTATAATATATATTTTAGTCAAATTATAATATAATATATAATAAAAAATTTAAATTAAGTTATTTAGTTAAAAATTATATTCAGTTGATCTCGGGGTTTAGACTAAAAGTTGATCAGTTTGGTCCTTTGTTTGATAGGATAAAGGAGAGTATTTTCAGTTGGCATCATCGTAAAATCTCTTATGCGGGCCGAAGGGAATTGGTAAATTCGGTCTTAATGAGTGTTATGTCTTTTTGGGGTAATCTTTTCTTTTTCTCTAAAGGTGTGGTGCAGGAGCTCAAAAGACTTTTCTCTGCTTTCCTATGGGGTGGTACGGAGAAGAAATCCCGGGCTTTTATTCCACGAGCTTGGTATAAACTTTGTTGGCCACTTAATGAAGGGGGACTCGGTATTAAACAAATTGAAAATTGGAACCTTGCTCAAGTAATGCGTACTCTTTGGCTTGTTCAGGAAAAGAAGGATTCACTGTGGATTCGATGGATCCATGAGATCTATATGAAAAAGGGTGATTTTTGGCAGGTGGATGCAATGACAAATGGCTCTCCTCATTGGAAAACGTTAATAAAATGTCGGGACAGGCTTCTTGCCAAATTTGATTCGATTCAGGAAGTGCGGCGGCGTTATAGTACTGTGCTCGTGAAGGTCATTTTAAATGCAGTATGGCCTATCATTTATTGCAAGCCCATCGAGAGGAAAACCACTGGGGGCACACAATTTGGGGTAAATTCTCTCTCCCTAAACACAGTTTTGTATTATGGTTAGCTGTATCGGGTGGTTTGTTGACGGAGGATAGAGTACAAAGAAGAGAAGTAATGTTAGCTAGTCGTTGTGCTACGTGTAAAAAAGCTAGTAAATCTATCGAGCATTTGTTTTTTGATTGTGTGTGGACTAGAGAGGTATGGTTCGGTATTTGTAAGTGGAGTGGAATTCGTTACTTCACAGACTTTCAGAAATGTTTCGACTGGTTTGGGAAGAAGATTCGGAGTCGACTTTTTGAGTCACATATCAGACGGGCATGTTTAACTGCGACAGTCTACATGATTTGGACAACTAGGAACGGGCAAATCTTCGAGGAATTGGACGTGGAACAAGGGTGGGTGATAAGAGAAATTCAAAGATTAGTTTGGTACCGGGTCAATTTTGTGACTTAGTTTTCTTTGAATTTTTTTTTGGATTTCATTTAATAGATTGATTGGTTTTGGGCCGTGGGCCAATATTTTTGATTACCTTTGATACTGTTTGTACAGAACCTTTTGATTTATATATGAGAATTGCGCTTGCCTTTTGGCAAAAAAAATTATATTATATTATCTATACATAATTTTCTAATTTACTCATTATTAGAGTTGTCTTGAAATGTGCGGGTACCTGAGTGATAGCATATTCAAATCTTGGGGTATTTTATTATACATTGAATTATGATGTACCTAAGTGTTCAATGCTTGAACCTTAGGGCACCTAAGTGTTAGTTTCCCTAAAATATTTATATTTTTTATATTTTAATATAAACATACATGTATTTTTTTTTTAAGTTGCAAAAAAAAAAAAAATAACATTATTGAAATTCTAAGATTTGCTTTAAGTTAATTTAACTAAAACATATATTATAACACTAAATATAACGTGATAATAAAAATATAATTAATATATTTAATTTAATTAGTAATTAATAATTTATTACAAATTTAGAGAAAAAAAATTAAAAAAGGTAAGGTTTCTCCCTTAGAGGGAGGTATCCAAATACCCAAAAAAAAAAAATGTTGAATTTTTAAACTTTGCTGATATGGAGGTCATTTGGATAAATATTTTTTTTGAAAAGGATCATTTTTGTTACATTTTTATTTATTTTGAGCCATTTTGGGCAACAGCTCAACAAGTAACACCTTGTATGTCTTTAGTAGTAAATGAGTATAACCTTTGTAAGCATCTAAGACAAGTTTACGAAGACTTCTTTTATTTGATCTCCTAGATTTGAACATTGGGCAATTGGCACAAGGCTCAATGTTGATGCAAACTTGTCTTTATTTATTTTTTTTTTAACCCCAAAATAAAGAATAGTTCTTCTTTCTTCACCCCTACGGTGTGCTATAGGCAGGGTCGACTGGTGGCAATGGCAGTGGGTAGTGAAGAAGGAAAAGAAATGGCTAGTGTTTAGAGAAAAACTAGAATTGATTTTTAAACCCGTTTTTCTTTCTATGGCTTTTGAAAAAGCAAGAGAATCACGAACTATAAATGGGAAATCAAACTAGTTGTTTCCTTTTTTAAAACAAAAGAAACGGGACTTTTTAAAAGAAAATGAATTGACCCTAAGTTGGTCAGAGGTGGTTGATTGTGTTAGAAAAATTGACTAATATTCAGTCATAGCATCGAAGGAGAGAGCATTAGAAAAATCTAACAAAAACGATGATATCGCGCCGCGGTAGAAACCACTGTCCTAAAAGACAATTTTGTTGCTGCTCCAGTACACATAGTATAACCGACAGCCATCCTTCAGGATTAACATGATTCGACTCTTAGCGTGCACTCATTAATTGCCGGGTAGGAGAGTCTTAAACTTTGCCCAAATCAATAAGGAGAAGTAAGAGGAGAAGGAAGATGATACAAACCTGGATCAAATCTAGCTTATATCACTGGAATCACAAGCTAATATTATATTTATTGATAGATGATGTCCAAAAATGGAGGATTACAAGAGAAAGGGGAGAGATAATCTAGAAGAAGAAGGGGGGAGAAACTAGAGAAACATAGAGGGAGAGAGAGAATAAGCATTACTTTTACATCATTTGGCATTCTTAAACCTAATGCCCTTTCTACCTATATATATAAGTATGGGGAGGGGTGAGGTAGCACGTATGGAACATTCTAGAAGGGGGGAAAGATCTAGAATGTGGACAGGTGGCGGGTCTGGTTAGCGTGCGTTGCTAGTGAGAGTGTTGGCGGTAGTTCAGGGTGACTCCATGTGTACCATCTTAGTGGCATGGATGATGAAGCAGACCTTGGTAGCTCGGATGGGAGGGGCTTGGCGGCTATGGGGCACTGAGGAGCGTATCAATACCACCCCCTCAAAACGATCCTCGTCCTCGAGGATCATCAATAAGGAAGTCGCTTAGGTGGTGCGAGGACTAAATGGGATGGCGTCCTTCTGTGAGCCAAATCCCACTTTGGCTCGTATTATTTCATTTCCCTCCAAAGACCCTTGCCCCTATGGTTCTCAGACAACGAGCCGGCTCTGGAAGGTAGATGATCCTCTTGGGTCAAAGACCAACTTTTGGAACTCCAGTAAGACATGGGCCATGAACCATTCTTCTGGGAATGGCGAAGGACGATCTTTGAATGGAACTTGGAGATTGACGGCATGGCGAGGCGGTGGAGGCTTGGCAGCAACAACCCACAGTGGCTGAAGCTCTAGATGATATGATCTAATTGGCTGTTCCGCACTGGCTGTGAATAGGATAGGCGGAACCAAGACTGGGGCGGAGATGTCTGGAGGTGGAGCCGAGGTGGGCATAATCTGTCTCCCATCCGCAACTGTTGCGGGAGGACAGTCGGCGCCATCCTCGAAGACGCCAAGAAGTGAAGCAATGGCTGTATCCAGGATAGGGTCTGAGTCTAGATCCAAGGCCGGTTGTGAGGGCGTAGCATCATCTTCATTAAGTGTGGCAGGCGCCACACTCAACTGGCTCTGAGGCGTGTCTGATGTTTGCAGTAACAACTATTGGGACAGGCTGGTTGTAGGGTTGGGGGGCGCCGCATCCAAAAGGCTTGGCGTGGGCAGTGTTGGCGTTATACTCAGAGAATCCTTTGCGGCTAGCTTCTCAAGATAGGCGAGGTTGCACTCCTACTATTTGGCCAATAATTTGGCATCACGCACAGCTTCCGGTTTAAATAGGGCCACGCCTTCAGCTATCTCTTCCCGCAAGCCACCTATCAATACTTCCATCCCGTGCCTTCCCATTAACCCACACTTGTCAACTAGGGAGGCAAAACGACTCAAGTACTCACTAACATTTCCCGTTGACAGAGGTCCATGAGCTCCGTGAGGGAGTTGTTCGGGGTACCCAAATACCTCTCACTAGGATGTAACCACTCCTCCACCCTTCCATTGCTAACTCTAGGATATTCCATTTGAATTAATTGGGTCGGAGTTCAGTAATTACCTCAAGTGATTTGTTATTTCATCAAACACCTTGTGTGCGGGTCTGAAAAAATAGCTGCTATCAATTGATCAGAGTTGATTAGGCTTGCCGGGATGCTACCCACTACTGATAATGCTCAAATCAACCGGAGATAATGCCCAGTGATGGATGGCGGGGACAGCTGATGATCGGTGGTGTTGGGATTGCTGTTCAGGATTTTCTTTCTTGTTCTCTCTCTCTCTCTCTCTTTTTTTTTTTTGTTGATGGATGTGAAGATGATGATGAGAATGAAGATGGTGATGGGCTGGGTTAAAGATGGCGACGGTGAGTTGCGGCTACGGTGATGACAGTGACAGTGATGATCGGGGCCGAGGACCGTCTTGCTCTGATACCATTGATAAAAACCTGGATTAAATCTAGCTTATATCACTGGAATCACAAGCTAATAGTATATTTATTGATAGATAACCTCCAAAAATGGAGGATTACAAGAGAAAGGGGGCAGATAATCTAGAAGAAGAAGGGGGAGAAACTAGAGAAACATAGAGGGAGAGAGAGAATAGAGCATAACTCTTACATCATTTGGCATACCTAAACCTAATGCCCTCTCTACCTATATATACAAGCATAGGGAGGGGTGAGGTGGCATGTATGGAACATTCTAAAAGGGGGGAAAGATTTAGAATGTGGACAGGTGGCGGGTCTGGTTAGCGCATGCTGCTTGTGGGAGTGTTGGCAGTAGTTCAGGGTGACGCCATGTGTATCATCTTGGTGGCATGGACAACGAAGCGGACCTTGGCGGGCTCGGATGAGAGGGGCTTGGCGGCTACGGGGTACTGAGGCGTATATCAGAAGAGGAGAGAGCTTCATCAAATGAGAGAATCGACAGATTTCCTCTTTTGAATTTGAAGTATAAACAATAGAGCAAATCATCAACACAAGAAGAATTATTTTTTAACAATCCATTTCCTTTCTTAGTTAAGCTTTGATTTTATATTTTTAAGGAAATCTAGAGGCATGAAAAGAACTACATATTTGGTATGAAAGTGCGTAAATGGAAAAAAGGCAAGTTTTTATAGGGAGAGAGAGAGAAATTAAATAGAGAGGATTGTGATGGTGGTTAAAAATGTGAGTATCATATACTTAATCAGCCATTAATCCCAACTGCCAAAACGGACGTAATGAATTGCAATGGCTATACCGTTCAATTACTTATGAATCTCCAACAATCACAATTAATGATAGTAAGCAGCTAGTGACGGGTCTTGAAAAAGTATTCCCCGGAAAATAAATATACGCATTAAGAAAAAGATTACCCACACTATTTTTCTAATGTAGGATACAACTCCCCCATAAAACTAAAGTTAACTTGTATTAATTTTCCAACAGATTGAAAAAAATTCAGATTGCAATAGATGATTTTCTAAAAAGGTCTATTACTTTCTTCACCCCTACAGTGTGCTATTGGCAGGGTCGACTGGTGGCAATGGCAACGGGTAGTGAAGAAGGAAAAGAAATGGCTAGTGTTGGGGGAAAAATTAGAATTGATTTTTAAAACCCTTTTTTCTTTCTATGATTTTTGAGAAAGCAATAGAATCATGAACTATAAATGGCAAAAACAACTGATGCAGCGCGTGAAATGGAAAATAGGGGTATGGGAAGGTTAACGGCCTTCCCTTTGAATTTTGTTAATCAAATAACAAAACTACAAAGAGGATTGATAGCTCGGTTTCTCACAAGTTGAGAAACGAGTACAATAAAATCTGAAATTTATGTGGTAAAATTAACCAACCAAACCTAGCCTAATCTTCTCCTTTATATAGAGGAGTAGACAAAAAGGAAAGCATTAAAATTTGAAATTCAAACGTGTAACAAAATAAGGAAAGAGATAAAGCTAAATCAGAAATGAATCAAAGCTGCTAAAACCGTCCGTAGAATCATGGCTGAAATCTCGACTATAATCGGGGTGGCAATCGCAGTAGCTTGGCTTCTGCATTGAAGAGCTCGTCCCGCCAAGCATCCGTCCCACCAAGCCTAACATGCCCTCGTCCCGTTCTGCGGTAACAAAAAAAGGAACTTGGTAATAGCACCATGTAAATTCCGTCATCCACATAACATCAACCTCTAGGGAACAACAAAATCCTCCTTTCTTGAGTAAATCAATAAGGGGCTTGTTAATAGCACCA
Source organism: Simmondsia chinensis (assembly GCA_018398585.1). NCBI lineage: Eukaryota > Viridiplantae > Streptophyta > Magnoliopsida > Caryophyllales > Simmondsiaceae > Simmondsia > Simmondsia chinensis. Next base: position 3,233,409 of record JAGTTD010000026.1, on the reverse strand, counting down.
TATTTATGATTAAACTTCCTGTAACATCCTATCAGACATAGGAAAGATCGCAGCTTCTTGACACTTTTGGGACTTGGCCAAGTAACCATGGCCTCAATCTTAGCTGGGTCAGTAGCTACCCCATTAGCTCAGATGATGTGTCCAAGATACGCAATTTGGCCTTGTGCAAAGCTGCACTTGGATCTTTTAGCAAAGAGCTTATGGATTCTCAAGGTGTGCAGTATGGTTTGGAGATGAGACAGATGTGAGGAGAGGAATGAAATGTACACTAATATATCATCAAAAAAGATAACATGTTTCCTTAAATAGGAAGAAAATGTATCATTCATTAAAGCTTGAATGGTAGTTGGAGCATTAGTAAGGACAAATGGCATGACCTTAAATTCAAGTTGGCCACACTTGGCCATGGTGGATGTGAAAGGCTATTTTTGGGATGTCATGGTTGCTGACCCTAACTTGGAAATACTCTGCCCTCAAGTCTGGTTTGTAGAAAACAGTAGCCCCATGAAGCTCATCAAGTATGTCATCTATATGTGGAATTGGGAATCTATTCCCGATGGTAAGGTCATTTAATTGCCTATAATCAACACAAAAATGCATGGTGCCATCCGTCTTTTTTACTAATAGGATAGGGGAAGCAAAAGGATAGTAACTTGGTTGGATAATAGATGATTCAAGCATTTCTTTAACTTGTTTCTCAATTTCATTTTTTTGGAAGTATGGATAGCGATAACGTCTGATGTTAATAGGCTTAACATCAACCTTATGGGAAATACGGTGATCATGAGATCTAGTAGAGAGTTGGCCTTTTTTTCTTAAAACACATCCTCATATTTAGCTAAAAGTAGAGGTGGCCAGCCGGCCGGGTTGGCCCGAAAATCGTCCCGGCCCGCACTGTAGCAGGCCGGGCCGCGGGCGCATTTTTGGTGGCCTCAGGGCTCGGGCCAGCCCGCACGGGCCGTTGGGAAAGAGCCGTTCAACGGCTCTTTTAATTTAAAAAAAATTATATATTTTTTTTCTATAAATAATTAAACCTCCCCAACCTATTTCCTCACCAAATCTTCAATCCTCTCTTCTCTCTCTATACATTCGTCATCTCCCATCTTCTCTAACCTTGCTAATTGCAAAATTGTGCTCTAAAGTTTGAAGTTCGTAAAGTATTTGGCTGAAGTTCGAATTTCATTGTTCTCTCGTTTCAGTAATTTTAGTATCGCAATTTTATTTGATTCGTATTTTTGGTTATTTAATTTGCATTACTACTTGCATTTTATAAATACTAATCACTTATACTAATATGGCACACAACTCTTCATCATCCTCTGGAGCCAGTTGTGCTAGTTCTAGCTCTTCTCGGCCACCCAGAATCCCTAAAAGGAGTAGAATTATCTTATTTAATGCTGAAGAACGAGCTTTTATACAACCAGACCCATCACCCTCATACACTGATGATAGTATAGATTATGACTTTTCACAACAATAAGATTATCATGAGTCAGGTGGTGGTGGGGTTGGAGACTCACAAACTTATGAGGAACCCACGCCCACCACCAAAACCCAGCCTGAAACTAGTACCAGTGCTAGTAGACGTACAACTAGTGGGGTATGGAAGCGCTTTACCCTTAATAAGACAACTAATAAAGCAACTTGTAAATTATGTGACCCAGCTAAGGATTTTAGTCATCAACCTGGCAGTGGGACGGGCACATTAAACAGACATATACTTAGGTGCCACCCCGAGCAATACCCAGAAAAGAGCCAACAGCGTCTAGTACAGCAAGTGACCGGTGTACTTGCTAATTTTAGGTTCTCTCAAGAGAGCAACCGCAAGGGGCTTGCTAAATGTATAATTTTGAGTGAAAGGCCTTTTAATACCGGCGAAGACCCAAATTTGGTCAACTACTTCCAACGAAATGTGAACCCCGCCATTGTGAGGATTCCTCGGAACACCGTAAAGCGGGACCCTTTTACGTTGTACCACGGGATGAAAGCTGGGGTCTTCACACATTTTGCGACGAACACGAGCATGTTCTCGTTGACGTCGGACGTGTGGATGTCGAATCCCGGCCAACCTTATATGTTCCTAACGGCACACTGGACCGATGAATCCTTCATCATCCAAATGAGGATAATTCATTTTGGACTTTTAGATTGCCCCCACAATGCCGAGGTAATTACGGGTGCGATTATGTCGGCAGTCCGCGACTGGGGCATAGAGCGATGTATCTTCAGTATTATGTTGGACAATGCTACCAATAACACTGCAGCCGTTACACATTTAATTAGGCAAATGAGACCCATGTTAGGTGGGAAGTGTTTCCATATTCGTTGCATTTGTCACATTTTGCATTTAATGGTAATGGATGGTTTAGATCTTATAAAAGTATCACTTACCACCTTAAGATCCGTAATAATATCGATTAAATCATCAGGCACTAGAAAAAGAAGATTTAAAAATTTATGTAGGTTGCATAACATAGAATATAAACATTTTAAATTAGACTCCCAAACTTGGTGGTCGTCTACGGTAGAAATGTTATAGCGCATTCTACCATACAAAGACGTTCTGATGGAATTCGCCTAGGAAAATCGTACAAAATGGAGCGATTACAACCTGGCCAGTATAAATTGAGAGACAATAGATCAAATTTGTAACTTTTTTTAGCATGTTTGAAGAGGCAACGACATTTTTTTCAGGTTGCTACTATCCGACCATACCTCAAGCAATATCAAGATTGCATGATATTGTCAATGGGATGGTGGGTAATGAATCCAACCTCATTTTGTTGGAATCGATTATTCTGAACTACCTCTTACATATTGCTTGGCAACTATTTTAGACCCTCGTTGTAAACGCGGGGATTTTAACTTGTTTTGTCAATATTTTTTCAAATATTTGCATCCTAGTCTTAATATCGACACCTTCATTGCCGATGTCGATAACGACTTGCATCATTTATTTTCTCAATATTCCTGTCAATTAGCATCCAATAATCCTAATACTGCTGCAGTAGGATCTTCCACATCTAGTGGAAGTAGTTCACACATGTCATATTCGTGGAAGTTATTGGAGCAATTTACACCCACAGTAGCCTCCACGCCATGTGACGAGCTAGAATATTATTTGCGGACACCGTTAGTCCATATTTTCGGGCCCCCAACCAACCCGCATTTTGACCTTTTACAATGGTGGAACACAAACCAAGCCCAGTATCCCGTGCTTTCCACCATGGCACGTGATATACTAAGTTGTCCGGTGTCTTGGGTAGTATCGGAGTGTGCTTTCAGTCTTGGTGGCAGGTTGCTTGGAACGAAGAGGGCGATGCTATCGCTGTCAAGCTTGGAGATGTCCGTGTGCTTGAAGGATTGGCTGCTAGCAAAGGCCAGAGATCAATAGAGAATGAAGCTGGATTCATCGAGCAATAAAGAAGACGACCACACAACTGATACGTCAAATGATGGCGTAGAAAGCCCCCTAGGCGACTGATATCAACACTTTTGTATGTCAATTATTTACTTTTAAATATGTACGTTAAAAGATGACCTCACCCCCCATATGTCAAACTTTGTATTTTTTGATAAACAAATTTGTACTTTTGAATATTAGGCCCCAACTGCGTTGTATTTGTACTTGTATTTGTTACGTTATTTATTTACCATTATTTTTTTTGATAAGATATTTACCATTACTTATTGTATAATTTATTTTATTACATATATTTAGCATTATTTTTTTTGAACATGTATATTTAGCATTATTAGTTCTTGAAAAAAAATATATTTGTATCTCATATTATTTATCAACGAATTACAATAATTTTAGTATAAAACAACTTTGTATTATTTTAACTTTTTTTTATTTCTGTAAAAAAAGTGGGCCCAAGCCCTGCCCGCCCGTTGGCCACCTCTAGCTAAAAGTAATTGATTTAGGGGATAATGAAACAAAATGTACCTGACTAGCTTCCTGTCCTTGTACCAGCATAAGAGTAGCAACATAGTACTTGTTTGTCTTATGACATAGACACTACAGCTTCTTCCTAGTGAGCAATTTTTGTGACCTAGTTTCCTTTATGCTAGTGAGATCCACTGTCTTGCCATCCATTGCAAAGCTGAGTTCAGGTTGTTGAAATCAAAAGACACTGGTTATATTGTTTCATCCAGTCCATGGCTAAAAGCATGTCACAGCCACCAATCTCCATCAGCCTTATATTGTAAGTAAATGAATGGTTCTGCATCTGCCACTTTGCCTTGCACTCCTCCCTGCTAATCATTATTTTCCCATTGGCAATAGTAATGTCGAATGGGGTTGTGTCTTCCACTGAAAAGCTAGCTTCCTTTGCTAACCATGGGTTAAGGAAGCTATGCGTGTTTCCACTGCCAATCCGGATAATTGTAGATCTCTCGTGTAAGTGGCCAAGTATCTAGAGTGTGCTGGAGGATGTGTTACCAGTGAGGGAATGAACATACACTTCTTCAGCCTTGTCATCGCAAGCATCAATGAATTGTTCATCTTCTACTACTTCCTGCTCAGATTCTCAGTCCGAACTGGGGTCTAAATCAGAGGTTTTCAGACTATGTAATGTCTTGTTATCACACTTATGCCCTGGGTAATACTTTCGTTACATTTATAGTAGAGGCTTGAGTTCTTTTTGTTCCAATTTTGGGTGTTTTTGATGGTATTGATGGAATATTTTGTGGGTGAGTAGGATGGGATGGAAGGGATGTGTTATGACTAGTTTTAATGAGGTTTGTAGCCTTCTATAATGAGGCTTCAGAGAATTTGGTGAGCAACTTGGCTTTAGTGAAAGCATCTGATAATGATCTTTGCTTGAGAGCCTTGACCAAAGGTTGGATATCATCATCCAACCCAAAGATGTAAGATGAGAAGAAATAATCTTCACTAAAAGAGCTATCAGGTTCAAGCAAGTGAGATCTTAGGCTCTCAAACTTTTCATGGTAGTCATGTAGGGAGCCGGTCTGTCTGAGCTTATTCAACTGGCTCACGACATCAGCAGCTTCATCATCTTCATACTGCTCATACAGTTCTTCGACAAACTCATCCCAGCTATGGTCTCCTTTATCTACCTAAAGCCCTTGAAGCCAAGTGTTTGTTGTGTCATCAAGATTAACACTGGCTATCTTAAGTTTCATAGAATCAGGGGTTTGATAAAGAGAAAAATACCGCTAACAGCGTTGTACCCAAGCCCTAAGGTTTTCTCTGCAGAAGTGTGAAACTAAATCTTGGCTTTAGGAATCAAACCATTCCCTTTCCCAGCATCCTCGGTGTGGCTGTGGTCACTATGATCCCGGTGAAACCCCAAAATTGGTGGCTTCCTAGCATTGTGCTGGCCAACATTGGCCTGCGATTCCCGTAATCGTACTTCGACTTCATTACTCCGTGAAGTAATCATAGATTGTGACGAGTTCAAAGCTCGCTGCTGCATGAGTGTCAACATCTGTGTGCTAGTTTGTTATATTGCCTCAAGCAGTTGGCTATGGCGCTCCTCTCAATGTTTACGTGCTTCTTTCGCACGCTGGTAATCTAGTTTCTTTGATTCTTCAGCTAATTGTTGAGATTCAACAATTTTCAGTACCATACCTTGCATCTGGCCCTCGATCTCTGCCATAGTAAGGTTTTTCTTGCCTCTGGCTAGTGTGCGATGAGACTAGTGTCCAGAAGGAGTTCTTTTCGTGCTCAAGATCGAGCTCTGATACCAATTATCAGGTTCAGGCTAACATGCAGCTGATCTCTGAGATGGTATAGGGTTTCTGAGTGTGACAAGGAAGACAAGAGGGGAAGAGAAGAGAACATAAGGGAAGAAGTGAAAGGAAAGACCAAGATTATTCAGGGGAAGAATTGTTAAAGAATTTTATTATTAAAGAATTGTTTTACATCATAAATCCTTCTAGTATTTATACCATGTACAATTAGATGCTAAGTATAACAAATCTAGTAATATCCTAACGAACCATAATGCTCTAACCAGCACTTAGATCTTCTAACTAAATTGGTTATACAATCAATTATTGACTCAATTATAATACAATTTGTACTTTCCTATAAGAATCATGACACATACGAACAGATTTCATGATTTTTGGCTAAAGTATTTCATATGTTTTACATTTAGAATTAATACGGAAAAAAATTTTCTATATTATTTAATTGTTCAAAAAGGGCGAGTCGGGAACTACAGTGAGAGATGTGAGAAAAGTAACTAACAAAAGTTATTTCAAAATTATTGAGTGAATATATTTAATTCTAGTGTGCAAAAAAACTTATTTAGTGGAATTAAATTTTAGTAAATAGTAATTAATTGTTATTATAAGATGATAATCAGATTTGACTCATTTGAAATTAGAGTTAGATTATCCCTGAGGTTCCTTCGCATGTCTCAAATTAAGCATTGTCTCAAAGTACTTAAAAAATTAAATTCACGAGATGAATAAATTAATTTTACTAAACATAATTCATAAGATGAATAAATTATTCATTATATGAATAAATTTATTTTATCAAATGTAAAACTCATTAGATTTTTTTTCTATAATTAGCGACACGGTCATGATATAAAACAACAACTCGTACAAACAAGGCCACATTCAACCTGCGTAAAAGCGAGAATTATGGAGCAAATACATAAAAGTCAGGACAAAACAAAAAAGCATGACAAAAATAAAACACGAAAACAAACCGATCCAACGGACACTACAAGGACACAACACGCAACTAAAACTCATTAGGTGAATTTATAGATGTGGGAATTTAAATAAAAAATGGAGAAATTTGCGTAAAGAACCCCTATTATCCGCGTGAAACGCATTCAGCCAATCACAAAATGACACGTGTCATGCCGTGACTGGAGAAAAGCGCAAGGGTTAGCAATCCCATTCTAAGTGCAGGAGCGTAGCCGAGGGTTTATGATCGCCGGGTGCCAACGTGGTGACCCGAGATCGAATCCCACAAAGCTCAAGGTGGTGTCCTCTTTATGAGGATTTTAAGGGGTTTATCCTCTCCCCCCTCCCCCAAGGCTTTACCATACTAAATAATAAAAAATAAAAAAAAGTGCAGTGGCAAATTAGAGATTGACACGTGTCATGCAAAATGTAAGTGCGGCTAGGCGTGGAAATTTATTAGTAACTTTTAGGTTTTGGGAACCTGATTTTCTCCCACGACAAAATCTCTAAACTTGTTTTTGGAGTTTTCTCAATTATTATTTAGTATAATTTTCTAAAATATTATTTTTCAGAAATTTTAAAAGGAAAAATTTTGTTTCAAAATTTTTCCTAAATTCGATTTTTCGGGGAACCCACACTTCCGATGTTAGAAGAGGTCATTGCAAAGAAGATTTGAGGTATCAAGAAACCTTCTTGATATTTCAAATCTTCAAGTTGGAGTTGACATTCACGTTTCAAGTATGTTTAATTAAATATCTAACATTTAATTTATTTTTTCTTTATTTTATTTATTTTACATACTATGTTTGTATTTGTTTTATTAGATATTATTCGTTTGTCATATTATGAACCTATTTGATTAAGATCTAGATCTAATTAAATAATTTAATTAGATCAATGCATTAGATTTAAAATTCAAAATTTTAAATAGTTTTTCCACTGCGCCTGCTCATGCCGATCTAGGGAAAATTTTTGAAATATATTCCAAACAGGTGGATTATTATAGAATGACAAATAGAATTTGATTATATGGAATTTAAAAAGCTAAAAGCCAAATTATTAGGTTTTGAAAAGCTGCTTTTCAAAAGTTAAATGCTATGAAAAATACTAACAATAAATTTTTTTTACCAAACAGTGCTTTAGCTGTTTGTCTAGTCAAAAAGCTAAAAGCTACAAAAAACACAATCAAAAATTACTTGCCAAATATAGCTAAAAAGGATGGGCAAAATAAAAAATAGAATTTTATTACATAACATTTGAAAAGGTAAAAGTTTAATTGTTTAGCTTTTAAAAAGTTATTTTTCAAAATTTTAAATGCCATGAAAAATGCTAATAACAAAACTTTTACTTAACTACAATGTGCTATAACTTATTTGTTTAAGGTGTTGTCGATTGTTGTTGTATTATATATATTATTCTATTAGTTAGTTATGTGATATTTTAATATGTTAAATTTTGCATCTGTTTTACTATATTTAAAATTATTGGGACCACAGTTCATGATTTTTATTAATATCATAGAATTGTACATATTTATTTATTTGTAATATGTATAAATACTTTTTTTTATTTTCATTATTATATGAATGAAGTAAAATTTTAATTGTAATCTCTATTAAAAAATGCATTATTTATTTTTATGCTTTGTTGTATTTTTTATACTTTTCACTTTTTAAAGTTTTTATAGGTTCATGTATGTTGTTATTTGAAACTTTGTTTTAGAAGAATATTTTAGGATTATGCCTCAAATTTATATATTTAGAAATTAAGGGTAGTCGAGGGGTCACCAATCGATCGGGGGATGTCCGATCGATCGGGTGATTTAAGTGAAAAATACCTGTTTTGGTCGAGAGAGAGCCGATCAATCAGGACTCAGCAATCGATCGGGAGTCGTTTTTCCGCGAGGGTTATAAATAGACTTATTAGGGTTTCAGTTTAGGTATCCAATTTCAGAGTGAGGCCGCCATCATCCAGAGAGAGAGGTGATTTCATAATTTCTCCAATTCAGATATTCAAGTGCTACGAAAGTTCAGAGGGAGTGATCTATAATTCTCTATAGATCTCGTTAAGAGGAAATGTGATTGTAATTCTTCCGTTCAAGTATCAATAAATATCTCCATCTCCGCCCGTGGCTTTCTCCCCTCTCGATTGTAGAGGGGTTTCCACGTTAATCATTGTGTTCTTTTTGTTTGTTCTTTTTTCACCTATTTTGTTTACTTCTCGTTTGTGCGAGTCATATTATTTGAATTGAATCACGTGATTAGAGTTTACGCTTCCGCATCAACACTTCCCTAACAAATTGGTATTACAGTATATCATATTTGTTAAAATTCCTCACAAATTGGTATCAGAGCCCTGTCTGTTTCGATTTGATACTATGACGTCTGCAATTAGATCCGAAGTTGAGAAGTTTGGTGGTCAAGGGAACTTTAGCTTATGGCGGGTTTGCGTTAAGGGCCTCTTGACTCAAAGTGGCTTAAAGAAAGCATTAGATGGGAAAGAGAAGAAATAAGAGAATCTGACAGAAGCACAATGGGAGGAGTTAGAAGAAAAGGCTCTCACTGCAATTCAGATGTGTCTTACTGATGACGTTTTAACAGAAGTTCTATAAGTGAAGACCGCTAAGGAGTTGTGAGAGAAATTGCAGGATATGTTCTGTTTCAAGTAAGTCTCCAACAAACTCGCAATTAAGCGCCGATTGTTCAAGTTTCATATGTCAGAAGGTACGTCACTTAAGAATCATGTTAATGAATTTAATTCGTTAATTCAAGAGTTAAAGGAGCTTGATGGTGCTCCTAAGGATGAAGATCAGGCAATGTTATTATTATGTTCACTCTCTACCTCTTATAGAGGCTTTGTTGAAATCATGATAAATGGTGGTAGACAGACCATATCTGTTGATGAGGTTAAGAGAAACCTATTGAGTGAAGAACGAGTAGATAAGGAATTATCAAATTCTGTTTATAACTAAGGTAGTGGTTTATTTGTGAGAGGGAGAATTGAGTATGATCATAGTAGAAACAAGTTTAAGTCTAGACATCAAAACCTAACCTGTAATTACTTTTATAAGAAAGGGCACATTAAGAGAGACTGTAACAAACTTAAGAGAAGATTAGAAGCAGATAATAGGTCTGACCAGAGATCTATAGTAGCTAGTGTTATGGAAGATGAGATTGATGGAGATATTTTGTCTGTGTTTGAACCTAAGTCCAGTTTTAGAAAAAGTTGGATTTTGGATTTGGGTTGCTCCTATCATGTTTGTCCCAATTGGGATTGATTTTCCACGTACGAGTCAGTTCGAAGTGGAGTTTCTTTGATGGGTAATGATACTTCATGTAAAGTTCTGGGTATAGGAACAATTCGTTTAAGGATCTTCGATGGCACTATCAGGGTTTTGAGCGATATTCGCCATGTTCTTGATTTGAAGAAGAATCTCATCTCTTTAGGTACTCTTGAGTCTAAAGGGTAAAAGTACCCAGCTAAAGGTGGAGTTTTGAAGGTCGTTAAGGACGCATTGATAGTCATGAAAGGCAGAAGGGCAGGTACTTTGTATGAATTTGTCACTTCCACAGTTGCTAGATTTGTTGCAGCATCTTCCTCATCGTTGTTGACAGAACCAGAGATCACAAATTCAGGAAGTTTGAGATTGGATCATTTAGGTGATAGGGGTCTGTCTGAGCACAGTATAAGGGGCTCTTTGTGTGGTCAGTCTATATGATGGAAATTCTGTGAACAAAGGCTTTATGGGAAACAGAAAGGTTTGCACTTCAAGCAATTCCTGACGAGTAGACATGTCACATTTGATAAGTCTTCGTTATTGAGTCCACAGAAGATGCCATCAGTCAGTTGTGATTCACGCCAGGTGAGTAAGCTAGAGGAATTTCAGTTTCAGCTAAGTGACACAGTTCAGCAGCAGGCGGCTATTTCAGAAAGTGTGTCAAGAGCTAATTCAGAGAAGAAGAAGACTGGCATTGTTGATAACCTCTCAGATATGTTCACTCAGATGCTACCTAGCAGGAAGTTCAAGCTTCGCTCGGACTCGGTTAGGTTTTGTGTTTTGTCAAAATAACCCTATGTATGGGGTGTTTTGTGGAGTAGGTGGAGATATTTTGTTTTTTTTATGTAAATTTGGGTCAAGGTGGAGATTTGTTAGGATAATGCCTCAAATTTATGTATTTTGAAATTAAGGGTAGCCCAGGGGTCACCGATCGATCGAGGGATGTTCGATCAATCGGGTGATTTAAGTGAAAAATACCTGTTTTGGCCGAGAGAGAGCCGATCGATCAGGACTCACCGATCGATTGGGGGTCGTTTTTCCTCGAGGGTTATAAATAGACCTGTTAGGATTTTAGTTTAGGTATCCAATTTCAGAGTGAGGCCGCCGTCATCAAGAGAGAGAGGTGATTTCATAATTCCTCCAATTCATATATTCGAGTGCTACGAGAGTTCAAAGGGAGTGATCTATAATTTTTCATAGATCTCGTTAAGAGGAAGTGTGATTGTAATTCTTCCGTTCAAGTATCAATAAAGATCTCCATCTCTGCCCTTCTCCCCTCTCGATTGTAGAGGGGTTTCCACGTAAATCATTGTGTTCTTGTTGTTTGTTCTTTCTTTCACCTATTTTGTTTACTTCTCGTTTGTGTGAGTCATTGTTGATGTATTTTTAAAATAAGTTAATAAGAATTGTAAATAAAGTCTTTAAAGTTGGTCCCAAAGATTATTAATTCTAAATGTTTTTAGGTGTATAGGGACGTGTGTCAACACACAGGACTCGTGTGTCGATACATAATCCTACTAAACAGTGCTGCAGAGATGTGTGTCGACACACAGATCTTATAAAGTTACATTAATGGTTTGATAAGTTTGGGACGTCGTTCAAACTTTATGTTCTTATATATTTTCTCCCTATTATTTAAGAGAACATATATGAAAAGTATTTACTTACAAGAATTGTGAAATACTAAAAAGGTAAGTGACACTTCATGAAGGGACGTGTCCCTTTATAAAGAGACACTTAGAAAACTATAAATAGCCCTTGGGAGTTCATTTCATATGATGATGAAAAAGCATTTGCTTTGTAGGAACTTGTTGTTTGTTCTTGTGAAAATATCATACTCATTGTCTCTTTTATTTCTCTTCATACATACTTTCACTCCATTACATTAGGTTATCGTTGTATCCCCGAGGCTATTTCATAGGCTGAAATAAGTCTTAAGGAAAGTGACATCACGCCTCGAAACCTGCAGATCGTTTGGATACCCGTTACTTGCAAATTACAAGTGTTTGATCCAACAAAGTTTGGTTACCCGATTCCAAGTTCTTTTGGGAGTTTACACCAACAGTCATATTATTTGAATCGAATCAAGTGATTAGGGTTTATGCTTCCTCATCAAGATTTTCCTAACAAATTGGTATCAGAGTATATCAGATTTGTTAAGATTCCTCACAGAATAAGAACTTGGCAACAATAAAGAAGAAAGACAGATCTATTTGTTTGTCTATGTGTTAATTTTTTTATCCCTTTTTTCTTTTTCTTATTCTTTCAACATTTAACCATGGTGCCATAAAAAGTGACGATTTAATTAAGAATTTTTTGGTTTTAAAAATTTTTATTCAAATTTGAAGTTATGTCTTTTTATTTTTCTTTTAACTTTACGAATGAAGTCTTTTTTTTTGTTTTGATTAGATAGATGTAAAATTATATATATATATATATATATATGATTTTATGCAAATTTTGTTTTTAGTTTCTTTTGATTTTGTTGTGTAAGAGGGAGGTGATGAGATATCTCACCAAAATGCGAGATTTAGGAATTGTAGGGTTTTGGTGGAAAGGGGGATCTTTGCAATTATATATTAGATAGATAATAAAAATAAAAATTAAAAAAAAATAATAATAATAATAATAATAATAGTAATTAATAAAAATATAATAATAACTTATATGATTATTTTGACTCCTGACTAGGTGCACCTCATCAAAGCCTACAAATTTGTTTTAAGGTCGCATAAACGGTGGGCTCCTCCTCGCATTGTCGTAACAAGTGCGTTGATTCACTAACTGAATATGGCTTTTACCTAAAAGGCAGTCTCAGTTCTTATTACTTTAATCTATCTCTATTTTATTATCTTATCTATAACAACAATAATAGACCCAATACCTCAAGGGTTCCCATACAAACAGGGTCTGGAAGGGGTGAGTGTACGCATCCTTATTCCTTTATGGTGTAAACCTGTCGAGAGGCTATTTTCGAGGACCCCCAACCTTATAGGGTTGGCAACACAAAGACTTCTTAGAAGGTCATCAATCCTGTTACTAGTCTCGCCCAAGCAAACTTAACTTTAGAGTTCTAATAAAATTCGATTGCATTAATGGCCGGTAAATTGTTAAATATCCAATGGGCCTTTTTAGGCCCGACCCACGAAGTTGGAACACATGAGATCCACATATAAGCTCAAGTGGGGTTTCTACCTATAACCAATTGGCAATAGGTACAATAACCCACTAAGCTTATAATGTGATCTTTTCTCTCTCACAATTCTAATGTGAGATTCTAATTATTAGGCTCACATGTGTAGTCTCAACACTCTCCCTCACATGTGAGACTACGACAAACCCAACACTCGCCTTCTCTAATCCACTTGAATCCGGTGCAACAAATTCAAATGCACCCCTCTTTACGATGACACAGTGCGACAAACAAGGCATCGGGATCATTAACCCGCTCTGACACCATGTTGAATATCCAATGGGCCTTTTTAGGCCCGACCCACGAAGTACAAGCTCAAGTGGGGTTCCATCCTATAAACAATTGACAATAGGTGGAGTAACTCACTAGGCTTATAAAGTAATCTCTTTCCTCTCAAAATTTTACTATAGAATTCTAATTATTAAATTAATACGTGGAGTCTCACCATAAATCAGCCCAAATTTTATTATCTTATCTGTTATGTCAAATAAAGCGGCGGATCCACCGAGGGTGGTCGCAGTGCAAAAACAAAAAGCAATCTACTAACCTTAGCACGCTGGGCCGCGGGCCCTACTTTATAATTAAGTATTCTTCTGAGGCCATTTTTATTATTTTTGGTGATTTATTCCTATACACAATTAAGTATTGCTTCTTACTATTTTTAAGGCTTTTTTGTACATAGTATTAAATATCTCATATTCTAATAGAAAAATAAAAATAAATACTTTTGTTATATGTTGATAGTCTCACTATTATTTTTTTTTATATATACATAAAAATTACTCATATACACTCTCAAAAATTTTTAGTTTGTACACAAAATACTTCAATTTTTCTTTCTGACATTTTTAACCATGTAATTTGGATCATATAATTTGTATATTTATACTTTTATGTTTATGAATTAATTTTTGTTCAAGTTTATTTGTAATATTTTACTCATAAAAATATATATAATATTTTACATATTATGTTTGAAAACAAAATATAGAATTTTACAAATAATTTTAAACTTATTTATTAAAATCTCATAAGTCACAAATTTGGATTTACCATTTAAAATTATCTCCTTTTATTATATATATCACTAAAAGTATGTTATTTTGTGAGAATTTATACAAATATTTTACATGATGATAAGGCACCAACTTAAGTGTGAATTAAATTTGAAAATTATGACTTAACAATATGTATGTGTTTTTATATGGTTGGATGTCTTAAATAAAATTGTCACCATAATTTCTTATATTTAGGATTGATTAATGAAAACATAGAACTAATATGAGACTAATAAATTGAATAAACTAAAAAGTGAAATTAATTTATAATTTAAGCCCACCCTCAATCAAAATTCTAGATCCATCACTAGTTAGATTTTAAAGTTAAGTCCATAACGAGAATATTCAGACTTCCATATTAACTGAACAAGTCTGGACATTTGGGAAGAAGCTCATCTTGTACTATGAAGTTGATACTGTTATGGAGAAGCAACTAGATAATATGAAGGCGGGTTACAGGTCGAGCGTGAAGATTGTAAAGCTATTTGGTTAAGTGTGAATAACTAGTGTGGATAAAAAATTGATGGCAAATGCTGAAAACTTAAGGCATATTATAAAACTATAGAGATATTATACTCTATGGGAAAAAAATAAAAAAATAAACCCAAATATAATTAACAAAAATGACAAATATTTTATATCAGAATGAGATAATTTTATTAAAATTTTTCCTTTTCTTCTTCTCGTTTTTCCACCTCCTTTTCTTTCTTTTCTTTTTCTTTTTCTTTCTTCTTGTTGTCTTTTCTTGTGTGTATATATATATATATTATTTTTTTTTTTTTTTGAGCACAATTGTGTATATATTGTTTGTTGTGTGAGTGAGTGCATGAATTTATACAAAAGCAGGGGGATCCATGAGTCATCAAGGGTGGCGTAGGATTGTGACAAATGTCATGATATATATATATATATATATATATATACACGTAAATATATATTTTATATAATTTCTAATTTTCTATGATATTTAATAATATCCAAACTCGACTCTAAAATTGTACCCAAAAAATATTTAATATTTAAAACACTCCTCCTTTGGATATTTTTCATTATAACAGGACATAGTATCTAAGCTAGATATGCCTGCCTCGTTAAAAACCTTGCCAGAAAAATCCAGCGAAAAAAACCACAGCGAAGGAAAAAAGAGTACAACTCATATTTAACTCCCCCTTATGTGAACATATTAGTAAGGGGCGTTCTTGATTTGACACATACTAATCTTGTGAACTTCTCAAATATTGTTGTTGGCAATGCCTTCGTGAATAAATTTGCCAGGCTCTCACTTGAGCAAACTTGATGAACATCTATTTTACCCATCTTTTGAAGCTCATGTGTAAAGAACTTTGGCGAGATAAGTTTAGTTCTGTCATCTTTCTTAAAATATGTGCGGGACATAACACTCTTGAAAGTGAATATTGTCCAAGTTATATACGCTTCTTGAACTGCCTCCTTAAAAAACCTTTGCTAGGAAAAAACCTAGTGGGAAAAACCATAAAGGGGGAAAAAGAGTACAGTGTATAGTTAACTCCTCTTCAGGGGCGCATATTAATCAAGGATATCTTGAAGTTGGTGAATGCCAATCTTGTGCCGGTTTCACGAATATTTGTTATGGATAACCCTTTCAGAGTCTTGAGCAAACATGTACTTCATCTTTCTTCAGGAAGCTTGAGAGTGAAAATAACTTCTTTGGAGTGCACTTGGTTCCGTTAACTTTCTTTAGTTTGAACAATGCAAACTTGTCTTCATATGGTACTGTTGGACTTCCCCTGATCTTTAAAGGCTTACAAAATGTGTTGGATCAAGGGCCTTGATAACGCCCATTCTTTATTTGCTCATGAAGTGCAAACGTCTTATTAGCAGCTGCAATTGTTAGTAAACTACCAAAACATTGCAATATACCTATATAATGAAATATCTAACTTTGTCACTTACCTTGTGTAGTTCAAATAAATAACCAGTACTTGCATACAAAATCAACAGTGAGTTTGACACAACATAATAATGTACAATGGTTAATTCATTAGAATAAACATTTACCGCATACTTATACCTCCATACTGGTGTCATATTCTTTACTAGTGACAAGTTGAAAAGGCTATACCTGGTACTGTGACAACTATATCAATGCGTCACTTAAACCAAGGTATAGTACTTTAGGGTCAGTAATTCATTCGTTACCTCATTGAGGACCGAAAGAGATCTTTACCATTATCAAGGAATTAATCAAAAATTAAAACATTTAAGTACCGTACACATATAAATTGACCAATAGAGTAATACTCTATCATATTAGTGCTCAAACTACTGGTCGAGACAAAATCTTTCCTTTTTTGAGATCCTCAATCTCGAGTTCTCAATTTAGGTTTATAACAGCTTCTTTGAACTCTTCAAGAGGGATGATGATATTAACATATCTCTCTTTTAGTAGATATGTACCGCGGTTTTAAACTATATGCTTCTGGCATGTTTGGTCCTTTTGGGACTTTCATATAAATATCATCTTACAAATAAGCTGTTACCATATCCATAAGATGCATACAGAGACCACCAGACTAATTGCATCCATTTCTTATATATGTCCCATCTATTTCTGGTCTCTATGGTAAACCTTGGGCTACAAATTGTGTTTTTTATCATCTCATTATATTCGCACCAACATTCATATGTAGCTTATAGGTTTTATTCTTTAAGCATTGAGACTTCAGGTCCAAAAATTATACATGGCTAGTCTAGCCTGAATTGGGTCTTTCTATTTTATGCCAATCATTTCTTTGTTGGCATCCTTAAATCCCAGTTCAAGATTGTAATTTTTTTGATCAGATCAGTAGCTACTGTATATATAAATATTTGATCAATTTTCACTTCAGTTCCATTATATCTCATTATTCATAGAGATCTCTTTATTATTATAATTTCAATAGTTTAACTATTTCAATAGTCTCAGTAGTTTCAGGTACCTGATAATCTTAAAGAATTTCATTTATAAATATTATTATCTCTGCATATTTTATTTCCTCAAGAATTTCATAATAAAGGGACAAATTTTTTTCTATTGCTCCTTTTTCTTTCTCAGATTCAAATATTTGAAACCAATATATTTACCACGCTTCTAGTGTGCAATGGATGTATTTTTCAATATATTAGAATATCACTCGACTAGGATATTAATTTGAGCAGGAGTATATATAGTGGGGACATATTATTTGGTCACTCTCTTTTCTTAAGTGAATACATCTGTGAATTGGCTTGTAATAATTTATAAGTGAACAATTCTTCGAACTTCTATTTCAATGATGCTTTCATCTAAATTCTCATTTTCCAAGTTTCGATTTGTCTCCCCCTGATGCTGGAAACCCTATCAAATTTATAGTCATCAAATTATGTCGTAAAATATTTCCAGTTAATATTCCCAGATAAATTCAAAGTCCCCTTGTCTGGACCCATCTTTCCTCATTGAGGTAGAATAATTAGGACATACGTTATACAACCAAAATTCATATATGGGATATATATCTTGATCTTGTCAGAGACAAGTGATACTAGGGAGATCCATAATTAGTGCTGCAACCGGTCTCATAACATGTACTCATGTAAAAGTTGGCAACAATAGTAATGGCCTAGTCATTCGCTACAGGCGTTGAATAAGAAAATTTGCAAGACTATTATACTTCTGTATGTGAGCTATGTGGCAATCTATCGCATATAATAATCATTAAATTATTGGGATGTAAATTCTCCTGCATTTTCACATCATACAATCTATGACTTGAGCTCATAGTCCGATCATTTATGCAAGGAATTTCACAAATGCCACATCACAAGTGCATTATCCAGATTTATGGAATCAACAGGCAGATGCCTCTATTAGTATCATACCAAATTAGTCCACGTGATAAAATAATTGGCCCACATATATCCCATTTAGGATTTTTTCAGATACATGGGGCACAAACTCAATTTCAATTGAGTATGATATAGTAATCATTTTTCCTTAAGTAGCACATTATGTTTTATCCAATATAAAATTCTTCTGATTCTTCAATGGGTGTGAGAATTTTCAACGATTCTTTTAATTATATTTTATTGCCCAGATGACTCAAATAGTCATGCAATAAAAAAAAATCCTTGGGTCTGTTAACTATCCCAACGGGTATCTCAAAATTAAATATTGTTTCTTCAGGAAACATGATATGTACTCTTCTGGAGCCTTTAATAAATTATCAAATAGATTGGCTGAGAAAAATAGCCATATAAATAATTGATAATAAGTAGGCGGCATAGCTAACCTTATAAATAACAGATAATAAGTAAGCAGCATAGCCGACCATATAAATAATATATAAGTAATAAAAAGTAGGCGCTTTAACTAGCCATGAATATGCAAATTAGAAAATACAAAAAACTAAAGTTTTTCTCTATCCTTAGTAAATAAGATCTCATATTAAATTGGTCCGTTGCCATTTTATAATGTTGAATAGATAAAACAACCATACACTTTGATTATGGTTTAAATTTGTCCATCCTTGGTAATAATGCATATCAAAAATAATTCACACATATAACTAAATATAAGTTACGTAAAATATTAGATAGATGATACCATTCTAATCTGTACATAGTAAGGCGACATTATCAAACATAGTTCAGTACAAAATATAAGATACAAAAACACAAACGTTAGTCAATTTAAACATTTCCATCACTTATCAGATGATCAATTCTTCCATTAGGATCTTCGAAGATATTAGAAATATCTGAATCTGTATCATTAAGTGAAGAATGATCTTTAGAAAAATTACTTTCTAGGAGCTTTTCTTTTCCTTTCAACGATGCTCGGTAAAGGTCTGCTAGGTGTTGGGTTGTACGACAGGTACGCATCCAATGACCTTTAATACCTCATCGGGAGCAATCTGTTTCCCGATCATTTGACAAATTTCGTACAAGTGATTTCTCTTTTCTATTTTTCTCCTCGTTATTTGTGGACTTCTTAAATTTTGGTCCATTTTGGGTACCATAGTGCATGTTATTATGACCGCGGCTATAATCTCTTCTGCAGCCACGACCCCGTCCACATCCATGACCATGACCATGACTTTGACCATGTCTCTGATGGTTGTATGTCAAAGCATTCACTTCAAGGAATGGTTTGGACCCAGTTGGTCATGACTGATGATTTTTCATCAACAATTTAGTAATTTATTCACCTACAAGGAGACATGAGATTAGCTCTGAGTATTTTTTTAAAATCCCGTTCTCGATATTGCTGCTGCAAGAGTATATTTGAGACATGAAAAGTAGAAAGTGTTTTCTCTAACATATCATCGTCAGTAATATTTTCCCCGCATAATTTTAATTGGAAGGTAATATTAAATACCGCAGAGTTATACTCGCTCACAGTTTCAAAATTCTGGAACCGCAGGTGAATCCATTCATAGCGGGCTTTAGGGAGGATCATAGACTTTGGATGATAAAACCTCTCCTTTAAATTCGACCAAAGGACATACGGGTCCTTTTACAGCAATATACACAGCTTTCAATCCTTTGGGGACATGATGCCTAAGAAATATCATTGTTTTAGCACGATCCTGCAGGGATGCATTATTTTTCTTTTAATTGTATCTCCGAGATTCATAGCATCAAGGTAAATCTCAACATTAAGGGTCTAAGGCAAATAATTTTTGCCCGATATCAAGAGCAGTAAATTTAAGGTAAGTAAGATTAGACATAATAATTATAAATCACAAAAATTAGGGAATAAAAACTTACCTTGGGTATATAACGATTCTCAACTGGCTAGAGACTCGTGCTGATAACGTATTATAAAACTATAGAGATATTATGCTCTATAAAAAAAAATAAAAAAAATAAACCCAAATATAATTAACAAAAATGACAAATATTTTATATCATAACGAGATAATTTTATTAAAATTTTTTCTTTTCTTATTCTCGTTTTTCCTCCTTTTCTTTTTCATTTTCTTTCTCCTTCTTGTCATTTCTTGTGTATATATTGTTTGTTGTGTGTGTCAGTGCATGAATTTATACAAAAGGAAGGGGATACACGAGTCATCAAGGGTGGTGTAGAATGGTGACAAATGTCACGATCTCTATATATATATATGTATGTATTTTACATAGTTTTTAATTTTTTATGATATTTAATAATATTCAAATTCGACTCTAAAATTGTATCCGAAAAATATCCAATATTTACAACAAGGCAAATGTAAACATACTTGAAAAATATGCACAATAATAATTAGGAAATTATGACATGTGAAATTTCCGTAAAATGGAGCAACATTTGTCTTTAATGGTGATCGAACCCATGTGGCTTCTCTGTCCGTAGAGTTCATCGTCACTAGGCTATGCTCCTGAGGGACTGAAGCTTGATTCATGCAAATAGATAATCGTAGCTTAGACCACATTGATAATAGTTACTATAAGCTAGTCTTTGTGCATGTGTCATATATTTTCACTGTTTAACACTTTATGTGAAATTATTGAAAAAACTTTACACAAGATGCTTTTTTAAAGAAATAACAAGTCTATGTAGTTTTTTTTTCTATTTTCTGTTTTCAATTAATGAAAAATTAAAAAACTATTTACAATTTTTAGTTTTTAATAAGCAATATAAAGTTTTCAACCATTAGTGCTAGGGCAAAATAAGGAAGGTCCACGAGATAGGATGGTGGGCAGGGGGCTGCAAGCAGTGGGCAACAATGGCAATGGGTAGAGGAGGACGAAGTGGAAGCGCTAGTGTTCTTTCCTCTTTTTTTTTTTTTTTTTTAAATAAATTCTCGTTTTTAAAAGAAAACAAACAGATCCACATTAATCAAAGGTGGTTGATTGAAAAAATTCATATCACAATATGATTTTCTGAAAGTGTAAAAGTTGTTAGAGGGTTGAATAAAAACCAATAATTTTTAAAAGTAATTTTATATAAGTAATCTAAAGCAATTAGTTGTATTTTGATTTGAAAAATATATAAATACTATATAATTAAATATATTGACTAAGTCCAATTTAGTCTTCCAAAAAATATATGTATAAATAAGAAGTGTTGAGTATAGTCCATTATAGTCTACCACACAAGACCTCTTCCTTGAACACAAATGTTCAAAATCACTATGACTTCCTTTGCCTTGTCCCTTGACACCTCTATTACCCTTCTTTTTGCTCTTGTACTTCTCCTTTCATACTACTACTTGCTTTCATTGAGGCCTAAAAACGCCCTTAGGGCTAGGGAAACACCTCCCCTAGCCCATGGTGCATGGCCAATAATTGGTCACCTTCACATCTTTGGAGGACAGTCCAAAGACAACAATATATTGCATATAATGCTAGGAGAAATGTCTGACAAGTATGGCCAAGTATTTGCCATCCAATTTGGGATGCAAAGGGCAGTGGTGATTAGCAGTTGGGAGATGGCTAAGGAATCATTCACCAGTAATGACCTAGCAGTTTGTTCTCGACCAAAGTTCATGGCCGCTGAACACTTGTGCTATAATTATGCCATGTTTGTGTTTGCACCCCATGGGCCTTATTGGCGTAAGCTGAGGAAGATTACGATCCTTGAGCTTCTGTCTAACCATCGGTTAGAGCTCCTAAACCACGTTCGTGTTTCGGAAATCGATGCCTCTATAAACGAGTTATATAAAGCATGGACTGAAAGGGAAGATGGTTTGTCTAAGAGAGGTGTGTTGGTGGAGATGAAGCAGTGGTTCTGGGACATGGGGCTTAATATAATAGTGAGGATGGTGGCAGGGAAGAGGTATTACGGGTCTAGTAAAGGAAGTGACGAGGCCAAGCGTTGGCAGGTGGCACTTAATGACTTGTTCTTTTTGATTGGGACATTTGTGGTGGGGGATTTTATTCCGTTTTTAAGATGGTTGGATATTGGTGGATATGAAAAGCATATGAAGAAAGTGGGTAAAGAGTTGGACTCTATTGTTCAAGGGTGGCTAGATGAGCATCGGGAGAGGAGGAAGAAGGGGGATGCCACCAGTGTTGAGCAGGACTTCTTGGATGTGCTCTTGAAGGTGGTTGGTGACACAAGTCTTTGTGGATATGAGCCAGATACGATCATTAAAGCCAATGCTCTAGTAAGTATTTGTTTCACCGAGCCTCTTTTGGACAAAAAGTGATTTTAGTTAAATTACTTGTAAGAGTTCCTTGCTATTTGTCAAAAAATGTGCTTCTCGTTTAAGCTGAAGTATAAGCAAAATTAAAAACTTTAAGGCAAAAAATACCCTCATTCATAATCTTAAAATAATAATTATGAAAAAGGTGCTACCTTACTGAGAGACTGTGTTCGAGCTTGTAATATAGTGCACCATTGTCAAATCCACAGAATGGATGAAAAAAGAATTTAATCCCTCGATATTCCTTGTTTTCCAAAATATTCCGCAATAAAGTTTGATGTAGTGGCACTAAATTGAGACAATTATACATTGTACAGGGACTATATTGATATAATTTAATGTACAAGGACTATATTGTTAAATGAGAAAAGTATAAAAACTTTTGGCATAAATAATTTATATTAAAATTATTGTTTATTTATGCTACTAGTCTTTGTATGTTATATATATTATACAAATTTAGTCTTTAGACTTTTAAATTCGGCATATCCAGATATAAATTAAATATAAAATTTAAAATTTTTACATACATATTTTTAAATAATTAAAATTTTACAATAGGAGGTGCCATTTCAAACAGAGCCTACACAAATATTATACAAGTGAAGAAATCGAAGAGATTATGACTGATCATGTTCACAATAGAAGGCACTATATCAAATGGAGCCTCCTTAAATTTTACAGTAGGAGGCATCATTTCAAACAGAGCCACCCTTAATTTTACAATAGGAGCCATTCGAATTGGCGCTTCTAACACTTTTCCGAACTAATAAGGTAATTTTGCTAAATATTTTTCAAATAGGTTACTTTTTAAAATTTTTTTTAAAATAGTGTACTGTACTAAATAAGTCCACTTTGTCCTTACACCTTAATTTGTGGTACCTAACATCACACAATTCCGTTTCCCAAAAAAATAAAAAAATAAAAAAAAAATCACACAATCTAGCGTCACCAACTAGGGTGATTTTTTAATATATAAAATCTAGAATGTTTTCTGATTAAAAAAAAAATAATAAAAAATCTAGAATGTTTCATTAATTTTTTAACTCGTCTATTGAATGACAATGACACGGCACGACAGACAATGCATCGAATCCGAAATTTAAGTACTCAATTATGTACTAAAATATCTGTTCAAAAAAAAAAAAATTTATGTAATAAGATATAGTTACATCGTAAAAACAAGAGTAAATAGCTACTTTTTGTAAGTTAATGATCTTTCTATATATTATAGCACCATAACAACATCGAAGCTTTTCTAAATGATTGAGTTTTCTCTCATGTATTCAAGTTTCCAATTCCAACAATATGAAAATGACAATTCATGAAACACTTACATTGGATAATGAATTCAAAACGCATACGAAATCTTTATATAATGACATTAAGTGGATTAAAATTACCTACTTATACGTAAACATTACTACTGCATCGCGCGGAAAAAGACTGGTTTTCTAATATATGATAAATGCACCGAATACTTATCCATGGATATCAGGGCAAAGATCAGTGTATTTATGTTTTACAAACCATAAATTTTGTTATATATATTAATGTCCTCACCTATTTTGACAAGTTTGAGCGAACCACTTTCCAAATTTTCGTATACTACAAATATAAGTATTACTGGATATGACCGTCCAGCCTAGTTTACACGTGTTTGTCGATGTAACATGTGACATCCATTACAATTATGATGCTAATGAAAAAATTACATTATGTTTCACAGATGATGATCGCAGCAGGCAGTGATACAACAACAGTAACTCTAACATGGGCACTCTCCCTACTACTAAACAACCCTAAGGCATTAAAAAAAGCACAAGAAGAACTCGAGATTCAGGTAGGAAATGAAAGGCAGGTGGTTGAATCAGACATCCCTAAACTGAACTACCTCCAAGCCATTGTTAAAGAGACTCTAAGATTGTATCCAGCAGCGCCACTCTCAGGACCGCGCATGTTCACTACTGATTGCACCCTAGGTGGCTACCACATAACAAAAGGGACTAGGCTCATTATAAACACGTATAAGATTCAACGTGACCCGCGAGTCTGGCCAGATCCGTTTGAGTTCCAACCCGAGCGATTTTTCACCACGCACAAGGACTTTGACATCAAGGGTCAACATTTTGAGCTGATACCGTTTGGTGGAGGAAGGAGGGTGTGCCCGGGCACTAGCTTTGCTCTACAAGTATTGCACTTGGCTTTAGCGAGGTTTATACATGCTTTTGATTTTACAACTCCATGCAAAGGTGAGAAAGTTGACATGAGAGAAAGTAATGGGTCGACAAACATGAAGGCCACTCCCTTGCAAGTTATTGTGGCTCCTCGCCTCTCACCTAGTGTCTATACTTAAAGTTGTATTTCAAAGGGACCAATGTCACATGTAAGTACTTTATGTATATTAATTAGTAGAGGATTATGGGATCATAATGATAAATAAATTATATTATACGTATTTAATATTTAAATTAGATTAGATTTGTATATTTCTGCTTTGATTTAAATGGGAAAATACTTTATATTGAAAGAGCATGTTTGCCAATGACGCCAATACACAGGACAATTAGTAAAGCGCACAAGAAAAAGTAGGTGATTGGAGTACGGGTTTGATAAAGGTAGTATTATAGTTAACCCATATTTGAACCAGGTTTGAATCTGGGTATGTGCAGTGAATTAATGCCTATGGGATATCTTCAGGAACCATGAAGCTATCTTCGTCCCAATAAGGAAGAGAGCTAACAACCGTTTCATATATGGGTTTATTCTCTTTAGACATTGGTGCTCGGCCTCCCATGTTGTTGCCATGGAAAATAGAAAGTGGGCAGTCAAAGCATGAATTACTGTTAAAAAGGTTATGGCCAGCAGTTACCCCCATGCTCTCAATTTTGGCCAGAGTATTGATGTTCTATATGTATCCGACACCATCACATTCTGATACATGTTTGATACGTGGAAAAAAAAAAAAGAATATATATATATATACCACGTATCAGACACTTATTGGAATACGATGGTGTTGGATACATATTGAACATCAATACTTTGGCCAAAATTGAGAGCACCGGGGTAACTGCTAGACTTTGCCCATTGAATAGTAATTCATGCTTTGGCTGCCCACTTTCTATTTTCCATGGCAACAACATGGGAGGTCGAGCACCAATGTCTAAAGCGAATAAACCCATATCTGAAACGGTTGTTAGCTTTCTTCCTTATTAGGACGAAGATAGCTTCATGGTTCCCAAAGATACCTCGGAACATACCTAGTGCCTCAAGGGCTCCCGCCTATGCAGAGTCTGGGAGGGGCGGATGTACGCAGCCTTCCTCTTTCAGGGTGTTAACCTAAAGAGAGGCTGTTTCCCAGTGCCCCCAACCTGAGAGTGAGGACTTCCCAGGAGGTCACCCATCCTGGTACTGCTTTCGCCCAAGCACGCTTAACTTTGGAGTTCTAATGAGATCTGGTGATGGCCTGTTGGTGCCTTCTTTGGTTCAAAATTGTTTTACAGTGATATTAAAAACTTAATTCTGAGAAACAGTAATTTTGCAGCAAGGTCAAGTGGACTTGGTAAAGGAAAAAAAAGGAAAAAAAAAACAAATATTATTGGCCCCACAGCATTTGAAAAATGGTGAAAGTGGACTCCTGTAAGCCCGCTAGAAATTTATCATTTCGAGGTCGCAGTTGGGTCATCAAGGTCAGTTTCGGGTGTATCTATTCAGATTTGAGTCAATGTGGATTTTCAATGAACTTTACAATCGGGCTTTAGTTGACTCATTTAGGTTGGGGTGATGGAACCCCGGTTATTTCAGGGCCTCCATATTGAACGCCTTCACCGTTTTCTCACCTAGGGCGCTGCAGCACATTGAGCCATTTGTATGTTTACGCATGCATAAATTTAGTCATTAAGTTTGCACAAAATCAAAGTTAGAAAGAAAAATAGGTTTGGTTAATGATTGATTTGTCAAAAAGAAGGAATAGTTCAATTTTCGTTGGAGATTTCATGGACTGCTCTGCAAAAGTTGGACAAGTGGTGAAAGACAGAGCGCTATATGTTGTATATTATTAATATTTATTTACCGCACCACTGCGACTGGGCTGTGGGCACTGCAAGAAACTACAAGAGGCTTGGCTAGCGCAGGCCTATCATGGTGGAGAGGAAGGGTAGGACCTGGGGAGTCTATTACAGCAGTAATGAGAAGGAGCGGACACACAATAATTAAATACTAAAGGAGCTGACACCAGCAGTCTCGCAAAATGTATGTGATTCGGCCTGTGCCTAGGGCTTTGCGGGTCACATAGCAAGTGCGGGTTAGCGATCTCGGATGGCGAAAGAAGGGATGTGGCCTGAAGTCCACACGCGGCTAGAAGGATGAATTTTACTTAGATTAGGATTTGTTTAAATTTCATATTTATCTTTTATTGTTTATATTTATCTTTCAGAGTTTCATTCTAATTAAATTAGCTACGATGCACGCTATACCCTCTCGCACACTCTTTCTAACTCTACCTCTCCCTCTCTATCTTCTGTCTTTATCTGTCTCCCTCTCTCGCGCTCTCTGTATTCCCCTATCTCTCTCCCTCTTTTCCTCCCATGCCTCGTACGTTGTGTTCGCACGCGCATACATACATGCATACACGCTTACTTACCTACTTACATACATACATACATGCATGCATACTTATCTGATTATGTGCTTATTGGCATACATAAGCACTCATCCAAATTCGGTCAGATTTTCAGGTTGGGAGTCCTTGAAAACAGTCTCCCATCAGGGTCTCACCATGGGGTAAGACTACGTACATCTTACCCCTCCCAGACCATACATGAGCAGGAGCCCTTGAGGCACTCGATATGTTGTTATTGTTGTATTCTAATTAAATTAGCTCCTTTATATATACATGAGGAAATTTAATATTAGTTAGTTCATTAATTTTAAGATTTTAGCCTTTATTTTGAGAGTTCTCTCTTCTTGGGTTGTGAGAATTGAGTTATTTTTCTCTTTGTTTTATTAGTGTTTAAAAAAATTAAAGGGGAAGGCTGTCGAATCCTTCTCTTTCCCCAATTTTTCATTTAGAAGCTACATCAGTTGGTATTAGAGCTCAAACGGTTTCTGAGATGGCTCGTGGGCGACAGAGGAATGCCGCCATTGAGGACGTTCACGAGCGAGACTTCTAAATGCGAGCCATGAGAAAATTTGAGGAGTTGGAGGAGAAATTTCGGTGAATCAAACGTTGCTTGATTCAAGTGGGGGCAAATCCCAATCTTGAATTGGGGACCCAGATGCCCATTAGCACCGAGTGCTAATGATGATATAGGCAACAGCTTTCAGAATCCATTCCCGGATGCTGAGCAACTGAACCAAAGTCAGAGGAGAGCTTGGCCTTTTACCGGCGATATCAATGATATTGACGATCAGAGGTGGGAATTCGGTCTCCAGATTGAAATTTCGAAGTTTATGGAGGAGGACGCTCGGAAGAATACTTGGATTGGCTTGTCGCCGTCGAGGAGATTCTCGAGTTCAGAGAAGTGCCAGAGAGGAAGTAGGCACCACTCGTCGCTACTTGGTTACGAGGTAAGGCAGCTGTCTGGTGGCAACAACTGAAGCTAACTTGGCTTCGCCAAGAGAAGGCGAAGATCGAATCATGGGAGAGAATGAAGAAGCACATGAGGGGCGCCTTCTTGTCTCACAATCATGCCAAGGTGATGTACCAACACCTACAGGGATTGCGTCTAGCCTTTAAATCTGCGGAGGAGTACACAGCAGAGTTCTCGTCGTTAGTTGCCAAGAATGACTTGGTGAAAATCGGGGAGCGATTGGCGGATCATTACATAGAAGGGTTGAAGGAGTCTATATAGGAGGTGTTGAACATGTTCGACATCTTTTTTGTTTCTGAGCCGAGTAAAAGAGCCATGAACATAGAACGTCAGCAAAGGCGTCACCAAGTTGGTAGCAGAGACCAAGTAAGAGCACCGCCAACTCAGAACATACAGAGTACCGCCGATGCAAGTCTCGGCTAATGCCGCACAAGCAAATAAAGATGCTGTTTTGTGGCATCAACGTCTGGGTCATGTTTCATTTCAGAAGTTGTGTGTTTTTCCTAATTTGAATGTCAAGAACACTGATGTCGCTTGTGATGTCTGTCACTGTGCCAAGCAGGCACGCTTGCCTTTCCCTTTATCTGTTTCAAAGACACGTGGAAGTTTTAATTTATTACATTGTGACATTTGGGGTCCTTATAGAGTTTTTTCTTTGACGGGTGCTCAATATTTCCTTACTATCATTGATGATTTCAGTCGGTGTACTTGGGTTTATCTAATGAGGGAAAAATCCCAAGCACATAGGATCCTTATAGATTTTTGTCGAATGGTCAAAACACAATTTGGTTTACAGGTTAAACAGATAAGGAGTGACATTGGACGAGAATTCAATTATGGGCCTCTTTTGGAGTTCTATACAAGTCACGGGATTCAATTCCAAACTTCCTTGGTGGGGACACCACAACAAAATGGGGTAGTCGAGCGGAAGCATAAGCATCTTTTGGAAGTAGGACGAGCACTTCGAATTCAAGCAGGATTGCCGAAGAAGTTTTGGGGTGAGTGCGTTTTAACTGCGGCTTATTTGATTAATTTAACACCTTCTTCGGTTCTTCATAACAAGAGTCCATATGAAATAATATTTGGGAAACCACCCGATCTTGACCATTTGCGTGTTTTTGGAAGTTTATGCTATTATCGCACCAAGGATAGAACGAGTGACAAATTTGATTGTCGTGCCACTTCCGGGGTCTTTGTTGGGTATCCATATGGGAAAAAGGGTTACAAAATTTACAATCGGGAGGAAAATAAGATTGTAATTTCTAGAGATGTTTATTTTTACGAAGATACTTTTCCTTTCCTTCCACCTTCTGTTACTAATACGAAGCATGTACATCAAGATTCGAGTCCTTTTATTTACGAAGTAGAACCGGTTAATCGAGAACCGATCCCACCCGAAAAGCAGGCTAAACAGCAGCCGACTATACAATAGCACAGAATCGCACCATCCCTTGCTGGTTCGGTCCAGACAGAAACAGAGAGCTTGGACAGGGATACACCTGAAGTTGCTTCGAAAAATGCTCCAGAAATTAGGAAAAGTACTCGAACATGCTCAGCATCGGTGAAATATCAAGACTACATTTGTGAAGTTCCGCCTTCTATAGCCCGTACTCCTGCTTCCTCTCCTTCAGCTAATTCTGGTATAGCGTACCCTATCTCCAATTTTGTCTCTAATGTGCATTTTTCTAACGCTCATTGCAATTTTTTGAGTGCCATCACATCTTGTGATGAGCCCAAAACTTTTAAGCAGGCTGTAGAACATAAACATTGGAGGGACACAATGGAAAAGGAGATTAATGCGTTGGAGGCTAACCGAACTTGGACATTGGAGGACTTACCGTCAGGTAAGAAAGCAATTGATTCGAAGTGGGTCTATAGAGTAAAGTATAATTCAGATGGAACAATTGAGTGATACAAGGAAAAATTGGTGGCCAAAGGGTACACTCAAGTTAAAGGTATTGACTATCACGACACTTATGCCCCTGTCACTAAATTAGTCACCGTTCGTTGTGTCTTAGCAGTTGCAGCAGCTAGAAGTTGGGTGATACACGAATTAGATGTGAATAATGCCTTTTTACATGATGACTTGGATGAGGAGGTTTATATGAAACTTCCACAAAGTTTTGAGCAACAACATAAGGGAAAAGTATGTCATTTACGAAAATTGTTATATGGACTTAAATAGGCATCTCGTAATTGGAATTATAAGTTTTCCATGACCTTGATGAACATGGGTTTCAAACTGTCCAAAGCCAACTACTCACTCTTTACATTCTGTCGTGATAATACTTTTACCGGGGTTTTGATTAATGTTGATGACATTATAATTACCGGCAATGATTCAGACCACATTGCTCACGTGAAAGAACATTTGAATGCATCTTTTGGAATTAAAGATCTAGGACCCAATCGAGGTTGCACGATCTCCTAAAGGAGTTGTTTCGTGTCAACTGAAATATGCCTTAGACATTTTAAGTGAAGTTGGTTTGTTGGGGGCAAAACCTGCTTCAATACCAATAGTTCAAAATCATGGGTTGGCAGATGGGGTTGGCGATAAGGTTGATGATGCAGGACGATATAGACGAATAGTGGAATGTCTTCTCTACTTGACCATAACTAGACCCGACATTTGTTATGCGGTTCGTGTCTTAAGTCAATTTATGCATGATCCTAGGGTTCCTCATCTCGAGGCCACTACATGAGTACTACGATACTTAAAAGGAACACCGGGTCAAGGCATTTTGTTACCAACTAACAATGATCTTCGTTTAAGGGCATACTGTGATGCGGATTGGGCAGGTTGTCCAATCACACGATGTTCCACTACAGGTTATGTTACCTTTTTTAGCGACGCTCCGATTTCTTGGCGTTCCAAGAAGCAAAGCGTGGTTTCAAGATCTTCAGCAGAAGCAGAATATCAGTCCATGGCTACCACAACTAGTGAAATTGTGTGGTTGCGTTATTTCTTAACTGACCTATTAGTCCCAATTGACTATGCTTCTATTTTATTTGGTGATAATCAGGCTGCCCTTCACATTGCTTCGAATCCCGTCTTTCATGAGAGAACCAAGCATATTAAGATTGATTGCCATTTTGTTCGAGACAAGATCATGTCCAAAGAAATTCAGACCTCCTTTGTTCGCTCTTCGGGACAAGTAGCGGATATTTTTACCAAAGGACTCGGTTCGACAGACTTTACGACCCTTATTCGCAAGTTGGGCATTGTCAATTTACATGCTCCAACTTGAGGGGGAGTGTTGAATAGTATATTTCTTGTATATTACTAGTATAATTTTGTATTGGCATTAGAGTAATTTGTAATTTAATTAGGATAGTATAATTGGTGGCCTTATTTGCTCCTCTGATGGACCATAATTTCCGGCCCTCCTCTCTCTCCCTTCCTAAATTTGTGATTCCATTTTGTTCATCATTTGTAAAGGAAGGTCCATGATCTTCTCCGTTAATTATTTCTTCCATTTTTGTGTATAAATTCCCAAGATGTAAAAGCGGATATTCATTCAAAATAAAAAGGTTTTGATAATTCCTTTACTCACAATTGTCTAATTTTCATATTTTTAAATAATGTCAACTCTGTCAATATAAAATGAAATAACCACGCCAGAAAGGGGCCTTTTTAGTAGCATGACAAAAACTTAGAGGGTTTTTCATTAATTGAAAAAGGCTAGAGTCCTTTTATTATTTTCAAGAACAACCGATACTAAAATGTAAATAAAGAAAATATTTTTTATAAACATAATATTACACTAATATTGAAGTCGTATTATTTCTATATGTTTGTTATTCTATTATATTACACTAATATTGAAGTCGTATTATTTCTATATGTTTGTTATTCTATTAGGTGTTTCCTTAAAATTATAACCAAATATCATAAATACATTAAGTATTTTCCCCCTCTCGGTCACTATTAGACAAACTATCCCATGTGAATGGATGTGCTTCAGTGAAGCATATGGAGAGTCGAAAGTAGTATTAATTTTCTGGTTGATCTTATTCAACGGATATAACTCAAATAAAGAGGACAATAATAGT
Source organism: Simmondsia chinensis (assembly GCA_018398585.1). NCBI lineage: Eukaryota > Viridiplantae > Streptophyta > Magnoliopsida > Caryophyllales > Simmondsiaceae > Simmondsia > Simmondsia chinensis. The sequence continues at coordinate 3,201,415 of JAGTTD010000026.1, read as the reverse complement.
TCACATTATCTGCCGACTGATTCTTATAGAATCTAAAACTCTAACACTTATAGTAAAACTGGTACTGTTTGTAGTGCTTTGTCCCATCCAAAAAAGTAAACATCAACGACAGATTTGAGGCATCACAGTATCTTTGTTAAGTGAGATGGAGCATTTCATATTTTAAGTCCGCAATAAGTGATATTCCTAGTGTCTGATGGGCTCCCGCCTAAACAAGGTCTTGTGGGGTAGATGTATGCAGCCTTTCTCCTTCATGGTTTTCGAGAACCCCAACCGAAGGGGTGCAACACGAGGACTTTCCAGAAGGTAACCCATCTTGATACTTCTTTCGCCTAAACACGTTTAACTTCGGAGTTCTAATGGGATCCAATGCTTGCGTGTTAGTACCTTTTAGGTATATTTTAAGTCAGCAATGATTTGGTTTTAATGCATCTAACTAGGTGGAAAGTTCATTTCAAGAAAATATTATTGAATTATACAAAAAAGTATTTTTATTATTAGTTTTTCCAATAGAATCTTATTTTCTTACATAGCTACAATCAATTTCTAACAAATGGCAAACTAATGACAATCACAGATAAGTTCGGAAGCACTATATGAAAAAATTGTAAATAACCAGTCACTTTAAGCATATAAGAGGTTTGATTTGTGATAAAAGTAAGTCTCTTCTATTAATTTAAATATATATAAGTTATTATATAGATAAAATATAATTTTTTGGTATGTTAATAACATATGTTTTTGATTAGTTATAGTATATATACAATTATTTAAAATGTAATCATACACTGTGCATGGTCAGGAGCTCTGTTTGTAAAATTCCCCTAAAATACACACTTTAGACACGTATCCTAACGATCCTGTTTAAAATGGGCGTAATGTATTATTGATAATAATATGGTAAAATATGTATTTTCTTAGTATTATCCGTATAATACAAGTATCATAATGCGTATCCGTATTTTTCATTTAAAAAAGTGATAAAATTTAAAATAATAAATGCCTAATACTAAATTAAATATCCATATTCGATATTTTGTTAAAGATATCACTTTAAAACTTGAATTATTGATTGCACCCTATTATTTACTACGCGCGATGTTTTTGTAACTGCTATTATGATAAACATTATTCTTTATATTTATAAGCCAACAAATTATTTACCAATATTTTTGTGTATATAATCATATAATATATATATATATATATATATATATATACATAATTGTTTCAGGTATTTTTTTATGGGATTCTTGAAGTGAGGACCAATCTCAAGCCCTCTAATCTTTTCCTTCCTTTCTCCTCGTTTTTGCTCTTCCCTTTTTTCTTGTCCGCCCTTTAGTTAGAAGTATTTGGCTCTATTTATAATAGATTAAAGAATGTAATGGATAAGATCTATCCTTTCTTTGGCCGTGGACTAGAACAACAATGGGCCGCCCCCCTTGGCAGTCTGGGGTCTCGTGCCATCGTCTTTGGTGGTTTTGGATGGCGTGTTGGTTAATTCGGGTGTCACGGCTATACTTATGGGGAATCATGGTACTGCAGTTGGGCTCTTGGTGGACCCTTAGCAGCTCCTCCTTGTGAAGGATGGCGATACCGCAACGCTGGCCTCAACACTATGCCTTCTGTACCTGTTGGCCTGTATCCCGTCCCGTTGCCGCCTACTTTAGGCCTACCCGAGCCGTCTCAAGTACCGTCCTATTCATTATTTCTGCCACTCCATTATGTTGAGGCCGACCTCTACAAGTCTTGTGTCTGACAATGCCTTGGTCCTCAAAGAATTTGAGGAAATCTCCCTCAACAAACTCAAGACCATTATCTGTCCTCAACCTCTTTATCTACTTCCCTGTCTGTTTTTCAAGCAGTGTCTTCCACTTCTTGAAGACTTCATAGGCTTCATTTTTCTACTTAAGAAAATAGACCCAAACTTTTCTTGAAAAGTCATCAATGAACGTTAGTGAGTACCTGGAACCTCATTTGGAAGCAACTCTGGATAGTCCCCACAAATCAGAATGAATGTAGTCCAATGTTCCTTTAGTTTGATGCACTGCCTGCTTGAAGCTGACTCTCTTCGGCTTCCCATATACACAGTGCTCACAGAAATCCATCAGTCCAGTTGACTGGCCATATAATAGACACCTCTTACTCAACTCTGACAGTCTTTTATCACTCATATGACCCAAACTCATGTGCCACATCTTAGTGATCTCTGTATCTTTCATAGACGGTGTGGAAACAGCTACTGTCCCTGTCACGGTAGAACCTACAAGCTCATACAAGGTTCCTACCCTTCTTCACAATCAATGCGCCTTTACTGACCCTTATAGCTCCACCTTCAACTGTGTACCTGTATCCATTGGACTCAAGGGTACCTATAGAGATAAGGTTCTTTCTCAAGTTTGGAATGTGTCTCACATCGCTAAGTGTCATGATAGTACCACCTTCACACAATGCCGCATGCTTCATCTCGTACTACCATGGTTGATTCACAAATCAATGTCGCTTCTCATGTTTTGCCTCTATCTACCATTTCTCTAAATTGGCTTCCATCTATTAAAGATACTATCACTGGAATTCTTATTTATGAAATTACAAACTCTTGAGTGAACTCTTTGTTAGTGTTGTCAAAAACCATGGTGTTATTGGAAATATTACGGGAGGTACCCTGGGCCTATCTTTTGGTGATTGAAGTTACGACCACTGGCAACAGAACGATTTCCTTATTGTTACTTGGATATATTTTTGTTGCTCTCTTGAGATGGTGATATGACGATAAAACCAAGTCAAGAATGATGGCTCAGTGTCTTTTCAATGAAATTGAAGCGTTATATAGGCACAAGCTCACACTATTGCTCTTCAACTTAAGAGGGAGTTTCATGCTAAGGAAAACAAGTAGCCTTTCTATTTTCGCTTATCTTGAATGCATGAAAACAGTTGCTAATTACCTAAATGACATTAATTGCAAAATTATTGATTGTGATTTAATTTTTCAATTCATTCATGGTTTAACAGATGAATACGGTACTGCTGCTAGAACTTTAACAAATATGAACCCCTTTCCTAGTCTTGCTCACAACGGTGGTATATATCAAAGAACGTAGACTAACTAAATTCTAAGTGAAGGAAATTTTTACTGCACCTCCAAATCTATCCCCACTAGCTGCGTATGCCACTGAAAAGTCCCAGGGGCAACGAGGTGGAAATAGGGTGGCCGCTATGGCTGCGATGTCGATCGTGGGCCTAATTGGGGTGGATTGGTGGCCTAAATTGAAATAATGGTATGTTGGAGGTTGGGGGTCTTCGAAAACAGCCTCTCTTCAGGGTGTCCCCCTGAAGGGGGAAGGATGCGTACATCTACCCCCCAAACCCTGCTAATGCGGGAGCCCTTGGAGGCACTGAGTTTGTTGTTGTTGTTGTTGTTGTTGTTTTCTCCTACCATGTCTACTAACGCCTATCCTAATGTCAATGTTATTATTGCTATAATTGAGATCAATGTGGTTAAGGCTATCCCTTTTATGTCTGATCTTCATCTCCTGCTCAAGCATATATAGCCTTTGGCCCTGATTCCTTTACCTTAGATGCATGGCTCCTAAATACAAGTACCTCTTCTCATATGATTAATTTTATAGGTACATTGTTAAGTCATTATACCAGTTCTAATTATGTCTGAGGCTGAAATGATTTTCTTATTCCTACTGGGGTCTACTTCGATTGAGAAATCCTCACATTCTTTCCAACTTTGAAATGTCCTTGTCACCCCTCAAATTGCAAAAAAACTCATTTTTGTCTGATAATTTACTTTTGATAAGCACGTGTAGTACTAAATTTGACTCTATTTTTATTTATTAAGGATCTTTAAATGAAGACCAAAACACTCCGTTACAATAGTCCTAGTCCTCTATACTCACTTCCAACGTATTTCACTGTCATCCCTACTCCAATTTCTTTTACAGCTAATTAAGTCTCCTTTGAAATATGGCACTAGAGTCCCAAACATCCTGGCCAAGCAGTTCTTTCTAGTTTAGTTCAGTGTGATTCTTTGAATTGTTAAATAAATCGCTAGTTCTCATTTGTGTCATGCTTGTCCGTTAGGCAAGCAAGTTGATCTTCCTTTTTCTATTTCGGTGTCTTGTACTTCTAAACATTTTAAACTAGTGCATTTTAAATACTTGGCTGAGCATGGGATTTTAATCTGATTGCTTGTGTTGTTACCTGCCAACAGAATGGAAAAGTTGAATGAATTCATTCTACTCTTCTTGATATGGTGCATACTATATTATTTAATGCTTGCCTCTTCATACTGTTGTATACTTGCCAAACATTTTGTCCATACCACTACATAGACATGATACTACTTGTGAGGGTCCTTTCCAAAATAAAACCCTTTGTGATCATTTACATGTCTTTGTTCGTGCATGCTATCCCAATCTCTATCATGTCGCCTCACATAAATTAGGCCCCGCCCCCCAACCACCCCGTCATTCCACTTGCGTGGCTATTTTGGGAGACACATCATCATCAAAAAGGATTATCGTTGCCTTCACCTATCTACAAATAAGTTCATTCTTTCTTGACATGTGGTTTTTGATGGACATTTTCCTTGTGTTGGTATGCCTTCCCGTCCACTACACTCAATCCTAATGATATTTTTGACTTTTTAGACCCCATCTCTCTTCTTCTCTATGGACTTCAATCGCACCCATTGTCACCACCCAGTTCATTTGGCTTGCCATCGCCCAAAACTCTGTAAGCCTACCTGTAGTACAACTACTACCAACCATGGTGCCTCCTTGTAGCCCACAAACGTCCAACCCACCAACTTAGTACCCCATGAAAGCTAGCACATAACCCACCCGCATGTTTCTGTTATTAATGATCATGGCGTGACTGCTCACGGAGTGCTTCAAAGAAAGTGATTACCCAGTTTATGACTGTCTCTACTCTTCCTCTGTTTCTTAGGAACCTCAATCTTACATTATTGCTTTTAAGGATTCTAAAACATGTGTGGTTATGTGTGAGGAATATGATGCTCCTTTACATAATGATACTTGGTACCTTGTCACTGCACTCCGGGCATTGATGTTGTGGGATCAAAGTAAATGCATCGTGTTAAGAATTAGACCACTAGTGCCACTTGAGTGCCTTAAATCTTTATTGGTTGATTATGATGTACTAAGAAAGTTAGTGTTGATTATGATGATATATTTAGTCCGATAATTAAGCATGTCACCATTCCCAAAGTTTTATCTCTTGCTTATTCTTCTAGTTGGCACAGCCATCAGGTTAATGCTAAGAATGCATTAAAAGGCCATCTGTCCGAGGTAATATATATGCAACAGTGAAAAGGATTGGTGGATTCTAAGCACCCTGATTATGATTGTTACCTTGAACGGGTTTTATATGGACTTAAGCAATGCTACAAGGCCTATTACTGGTGTTTAACCTCTTTCTTCCTATGCTAGGGCTTTGTCTCTAGCAAGTCTTGACTCATCATCATTTATTATTGTAGGAGGCATACATGATTGCTCTTGTAATTTTTGTTGACGATATTTTACTTATTGCTTCATCTATACATTTGGTACACTCTTTTATATCTCACTTGCGACAAGAATTTAGTATGACTGATTTGGTGCCTTTGAATTACTTCTTGGCAGTCTTGATTAGTCGCAGCAAAAATGAGCCTTTTTGTACAATCTAAGTACATAATCTTTGATCATCTTCATCGTAGGGTATGTTTAGTGCTAACTCCGCTGATACTCCAATAGAGTCTAGTGAAGAGAAATCTTCACCGCACCCGTTAGCCCACCTGTCTTTGTCCTACCCAATACGGTAGCATTATGGGAGCCTTATAATATCTTACCATTACTAGGCTAGATATCACTTACGCTGGATAACAAATTTGTTTGTTATGTATGATATAAGAGATCTAAACTTCAAGGCGGTTAAGTATATTTGTGATATATTTTGGGTACTCTCTTTTTGGCATTCGGATTTCTCCCTTGTTTTATGATCAATTAACAAGCTATTCTGATTCAGATTGGGCAGGATGCTCTAACACCTGCCATTCTACTTCTCGTTATTGTGTGTTTTTGGGCTCTAATGTAATTTCATGGTAGTCTAAATGTTAGCCCACGGTCTCTCAATTGAGCTCCGAGGACTAGCATCGAGGTGTTGCTAATGTGAATGCAGAAACAATATGGTTGCATTCTTTAATTTATGAGTTGAGAGTTGTTTTTGCATAAGGCTAATATTTTGTATTGACATAATGTCAGTGCTAGCTATCTTGCTAGTAATCCGGTTTAGCACCATTGCGTGAAGCATGTTGAGATTGATATATAGGTTTTGCGAGAGCGGGTGGCTCTTGGTAAGGTACATATTCTTCATGTCCCTTTTGCACTTTAATATGTTGATATCTTTACCAAAGGCTTACCAATGTGTCATTTCTACAAAGGCAATCTCTGCGTTCGCTCTGCTCCTGCTGCAATTGAGGGGGAGTTTTAGGATGAATGAGATGGGCTGTACATATGTGTATATATTATAGATGCAATTAAGATTCATTGTAATGCTCTATCTCTATACACACACACACACATACGTATATGAGATACGATCTGCTCTTTTTTCTTCAATAATTAGCAAAGCATCGCACTACAAAATTGGGCATTTCATATGAGTGAAACCCAAAGCACACAAGAAAACATGTGACAAAATAAGAGAAAAACAACAAAATAGAGAAATACAAAGCAAAATCAACCTAAGAGAGACAAAAACAAAAATACATTCCATAGGCTAGCTAGTCGATATGTTAGGGATTGAAAGAATGGTAATGTTAAGCAAATATTTAAGTTTTATTATACACAGTCGTGGAAAGATTAGTAAAACTCTCTAGACAGAAACCAATATAATAAATCCAGCTGGACTTTCGAGTTTGAAAAAATGCCTTTTTTCCAACATCATGTCAAACTATACAATTTGGAGTAGATTCATGCATTACAATCCCAAAATAAGCAAACAGTTTTTTGCACCAAAATTTTAGATATCAAATCATACATTCTACAGACCGACCTTGTACCATCACATGGCCAATTTTCCAACTCTCTTCGACAACAATGTGAGTTAAATGTATTATCACATAATTTGTCATTCAACTTCCTTGTTGTATTTCCTATATGCAGTTTGGTTTTATACTATTATGGGCCAAGTTCATAAATCAGAGGATCTTCCTAATTATTGTGATTTATTTTGGGGCGATTAGGGTTTCCTAGTATGCATTTATATAAACCTTGTAGGGTTTAAGGGAGGGTGGTGAAATCAGGAAAAAAAAAAAAAAAAAACAATGATATTTTTTTTATTGTTAATAAAACTTATATAAATGGCACAAGAGTGCAAATGGAAGCTGAACAATACAGTCAATTGAAGTTGAATTTCGCAATGGGATTTTTAATGCTCAAGTCACCGGTAGGTCTAAATTGGGTGAACATGTAGGTCCATATCAGGCTACTTGCATTTAACATGGTGGTGCTTTTAAAAATTGCGACATTAATACAGTTTCAATTTTATTATAGACAAAAAGGAATACAATTTAATTATATACAGATTAAATTGATAAAATTTAAAACTAAAAGACTAAATTCACACTATTTGTGAAATACATGAACCATTGGCCTAGTAGTCCTAATAATTAATACATCACATGTTCATAATTATCCTTCCTCATTGTAACCTAGTGGTTTGGTTGGCAGTTGCCAACCCAAAGTTCTGGAGTTTGAGGGACATAACCCCTACTCCCTTGATAATATTATCAGTATAAAAAAAATGTCACACGTTCATAATTTTCTAAATAAATTAATAAATTGACCTAGCTAGACACAATTGCGACTACCCCATACCAATACGGCTAGCACTCACCCATAATTTACAGGAAGCTTCTCGCTCCCGATTGTCGAGGACATCTTCACATGGCAGTATAATCTGAACAGAACTTTTACAGCCAACTTCTATAGGGTACATTTCTAATCTTAGGTAAGCCAATCACATATTCGGTAAAATGCTTCTTGTGCGGACTGTTTCTCCTATAATTAAGTTACTGGCTTGGTTGACCCTTTTTGGGAAACTAAACACAAGGGAGAGCTAAGTGAGAATTGAGATGCTCGACAATAGTCATATCCAATGTTCCTTTTCCTCAACTAACAGCAAATTGTGCAGGCATCTATTCTTGCCTTTGGACTGCAATCATGCATTGGGGAGGAATCACCTTCACATGCTCAAATAACCTTAGATACTATTCCAACAATGATAATTCCCCTTCATCAAAAGATCAACCAGAAAACATTGGCTCATAGCCCTTTTGACATTGTTAACACAATTTGAGAATTTAGGAACACGCTTATATTTCTTCCTATTATTGTACGTATAAGCATAGATTAGTCTACACAGTTAATTCAAGGTCCAGTCCCACCCAAATTTGTCTATATGTACACCGATACGTAGCCGGCTCCATAGCAAACTATCTTCCAAGGGTGGTATATTTAAACTTGAAATTGATAATGGTGGGTCGTTGTTACGAATTATATGTTTCTTGTGTTTTTGTTTTGGTTTTTGGGCCAATTCTACTTGGAATACACTATACATTAGAGGATTTTCCCACTTTTTTACATATAAAAGAAAATGTGGGTTGTGAAAGCAACGTCTAAATAATAGTAGTAGTACATAATATGACATAACATACCATATATTTAACTAGTTAAAGGGTCAAACAATTTCTACACATCTCATCTAAAAACGCCATTTAAATGCGTTGGTGATTCTGTATGGCTCTAAGTTCAACCCAATTACTAATACGATTAAATGTGTCAAGCCTAACTCAATCCACTATGGAGATCGATAAATTAATAGCTTTACTCAACTTATCCACAGAGTGATAGGTTGTTACTTAATTATTATAATTTTGGTATTTGCTAGAAAATCATTAGGTGAATTAAATTTGTTGTTCAATCAACCGCTATTTTGTTTATACATGGTAGAGACAAGTTAGAACTTTTGAAAACTTAAGACAAATGTAAAACTACATGAAAAAAAAAATGCACAAAAATAATTAGAAAATTATGATGTATAGAATCCCTTTAAAGGGAGCAATATTATTTGTCCTTAACGAGGATCGAACCCAGGTGGCTTCTCTGTCCACTGCCCCCAGGCATTGTTCCTAAGAGATTGAAACTCAATTCATGCAATTAATTAGTGTAGCTTAAACCAGATCGATAATTATTATTATTATTATTATTATTATTATTATTATAAGCTATTCTTTGTACATGTATTGTATATTTTCATTGTTTAATATCTTAGAGACACTATATAGCAAAGAGGGCACCAACACGCCGTCACCAGATCCCATTAGAACTCCGAAGTTAAGCGTGCTTGGGCGAGAGTAGTACTAGAATGGGTGACCTCCTGGGAAGTCCTCACCCTCAGGTTTGGGGCACTGGAAAACAGCTTCTCTTCAGGTTAACACCCTGAAGGGAGAAGGCTGCGTACATCCGCCCCCTCAGACCTTGCGTAGGTGGGAGCCCTTGAAACACTGGATATATTCCTTTTTTTTTTTTTTTACTATATGCCAGATATTTTTTGAAGAAAATTAAAAGTAAGAGTCTATATGGTTTTGTTTTCTATGTTCTATTCTTGATTTGTGAAAACTCAAAAAAATTTGTTTATAATTTCTAGTTTTTAACAAACAATATTAGTTTTCAAGTAATAATACCATGGAAAAAGAGAAAGGGGCTACGAGATAGAATGGCAAGCAATGGGCGGCAGTGGCGGTGGGTACAGGAGGAAGAGAAAAGCTAGGATTAGGGAATCAATTAGACCTCGATTTTTAAAACAACAATTTTCTTTCTACATTTTCTAGAATCCATTAGAATTACAAACTATAAACGGAAAGAACTGAACTAGGTTGTTCCCTTTCTCCTTTTTTTAATAAAAAATAAAAAATCTAGTATTTAAAAGAAGATGAACTGACCCTCTATTGATCAAAAATGGTTGACTGAAAAATTTTATATCAAAATACATGATTTTCTTTAAAGTGTGAAAGTTGATGACGGTTAAGTAAAAACATATAATTTTTTGATGGGAAAAACGACTTATTTCCCTCTTTGTGTTAATCAAATGAGCAATCACATAAACCACCACAAATCACAATCAAGAATGGAACAATGATCAAACAAATCAACCCACAAAAAACAAAAAAACAGAGTCACACGGTTTTTACGTGGAAAACCCCTCCAATGTGAAGGGTAAAAACCACAGGACCGTCAATAAACGGTACCTTCTTCCATTATCACCAAATCACAAGTGGGTACACTAATTTATCTTCTCTAGGCCAAGCTAGAGGCATACAATACATCAAGAATGATCTTGGAATAACAAATCTCCCAACAATCTCACCCTAAGGTGGAAAACATCAAAAAACGTATAAGAGTTAGGACTGAGCGAAATACGGACTTTGGAGAGGCAAAATGACAATCCAACTGTTGGATATGAAGATCAAGATGCCAGGAACAACATACTAAAATTTCATCCCGATCGGAGAACATTTGACTATCGATTGGGGCCGAGAAAGCTCCTATGCAGCTCTTTCTCTCTCCTGCGATTTTTCTCTCTCTCTCTCTCTGTTTTTTTTTTTTTTTTTTGTGTGTTTTTGTGTGTGTTTTCTGTAGAATTTCTTCACCCTACAAAATTTATTTTATTTATTTATTTATTAAGTAAAGATAGGTCAAAATAAAATAACAAAGCTCAAATATAATATTGGGCTTCATCCTCCAAATTGGAGGGAAAACCCAACATTTTTAAAAGTAATTTTGTATAAGTACAAAAGTTGTATTTTGATTAAAAAATATATAATTATATAATTAAATATGTTGACTAAGTCAAATGTAGCCTTCAAAAAACACATATAAATAAGAGGTGTGAGTGTAGTCCATCATAATTACCACCCAATTATTGAACATCACCATGACTTCTTTTTCCCTATCCCTTGACACCTCTATTACCCTTGTTTTTGCCCTTACACTTCTCCTTTCATGCTACTACTTTCTTTTGCTGAGGCCTAAAAATGCCCTTACAGGTAGGAAAACACCGCCCCTAGCCCATGGTGCATGGCCAATAATTGGCCACCTTCACATCATAGGAGGTCGGTTCGAAAAACACAGTACTTTGCACGCAACGCTAGGAGAAATGGCTGATAAGTATGGCCCAGTATTCGCCCTTTGCCTAGGAATGCGACGAGCAGTGGTGATTAGCAGTTGGGAGATGGCTAAAGAGTCATTCACTAGTAACGACCTAGTGGTTTCCTCTCGCCCAGAGTTCATAGCTGGTAAACACTTGGGTTATAACTATGCCATGTTTGGGTTTGCTCCCTACGGGCCTTATTGGCGAGAGGTAAGGAAGATTTCAATCCTTGAACTTCTATCTAATCATCGGCTAGAGCTCCTAAGCCACATTCGAGCGTCAGAAATCGATGCCTCTATAAAAGAGTTGTATAAAGTATGGGCTAACAGGAAAGATGGTTCGTCTAAGGGAGGTGTGTTGGTGGAGATGAAGCAGTGGCTTTGGAACATGGGGCTTAATATAATATGTAGGATGGTGGCAGGGAAGAGGTACTACGGCTCTAGTGAAGGGAGTGACGAGGCCAAGAGATGCCAGGAGGCAATTACAGATTTGTTCTTTTTAATTGGGACATTTGTGGTGGGGGATTCTATTCCGTTTTTAAGATGGTTGGATATTGGTGGATATGAGAAGCGTATGAAGAAAGTGGGTAAGGAATTGGACTCTATTGTTCAAGGGTGGCTGGACGAGCATCGCGATAGGAGGAAGAAAGGGGATGCCACCGGTGTCGAGCAGGACTTCTTGGATGTGCTCTTGAAGGTGCTTGATGACACGAGTCTTGGTGGATATGAGCCAGAAACGATCATTAAAGCCACAACCCTAGTAAGTACTTTTTTCACCAGGCATCTTTTTGAGGAAAACTGCTTTTAATTAAATTACTTTTATGAGTTTTGCCGGGTGCTTGGGAATAATACAAAAGTATTTATAGATAAATGAAGTCACTTTTCTGTGATTGAGGTGGAAGCGTAAAAACTGTGCTTCTCGTTTAAGCTGAAAAATAAGTAAAATTAAAAACTGATACAAGTAAAAGGGGTATTAGTATAATAGTAGTTGTATTAGGATAAATAATAGTGCAAATACTTGTATTTGATAGTTAGTATAAATAGTATGTTAGGGTTGTTAGGAAAGTTAAGCATGACAATAACGAACAAATACCGTCAATGATATTTTAGAAAATTAATTACGAAAAAGGTGATTATGAAGAAGTAATCATTATCATGCAAGTATACTATAGAAAAGTTGTGTAAATTAAAAATAAAATAAATCCCTCAATTAGATTAACCATGGATTCTTGTTTTCTGATATAACTTTGAGACTAGGAGCGTCACTAGAATATACATACGTTATACATAAGAAAGCAGAAAGGTACAAAGAATTTCATCACTCTGTATAGCAGGAAAAAAAAAAAAAACCTAGCAAACAATATGGTGCGCCAAAGTAATCCGTGATAAAGTTTGTCTTTCCTACATGCATGAGCAAAACTCGTATTATTAAAACATAGAACTAAAGACCTAATCTTGTTCATAAAAAAATTATTGACTCTTCTCAAAAATCGAAAGAATCAAAATATTTATGCAATTAGATGAAAGTCAATAAATAATTTTATACTACAACATAAACCATAACATGAATGTTCACTAACTAATAAGCCTGGATAGTGTATAGATTCTAGTAATATTATCGATATTAATTGTTAAGATTTGGATTCTAAGCTCTTGTATAATATGTGAATAGGGCAATTTGTTAAAAATAAATACAAAATGCAATTTTCAATTATAGAAGTTTTCTTATGTGACAGAACACGTAACATATTTATTTTTAATAAATACATCGGATCATAAAATCAAGTACCTTTTGTTCAAAAAAAAAAAATAAATATATATATATATATATATATATATAATCAAGTCCCTCATTTGTAAATGCTACAAATTCCATTTAATTTACAACGTCGCTTTGGTGGTAAATAATGGTTCCCTTATATTATATTTTAGTCTTTTACACAAAATTAATTATAATAAACTTTTACATTTATAGAAAACAAATATTTCTATGCAAATATTTTTAATTAGCAACCTCTCTTTTTCTGATAAATAGTGAGAAAACTCGAGATACAAAAATCAACATCTTATAATACGAGATTCAAGACACATATAGAGAATGAACTTTTATGGGGATTAAGGCTCCATTTAGAATTAAAAAAAAAATTGAAGGAAAAAATTGACGGAAAAAAGTTGAAGAGAAAGGAAATGAAGAGAAATGATTTTTTTTTTTTTCATTGTTTGAAAGTTAAGGAAAAATAAGGAAAAAAATATGTTTTCATGATCAAATTTTTTTTCCTTGGTTTGGTTGATAGAAAATAAAAAGAAAAAAAAAATAATTATTGTCTACTTGATAAGCTATATTCTCTTTACATTGTTTAAATAGTATGATTTTTCTAGTGACTGTATTGTTTTATTGAAAATTTATTATTTAAGAACCCTAAGTTTAATTATCACATATTTACCTGATATTTTAATATATACAATCACAGATCTTGGGGTTTAAAAATTTTAGAAAAGATTTGACTTAAGTATATAATTTTAAAATATTTTTTAAATATATTAATATTTTTTCTAATATATTAAAAAATTTTAAAATATATGAACGCTTTTTAAATGTTTAAAAAACATTTTAGATAATTATCAATATATAAAATATTTTAAGGATTTAAATATTTTTTAAAATTTAAAAAAATTTAGAAATTTTAAAATTACTATAAATATAAGAAGATTTATCACTTAGGTATCCTAAGGTTTGAACATTTATCATTTGAATACCCTGACATTTTAATATATATATATATATAACAAGGCGTGCCCCAAGCTTTCAAATTTTATCACTTAAGTAACCTATGCCGGAATGTTGATATAATACATGATTACAATAATATATATGAGTTATATCAATATTGTCAAATGAAAATCTAGCAGATCACGAAAATCTTTTACTGAATTATGCCAAAGTTTATCTATATATTAGCGAAACAATACGTCATATTAGTATTTTATGATAAAAAATCAAAACATTATGATAGAGGACAAATCTATATTTTTATAATTATGTTTGATATTAGCATATTCTAATAAAAATCTAATGAATTTTGAAAAATGATGCCTAATTGATAAAATTTTAAAATTTCAGGATACTTAAGTGATAAATTATTTAAAACTCAATATCCCTCATTATATATAATAAAATGTCAGGGTACTTAGATGATAAATGTTTAAATCTCAGTGTGCCTAAATGATAATTTTTTATTTTTTTAAGTATAAGTCAGCATAAAGTAATAGAATCGTAACAAAATTATACATATGGTAGTTAAGAAAAGTTTACAAAGTTAAACGTATCTCAAAACATTTCAAAATCTCAAGGTATATGAACCAAATTTTCTCAAAAGATTATCATATTTAAGTAACTCGAGTTTAAATATTTCCTTAATTGAATATTTTAAATAGTAAATACTCTATTCAGCTTATACTTTTTGTATATACCGAATATATGTAATCAGTAAACTTATGTGATAAGTAAAGTAGACCTTATTGGTTAAATATGAAGGTGAGATCAAGTCCAATACATAAGGGTTGAGATGGTTTGGACCAAAAAATTATTTTTTTTTTTTCCATTTTTCTCCCCATTTTAAGAGGAAAATTTTATTTCCTCTAACTATATTGTAAAGTTTTAAGACTTTTTATCGGATATTTTTTCTCTTCATATTTTCTGTGTATTCTTAATATTTTTTTTCATTTTAAACTGACCTTAAGTGAAAAATAAATGGGATAATTTGATGAAAATAACACTCTTATATCATTTCATTAAAAGTCAAATCAGCATTAACAGTGATGTGTTCTCTTACTTTGTCGTACCTAACATCGCGCAATCTAGCTAGGATCTTTTTTTATCAATTTAATATTTTTAACTCTATTATTGAATGACAATTACACGACAAAAATGCATAGGATCCATTGTGTAGATAAATTATGTAATAAAATATTGCTACATTATAATAAAAAAATTATTATTTAGATATCCTTATTTGATAATTTATTACTTAGATATTTTAATATTTTAATAAATGTAATAAGACACTATGAGGTTTGAAATATTTATCATGTAGATACCTTATGTTAAAATTTGATAACGTTTGTAAGAATCTAACAAATTTTATGTAAAAATGCTTAATACATAATTCCAATATTATATATAAGTCATGATAATATTTGCATCAAATTTAGTAAATTATAATAAAATATTTATTAAATGCTGATATAAATTATCTAAATATTATCATAATTATGTGTTATTTTTACATTTTTGGCCAAAAATAATCAAATTCTAGTAAAAATACTAATATATTATCGAAATTATGTATTAATTTCAGCATTTTTTAATAAAAATCTATCAAATTTCAATATAGTTTTGGTGAGTCGCCAACCCTCCAATCAATATAGTTGCTGCATAGCGAGCCAATAAACCTCTAAAGCATGTAGTTGTTGCATGGTGAACTACCAACCCCCTCACAGCATAGCTTTGGAAAAATAAAGCTACAAAAACACTCTCACCTCTCAATCAAACATCTTTCAATCAAAAGATCTGGCACCCCTTTATAAAACCCTTAAACTCTCATATTTTTCCTATCTTTTCTTTTCTATCTCTCAACCCCTAACCTTAACTCTATTTATAATTGAGTACCCTAATTATAATTTCAATTAGATTAGGCAACTGAATCATATCAAATATCCCAAATCAAATCTAAATCAAATCAAATCCATATCAATTTTGTGATAAATAATATTCTAACAAAGCTCATATAAATTTTTTTGTAAAATGACAATATGTGGATTAAGATTACTTGTAGTGTAAACATTACTTGTGCATCGGGAGGGAAAACACAGGTATAGTATTTTTATGACAAATGCACCAAATAATAACCCATGGTTATTAGGACAAGGATTCAGTGCATTTTTCTTTTAAAGAAATGAACCATTAATTTTGTCACATTAACTTCTGAACCACACACACACGCATGTACACACACGCACGTACACACGCGCATGCGCACTTGATCCTTACCCATTTTTAATAGTTCGGGTCAAACCCTTTCCAAAATTTTTGCGTGATAGAAATATAAATACTATCAGATATGAGCATTCCAGCCTAGTTCCACATGTGCTTGTTTGTATAACATGTGAAGTCCACTAAAATTGTGATGCTAATGAAGAAATTACATTACATTTAACAGATGATGATCGCAGGAGGTAGCGATTCAACAACAGTAACTCTAACATGGGCACTCTCCCTACTACTGAACAACCCTGAGGCATTAAGGAAAGCACAAGAAGAACTCGATGTTCACGTAGGAAAAGAAAAGCAAGTGGTCGAATTAGATATTCCAAAATTAACCTACCTCCAAGCTATTGTCAAAGAAACTTTTAGACTATACCCAGCAGGACCACTCTCCGGGCCCCGCCAGTTCATAGAGGACTGCACGCTGGGGGGCTACCACATAACAAAAGGGACTAGACTTATTATCAACACGTATAAGATTCAACGTGACCCGCGAGTTTGGCCAGATCCACTAGAGTTCAAACCAGAGCGATTCTTGACCACACACAAGGGCGTTGACGTCAGAGGTCAACATTTCGAGCTGATACCATTTGGTGGAGGAAGGAGGGCATGCCCCGGCACTAGCTTTGCTCTACAAGTGGTGCACTTGGCTTTGGCTGGGTTTTTACATGCTTTTGATTTCACAATTCCATGCAAAAATGAGAATGTTGATATGAGTGAAAGAAATGGGTTGACAAACATGAAGGCTACACCCTTGCATGTTATTGTGGCCCCTCGTCTCCCTTCTAGTGTGTATACTTAAAGTTGTATTTGAAGGGGAAAATATTATAGGTAAGTACTTTATATATATTATTAAGTCGAGACTTCCATGATTATAATGATAATCTATGTATGATACAATAAGATTTTACTATATGTATTGGATATTTAAATTAGATTTGATTTGTGTATGTCTGCTCTGATTTAAATAGGAAAATAGTTTTTTTTTTTTTTGGTTGAAAGAGCCTATTCGCCAATGGCACGAGCAGTTAGCAAAGCGCACAAGAAGAAGTAGGGGGATCAGAGTACTGGTTTGATAAAGGTAATATAATGGTTAACCCATATTTGATGTAATAAAAAAATAAAACTAATTAACTAAGCCATCTCTTATTACACAATCGTATTGCTCTATCCAAACTCGACTCATTAATCAAAAGTGGTTTCCAAACTAATACCAACCCAACCTAACTTGAAACATTTGTCCCTCGAAAATTTATAATAAGTTAGTGTTTTGAAATATTTGTATTCTTCCTAGCCAATTTTAAATCAAATTTTAAGAATATTGTAACTTTGAATGTTATAGTATGCACAAGATCAGTAACATGAGAGAATTATAACGACAAAGTAATAACTTGTATGCATCTCATAAAACTACGAATATTTATGTAAATGGGTCTTCTAGATTTAAACATTTCATGGAAAAAATCAATATGAGGAGAAGGAGAGCAAAAAGGAGAGGAAGAGTAGAGAGAAGGCAATCATCTTCAGCCTTCCACTATCAATTTAACCGGAGAGGCCGAAGACAGACACGGCCAGGCTCGAATGGAAGCAAAGTGACTTTGGAAACTTGTGCACCTTTTTGTATAGGTTACCGAAAGGTATGTGCAGTGAATGCCTTTGGAGCATCTTTAGGAACCTTGAAGCTACTTTTGACATCTTTGTCCCGAGAAGAAAGAGAACTAATAACCATTGAAACTTGAACCTTGAACCTTGAATTACTGTTCAATGGGCTAAGACTAGTAGTATACCACCAAGCTCTACCCCACTAGCAAACTCTTTGCACGCAAAACCTCCGTCACCAACCTACTCCATTTTCAACACCTTTGCCAAAGCTGTGAGATGATCACAACCTTTAGCATCTTATTGGCCCTAATCATGTAGGCACCACTCTACAACAACAACAACAACAACAAACCCAGTGCCTCCAAGGGCTCTCGTATGAGCAGGGCCTGGGGGGATAGATGTACGCAGCCTTCCCCCTTCAGAGGGCTACTCTGAAGAGAGGCTGTTTCCGAGGACTTCCAACCTGAGACGCTAGTCCGCAGCATAGAACATGTGACCTGGCAGCAGAGGAATGTAGGCACCACTCTCCACAACACATAAGCAATGTTCAATGAGTTCTCAATGGCTGCTATCCATCCATGCACCATCACTCTAGGTCTCAACATAGCCAAAGTAGGATATCCGTAAACCTCTTCTGCTTAACAAGAATCATGCTCTCTTTTTCTGCACTCTCCACTTCCACCCACTAACTTGAATCAAATGCTGCAAAAACAATCTATTTAGTTACGTTCATCAAACAATCCTGTCAACCCTCCCTCTTTCATCCCTCGGTCAATCACATTTGTTGTCAACAACGCAGATCGCACGTCCCCTTATTTTGCGAAATAGTGCATCCCCATCATCCTGTGTCTCCTCACCAGCCCCATGGACACAACACCTAGACAACATTAATGGCAAGAATGGCATAGATTATCTTTCCTTGGCTCAATCAAAAATGCATAATCTTTAGACTCCATCTCTCTCTTACTGAGTAGAGAAAACTTCCATCTAACACCATTGTCTCTATCCAACAAAAATTCATCCTCGTTTCTGACTCCAAATCCCAGCCGAAACACATTTTCAATCACGAATAACATAAGCTTGTATCCATGTTCTCATCTGTCAGGAAATGTTTAAAATCATTGTCCCCAAAAAATCAAGAATTGTTTGGATAGGAGTTTCAAGCCTCTTCTTGCCCCTATGGTTAGCTTATACCTGAACACCAAATACCTTCTAAGCGGGCTACCTATAGACCATATATAATGCATAAATAAATTACGTACAATAAACTCTAGGCACCTAAGTTAGAAATCTTACAAAAAATACCCAGATGTAAAGAGCCTTCACACTAGAACCATAAAGATCGCACGAAGAGACGAAGGAGCATCTACAGTTAAGGTTTGTAGAGCAGCAGAGAAGGAAAGAAGAAAGAAGAGAGAGAAAATTAGAAGGTAAAATGACATGAACGTTGCTTTCTCTCTCTTACTCTACCTTTTTTATTCTGCTTCGCCTCAATCAGTTCACACCCCCAAGAGCCAATTTCAACCATTCAAAGGCAACGAGAAGGAAAACTAGATCTGTCAAACAAACACAAAACTGGATCACCTCGGGACGAAATGTGTCCTTAAAAGGGCTATTGGATGGAAGACTCATGGTGAAGCAAAACCGAGGTAGGGCAGCGATTATGGGTTGGGACAGTGGCATGGGTATGTAACGCGAGGTAGAGGCATAATGGAAAATACCCCAGAGGGCCAAAACTACAAAATCAAAACAGAAATAACCATGAACTTTAATATATTTACAATTAGTGGCTCTCAATGCATAAACAGTGCTTTTTCGAGGCTTCAATGGATCAAGTTATGCGTCCTAGTCCTAATAGTGAATATACTTATTTTAATCCTAAGTATTTAGGCATAATTAGTATATACATAAGAACCATTTTACACAACAGTCTCCACCTTCGTTACTATATGGAGTAGCTATTAGACTGACTCTAATAATAAGGAATTATCTGAATCCAAGGTTCATCCTGGATTTCAATCAGTTCGGATAAGCTTAACACAATTGGCAATGTCTGCCAAAGGTTTTATTTTTGTGCCTATATTAGAAGGGTTTTCCTCAATAAAGATTTTCTGCAACTCAACTCGGTTTACATCTAGTTGATCCCTTACAAAGTTTCTTCTTAAAGCCAAATGTTTTGTTCAGTCATGATAAACTAGGTTCTTACTTAAAGCCAGTGCAGATTGACTATCTAAATATATTATAGGTGCTCCTAAATCTAGATTAACTTAAAATAGGAGAACCCTTAATCATATACCCTCCTCAATTACATCTGTTAAGGCAAGAAACTCAGTGTCAGTCATTGACAATAGCTGGAGCTTAGATTTCCAGTAAATTGGTCTACCTATTAAGGTGAACAGATATGCATTGTTTGACCTTCTCGTATCCAAATTCGCACCAGAATTTGAATCTGCATACCCAGTTAACTTCAAGTCTATAACAAATGTTAATTCTAAGTTACTGGTCCCTTTAATGTACCTAAAGAGCCATTTTGCTCTATCCCATTGAGTTTTCCCAGGTTTGATCATAAATCTAGATAGCACACTCATAGGGTATACCATATTGGGCCGAGTACACATGGCATACATAATAGATCCTATAGCGTTTGAATAAGGTATCTTTGCCATTTATTGTCTTTCTAGGTCATTATTTAGACACCGAATTTTATAAAATTTACAATGGGAAGTCAGGGGCAATCTTACTGCCTTACACTCATTTGTGTTAAATCCATTATGGGCTTTAATGAGATAGCTCTCCTGTGATAAATGGACTATTTTGGGTGTGTGATTCCTACTCATTTCCATACCTAATATCGTTTTAGCCTCACCAAAATCTTTCATCTGGAATAAATTGTTTAACATACATTTCAACTTGTTAATCTCATTTATAGATCTACTCAAAAATAATATGTCATGTACATAAATAAGTAAATAAACTATATCATCATATTTAGAGTTCTTGTAGTAAAAACATGTCTCATGCACAGATCTGGTAAAGTCCTTTTCTAACATGAATTGGTTAAATCACCTATACCATTTTCTTCGCGAGTACTTAAGCCTGTATAAGGGCTTCTTTAACAAATACACATGGTCTTCTTTTCTGAGTTCAGTGTCCCTTCAGGCTAAGCAATGAGGAATTCTTCCTCGAGCTCACCATGTAAGAAAGTTGTTGTGACATCCAGTTGTTTAAGATAAAAATTAAATTTTGCAGTTAAGGATGTATGTGTTAGAAAAATGTTTTAATTTTTGTTTGTTTTGTATGATTGGGCACTAAACAAATTTTTGGATTGGGCATCAAGAACTTTTTGTATTGGATGCCAAGTATTTTATGGTTGAGCAAGTATTTTATGGTTGAGCACCAAGTAAATTTTTGAGTGGTGCCCAAGTAATGACTTCCATTAGTTTCCCTATAATTTTTGATGTTTCCTTTGTTGAAAACACAACAATCTTCTCCACTCTCTTCTCTTCAAATTATAACTTATTTTATTCAATTACTGAGCAAGTTGGGGCATACTCCAACCTATCTTCCGGAGTACACTACTAAGGTGAGTGCCGTGCTAACCCTGGGGCTCTGAGTGCCGTTCAACCCATTGTATCTCTCTGAGGGCATAAACGACTTAGGACAGTGAATTCTCCACGGCACGGCAATTCGGTCAATTATCTCCCTACTATTATTTTGTTTAAAGTCATTTCTTTCATTAGCCTCTTGTAATCTTTGAGAACAAATTGATTGTAATATTTTGTAATTTTTGAGGAAAAGTTGAGTGTAATAAGAGTTATATTTTGACTACTCATTTACCCTATTTTTTCAGCAATATGTTATTATTCTATGTATTTTATTAATATTTTTTAGAAATATATATTATTATTCTAAATATTTAAAGTGTTTCTAAAAATATTTAAAAACTTTTAGATATTTAAACCCAGTTATAATTTTTTACCATTATTTTAAATTAAAATTATTTTTTTCAAGTATTTTCCTTTACTTAAAAATATCATTTCAGCAACAACTAATAGATGTCAACTGCATTACATTATCATGTGACATTGAAAAGTTGTAGAAAATTTAAATCTGAAATTGAAAAAGTAAAAGCGAGTTTTTGAAAAAGAATATAAAGTTTAGGTGGTTTTCATTAAATATTATATACTAAATGCATGTAACTTTAAAAAATTATTTAATTTAATAAATTTTGTGGACTAAAACTTTAGTCAAATCTTTCAATTTTTGCTTTTTAGTTTTGCCTTTGTTGAGTGCCGTTTGTTTAGTGCGAGTCTTTTGCTAACTATACAAAAACATAGGGGACTAATGTTATATTTTGTCTGCCTAGTCGATCTTCAAACCGTTAGTTAAAAAATGCCAGACTAAATATATATATATATATATATATATGTAGAAACGCAAACATTACAGTTTAATATTTAGTGGTAGGGTGTAAACGAACCGAATGCTCGATGAATTTTTTGTGTTTGAAAGTAATCATGGCTTGTTTATGTTTTTTACTGGGTCTTGATACCTCACTTTCAAACATGGCTTGTTCGTGTTTGTTACTAGGTCTTGATACCTTACTTTCAAACATGGCTTGTTCGTGTTTGTTACTGGATCTTGATACCTTACTGAGCGAGGTTCGACCATGTTTGATAAGCTTAATGAGTTTAGTTTGAACCAAGAGTCACTCAATTCATTAATGTTCCCAAATAGTTGAGCTTAGGGGCTCGATAAGAACTCGTTAAAAACTCATTAAAATATTTCTTATTAACAATTAATATTAGCTCCGAATAGGATTGATCATGACTCAATACAATTTTTTTTTTTTTTTAATTTTGGTTTTCTAGATCATAAATTTTAATAGACTCAAGTTAAAAAAAAAAATTTAAAACTGGAAATTTTAAACATTAAAAATTCCTCTCCAAAGCCATCTTTTAGTTCTTGAAACACTAAAAGTTAAAAAGAGAAAATAATATTATTTAACTGTGTAATAAAATTATTATTATTTTTTTAGCATTAACTTCTTTCATAATCTATCTTGTCCAAATATTAGCTACATAATATTTTTGTCTTAGAAACTTAGTTATAATTTTAAGTATACATCTAAAGAAGAAGCATTATTCTTTGTTTTGCTTACTAAAGTTTAAAATCATACTAATTAAAAATTTTATAAAAAATTCCTTCCTTAAAATATGGTTTTATATGCTGGATAAATACCCATAAAAATTTAATAAAATGCCTTTTTTTCCCCTTAAAAAATGTATTTTTTCTCCAACAGCAAGATTAATTAGACATTTACCATTTTTAATAATTTTTAAGTATGGTCAAAAAATATATAATATATTCTTACTCCTAAATAAATAAAATTTAAAGAATCCGTCTTGAGAAGACATAAGATAACCCCAATTAATCTAAGTAATCTTTTAGAACCTTTCAAATTATAGAGGGCTTCATACGTTATTATACATAAGTTTACTTGTTTTAATTTTGTAGTGATTTTTTCAAGCTTTAATCCTTAATAAGTATGTTAATAAATTTTTTGATTGGAATTTTAATTTTTTGTTTTATCAGTATTTATATTGTTATTACTATATATGAAGGGCTCATTTAAAAGGTTTGTTTTGGACCCCAATATTGTATGGACTGGTCCTTGTTGCAATAATCAAATATTCTCTTATAATATTTGGTTTGATAATGACTTCGAGTACTGGTGTAGATGCTTGAGAGCAGCATAGTATTGTGACACGTGTAAGAATATGTAAAATTATTACATGTGTATTTTTAACAAAAAAAACTAAAGATGTTGAGATTTGTGTTTGATTAAAAATTTTAAACTTTTGAAGGTGATTTTTTGAAATCATGATATGATTTTATGATTCTAGCGAACCTATTAATAAGGCATATAAAGAAAATTTTCAAAATTTTTCAAGCATAGAAAACAAATTTGCTTTCTTAAACTAAAGTGTTTATATGCTCTCAGTACAACTAGCGAATAGGATGGAACAGGAACATTTTCCATCCTATTCGCTAGTTATAGTGAGAGCATATAAATTAGGATGACACATTTATATTACATCATAATGTATTTTCTTATTCCGTTGTATTTCTTGTATATATCCTTATAAGTTAGGGTCTTATAAGATAATTTTGTGAACTACGTGGCTAATTGTAATAATAACAATAGTATGTGTTAGGTTATGCCTCAAATTACTAGGATTACGACGAGGAAAGCCGGGAGCTCATCGATGGATTGGGGGAAGAAGCCGATCGATCGGGAAGGTGTGCAGAAGCTTGACGCGTCCAAAGGGTACGCCGATCGATCGGTGAAATACTAATCGATCGGGAGTCTAATTTCCACGCGGGTATAAATATGACGCTAGAGTTACGTAATTTATTATCCATATAGAGTGAGTGCCATAGAGAGAGAGAGAGAGAGAGAGAGAGAGAGGAAGTGAATTGTAATTCTTCCATTATTCTTGTTCAATAAAAGTTCTCCATCTCTGCTCGTGGTTTTCTCTCCTCTCGATTGAAGAGGGGTTTCCACGTAAATCGTTGTGTTTGATCTTTTGCTCTTTTGCATTCTTGATTTGATTCTCATATTTCTTATAGTGTTTGAATTGGATCTAGATCTGGGTGTTGTTTTCTTCACAAATTGGTATCAGAGCCCTTGTTGTTCGATTTGGTACTATAACATCAGCGATTAAATCTGAAGTGGAGAAGTTTGGTGGTCAAGGGAGTTTCAGTTTGTGGCAAGTCTGCGTTAAGGGTCTCCTAACACAAAATGACCTGAAGAAAGCCTTAGAAGGAAAAGAGAAGAAACCGGAGAATATGATAGAAGCACAGTGGGGAAGAGTTAGATGAGGAGGCACTCACAGCTATTTAGATGTGTCTTACAGATGATGTACTGACAGAAGTCTTGGAGGTGAAAACCGCTAAGGAGTTGTGGGAGAAGTTGCCAGAGACGTTCTGCTTCAAATTGGTCTCCAATAAACTCGCAGTCAACCGTCGGCTATTCACGTTTCATTTGTCAGAAGGTACATTTCTTAAGAACCATATTAATGAATTTAACTCTATTATTCAAGAGTTAAAAGAATTGGATGATGCCCCTAAAGATAAAGATCAGGCCATGTTATTATTATGTTCACTCTCTAATTCATATAAAGGCTTTGTAGAAAGCATGATATACGGTGGTAGGTCAACTATCACAATTGATGAAGTGAAGAGGAACCTAGTGAGTAAAAAACGAGTAGATAAAGAATTGTCTGACTCTGTGAATGACTCTGGTAATGGTTTGCTTGTGAGAGGTAGAACTGAGAATAGAGCATATGATGGTGGAAAGAAGTCAAGGTCTAAATCTAGACACAAAAACCTATCATGTAACTTTTGTCACAAGAAAGGACACATAAAGAAAAACTGTTATAGACTTAAGAATAAGCAGAAAAAAGATAACATGAATGGCCATAATATAGGTGACAAGTCTGCTGAGGCTAGTGTAGTTGAAGATGAGGGTGAGGCTGATGTTCTTTTAGTAACTGAATCCGAGGCCAGATCCAAGGATAACTGGATCATGGATTCAGGTTGTTCTTATCATGTTTGTCCTAATAGAGACTGGTTCACCACATATAAGTCAATTTAGGGTGGAGTAGTCTTGATGGGCAATGATGCCGCTCGTAAGGTTATGGGTATAGGAACAATCAGAATTAAGATGTTCGATGGTACTATTAGGACACTTAGTGATGTGCGACACATCCTAGACTTGAAAAAGAATCGTATCTCTTTGGGCACCCTTGAGTCACATGGGTACAAGTACGCAGCTGAAAGTGGAGCTATGAGGGTCAGTAAGGGTGTGTTAATTGTGATGAAGGGCAGAAGGGTAGGAACCTTGTATAAGCTAGTAGGTTCTACCGTGACAGGGTTAGTGGCTGTTTCTATATCATCTATGTTAAAATCAGATATTACCAAGATGTGGCGCATGAGATTAGGTCATATGGGTGATAAGGGTCTGACAGAGCTAAGCAAGAGGGGTTTATTGTGTGGTCAGTTTACAGGGCTGATGCAGTTCTGTAAGCATTGCATAGCAGAAGAGATTCAGCTTTGAGCAGGCAGTGCATCAGACTAAGGCAATGTTAGATTATGTTCATTCAGATTTGTGAGAACCATCCAGAGTTGCTTCCAAATGAGGTTCCAGATATCTTCTAACGTTCACTGATGATTATTCAAGAAAAGTTTGGGTCTATTTTCTTAAGCAGAAAAACAAAGTTTATGAAGTCTTCAAGAAGTGGAAGGCGCTGCTTGAAAAACAAACAGGGAAGTAGATAAAGAGGTTGGGGACTGGTAATGGTCTTGAATTTGTTGAGGGTGAATTCATCAAATTTTGTGAGCATCAAGGCATTGTCAGACACAAGACTTGTACAGGTCAACCTCAACAAAATGAAGTGGCAAAAAGATTGAATAGGACGTTACTGGAAAATGCTCGGTGTATGCTATCCAATGCAGATTTAGGGAGAGAATGGAGGTTAGAGGCAATTAACATGACGTGTTACTTAGTGAATAGATCACTCACTCGTCACTTCAGTTCAAGACTCCAAAAGGGGTATGGTCTGAATCCCCTGCTGATTACTCTTATTTGAGAATTTTTTGTTGTCCTGCTTATGCTTATGTGAATGATAGGAAGCTAGAGCCTAGAGCCAAGAAGTGTATCTTTCTTGGTTAGATGTCAGGTGTGAAGGGATTTCGTTTATGGGATCAAAAATCTCATAAATTTCTGACTAATAAGGATGTTACATTTGATGAGTTTGCCCTACTACATCCACCACACACGCCCTTCTTAGTTCGTGATTCGGGTCAGGCGCAGAAGCCTGATGACAGTTAGATAGTTCAGATCAGCAGCAGGTAGTTCAGATTAAAGTATACAGGCACCTCCAGTATAGGTTTTTGATAAAAATGATGAAACAGAAATAGGTTAGCAGTTCGGACAGTATACTATTGCTGGTGGAAGGCAGAAATGACAAAGCCGCCACAGAGATATGAATATGAGGAGATGATATCCTATGCCCTTACTATAGCTAAGATTGTAAAAGATTGTGAACCATGTACATGTTCAGGGGCTGTATCTAGATCTGACTCAGAGAAGTGACAAATGGCCATGCATGAAGAAATGGAGTCATTGTAGAAGAACCAGACTTGGCAGCTAGTCAAGCCTCAAACAGGAAAGAGAGTTATAGGATGCAAATGGGTCTTCAAGCGAAAAGAAGGCATTCCTAGAGTGGAAGATGCAAGGTACAAGGCTCGGCTAGTAGCTAAAGGCTATAGTCAGGTACATGGTGTTGACTTTCATGATATTTTCTCACCTGTTGTTAGACATAGTTCCATATGACCGATACTTACCTTAGTAGCTATGCATGATTTAGAGCTTGAGCAGTTAGATGTGAAAATTGTATTTTTGCATGTTGAGCTAGAGAAGAGTATGTACATGTATCAGCCAGAAGGCTTCGTTGTTGAGGGTAAGGAAGACCATGTTCGTTTGTTGAAAAGATCCCTATATGGTTTGTGGCGGTCACTTAGGCAGTGGTACAAAAGGTTTGATCAGTTTATGACTAGTAATGGGTTTTTCAGGAGTAAATATGACAGTTGTGTGTACTTCAAGAAGACGGACTTAGGTTTATTCATCTATCTTCTATTATATGTTGATGATATGTTGATTGCAGCTAAGGATAGGACTGATGTTAATAGTTTGAAAACAATGTTGAAAAGCGAGTTCGGGATAAAGGATTTAGGAGCAACTAAGAAGATACTCGGTATGGAAATCAATAGGGACCGAAAAGCAGGAAAGTTATACTTCTCTCTGGAGAAGTATATTGAGAAGATTATGGATCGATTTCATATAAAGGATGCTAAGCCTGTTAGCACTCCATTGGTAGCTTATTTCAGGCTTTCAGCGTTGGATTCACCTCAAATAGAGGAGGATGTCAGGTACATGTCACTGGTCTCTTACTCTATTGCAGTTGGTAGTATTATGTATGCTATGGTGTGTACTCATCCAGATATTGCTTATGCTGTTAACAAAGTGAGTAGATACATGGCAAATCTAGGAAAAGAACATTGGCACGCTGTTAAATGGATTTTCAGGTACTTTCGTGGCACTTCTGATGTTTCTTTGGAGTTTGGGAGGAGCAAATGTCGTTTAGTTGGATATTTTGACTCAGACTATGGTGGAGACCTCGATAAGATGAAGTCTACTTCTGGTTATGGGTTCTGTTTGGGTGACAGCGCTATAAGTTGGAGAGCATGTCTAGAGTCAATTACCGCACAGTCAACTACAGAGGCCGAGTATATGGCAGTGACAGAAGCATACAAGGAAGCTGTTTGGTTAGTGAACTCAGTGTTGATTAGGGCACAGTTGAGGTCTACTGTGATAGCCAGTTTGCAATTCATCTAGTTAAAGATCAGATAGCGCATCATGACAGGACAAAGCACATTGATGCTAAGCAGCATTTTATTTGAGATCTGATAGATAAGCGCAAGGTGAAGTTGAAGAAGATTGGTACTGAAGATAATCCAGTAGACATGTCTCCTAAAGTTCTACTCGGCAAGAAATTCGAGCATTGTTCGAACTTGGTTGGGCTCTCAATTTCTATTTGTTAACCCTGGTAGTGGGGTGTTTGAGGAGAAGGTGAAGAAATACTTGTTTGTTTGAAATTTGAGCCAAGGTAGAGATTTGTTAGGTTATGCCTCACATTACTAGGATTTATGAGGAGGAAAGCCGGGAGCTCATCGATCAATTGGGGGAAGAAGTCGATCGATAGGGAAGGTGCTTAGAAGCTTGACGCGTCCACAAGGTACGCCCATCGATCGGGAGTAATTTTCACGTGGGCATAAATATGATGCTAGGATTACGTAATTTATTATCCAATGTAGAGTGAGCGTCGTAGAGAGAGAGAGAGAGGGAGGAAGGGAATTATAATTCTTCCATTATTCTCGTTTAATAATATTTCTCCATCTCCTCCCTTGGTTTTCTCCCCTCTTAATTGAAGAGGAGTTTCCACGTAAATCGTCGTGTTTGTTCTTTTGCATTTTTTTATTCTTAATTTGCTTCTCATATTTATTATAATATTTGAATCGGATCTAGATCTGGGTGTTGTTTTCTTCACACTATGACTATACATTTACTAGGATGTTACAATTCTCGATTTGATCCAACAGCTTCCATTTTAAAAGACACTAAAGATCCAAGGTAGAATCCTATCTAACAACCTTCTGGCGAAACCCCATAGCCCTTACCTTGCAATCGAATGCCTCCATCCTTAACACCAAAATTATTTGTACATTGCCCTATCTCTGTGACGACCCCACCCCCACCTTTGCTGACCATAGCAAGATTGACTAAGGGCTTGTTTCTATGAGTTGTTAGGTTTATATTATGACTTTGTCGCTAATTTCTATTAAAAAAATATGATTGACGAGATTTATATTATTTGCTCCACCCGTTGCCATTTGTGAAAACTATGAAGGCAGTAAATAAGGGCCTCTAGTGTCAAATCTAGGGGTGGGAATGATGTGCAGGGATGACAATTCCATTCGAATCCATAAGAGATCCATTCAAATTAATCCATTTATAATCGATTTAGACGCAAAAAATAGGTTCTAAATAGATTTGGATTTGGATGTTGATAAAATGGATTTTCGATCAGGTCGGATTTGGATGACATCAAATGAATTTGACTCAAAATTATATTTAATGTAGTAAAAGTTTTAAAATTACTAAATTTGAAGTTTTCTACATGCCTAACCATATTCTAATATCTTTTTATTGTGCCAACATTTTGGAAGTTTGTTTTAACAGTATAATATTTTGTTTAGAATCACGATATAACAAATTTATGTACAAAGTTTGCTTGTTAAGAGATATTTGAATGATTGCCTAATATTATATTTGTACATTTAAAATGAAGAAAAAAAGACATAGAGGTTTGTCTAAATATTAGCTTTTGAGATATTATTATTATATTATTTTTGTTAATATGTTAATATTAGATTGTAATATTATAATTTATTCTATATGGAGTTGGGTTAGATATCTTTTTCACCCTATGTACTTGGATTTGGATTGAATTTTATGGAATAAATGGGTTTCTTGTGGATTTGGATTGGGTTGTGTTTTTTCTAGGTTAGATTTCAAGGAAGACAAACCCGATCCAATCCCAACTCATTGCCATCCTTGGTGATGTGGAAATATATAAGAAAACTAATAGCTAGCGAAAGTGGCAAGGTTAGAAATTCCACTCCTGACTCCTTGATAGGCTAATTCCCACCCCTCAAAACAACCCATCATTTCTTTTTGAAACCCTCCTGACAACCCCACCCCTCCCATGGTAACATCCCATCTCTCCACCCACTGCTAGCATCTCCCGCCATCTCCGCCATTCCCACCTCTGTCGCCACTGGCGCCACCACCCACCACTGTTGGAAAATTGATACAAGCTAATCTTAAGTATAATGGAAAAATATATTTTCAAGACCCGTTACTAACCGTTTACCCGTAGCCGTTTAGGCGTCATCGAAATTGTGACAATTGGAGTTAATTAATTATATGGTCGTTGCGATTTATTACGTCCGTTATAAACATTGCTACCATTGCCAAATGGGAGTTACGTTCCCCAATTAATCTGCAGATCTCAGCCCTTGTTTCCCCTCTATTTTTCATACGCACTGCACATATTGTGTCACTACTCTCAAATCCCAATTCACGCTCGAATTCACGTGCAAATTTGGGATTGACCAGTTGCCATCATAATCTTCGCTTGACCAGGCGATCAAAGCAGTCATGGTAACCTTGTCCACTATGAATCTGCTCTCTCACTCTTAATTGGTCTACTTCCAATTGTCTTCTTCATTCTGCGTTCAAATTTGAGATCGAAATTTTGGGCAAAGTTCAAGGCTCTCCTACCCGATGATTAACGAGTGCACGTTAAGAGTCGGACCGTGTTAATCCTGGAGGATGATCGCCGACACCACTGTATGCATCGAAGCAGCGGCGAAATCGTCTTTTAGGACAGTGGTATTTCCCACGGGACGGTTTCTTCTGTATTTTCTAATATACTCTCCCTTTTTTGGTATTACTTGATTGTCGGGTTTAGGTATTCCATTGCGTTCTTTTCACTGATACTTTGCTCACTGCTGCTGTCGATTAATTGCAACATTTTTCTGCAATATGTTTGGATACTTTACTGCAAGTTACTGTATTTTTACTAAGTTTTTCACTGCGGTATTGCTCAGTTTAATTTACAGCAATTTAGAAATAATTTTATTACATTAAAATTAACGACTATCTACTTTATTACCGCTGTTTATTTTCAGTATTACGTTGTATATCTCGCTGTATCTTTCGTTGTATAGCTCGCTATATTTTCCAGCATTTATGCAATATTATTGTAGTATTTTAGTTGTACGCGGTATTTATTTCCTTCAATCTAAAAGAGGATTTAACAATCAATCATAGGTAATATAGGGTTTTATGAAGGCTGAGTTTCTGAGCTTCTCTCTCCCTCCGATCCTTCAATTCACATTTTCTCTCATTGATCTGCAGCCATGGTGACTTAATAAAGAGAGAGAAAAGAAAATATTGTAATAGGATCAAATTTATGCATTCACTTTGTTGTTCGAGTATTTAGTTGGATTCTATTCGAATAGCTGTGAAGTAAGAGGTTATAATTATCTTGCAGTGCATAATTTTCAGCATGTGTTTGGCAATTTCCGCATGTGTACTGTTTGAATTAGTGATATTTTATATATTGGGTTTAATTTGCCTTAATACTTATGGAATAAGCCGGTCAAATGTTTGATGGTCTCTTATTATTGCGTTTGTTATATTTGCTAGCAATAATTTGGACAATATCATCTAATTTCATGTGGCATGGTATAATATTTTGCCAATTGAATGCATAATAGAAGGAATAAGGTCACTAGGCCTTGCGGGAAAAAGAAAATGAAAGCTCATATGGATCTAAGGGCTCCTTATTTAATGGTTAGATAAAATACTATAAAATATTATGGTTTTAATTTTTACTACCTTGAATTGTGGGGGCGTCTAGCCTATGAAGGTACTCTTGAATATATTATTGCCTTCCTAGTTCAAGTGCTTTAATCTTGACAATCATGTAGCTAGTGCATTTGCGATTGAGGAAGGTCCTAAAATCCTTGATGACGTTATGAAGCCATAGTGCACCTATTTCAAGAAAGTTTGTTGATAGCCAAAAATCTTAAGTTATAATATTAAGTGAGAAATTTTTATGAAAAATTAGAGAGGTTTTGGGACTCCTAAATAAAATAAAGTTTAGGTGTTTGAAACTCTCCATGTGATATTTATCAAATCCCTAGATAGTAGCATCATAATTGACTGTTCTTGGTCACACATAAGCTTGTTTATGTGGCGGTTTGTATGTATGAAAAGTCAAGTTGATGAGATGCCCCTCTTTGGAGAGTGTGAATGCTATAAATACCATAAAGTTTTTCTCGAGTTAATATAAGAAACTTATATGAGGCAGATACGACACCGATATGAAAATGAATAAAAAAAAAAGGAAGGTTTTAACTCTTGATTATGTGGATAAAATTCTTAAAGACCTTGACTATTATAAAGGGATAATAGGACTTCTGATAAATTGTGAAAATCCATGAGTGATTTGGTGTTTTAGTCTCCATGATGATGTGTCTCATGTATTATCCACGGCCATGTTTGAAGTATGTGAATATGTTGTCACATGTTACTTGAAATAATGAAAAGCGTGTTGTATGTTGCCGAATGCACTGCTGCATATTGTTTTGGGCTGTAAGATGTTGATGTGCATGCTATTATGGACATAGACCATCTGCTTCTTTTATTTGGCAAGCCCTATCCTGGGCCACCATGGGCATGTCTTCACCAAACTCTTCATAAATTGTGCAAGTAAAAGGTAAGGGCCTATTTGATAACAAAGGATTTTCTAGTTTTGCAGGAAAATTTTTCTTGAAAAGCTAGAAAACGTGCTCTATAATCAAGTTTTCTAATTGGAGAAGTTTGAAAATAGTTTTTCAATTTTTCCTATTCTTTCACAAATTTGGAAAGTAGTTTTTAACTGTTTTCTAAATTTTTCTTCACAAAATAAAGATTTTGTTTTCCAATTCCCCCCCCCCCCCCCCCCCCCCCCCCCCCCCTCTTCACATTTTCACACTACTCACCAATTTTATAATATTTATCTATATACTCCCATCTTCTCCCCCTTTTACGTAAATGATTTTGGGGTAATTAAGGCTAGGTTCCCAATTTTTAAAGCAGTAAATGATTTTCAAGACAGTGGACAAATAAGAGGATCATATGAATTATTTAATTATAGTCACTCATCCTTGCAGAATGTGATAAAGTGGGCTCGAGGGATACTTACAGCTAGGTTCCTTTTTTTAAAAAAAGTGAGAACTACTCGCTAAGGGAGGGGAGTAAACAAACCAAATGTTCGATTAACTACTTGTGTTCGAAATTGATTAGCGCTTGTTCATGTTCATTATGAGGGCTCGGTAGCTTATCGAGCCAAGTTTGAGTAGGCTTGATAAGTTTAACGAGCTATTCATTAACATTCGCTAAATGTTTGACAAGAGTGCTTTAAAGGGCTTGTTCAAGGCTCATTAAGAACTCGTTAACAGTTGATATTGGTTCAAAAGTGGTTTGATAATGGCTTGATAGTAACTTGAAAGGAGTCAGCAGTGAGCTCAACTCGATAGCATGCACCACTCAGTTTGAAGCTCGATTTGGCTCGATAATGAGCTCGACTATACTCTATAAGCTCAACTCGACTCGATAAGTCTAACGAGCCCTAAAATATTATCGAATCAAGCTTGAATAAGCTGGGTTGGAGAAGCTCGATAAGAGTTCGACTCGAATTTGAGCTTGATAAGCCTTATCATGCTCGAGTTCAAACAAGGGGGTTCTCGGCTCGGCTCAGCTCATTTACAACCCTATGTTAAGGTCACAATATTTGATTCCCATATCGTGTTGTACATTATTTATGTATCATTCTCAATTTTTAGAAACTTGGAAAATAGAGATCACTCGAACGTATTTTTTAGTTTTCTAAGGTGCAAAACTAAAAATAGAAAACTGGAGATGCAAAAGGAAAACTATTTTGTGCTATCAAAGAGGCCCTAAGACTCTTTGGAAAACAACATTTTTTCATGATAGCACCATACAGGAGTAAGATTGCATATATCTTTACCCCGATTAAACCCTGCCACGATGGCCTATTGTTGTAAAAGGTAAGACTGCTAAAACGAAGAGGTACAAAGATCTTCAATTGCTAGATAAAGATACAACTTGTTCATTTTCTTTTGGTTACCCCAAAACATTTCTTTTCGGCGCCTTTTGTTTCAGAGAAAAAATACATTCTCGGAATTTGTTCTCCACTTTTTCATTGTTTGGAATTCACTTTTTAATCAAAAAGGTTTTTCGAAGGAAAAGCTTTTCCAACAAATGGTTCAGAAGAAGTTATCACTCCAAGCAATCTAAAAAATTTCAAAGGTATACATTAGTCTGAACATGTATTAGACGAAACTAAACTAGAGGAGATCATAGGTCGTGAGAGGTAATAATGTGGGGTTGGGATTTGACGGAGAGTGATCGGTTAAGTTTGATCCTAGAGTGAATTATTGGGTTTGATTTGATTTTCTTTCTTATCTGATATTTTATATTTGAAAGATTTTCATTACTTCATCACATGATGAATAGTACAATTAGAAAAAATTCTTTTGATATATATATATATATATATTTTTTGTTAAAAGATAACTTCTTAAAAGTAAACGAAGCCTAGATAACTTTAAATATATTGTATTACTATTCTTTTGATATCTTTCCGTATTTTAACCTTTCCAATCCTTCAGTTATTATCGTACTGTATACCATTCGCTAGTTTGTGTTACGTGCAAGATTTTTCATGCCAAGTGTCGTAGAGCACTAGTGGCAAATTTTGGAAATATTTTATAATATTTATCAAGTAATACACTAATAGCATAAAAAATATGTCAATTTATATCAACTAAGAACTAGTACCAATACATCAATTAGTATGGAACCAAAAAATAGAATATAACATCATCAAATTTAATCAGATAAAAAACCAACAATTTTGATACAACCTACAATAGACATATACATAAAAAAACAACTAAATAGAGAAAAAGTTTAAAAAATATATCTTTGGGTTGAGACATGTGAGAACGCTCTTATTAGAAAAGAAATGCCCCTCCTACGCAAGTATTGCTATTAAATTTAAATGCGCTCTTTTCCCACGATTCAACAATCCATCGGACCTATATGAACGCATTAATTAAAAATCACCGAATTACAAATACTAAGCTCACAATATTTGGAAAGAGTGGAGGAATGACAGAGTAAAAATATTTTCATCTTGTACTTCAATTTCCATCGTGTGCATACTTATATAGATAGAAACCATTTGCTTAATTTTTTTTTCCTCGCAAATGATGGTCAAAGCCATTTAAGACTTGTTAATTGTCAATTCCTCCTCACTACCAATGGTAAAATTGGGTGTAAAAAGTCTTTAAATGATTTAATACCAATTCAATTCTAAGTACTTCTACGCCAAAGCTCTCCTGGCCCAATGGTTGTGTAGGCGTACTGCCACCCCGGGATCCAGTGTTTGAGGCTCGGCGTCCCCCTTCCCCTACCTTACTAAAGGCGTTTGTACTGTTCAAAATAAAAAGTACTTCTACAAAAAAGTAAATAATATAAAAATAATAATAATTTTTAAATCACTAAAATAAAAAACACAATTTTTCCACCAATTTCCCACAAGATTTAAAAATTATAAAACCTTGTGAGCTTTG
Organism: Simmondsia chinensis; assembly: GCA_018398585.1. NCBI lineage: Eukaryota > Viridiplantae > Streptophyta > Magnoliopsida > Caryophyllales > Simmondsiaceae > Simmondsia > Simmondsia chinensis. The sequence goes on along the minus strand of JAGTTD010000026.1, from coordinate 3,165,649 downwards.
TACTCAGTTAATACATGTAGGTACCTTTTGGGTTTGGACCCATCCTTAGTGCAAATGAGCTACAACCTGAAGAAAATATAGTAGCATAAAACTTTGAACTAGTTCCCCTGTATCTAGCCCTAGACCAGACCCATCACACACACATAATACTAGTAATTGTAAAGTTCTATCAATAAGACGCGTTATGGTCATGCGCATAAATTCTATCAATAAGATGCTCATGTAGGTGAACCCTTGAAGAGTGATTTGTAATCATCTCCATATTATGCTCTCAGGTTCATTTAGAGTTTAAAACTCTTCTTTAAACATCACAGTAAATAATAACTCACCTTAGAAATGGGACCCAGGAATACCCTACTATAGATAGCATAATATGTGTTCGTTCAACCATCCATCTATATTGTTTTTACTCGTTGAACCTCATTCTTGGGATCACATACCTCTAAGGACGGGTTTCCATTGTGGTGATTAACTTATGGGCTTCAGCCCTATTCCCCTTGATGATTAATAACTCAGGTATGTTTGCCTTTTCGTAAGTGAATCCACAATTTTTTTTCTTTTCTTCTTTTGATGTCAGAAGCTTATCATCATTTTCTATTGCCTTGATAATAGAGCGCTCTGTAGGCAATCTTTTCTCTCTACTATATAGTAGAGCGAGCTTTTTATCCATCCGCTTAGTGGAGTTCCGCGCATAGCACATCCATTGGTGAGTATAATCATCTTTGTACACTTGGATCAAACATTGATTAGAATGCTCCGCCTTTCATAACACAATAAAATCACTTGAGTATAAGACATTCATCACACCTTTCAAGTGTTTATATAACATAGGGCATTTCATATAACACAACCATATAAAAAGTGACTTCAAGCAAATCTCACAAAGAAATACCAAATTGCATTTCTCAATGGGATTTCATCTTAATATAATACCAATATTTGATCTCCACATTGCACTAATATATTAAGTGATTTCCCTTCCTTTAACTGCTTTTTATTTTTAGTCATTCAATGCATCTTTCAAAACAAACCATCCAATTATTTAAGCAATGATTTTGAACAAATTTCACATAGAAACATCAAATAGCCCTTCTCATAATTGGTCATATTGGTTCAAATCAAATACAACCTTGACTTGAGTTCACAACATAAACTCGGCCATGAAATCTATCACGAGGTTTCAAAGTGTACTCAAAACAATAACCATAATTTATAGTTCAGGAACCAAATAGAGAACCAGCCAACATTAATATTCCCAAGTACTCATAAATGTATTTCAAATCTTTTGCTATTGACTTGAATTTTAAATCAAATTCTTATAGTCAATTACTTTACCATCAAAATTTAATTTGCCAAATATGATGCAGACCGCTTAGGCTTGGCGTAGGCAGGATTCAAGGCGGGACACGGGATGCGGGAATTCAAGGCAGGACACGGGTCTGTTCAAAAAAAAAAAAAAAAAAAAAAAGGCAGGATACGCAGGATTTGAATTCAATTCTGGGTTAGTGTGATTTCTTTCCTTTTAGCTTTTGATTTAGATTGATTCATTTCCTTTTAAGTTTTTATCTAGTGTCTCCTTATATATAAAAGGAGAGGGAAGCTAGAGTTTAGTTAGTTCAATTTTTCTAGAATTTAAACCTATTTCAAGTTTCTTTCTCGTGTTGTGAGATTAAAACGATTATTTTCCCCTTTGTTTTATTATGCAAATTAATAAAATTAAAGGGAAGGCCATTGAACCTTTACGTTCCCCTAATTCTTCCACTACGCGGCTGCATCAGTTGGTATCTGAGCTCAGAACGGTTTCTAAGATGGCCCGTGAGCACCGGAAGAACGTCGCCGTTGAGGACGTTTATGACCGTGATCTTCAACAACAATCTGAACAGAGGATAGAGGAGTTGGAGGAGAAATTCGGACGAATCAAGCGTTGCTTGATTCAACAAGGGGAAAATACTGATCTTACACCGGGAATCCAGTCCCAACGTCCATTAACACCGAGTGCAACAGGAGAGGAATCGGACGAACGTTTCCAAAATACGTTCCCGGACAAGGAACTACCATTTCCCAGTCTGAGACGCCATCAGCCCAATAATGGTAGCACCCACGATTGTGATGATCGGAGGCGGGAAAACGGCCTCCAAATTGAGATTCCGGAGTTTAACGGTGGAGGATGCCCAGAAGACTTTCTGGATTGGCTTGTTGCTGTTGAGAAGGTCCTTGATTTCAGAGAGGTGCTGGAGAAGAAACAGGCGCGACTAGTCGCTACTCGGTTGCGAGGAAGGGCAGCCGCCTGGTGGCAATAGCTGAAGAAATTCGGCTTCGCCAAGCGAAGACAAAGATAGAGTCGTGGGAGAAAATGAAGAAGCACATGAGAGGCTCCTTCTTGCCTGATAATCACGCCAAGATAATGTACTAGCGCCTATAGGGATTGCGTAAACGCTTGAACTGTAGACTCAAAATATTACTATGCATTAATCTTAAAGGATCTGTAGTACGATGTTGAAATGGAGAAAAATTGTAGACGCTTGAACTTTCCTAGATGACACAATTGAGATGTAGTGTTGTTATAACTAGAAAATAAGTCGCCAGGAAATTTGTTCAGCAAGGAAAGGACATGGCTTCCAAGAAAACCTAGACACCAATGCCAAGTGCCTAAGGAAACCCATATCACTACGAGAAAAAAAGGTCATTAACGACAGTGATTATCGTCGTTAAAAGTCTACTTTACCGTCGTTAATACTATTAACGACGGCGGAAACTTCCCATCGTTTGTCGTCGTTATTGCTTTCGACGTTAATACTATGTGGGATCAACGACCGCTAAAATGAGCCGTCGTTAAAAAGTATCTACGACGGTATATTATGTCCGTCGTTAAAAGTGAAATCAATAACGACGGCACATGTTGTCGTTAAAAGTAAAGTCTTTAATGTCAGGTGGCACCGTAATTAAAGAGTTAATTAATAACGACAATAATTATTGTTGTTACAAATATTGACCGTCATTTAGGAAAAAGTTTTAACGACGACAAAAACTGTCATTAAAATTTTTTGCACTTCTAATTGAAAATAGCAACTACAATATAGACCATCGTTAAAAAAATAACACTAATAAATCATCGTTAAAACGTCTTCCGTCTATTAATGACATCAAAATGCGTCATTAAAAATGCTTCCCCCATCAAAGAAAACTCTAACAGAAAAATTTATCGACGTTAAAAATCATGTACATTCATATAGTGCAATACATACATTCATAAATACCTATACATTTATGTAATATAAAAATAATTTTCTGATTATTTGCAACACCTGTAAATCCATATAAGGACAATTATCAGGTTGTTCATAGCACCTGTACATAAATGTAGTATGGCAATATTTAATTTCAGTATAACACCTATAAAATAGTACAGTATAATCATACAGAAATAACTCTTACATATCATTCAATGTAACAACGAATTCTAATAAAAAGTAAAGATGTCATTGAAACTTAAATATTCAAATACTTATAAAAGCCAATTTACATACAAAAAACACTAAAAGCGTACATTGTTAAATTTGTCACTTAACAACTTAGCAAAAACTATAAATGCGACAAAAGTTCGTAAATAAAAGTTCCAACAAAAATAGGAATTTCCAGTGCAGTCTTGAAAAAAATAAATATATCACTCATGTTAGAAAATTCTTGTCATATAAGCAATTGTACAGACACATAATAGACCAAGCAATAAAAAAATAAAACAGATAAAAATTATATTAAAATAATCAGCATAAAATTGACCAAAAAGGAAATTCATATGCTTTTTAATACAATACAATCGCAAATCCAATCTCCACATTATAGAACTCAATTAAAGTGTCACAAATTCAAAACATTCTTAAACTCCCGCTAGGATTCAATCACATAGTCCAAACTCATCAACAATTCCAAATAATTCATGGCAATCAACATAAAATCCAAGCTAAACATGCAATTCACCCAGAATTCAAGTTAGCCAAATCAATTCATACATTGCATCACAAAACTCCATCATGAACAACAACCAAAACAACCCAATATGAGCATACAACATAATAAACAAAACCTATGGTCAATCAAGGTTCACACAAGACCTACGCCTTACCTTTTTCCCAAAACTAGAAAAAAAAAAGGCATGAAACAATAATCTCAAAGGTATACAAGTCTCCTTAGACAACACAAGTCCACATATGACTCAAACATATCATGCTTTCCCAACTCATAGCTAAAATTCAGCAAAAACATAATAAAATGACAGCAAAATTGCCCAAAATTCAACAGTATACAGTCCCAACTGCAGTAAAATCAGTATGAGCAGCAAAATACAGCTCAAAACCAACATAAAGCAACAAATTCAACTTGAAACAGTCCATAAACAACATGTTTATCATCACTTCAAGCAACAAGTACCAATATATGTTCAACTTGCTTCCAACATAGCCTTGGGAAATACATGAAACACTAACATGGAGACTAAGACACTAAATCACATAGATTTTCAATAAGAACTCACAAGTTCTTTAAGCCTCCCTTTACAATAATCACCTATTTCACTTAGGTCGCTCAAACATATTCAAGAAACACCAATTCTCACAAACAACATCCAATCCATGGTTAAACTCCAAACATGCAATGCTCTATCCACACACCGGGTCCAAGATCCTGCAATTAAACATGCCTAACCTAAGAGTTGCCAATTCTTGGTTCAAAGCTCCATTCCAACAAGTTCACAATCACACTCAAGCATTAAACACATGTTAACCACAACAATCACATAGAAAATTGAAAAGGCACATAATCCAATTTCTGAACAGTATAATCAGCCACACAATAACAACAACGGCACCATGTGAAACTACTACCCACACTTACTTCAAAATGCCAAATCAAAAACTCGCTCTATACATCACTAACGGCCCATAAAGCCTAACACACTAGAGTTTAGCAGCATAAAAACACCCATCACAGGGCCTTAAGCCTAGAGCTTAAAATAGTAGAAACCCACCGCATATCTGTATATTAATGAATACAAAAATATTCCCATATCTCAAACTCCATAGTACACAATCTGACGCATAAATCAACAACATTCTCAAACTCCACATAAAACTCAATCACAAAGTCCAAATTCAGAACAATTCCAACTCAATAATGTATTCTTATGAATATATTAACATACATAAGCGAAAACTAAGGGCAAAATAAGAGAGAGAAGAAAAAGAAGAAGATTACCACATACTATTAATATTTAATCAATGTAGTCGTCCATCTCAGTAGATCGGGAGGGAGTACTTGACCCGTTGTTATGACCTCCATCCTCTAGTCTTTTACTCTAGCTACCAAATCAGCAAATTCCTTATTCTCTTTAAGAAGTGCTCGCTTTTCCTTCTCAGATTGACGAAGTTTTTCAAGAAGTTCGGCCTTGGTAGAAGATGGTCCTCTCAAATCACTAGTCCTTACTCCTCCCCCATAACCAAACACATGGCCATGAGCTTGACGTTTGTTGAAGACCTTCTCAGCAACTTCAATGTTAGATAAGGTGGGATTCTCTTCAATGACATCAACAATTTTTTCCTACAAAGTAGTGTGAACTAAGAACGGAGTAAAGTATACATGACAACAAGTAATTAATTATTTAAATTCTACATACATATCGTTGACAAAGCTCATGTGTCGCCATCTTATCACCCTTTGAACGTGCAGCTAGAAACATCTCCCCAAGATTAGGACATTTCCCATTCTGTTGAGTCTTTACAATCAAACAATAGTTAGATTCTGCACTAAAGGAAAAAAATTAAAAACAAAATATTGAAATTTTCAGTTGCATACCATATCTTTGAAAATCTGCCTATGAGCTTTGCTACCAGTGCGATGAAGTAGTTCTTTCGAAAGCCCTGCCCTATTTTTGGAGTTTCTAGCACTCCTTGCCTATCTTTCAAATATTAAAAAGTAATATGTCCATGAATAGAAGTACAAATAATAAAATGAAAAAAAGGAGGGAGAATTTATGCCTGGAACTCCTCAGATGCATAATAATTTTTTACAATCCATACCCAATCCTCCTTATCCCACCTTTCTGGAGGCGGATCTATTACTGCTTTTTTCAAAGCTTGTTCCACAGTAAAGTTGGGAGGCGGCGAAGGCAGATTTTTTGTTTTCGGCCTTTTCAAAATCTCAAACCGATACAAGTCCCCTCTCCAATTTTTCTACAAGTACCGCATATGATCTAAGATCTCTTTGCGATACTCCTTCAAGTCAACATTCTCGTCATGAAATTTGCCTAATTCAAATAAGTAAACTCAATTTCTTGTCATGCTAATCAAATTTTGTCATCGTAAATTAAATATCTAACAATCATCGCATAACTATTTATAAATGAAAATATAAACTACATTATATAGTTAAGTTACCAGGACTACAGCAAACATGTGTTCATTCTCTCTCGCATCAATTTCATCCCATGAGCGCTTCCTTCTTAGAACAACATTTCTATCACGTACGATTTTGCCCAAGAGTCGAGAAAATTCATTTGCATTTTGTCCAACACAGCGATTTTGGAAAATTTCAAAAGGCAACTTATTTCCAGGTTTTAGAGTTGCCACCTTTTTGCATTTGCTCTTTCCACGTCTTGTTCTCTTCTTTCCATCATTATTTTCAGTAGAATCTACCAATAACAAAAAAGTAATTACATGCTAACGAGAAATCAAAGCCTTATCATTTTTAAAAAAGAGTAAGAAAAACAATTACCTTATTTTATCAACATCAATTTCATTTTCAATTTCATGATTCTCCAACTCCATTTCAATTTGGAAAGCATTTGTGGAGTTCATACGGTCAGATGTTAGATCAGGAGCTTCAAATGAAGCTTCACGTGATCTAATTGGTGAAGACATCATATTAGCTTCTCTAACCTGTGTATCATGGTTGTTAATTGTAGAAGGGGAAGGCATATGAACAGCTCCAACAAAATTGAGTGTAATAGGCATATTTCTTGCATTAATATAAGCCTTTAACCCCTGACTATCTCTGGATAGTGCTCCCGGTGGTAGGAATTGTTTATTAGCTTTTGAAGAAGAAGGCTTATTAATAACTTTGCTTTGAAACATCGTCCTGTCACATAAAAAGACAAGTCAGTACAACAACAACAATAACAACAACCCAGCAAGTTGGCATACGTCTGATTTCATCACCTTTTATATTACACTATTATCAAACCACTTCACTAGTAGAAAGAATTCAAGAAAACAAGTCAGCCGATGTGATAGAAACTCAAGATAATAATAACAAAATTGGGAAAATAAGAAAATAAGGTCATGTTCTTTTCTTTTTCTTCCTCTTTCTAGTCTCACTGGTCTCAGACAGATCAACAGCCATTGGCTCTATATCCATCCTCATTCAGTTGACTGTATCATCCAAAGTTGAAGCGGTGGATGAGATCAAATTGGGCTTGAAGTGTTCGCCTTCTTGATATGCTTCACAAGGATCTACATTATTGGAATCATTTTTTTGTTCGACCTCATATAAGCCACGCGGTTGAGCCTCAACAACAACATACCATCCTTTCCTCTCGTTGTCTGTGACGTAGAATACCTGTCTTGCCTGATTAGCCAAAGCAAATGGCTCGTCTATTTTCAGCTTATGCTTAGGATCAATGCTAACAACCCCATATTCATCCTTAACCATTCCCTTTCCGTACACATCCCACCATTTACAACGAAATAATACTACTCTATTTCTACCAAGATATTGTAATTGAAGTACCTCTGTCAATACCCCATAATATTCCACATTTTCACTTTCATTATCAGTTTTACCAACAACAAGCACACCACTATTTTGAGTCTTCAAGCGTTTCTCACGATCTTCTGTATGGAACCGATGTCCATTAACTATATATCCTTGATAGCTTGTAATGTATTGAGTAGGGCCACGAGACAGCACCAACAAGTCTTCCATCTTTTTACTTTTACCATGCTCAGAAAGGCGTGCCACCTGCAAAATTTAACATAAATTAGTTGTTTTCATTCATATAAATGACTTAATAAGAAGACAAATTGTGCGAGAATTTGAAATCCAAAATAGTGTATTTACCTCAAATTTGAACATATGCATAAATTTTGCATCATATTCCTTTCCACGTAAATCAACACCACTTAAAGCAACAGCTTCAACAAACTGGCTATATAATCATAAAAAGTGATTAATTTGGCGACTATGAACAAGAAAAATCTGACATATTTGTCATAAGGTTATGGTGTCTTACTCGAGATATGGTTCAACTTCAACGCAATTCCTCAATATGTACATATGAGCTTTATCCAACTCATCATTGTCAATAGTAGGAAATGAGGCGCCTCCTAATGCTCGTCCAGAATGACAATAAATAGATGAGCCTCCCTCGTAGTTATATTCCTCTTCATTTCTCCTAGGGCAACTAAACTTTGTCTTCATGTCTTCCAAATACCTAGAGCAAAATGTCATACACTCATCTACTATGTAGCCCTCAGCAATTGAGCCCTCTGGACGAGCTCTGTTCCGAATATGAGACTTTAGATGATATAATTCTTGCTCTATAGAAAACATCCATCTAAATTGAACTGGCCCTACAATCTTAGCCTCATAAGGTAAATTAAGAGGCAAATGCACCATAACATCAAAAAACGACAAGGGAAAGATCCTCTCTAACTTGCAAAGCGTAAACGGAATTTGAGCCACAATTTGATCCAACTCATCCAAATTTATTGCTTTAGCACACAAGATCTTAAAAAACATTGATAACTCAATTAGTGCCTCGCGCTCCACTTTGGTAAGAAGATCGCGTATTGCTAGAGGAAGTAGGTGTTCGAGAATACTATGGCAGTCATGAATCTTCAATCCCGATATCTTACTCTCCTTCATATTCACACATTGAGAAATATTAGACAAAAATCCATCTGGAACCTTTAAATCTTTTAAGAGATGGCAAATTTACGCTTCTCAGCAGCTGAAAATGTATATGAACCAGCATTTATTTTGGTCTTATTACCCTCCTAATAAGGATGTAAATTCGGCCTTAAGTGCATTGCTTGCAAGTCCAAACGACCTTTAACATGATCCTTTATTTCCCTTTGATGTTTAGAAGAGTGCCTAAAATATTGTCACATACATTCTTCTCAATATGCATCATATCCAAATCATGCCGCAACAAAAGTGTCCTCCAATAAGGAAGCTTGAAAAAAATACTCTTCTTTTTCCAATTATCACCCCTGGTATCATATGTCAGCTTGACTTTCTTGTGTGGAGCTTTACTTAATGTAATGTCCTCAAGATCCTCCACTGGACGAAGGATATCATCACCAGATAATGGCTTTGGTGGAAATCTCTTCTCAATCGTCCCATCAAAAGAGTCTTTATCTTTTCGCCACTTATGATTACGAGGTAACCAACATCGGTGCCCTATGTAACACTGTTTGGCACTATTCTGCAGTCTGATAGAGTAGGTATTTGTATTACAAATAGGGCATGCTAACTTACCCTTGGTGCTCCATCCCGGTAAGTTTTCATAAGCAGGAAAATCATTAATTGTCCATAACAAAGCAGCCCGTAATATAAAATTTTGTTTTCTCGATGCATCAAATGTTTCAACACCCGATTCCCATAGCTCATTCAACTCCTCAATCAGAAGTTGTAAATATATGTCAATTGCATTACCAAGAGCCTCAGGACCAGGTATAAGCAATGATAAAATCATATTAGACTGCTTCATATACATTTCAGGAGGCAAGTTGTAGGAAACCAATATGACTGGCTAAATGCTATATGGCGTCTTTGAATTTGCAAAGGGTTGAAAACCATCACTAGCAAGACCAAGTCTAACATTATGGGGTTCTAGGGCAAATTCATTATGTGACTCATCAAATGATTTCCATGCAAGCGAATCAGTAGGGTGCCTCATTACATCATCTTTGTTTCTTTTATCGTGATGCCATCTCATCAAAGAAGCAGTCTTTGTTGACATATATAATTGTTGCAACCTCGGCTTTAGTGGGAAGTAACGTAGAGTCTTACATGGTATTTTTCTACCATTTGCTTTGCATTTTTTCTCTCCATTACGCTTATCATCCTTCCATCTCAAAGAACTGCATATTTTACAGTCATCCAACTCTGCATCCTCCTTCCAAAATAGCATGCAATCATTTACACATGCATCAATTTTAGTGTAAGAAAGGCCAAGGTCCCGAATAATCTTTTTTGCCTCGTAATATGAATCTGGCAAAGTAGAACTCTCAGGTAATAGCTCTTCCTTTAAGAATTGCAACAACATAGTACATGATGCATTGCTCCAACGGCCTAGAGTCTTTATATGAAGCAATTTCACTAGCGCAGAAAACTGAGAGATCTTTGACCCCTCATGTAGTGGTTGTTCAAAACTCTCTAACAACCTATAGAATTTCTTAGCTTTCTCATTTGGCTCCTCTTCATGCACAACGTGACTTAAGGAATCAATGTCACCAAAGTAAGGAAATTTATCCCTTAAAATATCATTCACAGCACCATCGGCATCAAGTTCAAGATCATCTTCATCTTCAAGATCATCATCACTTTCTCCTTTAGAATCGGATTCGGTTTCAACTTGACTCTCACCATGGTCATACCAAAAAGTATAACTTGGCACTATCCCATATCTAAGTAAATGACCTCTTACCCATTCGCGATCTCCAAAGTCACGTAGGTTGCATTTAGTACATGGACAAGCAAAAGTTCTTCCTTTTTTTTTCCTCGGCATAGTTTAAAAAACTTTGAACTCCATTTTGATATGTTAAACTCACCCGATCATGGACAAAATGTATCCATTGTTTATTAGGCACCATATTCTTATAAGTTATGCCAAGAATATACCTAAAAAGCATAGTTCAATTCAATTAGTGTAAGATGTTTCAACACAATTTTCAATTTGAATGTCAACAACAAGGGTGATGTCAAAAACAATCTTAAAATTAGTATCCCTATAAATTATAAACCCTAACATATAACTAGTCACACACTCTAAAAGCAATGGCACTGCTTTAAGCTCAGAATTATTCAGTGAACATGGAATCGAACATAACATCTAGTCAAGCTAACCAGCTATCACCGGAGCTTGAGGAGATGATTGCCAATTATTGCAAGCGGCAAATGCAGTGGTTGGATGAAATGTTTGATAGATTGCAGGTAAAATTCAGGAGACAAAATGTGTCCTCCAGTGTGGGACCTTTATTACCTGCGAATCAGTTGAATGAGGAGAAGCTTAATCAAGAGAATGAGCTAGATAAAGTTGTGGTTATGCCTATGGAAGACAAAGCCATTGATTTGCTGCATATATTGCACTTAGTGGAGATAGAAATGGATGGTTGTGCTGTTAGAGCTGCATTTGGACATGGTAAAGTCGAAGAAGAAGCTCACAAGTTAGAAGAATTGTTGAAAGGCTCTATGAAATCAGTTTCTGAAGCTGTGGTAGTAGGATTAGATTCAAGTCAGGTCAAAATGGAGTCGGTGCAAATAGTTGAACAAATTCGAAAAGTGGAAGAGCAACAAGTGAAATCTATAGCTGAGAATGATGATCTACTGTAGTTTATTCAAGTGTTGAAACAAGATGAAGATAGAATCACTCCAACCAGATGCACAAAAGAAGTTATTGCTGTAGAATCGCAGATTCCAGAGGAGAAATCTCATGTTCAGTTGAAAGATTTGCAAAATCTGATCACATGGCAACTAAGACAAGTTAGCATTGGAGTTAGCTGTTCAGGTCAACAAAAAGGAGTTCAGCAATGACTTGGACATGCTAGAAATTTTTATTGATTAATTTGGGAGCAAAGGACATTTTCCAAAAGTACAAGCTAATGTTAGACCTCCCGAATACCATGGAGTGTTACTTCAAAAGCCAATTTATCAATGGGAAATGCAGTTGGAAGTAATTGCTGCAGGTCACTTTGATTCAGCAAGACAAGTTGTTAGCAAGAACATAAAGTTTACAAATTGGGAGTTTGTGCTGCAACTGTCTCAAAACTTCTTCCCAAGCTTCAAGATCCTTCATATAGGCCTCAAGCACCTTCAAGATTTCAAAGGGACACCTCTAAAATGGGAGGAGATATGCAAACTTTTCCACCATTGTTGCGGCAGTGCACTAAAGAGCTGGAATTTCAGCTGCGAAATACAAACGCTGGGTTGTATGAGTGTTAAAACAAGACTCTTTAGAGGGTGGCTGATCGGGTACGAATTAGGAAGACCTTCGGATGAGCTCTAGGCATCCAAATGCAACAATAGGAGCATGAACAAGAGACATATCCCTATATACTTGACAAGATGAAACTTGTTTAGTCACATTTCAGATTCAGGACAAGTCCTCTGCAGTTACAAAATGTCAACAAGGGAATTTCACATTCAGCTCCTGCTTTACATCAATAAGTGATTTTCAAAGTCTCAAATCTCTTCCATTATTGAGGACAAGAATGTTTTCAAGGGGAAGGGAATGTTATGATCCGAGAATTCAAGGATTGAGCTGTAATGGGTTGTGTTGCTAATTTGTTCTGTTGTTGTTGTTATGTTGCTGTTATGATGTTGTTAGCTTAGTAATTGATGTAGTAGTTTGGTTTATGCTTTCCTTAGTTGCAATTTAATAAGGCTGCACTAGCTTGCTGCATTGTTGTTGGCTTTGGCGCCAAAATTAGCTTAAGTGGTTGTTAGTGTTAGTAGATATTTTCAAATGTCTAGATATTTTAGTGAGTCGGTTAGCTTGTGTAGTCTAGGTTCATTGTATTAGCTTTGCTTGAATTTGCTATAAGTAGTACTTGAGCTGTAAATTTCATTTCATTCAATCAAATTCAATGAACAATCTCATTTTGAGATCAAACTTTCTCTCTCTCATCTAACTCTCTCTATTTCTCATTCCCTTTCCCTTCGTATCTCATCTAAACTCTAAATTCTCTAATTTTTCATCTCAATTCACTTCTTTCTCATCTCATACTCTTAATCTATCCTAAATTTACTTAGCTTACGCTTGTGATTCAATCGCGAGTGTAACACTAACCAAGCTAATAACCGAACCAAACAGCACACCAGCAACTAACACGTGACTTATTCAAGATATACAACTAGCATAATGCCTAAGACTAATACTACTAAACACTTCTCATTACAATCATAACAGAATGCTGGCGGAAGGCCACCTGATTTTGGGAAAGTAAGGAAGAATAGAATTCCTGAAGGACATCCTTCATCACAACCTCATTCTAATAGTAGAAAGAATGACAAGTGTGTGTCCAAGTTTGAAGTTGAAGCTCAAAGTAGAAGTAGTTTTAAGCTATTACAATAAGCACCAAAGGCTGAAATTTCAGATTTATTGAATAGAATTCAGATCTATTGTTCATTGTTTAGAGGTCGATAATGTTACATAAGCACCCCTCCAGTGGAAATTTCCGCAACACCAAAGGCTCCTCAAGTCTTAAAGCTCTAATTAGATTCTTGGGACAATAATCTCTTAAATGGGAAGGGGGGAGGAGGAGGAGGAGGAGGAAGGCGCGGGGGGGGGGGGGGGGGGGGGGGGGGGGGGGGTGGTATATATCGAAATGAGTTAGTTAATTGGTGGCTAATGTCAGTTAATGGTTTTGGCAGGAAAATTAGGGAAAATTCATATATGTCAGTTAAGTCGATTTAGTTAGTTAATAGTAGTTAAGGTTGGTCTAGATTCATTGTTTACTTGGATATTTTTAAGCTCAATCAATTAGTATAAATAGGAAGCCTTGCATTGTAAGAAGGTATGTTGAATAATAATTGGATTGAATTCTCTTCTCATCTCTATATTTCTCTCTACTTTCTCATCTCTTTCCCCTTCTTTCTCATCTCACACCCTCTTATTTCTATCAAACCCTAGGTTATGAATCAAGATTGATCTTGATTCATAACAATTGGCTTATAATAGACACGAACTACCAACTAATTTCTTAATTCAGCAAATATAACAAGAACTACCAACATAAAAGGGACTTATTCTCTTCGAAGCTTTGACAATCTAGCAAAAAATCATTCAAAATCTGGATACAATGTGTCAATATAGCAAATAACTAAATTAGGACTGTTAATTACAAACGAACAACTGACATGGGCTTATAACAGGCACGAACTACCAACTAATTTGTTAATTCAGCAAAGATAACATGAATTACCAACATAAAAGGGACAAATTCGTTTTGGAACTTTGTCAATCTAACAAAAATCATACAAATTATGGGTATAGTGGGTCAATACAGCGAAGAATAGAATTAAGGCTATTAACTACCAACAAACAATAGACATTGGCTTATAACAAAAATGAACTATCAACTAATTTGTTAATTTAGCGAATACAACACAAACTACCAAAGAACAAGACAAATTCGCTTTAAAGCTTTGTCATTCTGTTATAAAATCATTTGAAATCTTGGTACAATAGGTAAATATTGTAAAAAATGGAATATAGGTTTACGATCGAAGCCTTCATCTGCTGCCGCCATTGTCAAATCTTTGAAGAAAAGAAATTCACACAGTTTAATTAAGAAATTATTGCATAAAATCTATAGATTAACACCGTAATGTAGTAATAACCAATTCTAGGGTTACCGAACAAAAACGACGCAAAGAAATTTCAGAAAACGCAATCAATCAAACAAAATTAATTACCTAAGGTTGGATTTCGTTGCTGTACGGCTGGTTCACGAAGGACTGATGAAGAATCGTTTCCTACTTCGCTGCTTCCCTTTCGTGGAGTTTGAATCAGGCGTGGGTTGTGGCGGGAAGAAAGGGTGGGAAAAAGTTTTGCCCAAAATTAATATAATGTCTGTTTTTGTTAAATTATTACATTTATTATATTTTTTAATTAATTAAAAATTATATTTTAGTATCTAAAATAAAAAATTATCAAGTATAATAGAAATATACTGAAAGAGTAAAATATCGAATTAAGTATTAGTTGGGATATTATTTAATTCTTGAACATGAATTACGGTATGGATGGCTGAAATATCAATTAAAAAATTTAAGAGAATAAAAAAAATAGACAATAACAAATTCAAAAAAGGGCCTAATTTTTAAAAATTAACGAATTTTAACTCCTTTGACCAAAATTTTACCACTTACTTAAGCCTATTAACGATAGTTTGCGAGTAGAATTAACGACATTATTTAGTGCCCATCGTTATAAGCCCAACATGTACCATCTTTTAACGACGGTGTTTTAATCCCGTCGCAACTAGGCACTACAAACAAACCATTAACGACAAAAAAAAATTCTAGTCGTTATTTTTGGTCGTTAAAAACCAGTTTTCTTGTAGTGTATAACCAGGGACGGAGAGTTCATGCGTACAAGCGAGCACGCTGATATAGATCACCATTACTGAGTTATTAATGCAGGATTCTCCCCGTAATATTGTCCTGTATAGAGGAGTTGCTGTCATATTGAATATCACAATTGTTATCCGAACAAAGTCTTTTAATTGAGAGAAGGTTATGTTTTAAGGTGGGGGTCGGGACCTAATATACAATTTTGAGAATAATAGGATGGGAAGGGTGGGAATTGTAGAGGATATTACATAAATGATAGGAAGAAGAGTCTCATCACCAATATTAATCAATCAGTTTGGGTCAATTTCGGACGTTGAATTAAGTTGACTCGGATTATTTCAGGTTCAAGTCATTCGAATTGGGGTGATTTCGAGGTTCGGGTCATATTGAAATTGTGTCTAAGACTTTTGCTATTGAGTCATCTTAGAGTTGAGCTAGTCAAGTCAGGCCATTTTGGATTTTGGATTATGGAGTTAATATTTGATTGCAACTCCATATCCCATCCTTAAGGAATTGGAATGTATGATTTTTAGTTAAAACCTAATTATTCCATAAAATTGAATAGTAGAATTGTAATTTAATTTCAACAGGTGAACCAAACAATAAAATTTGAATTTTTTGCCTCAATTCTAGTGTCAATCCCAATGTTAGGCTCAAATTTCATGCACCGTACATGACCTAATAGTGACTAGAGGCTACCTATTTAGAGTACTTAACATCCAAGGCTCCGTTTGTTTTGACTTAAAAGCTTTTCTATTATATTTTTATAGCTTCATTGTATAAATTGTTATAATCCTTTATTTTACAGAAAATATTTTCCTCCATAAATTGGAAGTTAACTTACTTTCAAAGAGAAATTAAGAATGTCATTTTCCTTCATGAGGCGCAAACTATTTTCCGCCATGATGTCATGTTTCATATCTTACTTCAACTTAACCTTGTTCCATCGTGAATATCATGTGAACATAAATAATGGAATTATTTTCCTTATCTAAACAAATTAAAAATTTTAATATAAGAATATTTATTGATGAAGATATTAAGAAATTAAAAATCTTTCAAGAGAAAAATGCTTTCCTTTGAAACAAACGGAGCTTAAGTAATACTATCAATATATAATAATACAAGAAAAACATTAAAAATGTACTAAAATATGTTTTAAAGAATTCTTTTGGTATTGAAAGTTTTAATGGTAAAAAAAAAAAAAAAAAGAGTCAATTTGGAATCGATTACCTATATAGGAATTAATTCGGAATTGCACAACCGAGAGGAATAAATTTAGCATTGCCAATGCAAATAGTATTGTTAAAATGTAGGGTCATTTACCTTTTAGTTTGTGAAAATAATATCCCATTTATTTTTTCGTATGTTAGGTTTTGTTTGTCTTAATAAATATGACCCTCTTTGATGATATGCAAGTCACTTCAACTAACAAATAAAGTACGTTAACAAAAATGCCCTTGATAACATTTGGGATATTTTAAATGGATCATAAAACATTGTTGTTTTAATGCAAATTGCATCCAAATGCTAAGTTTCATTGTACTTAGGGAATAAAAGAATAATCATGACGTCAAACTTTAGTGTCAGACATCAGAATGACGTTGTTATGGTCATTATCAATTTTGTCTTTTCCTGTTTCCGATATTGGTTGTCACCAGAGAGGGTCATATTTATTAACACGAATGTACTCAAAAAATAAATCAAAAAGGTCAGGTGTATAGTTTCTATAAAAAATAAATCAGAAGTGTTGAGGTACTAAAATTAAGTAACCCTACATTTGAACAGTACTATTCTCTTTGACACTGTTACATTTATTTCTTTCAATAGTAAAATTTCAAAATGATTCTTGTATAATTGGGTGTTCAATTCTAAATTAATTACTATATGAGTGTTCATTATTTTTCTTTCACCATTATAGAATTAGATACCAAAATTATTTTTGGAGTATATTTGAATAATATTTTTTGGGGGTATAAAAAGAAAACTTTGCCTTAAATTTAGTTCAACCAATGTGTACACGTCTAATTTAGAAGCACAGTTTAAATGCGTAGGAATTCTACACGTCTAGTACTCAACCAACCAACAATTTAACAGGCTTAAGTTAGTCCGTAAAAGTCGAGAAATAATTTTGTACTTTAACATATCTTTCAGATAAGCAAATATTTGTTTGACCTGAAGCATGAATAATATACATATCCACCGATGCCTTGTTCTTGAAATTCATTACTATTTAGAGTGGGGCAGTTGTGATTTGAAATCCTAACATCTGGGCAAAAAAGCTTCTAATACTATTTCAAGGGACCAATTATTTAGTAAACTTGTTAGGATATCGTTGCCTCAAAATTGGATACTGATAAGATTGGAGTTATTTCATTGGGATAGAGTTTCAGTGATATTTTAATACCTAATCTGATTGAGATTTAATTTGGAATTTAACTGATATTGGCATTAGGTATTAAATTATGAAAAGAGCAGAGTGTTACGGGTTAATAGAGAAAAATGAGAGTACAATGTGGAGGATTCGCATTATGTAAACGGGTGCCTAATTTGTTTGAGAGGTGTTTCGATGATAGTTTGTATCTTTCTTAGGGCCTGTTTGGGACTTATTTCAGGAAAAAAAAAAGTATTGCAACTGTAAAAAAGTGCTTTCTATTAAAAGCAGTAGCAGTTTTTCTACTTTTAAGCAAAAGCAGAGCAAAAACTACACAATTGAGAAAGTATATTTTAGGTACTCTAAAATTTATTAATATATTTGAAAAATAATTTTTATATTCACAAATAGTTTATATATTTTAAAATATATATTAAATATGAAAAAAGTATTTTAATAATTGATAACATATTTATGATATTTAGAAAATATTTTAAATTTTTGAAAAATACATTTTAAATATTTTAAAAAATATTGAGAAAATATTTAATAAATATTAAAAATTGTTTTAAATATTTAAAAAAATGTATTAAATATTTACAAGGGTTTATGGGTGACTTTTTTCAAGTATAAAAGACTTCTGTTAGTATTCTTTCTGAAATTTTATAGAAAAATACTTTTTTAAATATTGGCTAAACACTCATAATACTACCACAAGTACTTCTTTATTGGTTGGTCAAACACTAGCTGCTTATTCAAAATAACACTTTTTGCAAAAGTGCTTTTACAAGAACTGCTTTTGAAAAAAGCAGTTTTTTCACAGGAATCCCAAACAAGCCCTTAGTCTAAAGCCACACTGAGGTGGATTGATGGTTTACCATGCAATAGTTACTCTAAGAAGATTGGCGACTTATCATGTGATATATAGTCAAAGTTAGATTGATTGATGTGAGATGGGATTTGGGGTTTCAACTATAGGTTGTAATCATAAATTTCATAATAGATGAAGTACCTGTTTACATCGCATGTTTTTTTCTCCCTCTAGTTAAGAGAAGGTTTCCAGAATCTTGGCTTTGACCGTTCCAATGTTCTAATAATATACGCTTATGTTATGATCAATTGTGTATTTTTTCCAACAAAACTTATACTAATGGATGAAAGTCTAAGATATTTTTATAACCGAATACTAACTACGGGGCTCACAAGTTATAACTATAATTGTATAGTATTTGATCCTTCGTGCACTAAAATATCTTATAAAAAAAATATCTTAGACTAAGCCAAATATAGCCTTCAAAAAACATATATAAATAAGGGTCGTGAGTGGAGTCCATCATATAGTTTACTACACCACAACGCAAGGCCTCTCTTCCTTGAACACAAATTTCAAATTCACTATGACTTCCTTTGCCCTATCCCTTGACACCTCTATTACTCTTCTTTTTGCCCTAATACTTGTCCTTTCATTCTACTTCTTGTTCTCATTGAGCCCTAAAACAGCTATTAAGGCCAGGAAAACACCTCCCCTAGTTCATGGTGCTTGGCCGATAATAGGACACCTTCACATCATCGGAGGTCGATCTAAAAACAGCAATGCTCTGCACATAACGCTGGGAGAATTGGCTGACAAGTACGGCCCGATATTCTCCCTCCATCTTTGGATGCGAAGGGCAGTGGTGGTTAGTAGTTGGGAGATCGTGAAGGAGTTATTCACCAGTAAAGACCTAGTGGTCTCCTCTCGTCCGGAGTTCATAGCTGCTAAGTACTTGGGCCATAAATGTTTGGGCTTGCCCCCTATGGGCCTTATTGGCATGAGTTGAGGAAGGTTTCTATCATTGAGCTTCTATCTAACCATCGGTTAGAGCTTCTAAGCAATGTTCGCGCCATAGAAATTGATGCCTCCATAAAAGACCTGTATAAAGTATGGACTAATAAGGAAGATGGTTCGTCGAGGGGCGGTGTGTTGGTGGAGATGAAGCAGTGGTTTTGGGACATTGGCCTCAATATCATAGTGAGGATGGTGGCAGGAAAGAGGTACTATGGGTATAGTGAGGGGAGTGATGAGGCTAAGAGATGCCAGGAGGCACTTAGAGATTTCTTCTTCTTGATCGGGATGTTTGTGGTAGGAGATTTTATCCCCTTTTTACGGTGGTTGGATATTGGTGGATATGAGAAGCGCATGAAGAAAGTGGGCAAGGAGTTGGACTCTATTTTTCAAGGATGGCTGGACGAGCACCGCGACAAGAGGAAGAAGGGAGACGTCACTAGTGTCGGGCAAGACTTCTTGGATGTGCTCTTGAAGGTGGTTGATGACACAAGTCATGGTGGATATGAGCCAGATATTATCATTAAAGCCACTGCTTTAGTAAGTACTCATTTCACTGAGTTTCTTTTGGACAAAAATGTTGTTTTAATTAAATTGCTTTCATGAATTTTGTAGGGTGTTTGCCGATAGTACAAAATTGCTTGAGAAAAGAGAAGTTACTTTTTGTGATTTAAGCAGAAGCATTAAAACGATGATTCTCTTTGGAGAAGAAGCATCTGTAGAACAAAAAATTTATAGCAAAAAATACTCTCATTTAGAAACTTAATTACGAAAAAGGGGACTATGAAAAATTAATCATTATTATTTGACTATACTATTAATTAAGCAATGTGAATTAACAAAAAAAAAAAAAAATATCTCTTGATTGGAAAAATCATTGTTTCTTTTTCTGTGATACAAATTTGATGGTTGGAGCGTCACTAGAGTACACAAAGTTCGTAGAAAAGGTACAGAGAATTTAATCACTTTACATAGCAAAATCAGTGACACGCCAGTATCAACCATGAAGCGCACGACCAAAGAATTTAATCCCTCGATATTCCTTGCTTTCAAAAATAGCTTGCACCAAAAGTTTGTCTTTATGCGTGCATGAACAAATTATTAAAACATAAAAATAAAGACCTGATCTTGTTTATAAAATGTAATTGATTCTTCTCAAAGATCAAACTAACCAAAACATTTATGCGGTTAAATGGAAAGTCAATAAATAATTTTAGGGTTTTTTTTTTTCCTCCCTAAAAATCACCTAAATTTTAGATACAGTTTTAAAAAATATGTAAATTTTCTATTTTTTAATGTTACGGTGGAACTTTTCAAAATTTTCAATATCACACCTCAATGTTAATGTTGTTAATATCTGTTAGTTTTTGCTGACGTGACTTAAAAAAATGAGAAAATAATTTAAAGAATTTGAACATACTTTTTAAATAATTTTAAAATATTTGTAAATATTTAAAAATTAATTTTTATATTTTTACAAAATATTATTTAAATATTTTTTGGGTGCGACATTGAATTATTAGAAAATCGATTTGATTTTTAAAATTGCATCTAAAATTTAAGTAATTTTTAGTAAGAAAACACGTAATTTATACTACAACATACTGAGTTTCTCTTTTGTTAATTTATTCGACATATTTCACATTTAAAAGAATATATATTTCTATTAATGTTTCATCTAGCCTTTATGCCCAATTCACGGAGTTTGAATATGTATAAGTCTAAGGGAGTTCAATTCTAAAACCAATGGCATTAGATGGAGTAACCCACTAGATTTATATGATGATTTCTTCTCTCTCAGAACTCCAGTAAAGTGTTTCAACTAGATAGATTCACGTTCAGAGTCCTTTACAATTTGCTATAATTGTTTTGAGAAAATATTAATTTCAGGTAGAAAATGTCATCACTATATAGCAATAATATTTTGGGAAATCATCACTTCGATATATACTGTGAAGTTTTACATTTGTTGTGTAGGTACCCTGATATTTGAATATATATTATGTGGTATCATAAGTACTTTTTGTGAAAATACCATCAATTTTTATTATAAAATATTGATATGGTATATTTTAAACCTATATATATGAACTATATCAATGTTTTCAATGAAAATCAAGCGTATAATGAAAGTTATGATGGGAAAATAATTATCAAACCAAAAAATTATGACGGAAAATGTGTATATTTTAACTAAATAATATATCATGTTAGTAATTTGTGAAAAAAAAAACCCCACAATATTGTGATAAAGAACATCTATATATTATTATGTTCGATGTTATCAACTTTTAATAAAAGTCTTTTGAACTTTGTCAAAAGATACCTAATTGATAATTTTTTTAAACTTCAAGGTACCTTAGTAATAAAATTCCTAAACCTTATGGTACCTTCACTGTATATATTAAAACATTAGGATATTTAAATAATAATTCATGGAACCTCAAGTTATTTTAACCACTCAGGTAATGTTATTCTAGGTTATTCCAAGCTCATATATATATATATATATATATATATATATATATATATATATATGCATATGTATATATATATATGATTGGCCCTTCCAAGCCTAGTGATTCACATTTTTGACTATACAACATGTGACTTCCCCTACAATTATGATGAGAATGAAGAAATTTCATTATATTTCACAGGCGCTGATAGCAGGAGGAAGTGATATAACAACAGTAACCCTAACATGGGCGCCCTCCCTACAGCTGAACAACTCCAAGGCATTAAAGAAGGCCCAAGAAGAACTTGATGTTCATGTAGGAAAAGAAAGGCAGGTGGTTGAATCAGATATACCTAAGTTGACCTACCTCAAAGCCATCATGAAAGAGACTTTGGGATTGTACCCAACAGCGCCGCTTTTAGGACACCGCCAGTTCACAGTTGATTGCACCTTGGACGACTACCACATAATGAAAGGGACAAGGCTCATTATAAACACGTATAAGATTCAGCGCGACCAGCGAGTCTGGCCAGACCCATCTGAGTTCCAGCCAAAGCAGTTTCTCACCACGCACAAGGATGTTGATGTTAGGGATTGGCATTACAAGCTAATACCGTTCGGTGGAGGAAGGAGGGTGTGCCCGGGCACTAACATTGGGCTACAAGTGGTGCACTTGGCCTTGGCTAGGTTTTTACATGCTTTTGACTTTACAACTCCGTACAAAAATGAGAAGGTTGATATGAGTGAAAGCAATGGGTTGACAAACACGAAGGTCACTCCCTTACATGTTATTGTGGCCCCTCGCCTCCCTTCTCATATCTATACTTAAGTAATATTTGAAGGAAAAAAATTTATATCTACGTATTTTATGTATTAGATATTCAAATGTGAAAAGATTTGTATGTACTTGAGATACCAACACAATGGACAATCAATATAATGTCAAGCAAGAAGTAAGGTTGGGACTGTGGGTTGGATAAATCCCAATAGTATTATATGCACAAGATTGAAAAAGATCAAAGTTTGCAACAAATAAGCAAGAGCTATTGTTCAGAATGACCCAAAATAAAAAAAATATTCCTGAAAATGGCCCATTTTAAAAAAAATATTTACCCATATGGCCTTTATATTAGCAAATTTTAAAATTTAAAATTTTTTTGGGATAGTATGTTGGGTCTACGACAGACCAGCCACTTTAAACCGTTTTAATTTTTTTAGTTATTTTTTAATAAATTATTAATTATTAATTAAATTAAATATATTAATTATATTTTTTGTATCATGTTATATTTTGCTTTATAATATATATTTTAGTTAAATTATAATATAACATATAATAAAAAATTTAAATTAAGTTATTTAGTTAAAAATTATATTCAGTTGATCTCGAGGTCTAGACTGAAAGTTGATCAGTTTGGTCCTTTGTTTGATAGGATAAAGGAGAGTATTTTCAGTTGGCATCATCGTAAAATCTCTTATGCGGGTCGAAGGGAATTGGTAAATTCGGTCTTAATGAGTGTTATGTCTTTTTGGGGTAATCTTTTCTTTTTCTCTAAAGGTGTGGTGCAGGAGCTCAAAAGACTTTTCTCTGCTTTCCTATGGGGTGGTACGGAGAAGAAATCCCGGGCTTTTATTCCACGAGCTTGGGATAAACTTTGTTGGCCACTTAATGAAGGGGGACTCGGTATTAAACAAATTGAAAATTGGAACCTTGCTCAAGTAATGCGTACTCTTTGGCTTGTTCAGGAAAAGAAGGATCCACTGTGGATTCGATGGATCCATGAGATCTATATGAAAAAGGGTGATTTTTGGCAGGTGGATGCAATGACAAATGACTCTCCTCATTGGAAAACATTAAAAAAATGTCGGGACAGGCTTCTTGCCAAATTTTATTCGATTCAGGAAGTGCGGCAGCGTTACAGTACTGTGCTCATGAAGGTCATTTTAAATGCAGTATGGCCTATCATTTATTGCAAGCCCATCGAGAGGAAAACCACTGGGGGCGCACAATTTGGAGTAAATTCTCTCTCCCTAAACACAGTTTTGTATTATGGTTAGCTGTATCGGGTGGTTTGTTGACGGAGGATAGATTACAAAGAAGAGAATTAATGTTAGCTAGTCGTTGTGCTACGTGTAAAAAAGCTAGTGAATCTATCGAGCATTTGTTTTTTGATTGTGTGTGGACTAGAGAGGTATGGTTCGGTATTTGTACGTGGAGTGGAATTCGTTACTTCACAGACTTTCAGAAATGTTTCGACTGGTTTGGGAAGAAGATTCGGAGTCGACTTTTTGAGTCACATATCAGACGGGCATGTTTAGCTGCGACAGTCTACATGATTTGGACAACTAGGAACGGACAAATCTTCAAGGAATTGGACGTGGAACAAGGTTGGGTGATAAGATAAATTCAAAGATTAGTTTGGTACCGGGTCAATTTTGTGACTTAGTTTTCTTTGAATTTTTTTTGGATTTCATTTATTAGATTGATTGGTTTTGGGCCGTGGGCCAATATTTTTGATTACCTTTGATACTGTTTGTACAGAACCTTTTGATTTATATATAAGAATTGCGCTTGCCTTTTGGCAAAAAAAATTATATTATATTATCTATACATAATTTTTTAATTTACTCATTATTAGAGTTGTCTTGAAATGTGAGGGTACCTGAGTGATAGCATATTCAAATCTTGGGGTATTTTATTATACATTGAATTATGATGTACCTAAGTGTTCAATGCTTGAACCTTAGGGCACCTAAGTGTTAGTTTCCCTAAAATATTTATATTTTTTATATTTTAATATAAACATACATGTATTTTTTTTTTTTTAAGTTGCAAAAAAAAAAAAACATTATTGAAATTCTAAGATTTGCTTTAAGTTAATTTAACTAAAACATATATTATAACACTAAATATAACGTGATAACAAAAATATAATTAATATATTTAATTTAATTAGTAATTAATAATTTATTACAAATTTAGAGAAAAAAATTAAAAAAGGTAAGGTTGCTCCCTTAGAGGGAGGTATCCAAATACCCAAAAAAAAAATGTTGAATTTTTAAACTTTGGTGATATGGAGGTCATTTGGATAAATATTTTTTTTGAAAAGGATCATGTTTTTTACATTTTTATTTATTTTGAGCCATTTTGGGCAACAGCTCAACAAGTAACACCTTGTATTTCTTTAGTAGTAAATGAGTATAACCTTTGTAAGCATCTAAGACAAGTTTACGAAGACTTCTTTTACTTGATCTCCTAGATTTGAACATTGGGCAATTGGCACAAGGCTCAATGTTAATGCAAACTTGTCTTTATTTTTATTTTTTTTTAACCCCAAAATAAAGAATAGTTCTGCTTTCTTTACCACTACGGTGTGCTATAGGCAGGGTCGACTGGTGGCAATGACAGTGGGTAGTGAAGAAGGAAAAGAAATGGCTAGTGTTTAGAGAAAAACTAGAATTGATTTTTAAACCCGTTTTTCTTTCTATGGCTTTTGAAAAAGCAAGAGAATCACGAACTATAAATGGGAAATCAAACTAGTTGCTTCCTTTTTTAAAACAAAAGAAACGGGACTTTTTAAAAGAAAATGAATTGACCCTAAGTTGGTCAGAGGTGGTTGATTGTGTTAGAAAAATTGACTAATATTCAGTCATAGCATCGAAGGAGAGAGCATTAGAAAAATCTAACAAAAACAATGATATCGCGCCGTGGTAGAAACCACTGTCCTAAAAGATGATTTGTCGCTGCTCCAGTACACATAGTATAACCGACAGCCATCCTTCAGGATTAACACGATTCGACTCTTAGCGTGCACTCATTAATTGTCGGGTAGGAGAGTCTTAAACTTTGCCCAAACCAATAAGGAGAAGTAAGAGGAGAAGGAAGATGATACAAACCTGGATCAAATCTAGCTTATATCACTGGAATCACAAGCTAATATTATAGTTATTGATAGATGATGTCCAAAAATGGAGGATTACAAGAGAAAGGGGGGAGATAATCTAGAAGAAGAGAGAGGGGGGGGGGGGGGGGGGGGGGGGGGGGGGGGGTGAGAGAGAAACTAGAGAAACATAGAGGGAGAGAGAGAATAAGCATTACTTTTACATCATTTGGCATTCTTAAACATAATGCCCTTTCTACCTATATATATAAGTATGGGGAGGGGTGAGGTAGCACGTATGGAACATTCTAGAAGGGGGGAAAGATCTAGAATGTGGACAGGTGGCGGGTCTGGTTAGCGTGTGCTGCTAGTGAGACTGTTGGCGGTAGTTCGGGGTGACGCCATGTGTACCATCTTAGTGGCATGGATGATGAAGCAGACCTTTGTAGCTCGGATGGGAGGGGCTTGGCGGCTATGGGGCACTGAGGCGCGTATCAATACCACCCCCTCAAAACGATCCTCGTCCTCGAGGATCATCAATAAGGAAGTCGCTTAGGTGGTGCGAGGACTAAATGGGATGGCGTCCTTCTATGAGCCAAATCCCACTTTGGCTCGTATTATTTCATTTCCCTCCAAAGACCCTTGGCCCTATGGTTCTCAGACAACAAGCCGGCTCTGGAAGGTAGATGATCCTCTTGGGTCAAAGACCAACTTTTGGAACTCCAGTAAGACATGGGCCATGAACATTCTTCTGGGAATGGCGAAGGACGATCTTTGAATGGCACTTGGAGATTGACGGCATGGCGAGACGGTGGAGGCTTTGCAGCAACAACCCACAGTGGCTGAAGCTCTAGATGATATGATCTAATTGGCTTTTCCGCACTAGCTGTGAATAGGATAGGCAGAACCAAGACTGGGGCGGAGATGTCTGGAGGTGGAGCCGAGGTGGGCATAATCTGTCTCCCATCCGCAACTGTTGCGGGAGGACAGTCGGCGCCATCCTCGAAGATGCCAAGAAGTGAAGCAATGGCTGTATCCAGGATAGGGTCTGAGTCCAGATCCAAGGCCGGTTGTGAGGGCGTAGCATCATCTTCATTAAGTGTGGCAGGCGCCACACTCAACTGGCACTGAGGCGTGTCTGATGTTTACAGTGACAACTATTGGGATATGCTGGTTGTAGGGTTGGGGGGCACTGCATCCAAAAGGCTTGGCGTGGGCAGTGTTAGCGTTGTACTCAGAGAATCCTTTGCGGCTAGCTTCTCAAGATAGGCGAGGTTGCACTCCTGCTATTTGGCCAATAATTTGGCATCACGCACAGCTTTCGGTTTAAATAGGGTCACGCCTTCAGCTATCTCTTCCCGCAAGCCACCTATCAATACTTCCATCTCGTGCCTTCCCATTAACCCACACTTGTCAACTAGGGACGCAAAACGACTCAAGTACTCACTAACATTTCCCGTTGACAGAGGTCCATGAGCTCCGTGAGGGAGTTGTTCGGGGTACCCAAATACCTCTCGCTAGGATGTAACCACTCCTCCACCCTTCCATTGCTAACTCTAGGATATTCCATTTGAATTAATTGGGTCGGAGTTCAGTAATTACCTCAAGTGATTTGTTATTTCATCAAACACCTTGTGTGCAGGTCTGAAAAAATAGCTGCTATTAATTGATCAGACTTGATTAGGCTTGCCGGGATGCTACCCGCTGCTGATAATGCTCAAATCTACCGGAGATAATGCCCAGTGATGGATGACGGGGACAGCTGATGATCAGCGGTGTTGGGATTGCTGTTCAGGATTTTCTTTCTTGTTCTCTCTCTCTCTCTTTTTTTGTGATGGATGTGAAGATGACGACAAGAATGAAGATGGTGATGGGCTGGGTTAAAGATGACGACGGTGAGTTGCGGCTACGGTGATGACAGTGACAGTGATGATCGGGGCCGAGGACCGTCTTGCTCTGATACCATTGATAAAAACCTAGATTAAATCTAGCTTATATCTCTGGAATCACAAGCTAATAGTATATTTATTGATAGATAACCTCCAAAAATGGAGGATTACAAGAGAAAGGGGGCAGATAATCTAGAAGAAGAAGGGGGAGAAACTAGAGAAACATAGAGGGAGAGAGAGAATAGAGCATAACTCTTACATCATTTGGCATACCTAAACCTAATACCCTCTCTACCTATATATACAAGCATAGGGAGGGGTGAGGTGGCATGTATGGAACATTCTAAAAGGGGGGAAAGATTTAGAATGTGGACAGGTGGCGGGTCTGGTTAGCGCATGCTGCTTGTGGGAGTGTTGGCGGTAGTTCGGGGTGACGCCATGTGTATCATCTTGGTGGCATGGACAACGAAGCGGACCTTGGCGGGCTTGGATGAGAGGGGCTTGGCGGCTATGGGGTACCGAGGCATATATCAGAAGAGGACAGAGCTTCATCAAATGAGAGAATCGACAGATTTCCTCTTTTGAATTTGAAATATAAACAATAGAGCAAATCATCAACACAAGAAGAATTATTTTTTAACAATTCATTTTCTTTCTTATTAAGCTTTGATTTTATATTTTTAAGGAAATCTAGAGGCATGAAAAGAACTACATATTTGGTATGAAAGTGTGTAAATGGAAAAAAGGCAAGCTTTTATAGGGAGAGAGAGAGAAATTAAATAGAGAGGATTGTGATGGTGGTTAAAAATTTGAGTATCATATACTTAATCAGCCATTAATCCCAACTGCCAAAACGGACGTAATGAATTGCAATGGCTATACCATTCAATTACTTATGAATCTCCAACAATCACAATTAATGATAGTAAGCAGCTAGTGACGGGTCTTGAAAAAGTATTCCCCGGAAAATAAATATACGCATTAAGAAAAAGATTACCCACACTATTTTTCTAATGTAGGATACAACTCCCCCATAAAACTAAAGTTAACTTGTATTAATTTTCCAACATATTGAAAAAAATTCAGATTGCAATAGATGATTTTCTAAAAAGGTCTGTTACTTTCTTCACCCCTGCAGTGTGCTATTGGCAGGGTCGACTGGTGGCAATGGCACCGGGTAGTGAAGAAGGAAAAAAAATGGCTAGTGTTGGGGGAAAAATTAGAATTGATTTTTAAAACCCTTTTTTCTTTCTATGATTTTTGAGAAAGCAATAGAATCATGAACTACAAATGGCAAAAACAAACTGATGGAGCGTGTGAAATGGAAAATAGGGATACGGGAAGGTTAACGGCCTTCCCTTTGAATTTTGTTAATCAAATAACAAAACTACAAAGAGGATTGATAGCTCGGTTTCTCACAAGTCGAGAAAAGAGTACAATAAAATCTGAAATTTATGTGGTAAAATTAACCAACCAAACCTAGCCTAATCTTCTCCTTTATATAGAGGAGTAGAAAAAAAGGAAAGCATTAAAATTTGAAATTCAAACGTGTAACAAAATAAGGAAAGAGATAAAGCTAAATCGGAAATGAATCAAAGCTGCTAAAACCGTCCGTAGAATCATGGCTGAAATCTCGACTATAACCGGGGTGGCAATCGCAGTAGCTTGGCTTCTGCATTGAAGAGCTCGTCCCGCCAAGCATCCGTCCCACCAAGCCTAACATGCCCTCGTCCCGTTCTGCGGTAACCAAAAAAGGAACTTGGTAATAGCACCATGTCAATTCCATCATCCACATAACATCAACCTCTAGGGAACAACAAAATCCTCCTTTCTTGAGTAAATCAATAAGGGGCTTGTTAATAGCACCATATTTATGATTAAACTTCCTGTAATATCCTATCAGACATAGGAAAGATCGCAGCTCCTTAACACTTTTGGGACTTGGCCAAGTAACCATGGCCTCAATCTTAGCTGGGTCAGTAGCTACCCCATTAGCTGAGATGATGTGTCCAAGATACGCAATTTGGCCTTGTGCAAAGCTGCACTTAGATCTTTTAGCAAAGAGCTTATGGATTCTCAAGGTGTGCAGTATGGTTTGGAGATGAGACAGATGTGAGGAGAGGAATGAAATGTACACTAATATATCATCAAAAAAGATAACATATTTCCTTAAATAGGAAGAATTATATCATTCATTAAAGCTTGAATGGTAGTTGGAGCATTAGTAAGGCCAAATGGCATGACCTTAAATTCAAGTTGGCCAAGTGGCCATGGTGGATGTGAAAGGCTATTTTTGGGATGTCATGGTTGCTGACCCTAACTTGGAAATACTCTGCCCTCAAGTCTGGTTTGTAGAAAACAATAGCCCCATGAAGCTCATCAAGTATGTCATCTATATGTGGAATTGGGAATTTATTCCCGATGGTAAGGTCATTTAATTGCCTATAATCAACACAAAAATGGATGGTGCCATCCTTCTTTTTTACTAATACGATAGGGGAAGCAAAAGGACAGTAACGTGGTTGGATAATAGATGATTCAAGCATTTCTTTAACTTGTTTCTCAATTTCATTTTTTTGTAAGTATGGATAGCGATAACGTCTGATGTTAATAGGCTTAACATCAGCCTTATGGGAAATACGGTGATCATGAGATCTAGTAGAGAGTTGGCCTTTTGTTCTTAAAACACATCCTCATATTTAGCTAAAAGTAGAGGTGGCCACCGGGCCGGGTTGGCCCGAAAATCGGCCCGGCCCGCACTGTAGTTGCAAATTTGTGCTCTAACCTTGCTAATTGCAAAATTGTGCTCTAAAGTTTGAAGTTCGTAAAGTATTTGGTTGAAGTTCGAATTTCATTGTTCTCTCGTTTCAGTAATTTTAATATCGCAATTTTATTTGATTCGTATTTTTAGTTATTTAATTTGCATTACTACTTGCATTTTATAAATACTAATCACTTATACTAATATGGCACACAACTCTTCATCATCCTCTGGAGCCAGTCGTGCTAGTTCTAGCTCTTCTCGGCCACCCAGAATCCCTAAAAGGAGTAGAATTATCTTACTCAATACTGAAGAACGAGCTTTTATACAACCAGACCCATCACCCTCATACCCTGATGATAGTATAGATTATGACTTTTCACAACAACAAGATTATCATGAGTCAGGTGGTGGTGGGGTTGGAGACTCACAAACTGATGAGGAACCCACGCCCACCACCAAAACCCAGCCTGAAACTAGTACCAGTGCTAGTAGGCGTACAACTAGTGGAGTATGGAAGCGCTTTACCCTTAATAAGACAACTAGTAAAGCAACCTGTAAATTATGTGACCCAGCTAAGGATTTTAGTCATCAACCTGGCAGTGGGACGGGCACATTAAATAGACATATACTTAGGTGCCACCCCGAGCAATACCCAGAAAAGAGCCAACAGCGTCTAGTACAGCAAGTGACCGGTGTACTTGCTAATTTTAGGTTCTCTCAAGAGAGCAACCCGCAAGGGACTAGCTAAATGTATAATTTTGAGTGAAAGGCCTTTTAATACCGGCGAAGACCCAAATTGCGTCAACAACCTCCAACGAAATGTGAACCCCGCCATTGTGAGGATTCCTCGGAGCACCGTAAAGCGGGACCCTTTTACGTTGTACCACAGGATGAAAGTTGGGGTCTTCACACATTTTGCGACGAACACGAGCATGTTCTTGTTGACGTCGGACGTGTGGACGTCGAAACCCGGCCAACCTTATATGTTCATAACGGCACACTGGACCAATGAATCCTTCATCATCCAAATGAGGATAATTCATTTTGGACTTTTAGATTGCCCCTACAATGCCGAGGTAATTACGGTTGCGATTATGTCGGCAGTCCTTGACTGGGGCATAGAGCAACGTATCTTCAGTATTACGTTGGACAATGCTACCAATAACACTGCAGCCGTTACACATTTAATTAGGCAAATGAGACCCATGTTAGGTGGGAAGTGTTTCCATATTCGTTGCATTTGTCACATTTTGCATTTAATGGTAATGGATAGTTTAGATCTTATAAAAGTATCACTTACCATCTTAAGATCCATAATAATATCGATTAAATCATCAGGCACTAGAAAAAGAAGATTTAGAAATTTATGTAGGTTGTATAACATAGAATATAAACAATTTAAATTAGACTCCCAAACTAGGTGGTCGTCTACGGTAGAAATGTTAGAGCGCATTCTACCATACAAAGACGTTCTGATGGAATTCGCCCAGGAAAATCGTACAGAATGGAGCGATTACAACCTGGCCAGTATAAATTGGGAGACAATAGATCAAATTTGTAACTTTTTTTAGCATGTTTGAAGAGGCAACCACATTTTTTTTAGGTTGCTACTATCCGACCATGCCTCAAGCAATATCAAGATTGCTTGATATTGTCAATTGGATGGTGGGTAATGAATCCAACCCCATTTTGTTGGAATCGATTATTCTGAACTATCTCTTACATACTGCTTGGCAACTATTTTAGACCCTCGTTGAAAACGCGGGGATTTTAACTTGTTTTGTCAATATTTTTTCAAATATTTGCATCCTAGTCTTAATATCGACACCTTCATTGCCGATGTCGATAACGACTTGCATCATTTATTTTCTCAATATTCCTGTCAATTAGCGTCCAATAATCCTAATACTGCTGCAGTAGGATCTTCCATATCTAGTAGAAGTAGTTCACACATGTTATATTCGTGGAAGCTATTGGAGCAATTTACGCCCACAGTAGCCCCCACGTCATGTGACGAGCTAGATTATTATTTGCGGACACCGTTAGTCCATATTTTCGGACCCCCAACCAACCCGCATTTTGACCTTTTACAATGGTGGAACATAAACCAAGCCCAGTATCCCGTGCTTTCCACCATGGCACGTGATATACTAAGTTGTCCGGTGTCTTGAGTAGTATCGGAGTGTGCTTTCAGTCTTGGTGGCAGGTTGCTTGGAACGAAGAGGGCGAAGCCATTGCTGTCAAGCTTGGAGATGTCCGTGTGCTTGAAGGATTGCCTGCTAGCAAAGGCCAGAGATCAATAGAGAATGAAGCTGGATTCATCGAGCGATAAAGAAGACGACCGCACAACTGATACGTCAAATAATGGCGTAGAAAGCCCCCTAGGCGACTGATATCAACACTTTTGTATGTCAATTATTTAGTTTTAAATATGTACGTCAAAAGATGACCGCACCCCTCATATGTCAAAATTTATATTTTTTGATAAACAAATTTGTACTTTTAAATATTAGGCCCCATCTGCGTTGTATTTGTACTTGTATTTGTTACGTTATTTATTTACCATTATTTTTTTTGATAAGATATTTACCATTACTTATTGTATAATTTATTTTATTACATATATTTAGCATTATTTTTTTTGAACATGTATATTTAGCATTATTAGTTCTTGGAAAAAAATGTATTTGTATCTCATATTATTTATCAACGAATTACAATAATTTTAGTACAAAACGACTTTGTATTATTTTAACTTTTTTTATTTCTGTAAAAAAAGCGGGTCCGGGCCCGGCCCGCCCATTGGCCACCTCTAGCTAAAAGTAATTGATTTAGGGGATAATGAAACAAAATGTACCTGACTAGCTTCCTGTCCTTGTACCAGCATAAGAGTAGCAACATAGTACTTCTTTGTCTTATGACATAGTCACTACAGCTTCTTCCTAGTGAGCAATTTCTGTGACCTAGTTTCCTTTATGCTAGTGAGATCCACTGTCTTGCCATCCATTGCAAAGCTGAGTTCAGGTTGTTGAAATCAAAAGACACTGGTTATACTGTTTCATCCAGTCCACAGCTAAAAGCATGTCACGGCCACCAATCTCCATCAGCCTTATATTGTAAGTAAATGAATGGTTCTGCATCTGCCACTTTGGTTGCACTCCTCCCTGCTAATCATTATTTTCCCATTGGCAACAGTAATGTCGAATGGGGTTGTGTCTTCCACTGAAAAGCTAGCTTCCTTTGCTAACCATGGGTTAAGGAAGCTATGCGTGTTTCCACTGTCAATCCGGATAATTGTAGATCTCTCGTGTAAGTGGCCAAGTATCTTGAGTGTGCTGGAGGATGTGTTACCAGTGAGGGAATGAACATACACTTCTTCAGCCTTGTCATTGCAAGCATCAATGAATTGTTCATCTTCTACTACTTCCTGCTCAGATTCTCGGGCCGAACTGGGGTCTAAATCAGAGGCTTTCAGACTATGTAATGTCTTGTTATCACACTTATGCCCTCAGTAATACTTTCGTTACATTTATAGCAGAGGCTTGAGTTCTTTTTGTTCCAATTTTGGGTGTTTTTGATGGTATTGATGGAATATTTTGTGGGTGAGTAGGATGGGATGGAAGGGATGTGTTATGACTAGTTTTAATGAGGTTTGTAGCCTTCTATAATGAGGCTTCAGAGAATTTGGTGAGCAACTTGGCTTTAGTGAAAGCATCTGATAATGATCTTTGATTGAGAGCCTTGACCAAAGGTTGGATATCATGATCCAACCCAAAGATGTAAGATGAGAGGAAATAATTTTCACTAAAAGAGCTATCAGGTTCAAGCAAGTGAGATCTTAGGCTCTCAAACTTTTCCTGGTAGTCATGTAGGGAACCTGTCTGTCTGAGCTTATTCAATTGGCTCACGACATCAGCAGCTTCATCATCTTCATATTGTTCATACAGTTCTTCGACAAACTCATCCCAGCTAAGGTCTCCTTTATCTACCTAAAGCCCTTGAAGCCAAGTGTTTGTTGTGTCATCAAGATTAACACTGGCTATCTTAAGTTTCATAGAATCAGGGGTTTGATAAAGAGAAAAATACCGCTAACAGCGTCTGACCCAAGCCCTAAGGTTTTCTCCGCAGAAGTGTGAAACTAAATCTTGGCTTTAGGAATCAAACCATTCCCTTTCCCGGCATCCTTGGTGTGGCTGTGGTCACTATGATCCCGGTGAAACCCCAAAATTGGTGGCTTCCTAGCATTGTGCTGGCCAACATTGGCCTGCGATTCCCGTAATCGTACTTCGACTTCATTACTCCGTGAAGTAATCATAGATTGTGAAGAGTTCAAAGCTTGCTGCTGCATGAGTGTCAACATCTGTGTGCTAGTTTGTTATATTGCCTCAAGCAGTTGGCTATGGCGCTCCTCTCAATGTTTGCGTGCTTCTTTTGCACGCTGGTGATCTAGTTTCTTTGATTCTTCAGCTAATTGTTGAGATTCAACAATTTTCAGTACCATACCTTGCATCTGGCGCTCGATCTCTGCCATAGTAAGGTTTTTCTTGCCTCTGGCTAGTGTGCGATGAGACTAGTGTCCAGAAGGAGTTCTTTTCGTGCTCAAGATCGAGCTCTGATGCCAATTATCAGGTTCAGGCTAACATGCAGCTGATCTCTGAGATGGTATAGGGTTTTTGAGTGTGACAAGGAAGACAAGAGGGGAAGAGAAGAGAACATAAGGGAAGAAGTGAAAGGAAAAACCAAGATTATTCAGGGGAAGAATTGTTAAAGAATTTTATTATTAAAGAATTGTTTTACATCATAAATCCTTCTAGTATTTATACCATGTACAATTAGATGCTAAGTATAACAAATCTAGTAATATCCTAACGAACCATAATGCTCTAACCAGCACTTAGATCTTCTAACTAAATTGGTTATACAATCAATTATTGACCCAATTATAATACAATTTGTACTTTCCTATAAGAATCATGACACATACAAACAGATTTCATGATTTTTGGCTAAAGTATTTCATATGTTTTATATTTAGAATTAATACTGAAAAAAATTTTCTATATTATTTAATTGTTCAAAAAGGATGAGTCGGGAACTACAGTGAGAGATGTGAGAAAAGTAACTAATAAAAGTTATTTCAAAATTATTGAGTGAATATATTTAATTCTAGTGTGCAAAAAAACTTATTTAGTGGAATTAAATTTTAGTAAATAGTAATTAATTGTTATTATAAGATGATAATCAGATTTGACTCATTTGAAATTAGAGTTAGATTATCCCTAAGGTTCTTTCGCATGTCTCAAATTAAGCATTGTCTCAAAGTACTTAAAAAATTAAATTCACGAGATGAATAAATTAATTTTACTAAATATAATTCATAAGATGAATAAACTATTCATTATATGAATAAATTTATTTTATCAAATGTAAAACTCATTAGATTTTTTTTCTATAATTAGCGACACGGTCATGATATAAAACAACAACTCGTACAAACAAGGCCACATTCAAGCCGCGTAAAAGCGAGAATCATGGAGCAAATACATAAAAGTCAAGAAAAAACAAAAAAGCATGACAAAAATAAAACACGAAAACAAACCGATACAACGGACACTACAAGGACACAACACGCAACTAAAACTCATTAGGTGAATTTATAGATGTGGGAATTTAAATAAAAAATGGAGAAATTTGCGTAAAGAACCCCTATTATCCGCGTGAAACGCATTCAGCCAATCACAAAATGACACGTGTCATGCCGTGACTGGAGAAAAGCGCAAGGGTTAGCAATCCCATTCTAAGTGCAGGGGCATAGCCGAGTGGTTATGATCGCCGGGTGCTAACGTGGTGACCCGGGATCGAATCCCACAAAGCTCAAAGTGGTGTCCTCTTTATGAGGATTTTAAGGGGTTTATCCTCTCCCCCCTCCCCCAAGGCTTTATCATACTAAATAATAAATAAAAAAAGTGCAGTGGCAAATTAGAGATTGACACGTGTCATTCAAAATGTAAGTGCGGCTAGGCGTGGAAATTTATTAGTAACTTTTAGGTTTTGGGAACCTGATTTTCTCCTACGACAAAATCTCTAAACTTGTTTTTGCAGTTTTCTCAATTATTATTTAGTATAATTTTCTAAAATATTATTTTTCAGAAATTTTAAAAGGAAAAATTTTGTTTTAAAATTTTTCCTAAATTCAATTTTTTGGGGAACCCACACTTCCGATGTTAGAAGAAGTCATTGCAAAGAAGATTTTGAGGGAT
This sequence comes from Simmondsia chinensis, assembly GCA_018398585.1. Taxonomy (NCBI): domain Eukaryota; kingdom Viridiplantae; phylum Streptophyta; class Magnoliopsida; order Caryophyllales; family Simmondsiaceae; genus Simmondsia; species Simmondsia chinensis. The sequence continues at coordinate 3,128,847 of JAGTTD010000026.1, read as the reverse complement.
CAAGAAACCTTCTTGGTATTTCAAATCTTCAAGTTGGAGTTGACATTCACGTTTCAGGTATGTTTAATTAAATATCTAACATTTAATTTATTTTTTCTTTATTTTATTTATTTTACATACTATGTTTGTATTTGTTTTATTAGATATTTTTCGTTTGTCATATTATGAACCTATTTGATTAAGATCTAGATCTAATTAAATAATTTAATTAAATCAATGCATTAGATTTAAAATTCAAAATTTTAAATAGTTTTTCCACTGCGCCTGCTCATGCCGATCTAGGGAAAATTTTTGAAATATATTCCAAACAGGTGGATTATTATAGAATGACAAATAGAATTTGATTATATGGAATTTAAAAAGCTAAAAGCCAAATTATTAGGTTTTGAAAAGCTGCTTTTCAAAAGCTAAATGCTATGAAAAATACTAACAATAAATTTTTTTTACCAAACAGTGCTTTAGCTGTTTGTCTAGCCAAAAAGCTAAAAGCTACAAAAAACACAATCAAAAATTACTTGCCAAATATAGCTAAAAAGGATGGGCAAAATAAAAAATAGAATTTTATTACATAACATTTGAAAAGGTAAAAGTTTAATTGTTTAGCTTTTAAAAAGTTGTTTTTCAAAATTTTAAATGCCATGAAAAATGCTAATAACAAAACTTTTACTTAACTACAATGTGCTATAACTTGTTTGTTTAAGGTGTTGTCGATTGTTGTTGTATTATATATATTATTCTATTAGTTAGTTATGTGATATTTTAATATGTTAAATTTCGCATCTGTTTTACTATATTTAAAATTATTGGGACCGCAGTTCATGATTTTTATTAATATCATAGAATTGTACATATTTATTTATTTGTAATATGTATAAATACTTTTTTTTATTTTCATTATTATATGAATGAAGTAAAATTTCAATTGTAATCTCTATTAAAAAATGCATTATTTATTTTTATGCTTTATTGTATTTTTTATACTTTTCACTTTTTAAAATTTTTATAGGTTCATGTATGTTGTTATTTGAAACTTTGTTTTAGAAGAATATTTTAGGATTATGCCTCAAATTTATGTATTTAGAAATTAAGGGTAGTCGAGGGGTCACCAATCGATTGAGGGATGTCCGATCGATCCGGTGATTTAAGTGAAAAATACCTGTTTTGGTCTAGAGAGAGCCGATCGATCAGGACTCACCGATCGATCGGGAGTCGTTTTTCCACGAGGGTTATAAATAGACCTGTTAGGGTTTCAGTTTAGGCATCCAATTTCAGAGTGAGGCCGCCATCATCCAGAGAGAGAGGTGATTTCATAATTTCTCCAATTCAGATATTCAAGTGTTACGAAAGTTCAGAGGGAGTGATCTATAATTCTCTATAGATCTCGTTAAGAGGAAATGTGATTGTAAATCTTCCGTTCAAGTATCAATAAACATCTCCATCTCCGCCCGTGGCTTTCTCCCCTCTCGATTGTAGAGGGGTTTCCACATAAATCATTGTGTTCTTCTTGTTTGTTCTTTTTTCACCTATTTTGTTTACTTTTCGTTTTTGCGAGTCATATTATTTGAATCGAATCAAGTGATTAGGGTTTACGCTTCCGCATCAACACTTCCCTAACAAATTGGTATTACAGTATATCAGATTTGTTAAGATTCCTCACAAATTGGTATCAGAGCCCTGTCTGTTTCGATTTGATACTATGACGTCTGCAATTAGATCCGAAGTTGAGAAGTTTGGTGGTCAAGGGAACTTTAGCTTATGGCGGGTTTGCGTTAAGGGCCTCTTGACTCAAAGTGGCTTAAAGAAAGCATTAGATGGGAAAGAGAAGAAATAAGAGAATCTGACAGAAGCACAATGGGAGGAGTTAGAAGAAAAGGCTCTCACTGCAATTCCGATGTGTCTTACTGATGACGTTTTAACAGAAGTTCTATAAGTGAAGACCGCTAAGAAGTTGTGAGAGAAATTGCAGGATATGTTCTGTTTCAAGTAAGTCTCCAACAAACTCGCAGTTAAGCGCCAATTGTTCAAGTTTCATATGTCAGAAGGTACGTCACTTAAGAATCATGTTAATGAATTTAATTCGTTAATTCAAGAGTTAAAGGAGCTTGATGGTGCTCCTAAGGATGAAGATCAGGCAATGTTATTGTTATGTTTACTCTCTACCTCTTATAGAGGCTTTGTTGAAATCATGATAAATGGTGGTAGACAAACCATATTTGTTGATGAGGTTAAGAGAAACCTATTGAGTCAAGAACGGGTAGATAAGAAATTATCAAATTCTATTTATAACTAAGGTAGTGGTTTATTTGTGAGAGGGAGAACTGAGTATGATCATAGTGGAAACAAGTTTAAGTCTAGATATCAAGACCTAACCTGTAATTGCTGTTATAAGAAAGGGTACATTAAGAGAGACTGCAACAAACTTAAGAGAAGATTAGAAGCAGATAATAGGTCTGACCAGAGATCTATAGTAGCTAGTGTTATGGAAGATGAGATTGATGGAGATATTTTGTCTGTGTCTGAACCTAAGTCCAGTTTTAGAAAAAGTTGGATTTTGGATTTTGGTTGCTCCTATCATGTTTGTCCCAATTGGGATTGGTTTACCACGTACGAGTCAGTTCGAAGTGGAGTTTCTCTGATGGGTAATGATACTTCATGCAAAGTTCTGGGTATAGGAACAATTCGTTTAAGGATCTTCGATGGCACTATCAGGGTTTTGAGCGATATTCGCCATGTTCTTGATTCGAAGAAGAATCTCATCTCTTTAGGTACTCTTGAGTCTGAAGGGTACAAGTACCCAGCTAAAGGTGGAGTTTTGAAGGTCGTTAAGGATGCATTGATAGTCATGAAAGGCAGAAGGGCTGGTACTTTGTATGAATTTGTCAGTTCCACAGTTGCTAGATTTGTTGCAGCATCTTCCTCATCGTTGTTGACAGAACCAGAGATCACAAATTCAGGAAGTTTGAGATTGGATCATTTAGGTGATAGGGGTCTGTCTGAGTACAGTATAAGGGGCTCTTTGTATGGTCAGTCTATAGGATGGAAATTCTATGAACAAAGGCTTTATGGGAAACAGAAAGGTTTTCACTTCAAGCAATTCCTGACGAGTAGACATGTCACATTTGATAAGTCTTCGTTATTGAGTCCACAGAAGATGCCATCAGTCAGTTGTGATTCACGCCAGGTGAGTAAGCGAGAGGAATTTCAGTTTCAGCTAAGTGACACAGTTCAGCAGCAGGTGGCTATTTCAGAAAGTGTGTCAAGAGCCAATTCAGAGAAGAAGAAGACTGGCATTGCTGATAACCTCTCAGATATGTTCACTCAGATGCTACCTAGCAGGAAGTTCAAGCTTCGCTCGGACTCGGTTAGGTTTTGTGTTTTGTCAAAATAACCCTGTGTGTGGGGTGTTTTATGGAGTAGGTGGAGATATTTTGTTTTTTTATGTAAATTTGAGTCAAGGTGGATATTTGTTATTTAATGCCTCAAAATTATGTATTTTGAAATTAAGGGTAGCCGAGGGGTCACCGATCGATCGGGGGATGTTCGATCAATCGGGTGATTTAAGTGAAAAATACCTGTTTTGGCCGAGAGAGAGCCGATCGATCAGTACTCACCAATCGATTGGGGGTCGTTTTTCCTCGAGGGTTATGAATAGACCTGTTAGGATTTTAGTTTAGGTATCCAATTTCAGAGTGAGGCCGCCGTCATCAAGAGCGAGAGGTGATTTCATAATTCCTCCAATTCATATATTCGAGTGCTACGAGAGTTCAAAGGGAGTGATCTATAATTTTTCATAGATCTCGTTAAGAGGAAGTGTGATTGTAATTCTTCCGTTCAAGTATCAATAAAGATCTCCATCTCTGCCCTTCTCCCCTCTCGATTGTAGAGGGGTTTCCACGTAAATTATTATGTTCTTGTTGTTTGTTCTTTCTTTCACCTATTTTGTTTACTTCTCGTTTGTGTGAGTCATTGTTGATGTATTTTCAAAATAAGTTAATAAGAATTGTAAATAAAGTCTTTAAAGTTGGTCCCAAAGATTATTAATTCTAAATGTTTTTAGGTGTATAGGGACGTGTGTCAACACACAGGACTCGTGTGTCGATACATAATCCTACTAAACAGTGCTGCAGAGATGTGTGTCGACACACTGATCTTATAAAGTTACATTAATGGTTTGATAAGTGTGGGACGTCGTTCAAACTTTATGTTCTTATATATTTTCTCCCTATTATTTAAGAGAACATATATGAAAAGTATTTACTTACAAGAATTGTGAAATACTAAAAAGGTAAGTGACACTTTATGAAGGGACGTGTCCCTTCATAAAGAGACACTTAGAAAACTATAAATAGCCCTTGGGAGTTCATTTCATATGATGATGAAAAAGCATTTCCTTTGTAGGAACTTGTTGTTTGTTCTTGTGAAAATATCATACTCATTGTCTCTTTTATTTCTCTTCATACATACTTTTACTCCATTATATTAGGTTATCGTTGTATCCCCGAGGCTATTTCATAGGCTGAAATAAGTCTTAAGGAAAGTGACATCACGCCTCGAAACCTGCAGATCGTTTGGATACCCGTTACTTGCAAATTGCAAGTGTTTGATCCAACAAAGTTTGGTTACCCGATTCCAAGTTCTTTTGGGAGTTTACACCAACAGTCATATTATTTGAATCGAATTAAGTGATTAGAGTTTATGCTTCTTCATCAAGATTTTCCTAACAAATTGGTATCAGAGTATATCAGATTTGTTAAGATTCCTCACAGAATAAGAACTTGGCAACCATAAAGAAAAAAAGACAGATCTATTTGTTTGTCTATGTGTTAATTTTTTTATCCCTTTTTTATTTTTCTTATTCTTTCAACATTTAACCATGGTGCAGATCGTTTGGATACCCGTTACTTGCAAATTGCAAGTGTTTGATCCAACAAAGTTTGGTTACCCGATTCCAAGTTCTTTTGGGAGTTTACACCAACAGTCATATTATTTGAATCGAATTAAGTGATTAGAGTTTATGCTTCTTCATCAAGATTTTCCTAACAAATTGGTATCAGAGTATATCAGATTTGTTAAGATTCCTCACAGAATAAGAACTTGGCAACCATAAAGAAAAAAAGACAGATCTATTTGTTTGTCTATGTGTTAATTTTTTTATCCCTTTTTTATTTTTCTTATTCTTTCAACATTTAACCATGGTGCCATAAAAAGTGACGATTTAATTAAGAATTTTTTGGTTTTAAAAATTTTTATACAAATTTGAAGTTATGTCTTTTTATTTTTCTTTTAACTTTACGAATGAAGTCTTTTTTTTTGTTTTGATTAGATAGATGTCAAATTATATATATATATATGATTTTATGCAAATTTTGTTTTTAGTTTCTTTTGATTTTGTTGTGTAAGAGGGAGGTGAAGAGATATCTCACCAAAATGCGAGATTTAGGAATTGCAGGGTTTTGGTGGAAAGGGGGATCTTTGCAATTATATATTAGATAGATAATAAAAATAATAATAATAATAATAATAATAATAATAGTAATTAATAAAAATATAATAATAACTTATATGATTATTTTGACTCCTGACTAAGTGCACCTCATCAAAGCCTACAAATTTGTTTTAAGGTCGCATAAACGGTGGGCTCCTCCTCGCATTGTCGTAACAAGTGCGTTGATTCACTAACTGAAAATGGCTTTTACCTAAAAGGCAGTCTCAGTTCTTATTACTTTAATCTATCTCTATTTTATTATCCTATCTATAACAACAATAATAGACTCAAACCTCAAGGGTTCCCATACAAACAGGGTCTGGAAGGGGTGAGTATACGCATCCTTATTCTTTCATGGTGTAAACTTGTCGAGAGGCTATTTCGAGGACCCCCAACCTTATAGGGTTGGCAACACAAAGACTTCTTAGGAGGTCATCAATCCTATTACTAGTCTCGCCCAAGCAAACTTAGCTTTAGAGTTCTAATAAAATTCGATTGCATTAATGGCCGGTAAATTGTTAAATATCCAATGGGCCTTTTTAGGCCCGACCCACGAAGTTGGAACACATGAGATCCACATATAAGCCCAAGTGGGGTTTCTTCCTATAACCAATTGGCAATAGGTACAATAACCCACTAAACTTATAATGTGATCTTTTCTCTCTCACAATTCTAATGTGGGATTCTAATTATTAGGCTCACATGTGTAGTTTCAACACTCTCCCTCACATGTGAGACTACGACAAACCCAACACTCGCCTTCTCTAATCCACTTGAATCCAACATTCATTGGAGAGGCCCTCGGTGCAACAAATTCAAATGCACCCCTCTTTACGATGACACAGTGCGACAAACAAGACATCGGGATCATTAACCCGCTCTGACACCATGTTGAATATCCAATGGGCCTTTTTAGGCCCGACCCACGAAGTATAAGCCCAAGTGGGGTTCCATCCTATAACCAATTGGCAAAATTTTACTCATACGTGGAGTCTCAACATAAATCAGCCCAAATTTTATTATCTTATCTGTTATGTCAAATAGAGCGGCGGATCCACCGAGGGTGGTCGCAGTGCAAAAACAAAAAGCAATCTACTAACCTTAGCATGCTGGGCCGCGGGCCCTGCTTTATAATTAAGTATTCTTCTGAGGCCATTTTTATTATTTTTGGTGATTTATTCCTATACACAATTAAGTATTGCTTCTTACTATTTTTAAGGCTTTTTTGTACATAGTATTAAATATCTCATATTCTAATAGAAAAATAAAAATAAATACTTTTGTTATATGTTGATAGTCTCACTATTATTTTTTTTTATATATACATAAAAATTACTCATATACACTCTCAAAAATTTTTAGTTTGTACACAAAATACTTCAATTTTTCTTTTTGACATTTTTAACCATGTAATTTGGATCATATAATTTGTATATTTATACTTTTATGTTTATGAATTAATTTTTGTTCAAGTTTATTTGTAATATTTTACTCATGAAAATATATATAATATTTTACATATTATGTTTGAAAACAAAATATAGAATTTTACAAATAATTTTAAACTTATTTATTAAAATCTCATAAGTCACAAATTTGGATTTACCATTTAAAATTATCTCCTTTTATTATATATATCACTAAAAGTATGTTATTTTGTGAGAATTTTTATACAAATATTTTACATGATGATAAGGCACCAACTTAAGTGTGAATTAAATTTGAAAATTATGACTTAACAATATGTATGTGTTTTTATATGGTTGGATGTCTTAAATAAAATTGTCACCATAATTTCTTATATTTAGGATTGATTAATGAAAACATAGAACTAATATGAGACTAATAAATTGAATAAACTAAAAAGTGAAATTAATTTATAATTTAAGCCCACCCTCAATCAAAATTCTAGATCCATCACTAGTTAGATTTTAAAGTTAAGTCCATAACGAGAATATTCAGACTTCCATATTAACTGAACAAGTCTGGACATTTGGGAAGAAGCTCATCTTGTACTATGAAGTTGATACTGTTATGGAGAAGCAACTAGATAATATGAAGGCGGGTTACAGGTCGAGCGTGAAGATTGTAAAGCTATTTGGTTAAGTGTGAATAACTAGTGTGGATAAAAAATTGATCGCAAATGCTGAAAACTTAAGGCATATTATAAAACTATAGAGATATTATATTCTATGGGAAAAAAATAAAAAAATAAACCCAAATATAATTAACAAAAATGACAAATATTTTATATCAGAATGAGATAATTTTATTAAAATTTTTCCTTTTCTTCTTCTCGTTTTTCCACCTCCTTTTCTTTCTTTTCTTTTTCTTTTTCTTTCTTCTTGTTGTCTTTTCTTGTGTGTATATATATATATATTAATTTTTTTTTTTTTTTTTTGAGCACAATTGTGTATATATTGTTTGTTGTGTGAGTGAGTGCATGAATTTATACAAAAGCAGGGGGATCCATGAGTCATCAAGGGTGGCGTAGGATTGTGACAAATGTCATGATATATATATATATATATATATATATATGATATATATATATATATATATATATATATAAGTAAATATATATTTTATATAATTTCTAATTTTCTATAATATTTGATAATATCCAAACTCGACTCTAAAATTGTACCCAAAAAATATTTAATATTTAAAACACTCCTCCTTTGGATATTTTTCATTATAACAGGACATAGTATCTAAGCTAGATATGCCTGCCTCGTTAAAAACCTTGCCAGAAAAATCCAGCGGAAAAAACCATAGCGAAGGAAAAAAGAGTACAACTCATATTTAACTCCCCCTTATGTGAACATATTAGTAAGGGGCGTTCTTGATTTGACACATACTAATCTTGTGAACTAATTTCTCAAATATTGTTGTTGGCAATGCCTTCGTGAATAAATTTGCCAGGCTCTCACTTGAGCAAACTTGATGAACATCTATTTTACCCATCTTTTGAAGCTCATGTGTAAAGAACTTTGGCGAGATAAGTTTAGTTCTGTCATCTTTCTTAAAATATGTGCGGGACATAACACTCTTGAAAGTGAATATTGTCCAAGTTATATACGCTTCTTGAACTGCCTCCTTAAAAAACCTTTGCTAGGAAAAAACCTAGTGGGAAAAACCATAAAGGGGGAAAAAGAGTACAGTGCATAGTTAACTCCTCTTCAGGGGCGCACATTAATCAAGGATATCTTGAAGTTGGTGAATGCCAATCTTGTGCCGGTTTCACGAAAATTTGTTATGGATAACCCTTTCAGAGTCTTGAGCAAACATGTACTTCATCTTTCTTCAGGAAGCTTGAGAGTGAAAATAACTTCTTTGGAGTGCACTTGGTTCCGTTAACTTTCTTTAGTTTGAACAATGCAAACTTGTCTTCATATGGTACTGTTGGACTTCTCCTGATCTTTAAAGGCTTACAAAATATGTTGGATCAAGGGCCTTGATAACGCCCATTCTTTATTTGCTCATGAAGTGCAAACGTCTTATTAGCAGCTGCAATTGTTAGTAAACTACCAAAACATTGCAATATACCTATATAATGAAATATCTAACTTTGTCACTTACCTTGTGTAGCTCAAACAAATAACCAGTACTTGCATACAAAATCAACAGTGAGTTTGACACAACATAATAATGTACAATGGTTAATTCATTAGAATAAACATTTACCGCATACTTATACCTCCATATTGGTGTCATATTCTTTACTGGTGACAAGTTGAAAAGGCTATACCTGGTACTGTGACGACTATATCAATGCGTCACTTAAACCAAGGTATAGTACTTTAGGTTCAGTAATTCATTCGTTACCTCATTGAGGACTGAAAGAGATCTTTACCATTATCAAGGAATTAATCAAAAATTAAAACATTTAAGTACCGTACACATATAAATTGACCAATAGAGTAATACTCTATTATATTAGTGCTCAAACTACTGGTCGAGACAAAATCTTTCCTTTTTTGAGATCCTCAATCTCGAGTTCTCAATTTAGGTTTATAACAGCTTCTTTGAACTCTTCAAGAGGGATGATGATATTAACATATCTCTCTTTTAGTAGATATGTACCGCGGTTTTAAACTATATGCTTCTGGCATGTTTGGTCCTTTTGGGACTTTCATATAAATATCATCTTACAAATAAGCTGTTACCATATCCATAAGATGCATACAGAGACCACCAGACTAATTGCATCTATTTCTTATATATGTCCCATCTATTTCTGGTCTCTATGGTAAACCTTGGGCTACAAATTGTATTTTTTATCATCTCATTATATTCGCACCAACATTCATATGTAGCTTATAGGTTTTATTCTTTAAGCATTGAGACTTCAGGTCCAAAAATTATACATGGCTAGTCTAGCCTGAATTGAGTCTTTCTATTTTATGCCAATCATTTCTTTGTTGGCATCCTTAAATCCCAGTTCAAGATTGTAATTTTTTTTAGCAGATCAGTAGCTACTGTATATACAAATATTTGATCAATTTTCACTTCAGTTCCATTATATCTCATTATTCATAGAGATCTCTTTATTATTATAATTTTAATAGTTTAAATATTTCAATAGTCTCAGTAGTTTCAGGTACCTGATAATCTTAAAGAATTTCATTTATAAATATTATTATCTCTGCATATTTTATTTCCTCAAGAATTTCATAATAAAGGGACAAATTTTTTTCTATTGCTCATTTTTCTTTCTCAGATTCAAATATTTGAAACCAATATATTTACCACGCTTCTAGTGTGCAATGGATGTATTTTTCAATATATTAGAATATCACTCGACTAGGATATTAATTTGAGCAGGAGTATATATAGTGGGGACATATTATTTGGTCACTCTCTTTTCTTAAGTGAATACATCTGTGAATTGGCTTGTAATAATTTATAAGTGAACAATTCTTCGAACTTCTAGTTCAATGATGCTTTCATCTAAATTCTCATTTTCCAAGTTTCGATTTGTCTCCCCTGATGCTGGAAACCCTGTCAAATTTATAGTAATCAAATTATGTCGTAAAATGTTTCCAGTTAATATTCCCAGATAAATTCAAAGTCCCCTTGTCTGGACCCATCTTTCCTCATTGAGGTAGAATAATTAGGACATACGTTATACAACCAAAATTCATATATGGGATATATATCTTGATCTTGTCAGAGACAAGTGATACTAGGGAGATCCATAATTAGTGCTGCAACCGGTCTCATAACATGTACTCATGTAAAAGTTGGCAACAATAGTAATGGCCTACTCATTTGCTACAGGCGTTGAATAAGAAAATTTGCAAGACTATTATACTTCTGTATGTGAGCTATGTGGCAATCTATCGCATATAATAATCATTAAATTATTGGGATGTAAATTCTCCTGCATTTTCACATCATACAATCTATGACTTGAGCTCATAGTCGGATCATTTATGCAAGTAATTTCACAAATGCCACATCACAAGTGCATTATCCAGATTTATGGAATCAACAGGCAGATGCCTCTATTAGTATCATACCAAATTAGTCCACGTGATAAAATAATTGGCCCACATATATCCCATTTAGGATTTTTTCAGATACATGGGGCTCAAACTCAATTTCAATTGAGTATGATATAGTAATTATTTTTCCTTAAGTAGCACATTATGTTTTATCCAATATAAAATTCTTCTGATTCTTCAATGGGTGTGAGAATTTTCAACGATTCTTTTAATTATATTTTATTGCCCGGATGACTCAAATAGTCATGCAATAAAAAAAAATCCTTGGGTTTGTTAACTATCCCAACGGGTATCTCAAAATTAAATATTGTTTCTTCAGGAAACATGATATGTGCTCTTCTGGAGCCTTTAATAAATTATCAAATAGATTGGCTGAGAAAAATAGCCATATGAATAATTGATAATAAGTAGGCGGCATAGCTAACCATATAAATAACAGATAATAAGTAAGCAGCATAGCCGACCATATAAATAATATATAAGAAATAAAAAGTAGGCGCTTTAACTAGCCATGAATATGCAAATTAGAAAATACAAAAAACTAAAGTTTTTCTCTATCCTTAGTAAATAAGATCTCATATTAAATTGGTCCGTTGCCATTTTATAATGTTGAATAGATAAAACAACCATACACTTTGATTATGGTTTAAATTTATCCATCCTTGGTAATAATGCATATCAAAAATAATTCACACATATAACTAAATATAAGTTACATAAAATATTAGATAGATGATACCATTCTAATCTGTACATAGTAAGGCGACATTATCAAACATAGTTCAGTACAAAATATAAGATACAAAAACACAAACGTTAGTCAATTTAAACATTTCTATCACTTATCAGATGATCAATTCTTCCATTAGGATCTTCGAAGATATTAGAAATATCTGAATCTGTATCATTAAGTGGAGAATGATCTTCAGAAAAATTACTTTCTAGGAGCTTTTCTTTTCCTTTCAACGATGCTCGGTAAAGGTCTGCTAGGTGTTGGGTTGTACGATAGGTACGCATCCAATGACCTTTAATACCTCATCGGGAGCAATCTGTTTCCCGATCATTTGACAAATTTCGTACAAGGGATTTCTCTTTTCTATTTTTCTCTCGTTATTTGTGGACTTCTTAAATTTTGGTCCATTTTGGGTATCATAGTGCCTGTTATTATGACCGCGGCTATAACCTCTTCTATAGCCACGACCCCGTCCACATCCATGACCATGACCATGACTTTGACCATGTCTCTGATGGTTGTATGTCAAAGCATTCACTTCAGGGAATGGTTTGGACCCAGTTGGTCATGACTGATGATTTTTCATCGACAATTTAGTAATTTATTCAGCTATAAGGAGACATGAGATTAGCTCTGAGTATTTTTTTAAAATCCCGTTCTCATTGCTGCTGCAAGAGTATATTTGAGACATGAAAAGTAGAAAGTGTTTTCTCTAACATATCATCGTCAGTAATAATCTCCCCGCATAATTTTAATTGGAAGGTAATATTAAATACCGCAGAGTTATACTCGCTCACAGTTTCAAAATTCTGGAACCGCAGGTGAATCCATTCATAGCGGGCTTTAGGGAGGATCATAGACTTTGGATGATAAAACCTCTCCTTTAAATTCGACCAAAGGACATACGGGTCCCTTTACAGCAATATACAAAGCTTTCAATCCTTTGGGGACATGATGCCTAAGAAATATCATTGTTTTAGCACGATCCTGCAGGGATGCGTTATTTTTCTTTTAATTGTATCTCCGAGATTCATAGCATCAAGGTGAATCTCAACATTCAGGGTCTAAGGCAAATAATTTTTGCCCGATATCAAGAGCAGTAAATTTAAGGTAAGTAAGATTAGACATAATAATTATAAATCACAAAAATTAGGGAATAAAAACTTACCTTGGGTATATAACGATTCTCAACTGGCTAGAGACTCGTGCTGATAACGTATTATAAAACTATAGAGATATTATGCTCTATAAAAAAAAATAAAAAAAATAAACCCAAATATAATTAACAAAAATGACAAATATTTTATATCAGAGCGAGATAATTTTATTAAAATTTTTTCTTTTCTTATTCTCGTTTTTCCTCCTTTTCTTTTTCATTTTCTTTCTCCTTGTTGTCATTTCTTGTGTATATATTGTTTGTTGTGTGTGTCAGTGCATGAATTTATACAAAAGGAGGGGGATACACGAGTCATCAAGGGTGGTGTAGAATGGTGACAAATGTCACGATCTCTATATATATATATATGTATGTATTTTACATAGTTTTTAATTTTTTATGATATTTAATAATATTCAAACTCGACTCTAAAATTGTATCCGAAAAATATCCAATATTTACAACAAGGCAAATGTAAACATACTTGAAAAATATGCACAATAATAATTAGGAAATTATGACATGTGAAATTTCCGTAAAATGGAGCAACATTTGTCTTTAATGGTGATCGAACCCATGTGGCTTCTCTGTCTGTAGAGTTCATCGTCACTAGGCTATGCTCCTGAGGGACTGAAGCTTGATTCATGCAAATAGATAATCGTAGCTTAAACCACATTGATAATAGTTATTATAAGCTAGTCTTTGTGCATGTGTCATATATTTTCACTGTTTAACACTTTATGTGAAATTATCGAAAAAACTTTACACAAGATGCTTTTTTAAAGAAATAACAAGTCTATGTAGTTTTGTTTTCTATTTTCTGTTTTCAATTAATGAAAAATTAAAAAATTATTTACAATTTTTAGTTTTTAATAAGCAATATAAAGTTTTCAACCATTAGTGCTAGGGCAAAATAATGAAGGTCCACGAGATAGGATGGTGGGCAGGGGGCTGCAAGCAGTGGGCAACAATGGCAATGGGTAGAGGAGGACGAAGTGGAAGCGCTAGTGTTCTTTCCTCTTTTTTTTTTTTTTTTAAAAATAAATTCTCATTTTTAAAAGAAAACAAACAGATCCACATTAATCAAAGGTGGTTGATTGAAAAAATTCATATCACAATATGATTTTCTGAAAAGTGTAAAAGTTGTTAGAGGGTTGAATAAAAACCAATAATTTTTAAAAGTAATTTTATATAAGTAATCTAAAGCAATTAGTTGTATTTTGATTTGAAAAAAATATAAATACTATATAATTAAATATATTGACTAAGTCCAATTTAGTCTTCCAAAAAATATATGTACAAATAAGAAGTGTTGAGTATAGTCCATTATAGTCTACCACACAAGACCTCTTCCTTGAACACAAATGTTCAAAATCACTATGACTTCCTTTGCCTTGTCCCTTGACACCTCTATTACCCTTCTTTTTGCTCTTGTACTTCTCCTTTCATACAACTACTTGCTTTTATTGAGGCCTAAAAAAGCCCTTAGGGCTAGGGAAACACCTCCCCTAGCCCATGGTGCATGGCCAATAATTGGTCACCTTCACATCTTTGGAGGACAGTCCAAAGACAACAATATATTGCATATAATGCTAGGAGAAATGTCTGACAAGTATGGCCAAGTATTTGCCATCCAATTTGGGATGCAAAGGGCAGCGGTGATTAGCAGTTGGGAGATGGCTAAGGAATCGTTCACCAGTAATGACCTAGCAGTTTGTTCTCGACCAAAGTTCATGGCCGTTGAACACTTGTGCTATAATTATGCCATGTTTGTGTTTGCACCCCATGGGCCTTATTGGCGTAAGCTGAGGAAGATTACGACCCTTGAGCTTCTGTCTAACCATCGGTTAGAGCTCCTAAACCACGTTCGTGTTTCGGAAATCGATGCCTCTATAAACGAGTTATATAAAGCATGGACTGAAAGGGAAGATGGTTTGTCTAAGAGAGGTGTGTTGGTGGAGATGAAGCAGTGGTTCTGGGACATGGGGCTTAATATAATAGTGAGGATGGTGGCAGGGAAGAGGTATTACGGGTCTAGTAAAGGAAGTGACGAGGCCAAGCGTTGGCAGGTGGCACTTAATGACTTGTTCTTTTTGATTGGGACATTTGTGGTGGGGGATTTTATTCCGTTTTTAAGATGGTTGGATATTGGTGGATATGAAAAGCATATGAAGAAAGTGGGTAAAGAGTTGGACTCTATTGTTCCAAGATGGCTCGATGAGCATCGGGAGAGGAGGAAGAAGGGGGATGCCACCAGTGTTGAGCAGGACTTCTTGGATGTGCTCTTGAAGGTGGTTGGTGACACAAGTCTTGGTGGATATGAGCCAGATACGATCATTAAAGCCAATGCTCTAGTAAGTATTTGTTTCACCGAGCCTCTTTTGGACAAAAAGTGATTTTAGTTAAATTACTTGTAAGAGTTCCTTGCTATTTGTCAAAAAATGTGCTTCTCGTTTAAGCTGAAGTATAAGCAAAATTAAAAACTTTAAGGCAAAAAATACCCTCATTCATAATCTTAAAATAATAATTATGAAAAAGGTGCTACCTTACTGAGAGACTGTGTTCGAGCTTTTAATATAGTGCACCATTGTCAAATCCACAGAATGGATGAAAAAAGAATTTAATCCCTCGATATTCCTTGTTTTCCAAAATAGTCCGCAATAAAGTTTGATGTAATGGCACTAAATTGAGACAATTATACATTGTACAGGGACTATATTGATATAATTTAATGTACAAGGACTATATTGTTAAATGAGAAAAGTATAAAAACTTTTGGCATAAATAATTTATATTAAAATTATTGGTTATTTATGCTACTAGTCTTTGTATGTTATATATATTATACAAATTTAGTCTTTAGACTTTTAAATTCGGCATATCCAGATATAAATTAAATATAAAATTTAAAATTTTTACATACATATTTTTAAATAATTAAAATTTTATAGTAGGAGGTGCCATTTCAAACAGAGCCTACACAAATATTATACAAGTGAAAAAATCGAAGAGATTATGACTGATCATGTTCACAATAGAAGGCACTATATCAAATGGAGCCTCCTTAAATTTTATAGTAGGAGGCATCATTTCAAACAGAGCCACCCTTAATTTTACAATAGGAGCCATTCGAATTGGCGCTTCTAACACTTTTTCGAACTAATAAGGTAATTTTGCTAAATATTTTTCAAATAGGTTACTTTTTAAAATTTTTTTTAAAATAGTGTACTTTACTAAATAAGTCCACTTTGTCCTTACACCTTAATTTGCGGTACCTAACATCACACAATTCCGTTTCCCAAAAAAAAAAAAAAAAAAAAAAAAAAATCACACAATCTAGCGTCACCAACAAGGGTAATTTTTTAATATATAAAATCTAGAATGTTTTCTGATTAAAAATAAAAAATAAAAAATCTAGAATGTTTCATTAATTTTTTAACTCGTCTATTGAATGACAATGACACGGCACGACAGACAATGCATCGAATCCGAAATTTAAGTACTCAATTATGTACTAAAATATCTGTTCAAAAAAAAAAAAATTTATGTAATAAGATATAGTTACATCGTAAAAACAAGAGTAAATAGCTACTTTTTGTAAGTTAATGATCTTTCTATATATTATAGCACCATAACAACATAGAAGCTTTTCTAAATGATTGAGTTTTCTCTCATGTATTCAAGTTTCCAATTCCAACAATATGAAAATGACAATTCATGAAACACTTACATTGGATAATGAATTCAAAACGCATACGAAATCTTTATATAATGACATTAATTGGATTAAAATTACCTACTTATACGTAAACATTACTAGTGCATCGCGCGGAAAAAGACTGGTTTTCTAATATATGATAAATGCACCGAATACTTATCCATGGATATCAGGGCAAAGATCAGTGTATTTATGTTTTACAAACCATAAATTTTGTTATATATATATATATATATTAATGTCCTCACCTATTTTGACAAGTTTGAGCGAACCCCTTTCCAAATTTTCGTATACTACAAATATAAGTATTACTGGATATGACCGTCCAGCCTAGTTTACACGTGTTTGTCGATGTAACATGTGACATCCATTACAATTATGATGCTAATGAAAAAATTACATTATATTTCACAGATGATGATCGCAGCAGGCAGTGATACAACAACAGTAACTCTAACATGGGCACTCTCCCTACTACTAAACAACCCTAAGGCATTAAAAAAAGCACAAGAAGAACTCGAGATTCAGGTAGGAAATGAAAGGCAGGTGGTTGAATCAGACATCCCTAAACTGAACTACCTCCAAGCCATTGTTAAAGAGACTCTAAGATTGTATCCAGCAGCGCCGCTCTTAGGACCGCGCATGTTCACTACTGATTGCACCCTAGGTGGCTACCACATAACAAAAGGGACTAGGCTCATTATAAACACGTATAAGATTCAACGTGACCCGCGAGTCTGGCCAGATCCGTTTGAGTTCCAACCCGAGCGATTTTTCACCACGCACAAGGACTTTGACATCAGGGGTCAACATTTTGAGCTGATACCGTTTGGTGGAGGAAGGAGGGTGTGCCCGGGCACTAGCTTTGCTCTACAAGTATTGCACTTGGCTTTAGCGAGGTTTATACATGCTTTTGATTTTACAACTCCATGCAAAGGTGAGAAAGTTGACATGAGTGAAAGTAATGGGTCGACAAACATGAAGGCCACTCCCTTGCGAGTTATTGTGGCTCCTCGCCTCTCACCTAGTGTCTATACTTAAAGTTGTATTTCAAAGGGACCAATGTCACATGTAAGTACTTTATGTATATTAATTAGTAGAGGATTATGTGATCATAATGATAAATAAATTATATTATACGTATTGAATATTTAAATTAGATTAGATTTGTATATTTCTGCTTTGATTTAAATGGGAAAATACTTTATATTGAAAGAGCATGTTTGCCAATGACGCCAATACACAGGACAATTAGTAAAGCGCACAAGAAAAAGTAGGTGATTGGAGTACGGGTTTGATAAAGGTAGTATTATAGTTAACCCATATTTGAGCCAGGTTTGAATCTGAGTATGTGCAGTGAATTAATGCCTATGGGGTATCCTCAGGAACCATGAAGCTATCTTCGTCCCAATAAGGAAGAGAGCTAACAACCGTTTCATATATGGGTTTATTCTCTTTAGACATTGGTGCTCGGCCTCCCATGTTGTTGCCATGGAAAATAGAAAGTGGGCAGTCAAAGCATGAATTACTGTTAAAAAGGTTATGGCCAGCAGTTACCCCCATGCTCTCAATTTTGGCCAGAGTATTGATGTTCTATATGTATCCGACACCATCAGATTCTGATACATGTCTGATACGTGGAAAAAAAAAAAGAATATATATATATACCACGTATCAGACACTTATTGGAATACGATGGTGTTGGATACATATTGAACATCAATACTCTGGCCAAAATTGAGAGCACGGGGGTAACTGCTAGCCTTTGCCCATTGAATAGTAATTCATGCTTTGGCTGCCCACTTTCTATTTTCCATGGCAACAACATGGGAGGTCGAGCACCAATGTCTAAAGCGAATAAACCCATATCTGAAACGGTTGTTAGCTTTCTTCCTTATTGGGACGAAGATAGCTTCATGGTGCCTAAAGATACCTCGGAACATACCTAGTGCCTCAAGGGCTCCCGCCTATGCAGAGTCTGGGAGGGGCGGATGTACGCAGCCTTCCTCTTTCAGGGTGTTAACCTAAAGAGAGGCTGTTTCCCAGTGCCCCCAACCTGAGAGTGAGGACTTCCCATGAGGTCACCCATCCTGGTACTGCTTTTGCCTAAGCACGCTTAACTTTGGAGTTCTAATGAGATCTGGTGATGGCCTGTTGGTGCCTTCTTTGGTTCAAAATTGTTTTACAGTGATATTAAAAACTTAATTCTTAGAAACAGTAATTTTGCAGCAAGGTCCAGTGGACTTGGTAAAGGAAAAAAAAGGAAAAAAAAAACAAATATTATTGGCCCCGCAGCATTTGAAAAATGGTGAAAGTGGACTCCTGTAAGCCCGCTAGAAATTTATCATTTCGAGGTCGCAGTTGGGTCATCAAGGTCAGTTTCGGGTGTATCTATTCAGATTTGAGTCAATGTGGATTTTCAATGAACTTTACAATCGGGCTTTAGTTGACTCATTTAGGTTGGGGTGATGGAACCCCAGTTATTTCAGGGCCTCCATATTGAACGCCTTCACCGTTTTCTCACCTAGGGCGCTGCAGCACATTGAGCCATTTGTATGTTTACGCATGCATAAATTTAGTCATTAAGTTTGCACAAAATCAAAGTCAGAAAGAAAAATGGGTTTGGTTAATGATTGATTTGTCAAAAAGAAGGAATAGTTCAATTTTCGTTGGAGATTTCATGGACTGCTCTGCAAAAGTTGGACAAGTGGTGAAAGACAGAGCGCTATATGTTGTATATTATTAATATTTATTTACCGCACCACTGCGACTGGGCTGTGGGCACTGCAAGAAACTACAATAGGCTTGGCTAGCGCAGGCCTATCATGGTGGAGAGGAAGGGTAGGACCTGGGGAGTCTATTACAGCAGTAATAAGAAGGAGCGGACACACAATAATTAAATACTACAGGAGCTGACACCAGCAGTCTCGCAAAATGTTTGTGATTAGGCCTGTGCCTAGGGCTTTGCAGGTCACACAGCAAGTATGGGTTAGCGATCTCGGATGGCGAAAGAAGGGATGTGGCTTGAAGTCCACACGCGGCTAGCAGGGTGAATTTTACTTAGATTAGGATTTGTTTAAATTTCATATTTATCTTTTATTGTTTATATTTATCTTTCAGAGTTTCATTCTAATTAATTTAGCTACGATGCACGCTATACCCTCTCGCACACTCTTTCTAACTCTACTTCTCCCTCTCTATCTTCTGTCTTTATCTGTCTCCCTCTCTCACCCTCTCTGTATTCCCCTATCTCTCTCCCTCTTTTCCTCCCATGCCTCGTACGTTGTGTTCGCACGCGCATACATACATGCATACATGCTTACTTACCTACTTACATACATACATACATGCATGCATACTTATCTGATTATGTGCTTATTGGCATACATAAGCACTCATCCAAATTCGGTCAGATTTTCAGGTTGGGAGTCCTTGAAAACAGTCTCCCATCAGGGTCTCACCATGGGGTAAGACTACGTACATCTTACCCCTCCCAGACCATACATGAGCAGGAGCCCTTGAGGCACTCGATATGTTGTTATTGTTGTATTCTAATTAAATTAGCTCCTTTATATATACATGAGAAAATTTAATATTAGTTAGTTCATTAATTTTCAGATTTTAGCCTTTATTTTGAGAGTTCTCTCTTCTTGGGTTGTGAGAATTGAGTTATTTTCCTCTTTGTTTTATTAGTGTTTAATAAAATTAAAGGGGAAGGCTGTCGAATCCTTCTCTTTCCCCAATTTTTCATTTAGAAGCTACATCAGTTGGTATTAGAGCTCAAACGGTTTCTGAGATGGCTCGTGGGCGATAGAGGAATGCCGCCATTGAGGACGTTCATGAGCGAGACTTCTAAATGCGAGCCATGAGAAAATTTGAGGAGTTGGAAGAGAAATTTCGGTGAATCAAACGTTGCTTGATTCAAGTGGGGGCAAATCCCAATCTTGAATTGGGGACCCAGATGCCCATTAGCACCGAGTGCTAATGATGATATAGGCAAGAGCTTTCAGAATCCATTCCCGGATGCTGAGCTACTGAACCAAAGACAGAGGAGAGCTTGGCCTTTTACAGGCGATATCAATGATATTGACGATCAGAGGTGGGAATTCGGTCTCCAGATTGAAATTTCGAAGTTTATGGAGGAGGACGCTCGAAAGAATACTTGGATTGGCTTGTCGCCGTCGAGGAGATTCTCGAGTTCAGAGAAGTGCCAGAGAGGAAGTAGGCACCACTCGTCGCTACTTGGTTACGAGGTAGGGCAGCTGTGTGGTGGCAACAACTGAAGCTAACTTGGCTTCGCCAAGAGAAGGCGAAGATCGAATCATGGGAGAGAATGAAGAAGCACATGAGGGGCGCCTTCTTGTCTCACAATCATGCCAAGGTGATGTACCAACACCTACAGGGATTGCGTCTAGCCTTTAAATCTGCGGAGGAGTACACAGCAGAGTTCTCGTCGTTAGTTGCCAAGAATGACTTGGTGAAAATCGGGGAGCGATTGGCGGATCATTACATAGAAGGGTTGAAGGAGTCTATATAGGAGGTGTTGAACATGTTCGACATCTTTTTTGTTTCTGAGCCGAGTAAAAGAGCCATGAACATAGAACGTCAGCAAAGGCGTCACCAAGTTGGTAGCAGAGACCAAGTAAGAGCACCGCCAACTCAGAACATACAGAGGAGACCACCACCGCCAATACCGGTAAGCCGGCTACTCAAGACTTGGTGGGTACGTCAAGGACTCGTTGCTTCAAATGTGGAGAGCCGGGGCACCATGCTGCTGAGTGTCGTAAGGGTGATAGGATTGGTAAAGGCCTTTACATAGAGGAGCTCAGCAGTGAGGATGGCAAGATTGTTGAGGAGAGGCCTAAGATGAGTTGGTGACTCTGGGAGAAGATGCTGTAATAGGTGACGAAGGGAATCTACTAGTGGTAAGGTGTGCTTGCTTCACGCCAAGAGAGGAGCAGGGGGATGGTTAGATGAGGAACAATATCTTCCATATTACATGCACGATTGGCGGTAGGGTGTGCCGCGTGGTCATTGACTAGGGAAGTTTTGAGAACGTCATATCCGAGGAGGCAGTCGCCAAATTAGGGCTGAAGACCGAAGTTCATCCTAATCCCTACAAGTTGTCAGGGCTCAAGAAAAAAAATCAGATAGCAGTTTCCAAATATTGCTTGGTTAAATTTTCAATTAGGGCTAAGTATAAGGACGGGGTTTGGTGTGACATTGTCACCATGGATACTTGCTATCTATTGTTGGGGCGCCCATGGCAATATGATAGGAGTGCCGTTCATGACGGTAGGAAGAACACTTATAGTTTCATTTTCGAGGGGACCAAGATTATTTTGTTTCCTAAGAAGGAGCAGGTATCGAGAGCCTTAGAGGTTCACCATCTGAACTTACAAGGGCGAGCTATGTTTGCCAAGGAGGTTGGCGACACCAAGTTTGTCTTTGTGCTAATTGGGAAGGAGTGCAAGCTTAGTTAGGAGGAAGTACTGAGTGAGGTTGCCGCCTTGTTGAAGAAATATATTGACGTATTCCCAGATAAGCTACCAAAGATATTGCCGCCATTGAGAGACATCTAGCATCGTATTGATCTAATGGCGGGTGCCTTATTACCAAATAGACCCCACTATCGAATGAGTCCTTTAGAGCATGAGGAGCTGAGACGCTAAGAAGAGGATCTACTCGCCAAGGGTTTTATCAAGGAGAGTCTGAGTCCCTATGCCGTACCTACTCTACTGACACCATACCACGGTTGGATGACTTGCTTGACCAACTTCAGAACTCGGCAGTGTTTAATAAGTTAGATTTGAAGAGTGGTTATCATCAAATTTGGATTTCGCTAGGTAACGAGTGTAAAACCACCTTTAAGACAAGGGAGGGTCTTTACGAATGGCTGGTCATGCTACTCGGATTGTCTAATGCGCCAAGTACCTTCATGAGATTCATGAATCAAGTCCTCTGGCCGTTCATTGGGAGGTTTGTTGTTGTCTACTTTGATGATATTATGATTTATAGCTAGGATAGAGTTGAGCACATGAAGCACCTCAAGGAAGTGCTGAATATCTTAAGGGAACAACATCTATTTGCTGCCTTGAAGAAGTGCGTATTTGTGAGGGACCAGGTGACCTTCCTTGGTTTCATTGTATCCAAGGACGGAATCTCAGTGGATGAGGGAAAGATAGCAACCATTCGCAACTGGCCTCACCCAAAAACAATTGGGGAAGTCCGGAGTTCCCATGTGTTGGCGTCTTTCTATAGATGGTTTGTACCTCACTTTAGTACATTGATGGCGCCAATGATAGATTGTATGAAGCGAAGTTCTTTCGTTTGGATCCCAGAGGCTACTGCCGTCTTTAAGGAAATCAAGAGATCACTCACAACAGCACTAGTGTTAGCACTATTTAACTTCCACAAGGCGTTTGAACTACACACGGATGCATCCAAGTTGGGATTGACGCCGTACTCAGCCAAAAGGGGAGGCCCATTGCATATTGCAGTGAGAAACTTGATAAGAGTAGGCTGAACTATTCCACATATGACATTGAGTTCTACACGGTTGTCCGTACTTTGCGGCATTGAAAGTCTTACCTCACCAACAAAGAGTTCGTGCTATATACCAACAATGTCACCTTAAAATACATCAACAGCTAGGATAAGCTTTTAGACTGACATGCCAAGTGGGTGGGGTTCATTCAGCTCTTCCACTTTGTGATAAAGCACAAATCAGGCGTACTGAACAAGGTGGCAAATGCTCTAAGCAAATAGAATCTTGTCTTAACGAAGAGAAGAGCGGAGGTTACCGTGTTTAGTCAGTTGTCAAGTCAGTACCATGATGATCCAACTTTTGGCTATATATGGCGAGAAGCGTAATCGGGGCCTCTTCCCAACTACTCTATTCATGATGGATTTCTTTTCAAACGAAACCAACTTTGCATTCCAAACTCAAGCTGGTGACTTAAGATTATCGAGGAGAAGCACAACACGGGGCCTGTGGGCAGAGATAAGATGCTACAGCTTGTTACCACCAACTACTTCTGGCCTACTGTACATAGGTTGGTTGAGAGGTATGTCAAACGATGCCGTGTCTATCAAGTTTCAAAGGGAGATGTGATCAACACCAGACTTTATATGCCGTTACCGGTTCCAAGTTAGCAGTGGGCGGATATCAGCATGGACTTCGGGTTAGGCCTACCAAGAACCATTGGTGGCATTGACTCCATCCTCATTGTCATCGACCGTTTCTCCAAGATGGCTTGTTTCATCGGATGCAAGAAGGCTGCTAGCGCCATACATGTGGCGGGTCTCTACTTTAGAGACGTATGCAAGTTGCATGGGTTACCTGCTAGCATTGTCTCCAATCGGGACGTCGGGGTCGTGAAACAATTCTGGCGGACGTTATGGAGGATGGCGAATATGTATTTCGCCTTTAGCACAGTCCACTATCCTCAAACGAATGGACAAACAGAAGTCACTAACCGATCTTTGGGTAACCTTCTCCGGTGCCTAGTTGCTGGTAATGCTAGGGGATGGGAGATGAAGCTACACTAGGCAGACTTCTCCTATAACAGCTCCGTCAATAGAAGCATAGGGTTTGCACCATTCACGGTAGTTTATGGCTTTGTTTCCCGTTCTTTGATTGACTTAACACCTATTGCGGATTTGACACGTCCACACGGGATGGCAAAAGACTTTATCTCTTCGCTCAAGGACATCCATGAGCAAACCAGAGCTCGGTTATTGGAGGCTACTGCCAAGTACAAGACGGCAAGCGACAGGAGACACCAAGCAATTCAATTCCAGGTTGGCGACAAAGTTTGGGCAATCTTGACATGAGAAGGTTTCCCGGCTTGGGAGTACAACAAGGTCATGCAAGATAGGGCCATTGGCGGTACTGGAGAAGATCAATGACGATGCCTACCGTCTATAGTCCTTTAAGCAAATGCAATTATGAATACTTTCATGGATATATTACGTGTTTATACTTATAATATTAAAAAATGTGTGTTTTATATGTAACAATCCTTTTTAAATTGCAAAATATGAACATATTTTCATTAAGTAAACACCTGTTTTACTTACTGAGGTTCTACAAAATTGAAATAGATTTTAATATTTCTTTCTCAAAAAACAAAAAATTTAACCATGAATGATATACTTATTATTACAACAATTAATCTAAAAGTAATCCAACCATGTGTCAATGTACCAAAAAATAACCTAACTCTATTTTCTAACCAAAAAGCAACCTACCTCTAACTTTTTTACCAAAAAATAATCAAACTCTAACTTTTCTACCAGAATAACCCAACTCTAACTCTTCTACCAAAAAATAACTAAACTCTAAAATTAACCTAAGAAAAATCCAACTCTAAAAATTTGATTTAAAAAATACTGAATTGTGATGCTCCGCTAGTATATTTTTCTTCCACATATTTTTGGTTTGACTTGTTCTTTGTAGAGCTACAAATGAGCCAAGCCGACTCTTGAGCCGGTTTGACTCGGCTCGTTAAGAGCTCAACTTGGGTTCGTCTAAACCAACTCAAGGGCCTGCTCGACTCTTTTTAGGGCAGCTCGTTTAAATAAAATGAGCCAAATTGAACCGAGGCCAACTCGGCTCGAAAGGCTCATGGGACGGCTCGTTTACGGCTCATAAGCCGGCTCGATTATTAACTTGCATCTCTACATTACTGAATTGAGTTACATGTATTTTTTTTTTTCAATTTTCATATATAATTTATTTTATTTCAAGTAACAATAATCATAAATGAGTTTAACAAGCCTAATAAATGAGCTTAATGAGCCTGGTAAATGAGCGCAATAAGCCGGCAAAACTCAACGAGCCAACTCACCAAATAATCAAGCCTGAAAGATAAAGATATCGAGCCGATCTTGAGCCGAGCACAGATATGCCGCTCGGTTAGAAAAATAATACTGATACTGAGCTCGTCTCATTTAGTTAATGAGCTAGGCCGAGCCAAGCAAGCTGTGGTTTGGCTTGGCTTGCCTCGACTTATTTGCAGCCCTAGTTCTTTGGTTGTATTCCTCGGATGTTTTGCTTGTTCTTTGCCTTGGGATGTTGCATTTTTGTGGAGTTGTACTCAATTATCGAAAAAACATATTTTTAGTTTGGTTGGGTGGGAAAAGAAATCAAACTAAACTAAAAATACACTAAAAAAAAATATATTATCAGAGTATCATAACACGCGCCATGTTTAGGCATCACTTCAGTATTTTTTAAAGTTAATATTAGAGTTTGGTTTTTTTTTGGTATAAAAGTTAGAGTTAGGTTATTCATGGTAAAAAAGTTAGAGTCGAGTTATTTTTTATTAGAAAGTATGAGTTATTTTTTGGTAGAAAAGTTAGAGTTTGGTTATTTTTTGGTTAGAAAATTGAGTTGGGTTATTTTTGTTATATTGACATATAGTTAAGTTATTTTTAGATTAATTATTGGTTATTATTATTGCTAAATTAAAGTAGATAAAGCAATATTAAATGAAATTAACTTGGGCACAGGTTAAAAAAGCCTGTGCTAAATTTATTCCCCTAATTGTACAATCAAATTAAATCTTATATTGATGTTCAATTCTAAATTAATTTCCATATAAGTGGTAAATTCTTCTCTTTTACAATGAAAGTGTTAAATACAGAAAATATTCTTTGAGATATAGCTCAATACTTTTCTATTTTTTATATAATATGACACCTTGCTTGACATAATTAATTAATTAAATGTTCAACTCATGATAGTACACATCTCATTTATAAGAACCCTTTAAATGCGTTGGAATTCTATAAGAATCTAACTTCAACCCAAT
The DNA here is from genome assembly GCA_018398585.1 of Simmondsia chinensis. Lineage (NCBI taxonomy): Eukaryota > Viridiplantae > Streptophyta > Magnoliopsida > Caryophyllales > Simmondsiaceae > Simmondsia > Simmondsia chinensis. Next base: position 3,102,427 of record JAGTTD010000026.1, on the reverse strand, counting down.
TATTTGATCAATTAAATATTGTATCTACCCTAAACTCAATCTTATTGTCAAGTAGCAATTATTTCAAAAGTTTAAATCAATCAGTGAAAGTGGAGAAATGGTTTTATACACTGTGCCCCTCACACACCCAACGCCTTGGTTGACTTAAGCGTGAATAATGTAAATGCGCACCTATATCCTATTTTTGAAATATATTAATATCTAGAGTGGGGTTTGTTGGGATTCGAACTCGTGACTTCTTGGTCAATAAGTCTTTGATACTATGTCAATAAACTATCCTTCCTAAGAATTCGTGACTTCTTGGATGCTAATGAGACAGCGAGCGGGTATGTGTGGCTACAAATATAAATACATGCCACAAGTATGGATATAATGCTATACTTACCCAGCACCGTTCCCCTTTATACAAGCCATAATTGCCTCATGATCCACTCACATTATTTGTCCCAATTCGTATTTTAATTAGTTTCAACTACAAATGATAATATACATATTCAATATACCTATTAAAAATGTGGCAAATATAATTAGTTAACCAACAAACACACAAATTGAGGTGAGTACAGGGCGGATATGTGTATACAATTTATACTTATGATGGGTAATGGGTTAGGTATAGGTATGAAGATAGCACCCCTTGTAACCACTCCGTCCCATTGCGATCTCTAGTTATGCATATGTGTTTTAGTAGTGAGATCAGAATAAAACAACAAAAGTAGATTTATACATAAAATGTTATTCTAGATTATTCATATATCACATGTTCTTTGAAAATAATTGGAATAAATAGGTCTTTTCTTAAATTAAAGTTATTTTTTCGTGGATAAAAAAGTCCGAAGGGGCTGTATGGAACTTGATCGTTTACAGTTATAGACAAAATGGAAGGGGGAGGGAAATCAACCCAGTCATGAGAACAGACTCCCAAACTATGAAACTTTGCCGATTTATGGGCAACAACATTTGCCTCTCCAGAGCACCAAAAAAAATGAACAGCAATAAAAGATGATAACATAATTATGACATCATTAACAATTGGCAAAGTTTCCCAAGGGGGAGAAAACTCATCTTCAAAAGCACGAATGACATTCTGACAGTCAGCCTCAAAAATCATGAACTCATAACCTAATCGGATAGTAAGGGAGCATGCACCCTTTAAAGGGAAGACACTTAGCCTTATGGGCCGAAGAAGCAAAAGAAGAGCTGCACCAACCTCAAAGAACCGTCGCCCGCTCATCTCAAATAACAACCCCTAGAGCTGCAACCACATACGGAGAGGAGCAACAAGCATCCGAGTTACATTTTACCCGCCCAATTGGAGGTTTTGACCAACCCCTTCTCGCTGAAACATGAGTCCGAACAACAGCAGATGGCTCTCCTGTAGCAAACCAGGCCTCCAGGGCCTCACAACACGCACGATCCGTAGCCCATTTTGGATCATCCACAGAACCTTCAAAAACGAACCTGCATCAGGATTTCCAAATCCACTGGCATACAAAAATAATTTTAGAAGTCAAAAGCGATCATCAATCAACAAATAAATAAGATTTTCCCACCAGCTCGGAAACCACGAAAACCAACAGAATCCAGCTTCAACCCCAAATCAGACACAAACCAAATGGCACGAGCAAGTGGATGTAGAAATATGACATGATCATGATTATTAAGTAAAAAATAAATCACATAATTTTGTAAAATAAGGGACTCCAACGGGATCCCCATTTTTTGGGCTTCAGTTTGGAAGCTCGTCTCCTTTTTTGTTATTTCTTTCAGTTTGTAATTTATTTATTATTTTTAATTAATAGAATATATTAAATTTTGTTTAAAAACACATTTTAGATTGTACCAAATTGTTACATATCAAATTTGAGTGATTAATTCCTTATATCTACTTATTAATGCAAGGTCATTTCTCAAAAACATAAATTCTGTTGACTACTAGTATTGTGCATAGGTTACGTATATTTGTATGATGCTTGGAATATTCTTTGTATTTAGCATTAAGTTAGTTTTAGCCTTAATTCCATGTACTTAGCCCTTAATGGCCCATTACTAGTGTTTTTACTCCTTTGTAACCATTAGGATGGGAAGCTCAAGTGCCCAAGCACTTCTCCTTGGTATCTTGTATAAATACCTTAGGATATGTAATTGTTTACTTGTTAGGAATATATCTCAAAATTTCTTCGAAGTCTAAGTAGGAAAGCTGTGAGGAGGCTGATCGATTGGGTGAAGCACCAATTGATCGGGACTGTTACGTAAATTGATCCCATCTGCAGAGGGCTCATTGATCAATCGGTGAACCACCGATCGATCGAAACCCCCGATCAATCGGGAGCCATGTTTTCACGCGAGTATAAATAGAGACGTAGGGTTACGTCATAATTAATCAAAATTAAATACGAGAGTTTTCCCTTGCAGTGCTGCACCAAATCAGAGAGAGAGAGAGAGAGAGAGAGAGAGAGAGGGGAGTGATTGTAATTCTTCTTTTTCGAGTCAATAATAAAAGCTCCAATCTTTGCCCGTGGTTTTCTCCCCTCTCGATTGTAGAGGGGTTTCTACCTAAATTGCTGTGTGCTTGTGTTTGGTTCTCTTTAGTCTATGTTACTTCTTGATTGTCGTGGTATTTGATTCGAATTCAGTACTTGGGATTTCTGCATTTCCTCACAAATTGTTATCAACGGCCTTGTTGGTCGAGTTGGTATAATGATACCGGCAATCAAATCTGAGGTAGAGAAGTTCAGAGGTCAAGCAAGCTTCAGTTTGTGGCAAGTCCCTGTTAAAGGACTTCTGACCCAAAATGGCTTGAAGAAAGCACCGGATGGAAAAGAGAAGAAACAGAAAAACAAGACAGAGGCACAGTGGGAAGAATTGGATGATAAGTTTCTCACGGCGATACAGATGTGTTTAGCAGATGATGTACTGACAGAAGTCTTGGAGATGAAAATAGCCAAGGAGTTGTGGGAGAAGTTGCAAGAGATGTTTTGCCACAAATCGGTCTCCAATAAACTCACTGTAAAGTGCCGGTTATTCAAGTTTTGTATGATGGAAGGTACATCGCTTAAAAACCATCTTAGTGAATTTAATTGTGTAATTCAAGAATTAAAAGAATTGGATGACACCCCTAAGGACAAAGATTAGGCCATGGTATTATTGTGTTCACTCTCTAATTCTTACAAAGGCTTTGTAGAAAGTATGATATATAGTGGTAGGCCAACTATCATAGTTGATGAGGTTAAAAGAAACCTAGTAAATAAAGAGAGAGTTGATAGGGAATTGCCTGACTCTTTGAATAACTCTGGTAATGGGTTGTTTGTGAGAGGCAGGACTGAATCTAGAGGGTCTGAAGGTGGAAAGAAGTCTAGTTCTAAAACTAGACATAAGAACCTGTCATGTAACTTCTGTCCTAAGAAGGGGCACATAAAGAAAAACTGTTATAAGCTTAAGAAAAAGCAGAGAGATGATAACAAGAACGACCATAAGTCCGCTGATGCTAGCGCAGTTGAAGATGAGGGAGATGCTGATGTCCTACTAGTAATTGAATCACAGACCAGGTCCGAGGATAAGTGGAACATGGATTCGGGTCATTCTTACCATATTTGTCCTAATAGAGACTGGTTCACCACTTATAAGTTAATTCAGGATGAAGTAGTCTTGATGGGCAATGATGCCGCATGTAAGTTGATGGGTATTGGAACAGTTCTATGAAGATGTTTGATGGTACGGTTAGGACACTTAGCAACGTGCAACACGTCCTAGATTTGAAAAAGAACCTTATCTCTTTAGGTACCCTTTAGTCCAATGGGTACAAGTACACAGCTAAAGGTGGAGTCATAAGGGTCAGTAAAGGTGCATTGATTGTGATGAAGGGTAGAAGGGTAGGAACCTTGTATGAGCTTGTAGGTTCTACCATGACAGGGTCAGTGGCTGTTTCTACGTCGTTTATGACAGATACAGAGATCGCTAAGATGCGGCACATGAGATTGAGCCATATGAGTGATAAGGGGCCGCCAGAGTTGAGTAAGAGGGGTCTGTTGTGTGGTCAGTCAACTTGACTGATGGATTTCTGTGTGCACTGTGTATATGGGAAGCAAAAGAGAGTCAGCTTCAAGCAGGCAATGCATCAGACTAAAGGAACGTTGGACTACATTTATTCTGATTTGTGGGGACCGTCCAGAGTTGCTTCCAAAGGAGGTTCCAGGTATTTACTAATGTTCATTGATAATTATTCATGTAAAGTTTGGGACTATTTTTTTAAGTAGAAAAATGAAGTTTATGAAGTCTTCAAAAAGTGAAAGACATTGCTTGAAAAACAGATAGGGAAGTAGATAAAGAGGTTGAGGACAGATAATGGTCTTGAGTTCGTTGAGGGTGATTTCGTCAAATTCTGTGATGACCAAGGCATTGTCAAACACAGGACTTGTAGAGGTTAACCTCAACAAAACGGAGTGGCAGAAAGAATGAATAGGACGTTACTAGAGAAGGCTTGGTGTATGCTTTCAAACGCAGGATTAGGGAGAGAATGGTAGGCAGAGGCAGTTAACACGGCTTGTTATCTAATGAATCGATCTCCTCATTCATCACTTCAATTGAAGATTCCAAAAGAGGTATGGTCTGGTTCTCCTACTGATTATTCTTATTTGAAGATATTTGATTGTCTTGCTTATTCTTATGTTAATGATGGAAAGCTAGAGCCTAGGACCAAGAAGTGTATCTTTCTTGGTTATACATCAGGTGTTATATTTAAGGGATATCATTTATGGAATCCAAAAACTCTTAAATTTCTGACCAGTAGAGATGTTATATTTGATGAGTCTGCTCTACTATATCCACCACACACACCCTCCTTAGTTCATGAATCAGTTCAGGCGTAGAAGCCTAATAGAAGTGAGGTACAGTCAGAAAGTTCTAATCGGCAGCAGGTAGCTCAGTTTGAGAGTGTGCAGGCACCTACAGTACATGTTTCTGATAAGATTAATGAAACCAAAACTGGTCAGCAGGTCGAGCGGCATACAATTGCAACTGGTAGGTAGAAAAGGCAGATTAGGCCACCATAGAGATATGGGTATGAGGAGATGATAGCCTATGCCCTTACTATAGCTGAAACAGTGAAAGACAGTGAACCGTCTTCATATTCAGGATTGTATCGAGATCTAACTCAGATAAATGGCCTATGGCCATGAATGAAGAGATGAAGTCTTTGAAGAAGAACCAGACTTGGCAGCTAGTCAAGCCTCAAACAGGAAAAAGAGTAATCGGGTGCAAATGGGTCTTCAAATGAAAAGAAGGCACTCCTGGAGTGGAAGATGCAAGGTACAAGACTCGATTAGTAGCTAAAGGTTACATTCAGGTACACAGTGTTGATTTTCATGATATTTTCTTACCTGTCATTAGACATTGTTCCATACGAGCGATACTTGCTTTAGTAGCTATGCATAATTTAGAACTTGAGCAGTTAGATGTGAAAACTGCATTTTTGCATTGTGAGCTGGAGGAGAGTATTTACATACATCAGCCTGAAGACTTCATTATTGAAGATAAAGAAGATCATGTTTGTTTATTGAAAAGATCTTTGTATGGCTTGAGGCAATCGCCAAGACAGTGGTATAAAAGATTTGATCAATTTATGATCAGTCACGGGTTCTTTAGAAGCAAGTAAGACAGTTGTGTATACTTCAGAAAGACAGATTCAAGCTCTTTTGTTTGTCTTCTATTATATGTTGATGATATGTTAATTGCAGCTAAAGACATGACAGATGTTGATGATTTGAAAGCAATGTTGAAAAGCGAGTTCGAGATGAAGGACTTAAAAGCAGCTAAGAAGATTCTTGGCATGGAGATTAGTAGGGATCGAAAAGCAGGAAAGTTGTACTTGTCTCAGAAGAAATACATTGAAAAGGTTCTGGACCAATTTCACATGAAGGATGCTAAACTTGTTAGCACTCCCTTAGCAGCTCACTTCAGGCTTTCAGCATTGGATTCACCTCAGAATGAGGAGGATGTCAGCTACATGTCTCAGGCCCCTTATTCTAGTGCTGTAGGAAGTATCATGTATGCTATGGTATGTACTCATCCAGATATTACTTATGCTGTGAGCAAAGTGAGTAGGTGCATGGCGAATCCAGGAAAGGAACATTGGCAAGCTATGAAATGGATTCTCAGGTATTTACGTGGCACTTCTGATGTTTTTTTGGCATTTCGGAAGAGTGAATGCTGTTTAGTAGTAGTATGTTGACTCTGATTATGATGGAGATCTTGATAAGAGGAAGTCTACTTCTGGTAATGTGTTCAATTTGAGAGACAGCGCTATCAGTTGGAGAGCTTGTCTACAATCAGTTACTGCACAGTCGACTACCGAGGTCGAGTACATGGCAGTTACAGAAGCATTTAAGGAAGTTGTTTGGTTGAGAGGTTTGATTAGTGAGATCAGTATTGATCGGAGTACTGTTGGAGTTTATTGTGATAGCCAGTCAACGATTCACTTGGCTAAGGATCACATGACCCATCATGACAGAATGAAGCACATTGATGTCAAGCATCATTTTATTAGAGATATGATTGATGAGCGGAAGGTAGAGTTAAAGAAGATTGGTACTAAATATAATCCAGCAGATATGTTCACTAAAGTTTTACCTAGAAGGAAATTCGAGCATTGCTCGAATTTAGTTGGATTAACAGTTTCAGTTTGTTAACCCCGGCGTGGGGGTGTTATTGGAGAAGGCGGAGATGTTTTATTATTGTGATAAATTTTGAGCCAATGTGGAGATTTGTTAGGAATATGTCTCAAAATTCCTTGGAAGTCTAAGTAGGTAAGCCGTGAGGAGGCCGATTGATCGGGTGAAGCACTGATCGATTGGGAATGTTACGTAAATCGATCCAGTCTGCAGAGAGCTCATCGATTGATCGGGACCCCCCGATCGATCGGGAGCTGCTTTTTCATGCGAGTACAAATAGAGACGTAGGGTTACATCAGAATTAATCCAAATTAAATATGAGAGTTTTTCCTTGCGGCGCCGCACCAAATCAGAGAGAGAGAGAGAGAGAGAAATGAGTTATTGCAATTCTTCTTTTTCGATTCAATAATAAAAGCTCCAATCTTCGCCTGTGGTTTTCTCCCCTCTTGATTGTAGAGGGGTTTCCAAGACAATTGCTGTGTTCTTGTATTTGATTCTTTTTAGTCTATTTTACTTCTCGATTGTCATGGCATTTGATTCGAATTCAGTATTTTGGATTTCCGCATTTCCTCACATTATTCATTCAATACAAAAGGTCTATTCCTTCCATTGTTAAAGCGTAAGTTAATTTTAATTTTTACATAGTATCAGAGTGGGTTTCGAACTTGTGAATTTTGGTGACAGCCACAAGCTTTCCCAGCCGCAGCCAACCACCCCCGGGTGCAACTTCGAGCCCCTTGGTCGAATTTCTTGTTTTTTGCTTAATTGTGGTTTCTTGTGTTTTGCTTAGTCAAGATAATGGCAGATATTACTAATGAGAACATTAATGTTATTACTCAAGCAATTCCCGATCATATTACCGTGGCCCTTGTCCCTATGACAGGGGGAGTTTTAGATGCTAATTCGCCCTTTTATCTCCATCCTTCGGACCATTCGAGGTTGGTTTTTATGCAAAATATTTTGACTAGACCTAACTATCAGTCATTGAGGAGGTCCATTTATAAGGTTTTAAAGGGAACATGCAAGATTGGCTTCCTAGATGGAAGTATTGAAAAACGGGATGAAAATTCGCCAGATTTTGAAAACTGGAGTGCTTGTGACTCCATAGTTTCTACTTGGCTTTCTAATTCGGTCTCAAAAGAGTTATTTAAAAACTGCTCGGAATATTTGGTTGGACTTGCAAGAGATGTTCTCGCAGGGTAATGTCCATCGTATCTTTGAGTTGAAACGCAAGATATCTCACCTTAAGCAAGAAAATTTTCCTGTGCCGACCTATTTCACTAAGTTAAGGTCATTTGGGATGAATTTTACACCCTCGTAGAGATGCCACCGTGCCCTTATGGGCACACTAAATCCCTTTCCGAAATTCGAGACATGGAAAAATTATTAGACTTGCTAATGGGTTGTGACTCCTCGTTTTCCATGGTTCGTGCACAAATCATGAATACTAAGCCGTTGACTACTGTGGATATTGCATACTCGATTTTGTGTTAGGAGGAGAAGCAGCAGAGTGTGGTTGCGGGGTCGGTAGTGACGCTTGAGGCCACGGTATTGGCAGCAACTGCAGCCATAAGCTCGGGAGGTGCAGCCACTGTTTTGGGAAATAATTCCCATCACACTAACCATTTGACTTGGTCTCACTACACGAAATAGGGAGACACTAAGGAATGATGTTTTGAATTGATAGGCTACCCACCCGGTTGGAAGAACAAGGGACCGGGAACCTGCACCGCAATTGCCGAGCAATTGCATCGACTGCCGAGCCTCTGGCCAACAGCTCTGACAGTCCCGTGGCGGGACTTACCCTTGCATAATACTAGCAACTTCTCTCCCTTCTCGTCCCGGTTTCAGCTTCCCCTTGTGTGAATCTCACAGGTCAAGTTTCGTTGTCGTGTGATTGGATTATAGATACAGGTGTAACAGATCATATGGTGTCCTCGTTATCTCTCATGTTTGATATAAAAGTGAATGATTTGATTGGCCCCATCAAGTTGCATAACGGGACTGATGTAACTGTGACACTTATAGGAAAGGTCAAAATTTTGAGAATTTTATCCACCATGATGTTCCATACATGCTTGGTTTTCGCTTTAATTTATTATCATTGAGCAAGTTAACACATGGAGAAAAATGCGCATTAACATTTTACCATGAATTTTGTTATATACAGGACCTATGCTCGAAAAGGTTGGTTGGAGCGTGTAAGCAACGAGATGGGCTATACCTATTGCAAGCACGGCCAGCTGGATCCTCCGTTCACACGGCTCATAGTAATAAGGATGACGTTTTGTGGCATCGTCATTTGGGACATGCGTCCTTTCAAAAATTGTGTGTGTTTCCACATTTGGATGTTAAAAGAACTAATATAGTTTGTGATGCTCGTCACTGTGCCAAGCACGCACATTTGCCTTTCCCGTTGTCTATTTCCAAAACTCGTAGGTGTTTTGATTTGATACATTGTGATATATGGGGACCTTATCGTATTTCATCTTTGACTGCTGCTCGGTATTTTCTTCCTATTGTGGATGACTTTAGTCAAGGCACATGGGCTTACTTGATGAGGGAGAAGTCCCAAGCCCATAAGATTCTTATGGATTTTTGTCGAATGGTGAAAACTCAGTTTGGTTTTTAGGTTAAACAAATAAGGAACGATAATGGGCAAGAGTTCAGGTATGGGCCCCTATTGAAGTTTTATGCAGAACATGGAATCCAATTTCAGACCTCTCTTACTAGGATGCCGCAACAAAATGGAGTGGTAGAGCGGAAGCATAAGCATTTGCTCAAAGTCGGACGAGCACTTCGGTTTCAGGCTGGCCTACCAAAGAAATTTTAGGGTGAGTGCATTTTAACTACCGCACATATTATAAATCTAACGGCTTCACCACTTCTGAAAAATAAAAGTCCTTACGAAATGCTTATTAGGAAAATACCAAAATTAGATCATTTGCGGGTTTTTGGGAGGCCTTGCTATTATGGTGTTGAGAATAGAGCAAATGATAAATTTGATGATAGAGTAGCTCCGGAATTTTTGTCAGTTATCCACATGGCCAGAAAGGGTATAAAATTTATAATCACAAGGAAAATAAAATTGTTGTATCTAGGGCTGTACGGTTTTATAAGGATCTTTTTCCATACCTTCGGAACTATGATATTGCACCTGGACATGTCATTGCAACTCCCATCACTTGATCTTACGATGACGGTCAACTGACATGTCAAGGTCGAGAGTTGACCAGTCAGCCAAATCAGCAATTGCTAGATTGGCTGACGATAGTGCCGCAGCCAAAGGGACCATCACAGTAGCTTGCGGTGGTCCAGACAGCAGCTTAACAGTCACTGAGACTGGGGCTGCCAATCAGGGACCGGGGGCCATTAGAAGAAGTACTCGATTACGTACCGCACCCGCCAAGTATCAAGACTATATTTGTGATGTACCATCCTCTATAGCCCATGTTCCTGCACCCACTTCTTCAACCAATTGTGGTATAGCGTATCCTATCTCTAATTTTTGTGTGTAATGCGCATTTTTCTAACGCTCATTGTAATCTTTTGAATGCCATCATGTCTAGTGATGAGCCGAAAAATTTTAAGCAGGCCGTTGAGTGCAAACATTGGAGGGACACTACGGAGAAGGAAATTCGGTTTTTGGAGCAAAATTAGACACGAACTCTAGAGGATCTACAGGTGGGAAAAGGGGTGATTGACGTGAAATAGGTTAATAAAGTGAAGTACAAGTCTGACGGGGCCATTGAACGTTACAAGGCTAGGTTGGTTCGAAAAAGGGTTCACTTAAGTGGAAGGTGCAAACTATCATGACACTTTTGCTCCTGTCATAAAATTGGTTACAGTTCGTTGTGTTTTGGCCGTAGCTGTTGCTAGAAGTTGGGTAATCCAACAATTAGACGTAAATAATGCTTTCCTTCATGGGGACTTGGATGAGGAAGTCTGCATGAAATTACAACGGGGCTTTGAACATAAACATGAGGGTAAAGTGTATCGCTTACGAAAATCGTTATATGGTTTCAAACACGCCTCGCATAACTAGAATCATAAATTCACCTCTACCTTGTTAAATATCAGTTTTCGTCAGTCCAAGTAAAATTATTCTCTCTTTACATTTTATCGTGAAGGAATTTATACCACCATTTTGATCTATGTGGATGATGTTGTTATTACGGGAAACAATTTAAATTACATCACTGAGGTGAAAGGAATTTTGAATGCTTCTTTGGGTATTAAGGATTTGGAACCCGTTAAATATTTCTTGGGAATTGAGGTTGCTCGGCATCCCAAGGTGTTGTTTTGAGCCAACGTAAATATGTTTTGGATATTCTTAGCGAGGTTGGGTGTTGGCAGCAAAACCGACTCCAACACCTATAGTGCAGAACCATGGTTTAGCTGATCAGGTCGGGGAAAATATTGAGGATGATGGCCGTTATCGACATCTAGAGGGATGCTTACTATAATTAACCATAACTAAGCCCGACATCCGTTACGCCGTTCGGATTTTAAGTCAGTTTGTGCATGACCCTAGGGGACCACACCTAGAGTCAGTATTGCGTGTGTTACGTTATTTGAAAGGAACACCGAGTCAAGGAATTTTCTTGCCTTCTGAGAGTGATTTTCGATTACGCGGTTATTGTGATGCTGATTGGGCAAGTCGTCCCACCACTAGGCGTTCCACCACAAGTTATGTGATATTCTTAGGAGGGTTGCCTATTTCTTGGCGATCCAAGAAACAGTCAGTTGTCTCATGCTCCTCGATTGAGGCAGAGTATCGATCTATGGCTACTATAACCAGTGTGATGATATATTTGAGATGTTTGTTAACATATCTTATTGTTCTTATTAACGATGCTTCTATTTTATTTTGTGATAACCAAGCAGCTTTACATATTGCTTCCAATCCAGTTTTCCATGAGAGGACGAAGCACATCGAGATCGACTGTCATTTTGTTCGAGAAAACCTGCTATCCCAGGAAATTACAGCTTCTTTCATTTGTTCGTCGGGTCTACTAGCCGACGTTTTTACTAAAGCTCGGATGTTCGGATTTTTCAGCTCTCTTTCGCAAGTTGGGCATTTCAGATCTACATGCTCCAACCTGAGGGGGAGTGTTGAATACTAGTATTGTATACAGATTATGTATATTTGTATTATGATTGGAATATTCTTCGTATTTAGCATTAAGTTAGTTTTAGCTTTAATTCCTTGTACTTAGCACTAAGTACATCTCCTTTCTCTTTCCTCCTTCCTCAACCAGCCCTTAATGGCCGATTACTAGTGTTTTTAATCCGCTTTCTTTATGTAGTTAATTTTTTTTTAACGTATTTATTTTCAATGTATTTTTATCTTCTATCTTGAAATAATTGAAATAATATATATAATTTACTATGAAAATAATTAAAAAACATGAAAACGAGTCTAAAAAATGAGACTTAAGTTGGTGGATAGAAGCCCTATTTTTTACGTTGATTAAAATAAGGCTACCCTACTTTTGGAAAAGTGAAATAAAATTAATAGTAATGTGTTTCTTAATTTTGTCATACCCAACATCACTCAAAAGGGCCATTATTGATGACATTTGTACGAGTTGGATCACTGGATAGTGTAATAGGGTAGCCTATTTTATTGTCTTTTATCATTTTAATTATACTTGTTGTCATGATTGGTGGGTTATGTTACCCCACTGATCATTTAGTAATATATTTCGCCCTTTAGCTAGGATGAATTTTTCATTAATTTAAAATTTTTACTCAATTATTTTAATTACGATGAAACGATGGAAATGCGGGGGATACCCAATATACATGTACAAATTTAATTATGTAATAAAATATTTAAAATATAGAAATAATAGTACATAGTTACTTTTCATATTTTAATCATTTTATATTCAGTCAATAATTTAAAAGTAACCTAACTATATGTTAATTTATCAAAAAATAACTGAACTCTAATTTTTTTACCAAAAACTAAACTCTAGAATTAATCTAAAAATAACCCAACTCTAAAAATTTGATTTAAAAAATAATGAATTGTGATACTCCGATAGTATTTTTCTTCTACATATTTTTGGTTTGGTTTGCTCTCTATATGCAGTCTTATTTAATAAACGAGCTGAGTGAATACAGATTTGCAGCTCAATTAGATAAATAATACCAATATCGAGCTGGTCTCATTTAATTAATGAGTCGAGCCGATCAAGCTGTGGTTTGGCTTGTTCATTTGCAACATTAGTTCTTTATTTGTATTCCTTACTTGTTTTGCTTGTTCTTTACCCTAGAATGTTGCCTTTTTGTAGGGTTGCAGTCAATTATCCAAAAAACGTATTTTTATTTTTGTTAGGTGAAAAGAGAAATCAAGCCAAACTAAAAATGCATAGAATAAAAATTTATTGTTGGAACGTCATACCACAAGCTATGCTTAGCCATCAATTCAATATTTTTTTAATTTAATTTTATATATTTTTTTTTTAACAAAAGTTAGAGTTGGGTTAATTTTTGGTATATTGACATATAGTAGGGTTATTTTTAAATTACTTCTTGTTTTATATTATATGATAAATGTAGCGAACACTAACCCACAGTTATTAGGGCACTGACCTGGTGTATATATTTTTTTAACAAATTAACCATGGATTTCGCTATATTAAACAATTCTAAACCATATATATATATATATATATATATATGCACTTGATCCTTACCCATTTTAACTAGTTCAGATCCGCTCCTTTCTAAAATTTTCATGTAATACAAATATCAATAGTAGCCTTGTTTTGCACTTACCTGTCTATATAATATGTGACTTCACCACAATTATGATGCTAATGAAGAAATTGCATTATATTTCACAGACAATGATTGCAGTAGACAGTGATACGACAACTGTAATTCTAACATGGGTATTCTCCTTACTACTGAAAAATCCCGAGGCCTTAAAGAAAGCAAAAGAAGAACTCAATTCTTAAGTAGGAAAAGAAAGGCAGGCAAGCAGTCGAATCAGACATTCCTAAATTAATATACCTCCAAGCCATTGTCAAAGAGACTCTAAGAATGTACCCAATAGCACTGCTCTCAAGAGCTCGCCAGCACACTCCCGATTGCACCCTCTGCGGCAACCACATAACAAAAGGGATAAGGCTCATTATAAACACGTACAAGATCCATCAAAATCCACGAGTCTGGCCAAACCCATTTGAGTTCCAGCTAGAGCGGTTTCTTACCACGCACAAGGACGTTGACATCAAGGCACAACATTTTGAGCCGACACCATTCGGTGGAAGAAGGAGGGCACTCGGAAACTAGCTTCACTCTACAAGTGGTGCACTTGGCGTTAGCTGGATTTTTACATGCTTTTGAATCTCAAGATACCCCCTATTGTTAAAATTTGAAAACTTGAAAAAATGAGAAGGTTGATATGAGTTAAGGCAATGGGTTGACAAACACGAAGGCTGCTTCCTTGCATGTTATTGTAGCTCCTCACCTCCCTTCTTCTGTAAACACTTAAAGTTATATTAGAAGAAGAAAATGTTATATGTAGGTACTTTATTATTAAGTAGAACATTATGTGATCGTAAAAATTACCTTTGTATGATCTAAGAAGATTCCAATATATGTATAAAGATATTTAAACTATATTTGATTTCTATGCTTTGATTGACATAGGAAAATAGTTTATTTTGAAAGATTATGTTCATCAATGACACCAACACATTGGATAATTAGTAAAGCACACAACGAATTAGGGATTGGATTGGGGGTTTGATAAAGGTAATGATGCAGTGCCAAAAAGATACTAGATTGGAAATGGAATGATTTAACAGCCTTCCTTTAATTTCTGTTGTAGAAGAGATACAACAGGAAAATTCTAATCTTGATTCTCTCAACTAGAGAATAACAAAAAACACAACTATAATTGAAAATCTAAGAAAAATTGAATAAATCAACCCTAATTAGCTACCGTCCTTTGTTAGAGGTGCTTTTCTTGCTAAGCTTAAGGTCTTAAATAACCAATGACAATAAAAAAAATAAAACAATTCTATCATAAGACAATTCTATCTAAAAAATAAATGCAAATTTAACAAAATTAAGCTAATCCACATCTCCTATCTAAAAGACTCCTACATGGTTCTACTTCTTACTCGTCCACACTTTGACCCAGTAAGATACGTGTTGCATCATCTTCTCTAGCCTGGAGAAAATTTGCCCTTAAATTTTCTTGTGGTTCATCTAGGTCTTTCTCGCTAAAGTAGGGAATGAGATATTTAATGTTGGAGATGTCTTAAATCCTCACTCCACCCGGTAGTTACAGGTAGCATGCATTGTAGTTGATATTCTCGATAATATGCAGTGGTCCAATCTTTCGGGATGTTAACTTATAGTACTCTCTTGCTATAAACCACTCTTTAGCCAGGATCACCATACCTAATCACCAGCCATAAGTTCTATAGCTTAGTGCCGCTTGTCACTTGCCGACTTATACTTTCCGCTTGCCTCTTACAACCGTGTTTCGGTATGCTCATGTACCTCTTCAAGGTTGGAAATGAAATCTTCTACCTTTCCATGTGGGCGAATATAGTCTGGAACTAGTATAAGGTCTATTGGCGAGTGAGGAACAAAGCCATAGACAATCTAAAATGGGGGAACTCAATATGCCGATTAACTGAGCTAATATAGATGAACTTAGTTTAATACAACTTATGGTTCCTCCATAATGTTTGTGGCAATGAGACACAAGAGAAGGCTACTCAAAGATCTATTCGTCACCTCTATTTGTCCATCCATTTGTGGATGTTGAACAGTGCTGAAGGCAACAATGGTATTTTCCATCTTCCGTAAGCTCTTCCACTCGTCTCTTGGCAAGATAAGAAATGAGTGGCAACCGCTCTTTATATCCAACTTGCTAAACACCTTTGAATTCTGCAACTGATCTAATAAATCACCTAAACTCGGAATGGGAAACCGGTAACATATCATGATCTTGTTGATGGTGCTACCGTTAATGCACATCTGCCAAGCTGCATTCTTCTTTGGCATCAAGAGAGCTAGCACCACACACAGACCCAAACTCTCCTGAATAAAACCCTTGGCGAGTAACTCTTCTACTTGGCACCTAAGCTCTTCATGCTCGGTAATGTGGCCTATTCGGTAAGATAGCTCTCGGCACCCAATCTATTTGATTTTTAATGCCCCTCAATGGCGATAAAAAAAACTCGGCAGCTGTTCCGGGAAGATATCAGCAAACTCCTTCAATAGGTTTTCCACTTACTTCGGCACTTCCCCTTGTTCCATCTAGCACTCCTTGCCAATCACCATAAACAACACCTTGTTCTCGCCAACCTCTTTTCCGAACATGGCACCGGTCGGGAGATTTAGGTTTTTGATTCACAGTGAATGTTGCACTTCGTCCGTCTTGGGCAACAAGACTATCTTTGTGCCCTCAAACACAAAGGTTTAGGTGTTTCACCCTCCGAGTAGCACCTCTATCAAATTACCATGGTTATCCAAGTAACAAACAACATGCGTCCATGGTAACAACATCACACCACACCCCATCTTGGTATTTCGCCCAAATTGAAAAGTTAACCAAACTATGTTAAGACGCTGTTACCTTTCCTTTCTTAAGCTGTATGGATTTAGATGGTCCTCTATTTTCAACCCCAACTTTTTGACTGCTTCCTCAGAAACAATGTTCTCACACCTTCCGGAATCGATAACTATACCTTCCTGCCTATACTGCAGGTGATCTGGAAGATATTATTCCTAAACCAGTCATCCCCTTTTGCTTCTTCAAGCACGAAGCAAACTCGCTTGACCACTAACAAGTGGCGTTCGTCACCAGTAACCTCCTTTTCGTCACTTGGAACTAACTCATCTTGATCCTCATCCTCAACTAACTCACCGTCTTTAGTATGAAGACCTCCAATATCTAAATCCTTACTAGGTCTATCAATCTTTCGACACTCGGTAGCATGCTAACTCAATTCGCCGCATTCGAAGCACAAGTCTTCAAAACTATCCACCCAATCCTGGTTAGTCAGACTACTGGCGTTGGTGACAACTGGCCTCCCTAATTGTCCCTATACACTTGAGTTGGTTGAACTCCAGACCTGATCACGCCCGCCCATCCGAGCATTCCGAGTACCACTAGTTTTACATCATTCTGGCTACTTTCTAACATGTAAAACCCTCTGACTTGCCTCCGAAAAAGAATAGATGTAGAATATGTTCAGCACTTCTTGGATCGATTCCCACAATCTGCCAACATACCTATGCCCCAACTGCTCCATTGGTTCTGCCTAGTTGTTCCTGGTGACTAAGGCACAAAATTCCGCTGTGTAGTCTTCCATACACTGAGACACTTGACATAAATTCTAGAGATGCCAATACATAATCTTAGCGTGGTTATAGGGAAGGAAGGCACTATGTATATGCTTCTTAATCCTCTCCCAAGTCTCAAGCTTCCTCTTCCCCTACCTTAAGTCGGGTATGCTTCAACTATTGCCACCAGGTGACAGCTCTTTCCCACAACTAGATAGATAAGTATGTTTGTCACTTTACTATATCATTAATAAGAAAGTAGTTGTAATGTGTTGAATAGTATATTTCTTGTATTTTTCTTGTATATTACTAGTATAATTTTGTATAGGCATTAGAGTAATTTGTAATTTAATAAGGATAGTATAATTAGAGGCCTTATTTGCTCCTCTGATGGACCATAATTTCCGGCCCTCCTTTCTCTCCCTTCTTAAATTTGTGATTCCATTTTGTTCATCATTTGTAAAGGAAGGTCCATGATCTTCTCCCTTCCTTAATTATTTCTTCCATTTTTGTGTATAAATTCCCAAGATGTACAAGAGGATATTCATTCAAAATAAAAAGGTTTTGATAATTCCTTTACTTACAATTGTCTAATTTTGGTATTTTCACATGGTATCAGAGCAAGAACCGATCTTGCACTAAGTGAAGAATTCTGTTTGGCACCCTCCACCAGCCGTGCCCCTTCAATTCTTTTGTTTTGTGAGTTCACTTCTTCCTCTTGCTTTTTTTGTGAGCTTGTTTTGTGTTTTGATTCGATATAATATGGCGGAAGTTAACAACAACGAAACGACTCACGCTGATACTAATCAAATGATCACGCCGACTCACCAAACAGGGGGAGTCATTGATGTTAACTCACCATTTTACTTACATCCCTAGGACAATCCGGGCTTGGTGTTTGTTCAAAATGACATTTTAACATGACCCAATTACCCATCTTGGAGAAGGGCAATTCTTAAAGTTTTCAAAGCAAAAAGGAAAATAGGTTTTCTTGATGGCAGTATTGCTAAACCGGATGAAGATTCACCGGATTTTGAAACTTGGAGTGCATGTGACTCCATGGTGGCTTCTTGGCTCTCGAATTCTGTGTCTAAAGAAATAAACGAGAGTATTACATATTTGGAAACTGCGCATGACATTTGGCTTGATTTGCATGAGCGTTTTTCACAAGGCAACGTCCCTCGTATTCACGAGTTAAAATGCAAAATTTCACATTTAAAGCAAGGAAATTTACCCATTTCCACCTATTTCACCAAATTAAGGTCGTTATGGGACGAATTATATACGTTAATCAAAATCCCGCCTTGCACTTGTGGACATGCTAAATCCTTCTTGCAGATTCGTGATATGGAGAAATTGTTAGATCTTTTAATGGGTCTTGATTCCTCGTTTTCCACAGTTCGTTCTCAACTTATGAACACGAAACCCTTAACATCTGTTGGTAGTGCATACTCTATATTATGCAGGAGGAGAAGCAACAAAGCATTGCGGCAGGAACAATGGTGGTCCCCGAAGCAATGGTTTTGGCAGCCAAAACCGCAGCTAGCACAGCAAGCCCAAACGGGGCTGGATCTCGTCGTACTAACCGTTTTACTTGTGCCCATTGCAAGAAATAGGGACATTCCAAAGAACGATGCTTTGAATTAATTGGTTATCCACCGGGTTGGAAGAACAAGGGCCAAGCAAATACGAACCGAGGACCGATTGCTGCAGTGGCCGAGACCGATCCACTCAGTGATAGTGGCAGTCCTGCTTCGGGACACTCCGCGGCTCAATACCAACAATTATTGTCTCTTCTTGGTCCCTTTTCGTCCTCTCCTTGTGTCAACTTCACAGGTCAAGTTTCGTCGTTTTGTGATTGGATTATTGATACAGGAGCCACAGACCATATGGTGTCCTCTTTGATGATCATGTTTGATGTTAAAACCAATGACTTGATTGGGCCTATTAGGTTGCCTAATGGGACTTCTTTAAAAGTTACTCATATAGGAAAAGTCAAAATAGCGGAGAACTTTGTCCTCCATGATATCCTCTATGTGCCTGGTTTTCATTATAATCTATTGTTAGTGAGCAAACTCACACAAAATGAAAAATGCACAATAACATTTCATGATAATCTGTGTTTCATACAGGACCTACACTCGAAGAGGCTGATTGGAGTGGGTAGGCAGCACAAGCAAATAAAGATGCTGTTTTGTGGCATCAACGTCTGGGTCATGTTTCATTTCAGAAGTTGTGTGTTTTTCCTAATTTGAATGTCAAGAACACTGATGTCGCTTGTGATGTCTGTCACTGTGCCAAGCAGGCACGTTTGCCTTTCCCTTTATCTGTTTCAAAGACACGTGGAAGTTTTAATTTATTACATTGTGACATTTGGGGTCCTTATAGAGTTTTGTCTTTGACGGGTGCTCAATATTTCCTTACTATCATTGATGATTTCAGTCGGTGTACTTGGGTTTATCTAATGAGGGAAAAATCCCAAGCACATAGGATCCTTATAGATTTTTGTCGAATCGTCAAAACACAATTTGGTTTACAGGTTAAACAGATAAGGAGTGACATTGGACGAGAATTCAATTATGGGCCTCTTTTGGAGTTCTATACAAGTCACGGGATTCAAATCCAAACTTCCTTGGTGGGGACACCACAACAAAATGGGGTAGTCGAGCGGAAGCATAAGCATCTTTTGGAAGTAGGACGAGCACTTCGAATTCAAGCAGGATTGCCGAAGAAGTTTTGGGGTGAGTGCGTTTTAACTGCGGCTTATTTGATTAATTTAACACCTTCTTTGGTTCTTCATAACAAGAGTCCATATGAAATAATATTTGGGAAACCACCCGATCTTGACCATTTGCGTGTTTTTAGAAGTTTATGCTATTATCGCACCAAGGATAGAACGAGTGACAAATTTGATTGTCGTGCCACTTCCGGGGTCTTTGTTGGGTATCCATAAGGGAAAAAGGGTTACAAAATTTACAATCGGGAGGAAAATAAGATTGTAATTTCTAGAGATGTTTATTTTTACGAAGATACTTTTCCTTTCCTTCCACCTTCTGTTACCAATACGAAGCATGTACATCAAGATTCGAGTTGGGCGATACACCGTTCGTTGTGTCTTAGCAGTTGCAGCAGCTAGAAGTTGGGCGATACACCAATTAGATGTGAATAATGCCTTTTTTACATGGTGACTTGGATGAGGAGGTTTATATGAAACTTCCACAAGGTTTTGAGCAACAACATAAGGGAAAAGTATGTCATTTACGAAAATTGTTATATGGACTTAAACAGGCATCTCGTAATTGGAATTATAAGTTTTCCATGACCTTGATGAACATGGGTTTCAAACTGTCCAAAGCCAACTACTCACTCTTTACATTCTGTCGTGATAATACTTTTACCGGGGTTTTGATTAATGTTGATGACATTATAATTACCGGCAATAATTCAGACCACATTGCTCACGTGAAAGAACATTTGAATGCATCTTTTGGAATTAAAGATCTAGGACCCAATCGAGGTTGCACGATCTCCTAAAGGAGTTGTTTCGTGTCAACTGAAATATGCCTTAGACATTTTAAGTGAAGTTGGTTTGTTGGGGGCAAAACCCGCTTCAATACCAATAGTTCAAAATCATGGGTTGGCAGATGGGGTTGGCGATAAGGTTGATGATGCAGGACGATATAGACGAATAGTGGAACGTCTTCTCTACTTGACCATAACTAGACCCGACATTTGTTATGCGGTTCGTGTCTTAAGTCAATTTATGCATGATCCTAGGGTTCCTCATCTCGAGGCCACTACACGAGTACTACGATACTTAAAAGGAACACCGGGTTAGGGCATTTTGTTACCAACTAACAATGATCTTCGTTTAAGGGCATACTGTGATGCGGATTAGGCAGGTTGTCCAATCACACGACGTTCCACTACAGGTTATGGTACCTTTTTTGGCGACGCTCCGATTTCTTGGCGTTCCAAGAAGCAAAGCGTGGTTTCAAGATCTTCAACAGAAGCAGAATATCGGTCCATGGCTACCACAACTAGTGAAATTGTGTGGTTGCATTATTTGTTAACTGACCTATTAGTCCCAATTGACTATGCTTCTATTTTATTTGGTGATAATCAGGCTGCCCTTCACATTGCTTCGAATCCCGTCTTTCATGAGAGAACCAAGCATATTAAGATTGATTGCCATTTTGTTCGAGACAAGATCCTGTCCAAAGAAATTCAGACCTCCATTGCTTCGGTATTTTTTATGGGATTCTTGAAGTGAGGACCAATCTCAAGCCCTCTAATCTTTTCCTTCCTTTCTCCTCGTTTTTGCGCTTCCCTTTTTTCTTGTCCGCCCTTTAGTTAGAAGTATTTGGCTCTATTTATAATAGATTAAAGAATGTAATGGATAAGATCTATCCTTTCTTTTACCGTGGACTAGGACAACAATGGGCCGCCCCCTTGGCAGTCTAGGGTCTCGTGCCATCGCCTTTGGTGGTTTTGGATGGCGTGTTGGTTAATTCGGGTGTCACGGCTATACTTATGGGGAATCATGGTACTGCAGTTGGGCTCTTGGTGGACCCTTAGCAGCTCCTCCTTGTGAAGGATGGCGATACCGCAACGCTGGCCTCAACACTATGCCTTCTGTACCTGTTGGCCTGTATCCCGTCCCGTTGCCGCCTACTTTAGGCCTACCCGAGCCGTCTCAAGTACCGTCCTATTCATTATTTCTGCCACTCCATTATGTTGAGGCCGACCTCTACAAGTCTCGTGTTTGACAATGCCTTGGTCCTCAAAGAATTTGAGGAAATCTCCCTCAACAAACTCAAGACCATTATCTGCCCTCAACCTCTTTATCTATTTCCCTGTCTGTTTTTCAAGCAGTGTCTTCCACTTCTTGAAGACTTCATAGGCTTCATTTTTCTACTTAAGAAAATAGACCCAAACTTTTCTTGAAAAGTCATCAATGAACGTTAGTAAGTACCTGGAACCTCATTTGGAAGCAACTCTGGACAGTGCCCACAAATCAGAATGAATGTAGTCCAATGTTCCTTTAGTTTGATGCACTGCCTGCTTGAAGCTGACTCTCTTCGGCTTCCCATATACACAGTGCTCACAGAAATCCATCAGTCCAGTTGACTGGCCATATAATAGACACCTCTTACTCAACTCTGACAGTCCTTTATCACTCATATGACCCAAACTTATGTGCCACATCTTAGTGATCTCTGTATCTTTCATAGACGGTGTGGAAACAGCTACTGTCCCTGTCACGGTAGAACCTACAAGCTCATACAAGGTTCCTACCCTTCTTCACAATCAATGCGCCTTTACTGACCCTTATAGCTCTACCTTCAACTGTGTACCTGTACCCATTGGACTCAAGGGTCCCTATAGAGATAAGGTTCTTTCTCAAGTTTGGAATGTGTCTCACATCGCTAAGTGTCCTGATAGTACCACCTTCACACAAACTGTTCCAATACCCATCACCTTACACCCGGCGTCTTTGCCTATCAAGACTACCCCGCCCTGAATTGACTTATAAGTGGCGAACCACTCTCTGATAGGACAAACATGGTAAGAACAACCTGAATCCATGATCCACTTATCTCTAGACCTGGTCTGTGAATCGATTACTAGTTGGACATCAGCATCTCCCTCATCTTCAACTACACTAGCCTCAGCGGGCTTATCACCTCTATTATGGTCATTCCTGTTATCTTCTTTTTGCTTATTCTTAAGCTTATAACAGTTTTTCTTTATATGCCCCTTCTTGTGACAGAAGTTACACGGCAGGTTCTTATGTCCAAAATTAGACCTAAACTTCTTTCCACCTTTAGATCCTCTAGTCTTAGTCTTACCTCTGACAAACAACCCATTACCAGAGTTATTCACATAGTCAGACAGTTCTCTATCAACTCTCTCCTTACTTACTAGGTTTCTTTTAACCTCATCAACAGTGATAGTTGGTCTACCGCCATATATCATGCTTTCTACGAAGCCTTTATAAGAATTTGAGAGTGAACACAATAACAACATGGCCTGATCCTCGTCCTTAAGGGTATGGTCCAATTCCTTCAATTCTTGAATTATAGAATTAAACTCGCTAAGATGATTCTTAAGAGATATACCTTCCGACATACTAAACGTGAATAACCGGCACTTGACTGCAAGTTTGTTGGAGACTGATTTGAAGCAGAACATCTCCTGCAGCTTCTCCCATAATTCCTTAGCAATTTTCACCTCCAAGACTTCTGTCAGAACTTCATGGGTAAGACACATCTGAATAGCTATAAGTGCCTTCTCATCTAACTCCTCCCATTGTGCTTCGGATAACCTCTCCAGCTTCTTCTCTTTTCCATCCATTGCTTTCTTCAAGCCATTCTAGGTCAGGAGTCCTTTAACACGGACTTGCCACAAATTGAAGCTTCCTTGACCTCCGAACTTCTCTACCTCAGATTTGATTGCCGACGTCATTGTACCAACTGTAACAACAAGGGCTCTGATACCAATTCGTGCGAAAATGTGGAATCCCAAGTACTTAATTCGAATCAAATACTACGACAAACGAGAATTAATGCGGAAAAAAGAGAACGAAAAACAATAGCATAATGATTTACGTGGAAACCCCTCTACAATCGAGAGGGAAGAGAACCACAAGCGGAGATGGAGACTTTTATTGATTTAAGAATAAAAGAATTACAATCACTTCTCTCTCTATGATGAAGGCTACACTCTCTTTGATTTGGATGCTCAACACGTGAAACCTAGGGCTGATTATATAGGCCCTGTGAAAAACAAACTCCCAATCGATAGGGGGTCCTAATCGATCGGTGCATTCTCTGCAAGCAAGATTGTTTGCGTAACATTCCCGATTGATCGGCCTCTTCTCCCAATTGATCGAGGGACTCTCTGCACGCCTCTTCTTAGAACTTAAGAATTTAAGGCACAAACCTAACAGTATTAAAGCCCTAAAATTAAACTTTCTCATTCCTCTAGGTTTTTTCCATCCATCTTCTCTCTAGGGTTTTTTAATTGATGTTTTGTCTTCTTTCCCTTAATGCCGCATGCTTCATCTCGTACTACCATGGTTGATTCACAAATCAATGTCGCTTCTCATGTTTTGCCACTATCTACCATTTCTCTAAATTGGCTTCCATCTATTGGAGGTACCCTGGGCCTATCTTTTGGTGATTGAAGTTACGACCACTGGCAACAGAACGATTTCCTTATTGTTACTTGGATATATTTTTGTTGCTCTCTTGAGATGGTGATATGACGATAAAACCAGGTCAAGAATGATGGCTCAGTGTCTTTTCAATGAAATTGAAGCGTTATATAGGCACAAGCTCACACTATTGCTCTTCAACTTAAGAGGGAGTTTCATGCTAAGGAAAACAAGTAGCCTTTCTATTTTCGCTTATCTTGAATGCATGAAAACACTTGCTAATTACCTAAATGACATTAATTGCAAAATTTTTGATTGTGATTTAATTTTTCAATTCATTCATGGTTTAACAGATGAATACGGTACTGCTGCTAGAACTTTAACAAATATGAACCCCTTTCCTAGTCTTGCTCACAACGGTGGTATATATCAAAGAACGTAGACTAACTAAATTCTAAGTGAAGGAAATTTTTACTGCACCTCCAAATCTATCCCCACCAGCTGCGTATGCCACTGAAAAGTCCCAGGGGCAACGAGGTGGAAAGAGGGTGGCCGCTATGGCTGCGATGTCGATCGTGGGCCTAATTGGGGTGGATTGGTGGCCTAAATTGAAATAATGGTATGTTGGAATGTCTCAGGTTGGGGGTCTTCGAAAACAGCCTCTCTTCAGGGTGCCCCCTGAAGGGGGAAGGATGCGTACATCTACCCCCCAAACCCTGCTTATGCGGGAGCCCTTGGAGGCACTGAGTTTGTTGTTGTTGTTGTTTTCTCCTACCATGTCTACTAACGCCTATCCTAATGTCAATGTTATTATTGCTATAATTGAGATCAATGTGGTCAAGGCTATCCCTTTTATGTCTGATCTTCATCTCCTGCTCAAGCATATATAGCCTTTGGCCCTGATTCCTTTACCTTAGATGCATGGCTCCTAAATACAAGTACCTCTTCTCATATGATTAATTTTATAGGTACATTGTTAAGTCCTTATACCAGTTCTAATTATGTTTGAGGCTGAAATGATTTTCTTATTCCTACTGGGGTCTACTTCGATTGAGAAATCCTCACATTCTTTCCAACTTTGAAATGTCCTTGTCACCCCTCAAATTGCAAAAAAACTCATTTTTGTCTGATAATTTACTTTTGATAAGCACGTGTAGTACTGAATTTGACTCTATTTTTATTTATTAAGGATCTTTAAATGAAGACCAAAACACTCCGTTACAATAGTCCTAGTCCTTTATACTCACTTCCAACGTATTTCACTTTCATCCCTACTCCAATTTCTTTTACAGCTAATTAAGTCTCCTTTGACATATGGCACTAGCGTCCCAAAGATCCTGGCCAAGCAGTTCTTTCTAGTTTAGTTCAGTGTGATTCTTTGAATTGTTAAATAAATCGCTAGTTCTCATTTGTGTCATGCTTGTCCGTTAGGCAAGCAAGTTGATCTTCCTTTTCCTATTTCGGTGTCTTGTACTTCTAAACATTTTAAACTAGTGCATTTTAAATACTTGGCTGAGCATGGGATTTTAATCTGATTGCTTGTGTTGTTACCTGCCAACAGAATGGAAAAGTTGAATGAATTCATTCTACTCTTCTTGATATGGTGCATACTATATTATTTAATGCTTGCCTCTTCATACTGTTGTATACTTGCCAAACATTTTGTCCATACCACTACATAGACATGATACTACTTGTGAGGGTCCTTTCCAAAATAAAACCCTTTGTGATCATTTACATGTCTATGTTTGTGCATGCTATCCCAATCTCTATCATGTCGCCTCACATAAATTAGGCCCCGCCCCCCAACCACCCCGTCATTCCACTTGCGTGGCTATTTTGGGAGACACATCATCATCAAAAAGGATTATCGTTGCCTTCACCTATCTACAAATAAGTTCATTCTTTCTTGACATGTGGTTTTTGATGGACATTTTGTGTTGGTATGCCTTCCGGTCCACTACACTCAATCCTAATGATATTTTTAACTTTTTAGACCCCATGTCTCTTCTTCTCTATGGACTTCAATCGCACCCATTGTCACCACCCAGTTCATTTGGCTTGCCATCGCCCAAAACTCTGTAAGCCTACCTGTAGTACAACTACTACCAACCATGGTGCCTCCTTGTAGCCCACAAACGTCCAACCCACCAACTTAGTACCCCATGAAAGCTAGCACATAACCCACCCGTATGTTTCTGTTATTAATGATCATGGCATGACTGCTCACGGAGTGCTTCAAAGAAAGTGATTACCCAGTTTATGACTGTCTCTACTCTTCCTCTGTTTCTTAGGAACCTCAATCTTACATTATTGCTTTTAAGGATTCTAAAACATGTGTGGTTATGTGTGAGGAATATGATGCTCTTTTACATAATGATACTTGGTACCTTGTCACTGCACTCCGGGCATTGATGTTGTGGGATCAAAGTAAATGCATCGTGTTAAGAATTAGACCACTAGTGCCACTTGAGTGCCTTAAATCTTTATTGGTTGATTATGATGTACTAAGAAAGTTAGTGTTGATTATGATGATATATTTAGTCCAATAATTAAGCATGTCACCATTCCCAAAGTTTTATCTCTTGCTTATTCTTCTAGTTGGCACAGCCATCAGGTTAATGCTAAGAATGCATTAAAAGGCCATCTGTCCGAGGTAATATATATGCAACAGTGAAAAGGATTGGTGGATTCTAAGCACCCTGATTATGATTGTTACCTTAAACGGGTTTTATATGGACTTAAGCAATGCTACAAGGCCTATTACTGGTGTTTAACCTCTTTCTTCCTATGCTAGGGCTTTGTCTCTAGCAAGTCTTGACTCATCATCATTTATTACTGTAGGAGGCATACATGATTGCTCTTGTAATTTTTGTTGACGATATTTTACTTATTGCTTCATCGATACATTTGGTACACTCTTTTATATCTCACTTGCGACAAGAATTTAGTATGACTGATTTGGTGCCTTTGAATTACTTCTTGGCAGTCTTGATTAGTTGCAGCAAAAATGAGCCTTTTTGTACAATCTAAGTACATAATCTTTGATCATCTTCATCGTAGGGTATGTTTAGTGCTAACTCCGCTGATACTCCAATAGAGTCTAGTGAAGAGAAATCTTCACCGCACCCGTTAGCCCACCTGTCTTTGTCCTACCCAATACGGTAGCATTATGGGAGCCTTATAATATCTTACCATTACTAGGCTAGATATCACTTATGCTGGATAACAAATTTGTTTGTTATGTATGATATAAGAGATCTAAACTTCAAGGCGGTTAAGTATATTTGTGATATATTTTGGGTACTCTCTTTTTGGCATTCGGATTTCTCCCTTGTTTTATGATCAATTAACAAGCTATTCTGATTCAGATTGGGCAGGATGCTCTAACACCTGCCATTCTACTTCTCGTTATTGTGTGTTTTTGGGCTCTAATGTAATTTCATGGTAGTCTAAATGTTAGCCCACGGTCTCTCAATTGAGCTCCGAGGACTAGCATCGAGGTGTTGCTAATGTGAATGCAGAAACAATATGGTTGCATTCTTTAATTTATGAGTTGAGAGTTGTTTTTGCATAAGGCTAATATTTTGTATTGACATAATGTCAGTGCTAGCTATCTTGCTAGTAATCCGGTTTAGCACCATTGCGTGAAGCATGTTGAGATTGATATATAGGTTTTGCGAGAGCGGGTGGCTCTTGGTAAGGTACATATTCTTCATGTCCCTTTTGCACTTTAATATGTTGATATCTTTACCAAAGGCTTACCAATGTGTCATTTCTACAAAGGCAATCTCTGCGTTCGCTCTGCTCCTGCTGCAATTGAGGGGGAGTTTTAGGATGAATGAGATGGGCTGTACATATGTGTATATATTATAGATGCAATTAAGATTCATTGTAATGCTCTATCTCTATACACACACACACACATACGTATATGAGATACGATCTGCTCTTTTTTCTTCAATAATTAGCAAAGCATCGCACTACAAAATTGGGCATTTCATATGAGTGAAACCCAAAGCACACAAGAAAACATGTGACAAAATAAGAGAAAAACAACAAAATAGAGAAATACAAAGCAAAATCAACCTAAGAGAGACAAAAACAAAAATACATTCCATAGGCTAGCTAGTCGATATGTTAGGGATTGAAAGAATGGTAATGTTAAGCAAATATTTAAGTTTTATTATACACAGTCGTGGAAAGATTAGTAAAACTCTCTAGACAGAAACCAATATAATAAATCCAGCTGGACTTTCGAGTTTGAAAAAATGCCTTTTTTCCAACATCATGTCAAACTATACAATTTGGAGTAGATTCATGCATTACAATCCCAAAATAAGCAAACAGTTTTTTCCACCAAAATTTTAGATATCAAATCATACATTCTACAGACAGACCTTGTACCATCACATGGCCAATTTTCCAACTCTCTTCGACAACAATGTGAGTTAAATGTATTATCACATAATTTGTCATTCAACTTCCTTGTTGTATTTCCTATATGCAGTTTGGTTTTATACTATTATGGGACAAGTTCATAAATCAGAGGATCTTCCTAATTATTGTGATTTATTTTGGGGCGATTAGGGTTTCCTAGTATGCATTTATATAAACCTTGTAGGGTTTAAGGGAGGGTGGTGAAATCAGGAAAAAAAAAAAAAAACAATGATATTTTTTTTATTGTTAATAAAACTTATATAAATGGCACAAGAGTGCAAATGGAAGCTGAACAATAGAGTCAATTGAAGTTGAATTTCGCAATGGGATTTTTAATGCTCAAGTCACAGGTAGGTCTAAATTGGGTGAACATGTAGGTCCATATCAGGCTACTTGCATTTAACATGGTGGTGCTTTTAAAAATTGCGATATTAATACAGTTTCAATTTTATTATAGACAAAAAGGAATACAATTTAATTATATACAGATTAAATTGATAAAATTTAAAACTAAAAGACTAAATTCACACTATTTGTGAAATACATGAACCATTGGCCTACTAGTCCTAATAATTAATACATCACATGTTCATAATTATCCTTCCTCATTGTAACCTAGTGGTTTGGTTGGCAGTTGCCAACCCAAAGTTCTGGAGTTTGAGGGACATAACCCCTACTCCCTTGATAATATTATCAGTATAAAAAAAATTCACACGTTCATAATTTTCTAAATAAATTAATAAATTGACCTAACTAGACACAATTGCGACTACCCCATACCAATACGGCTAGCACTCACCCATAATTTACAGGAAGCTTCTCGCTCCCGATTGTCGAGGACATCTTCACATGGCAGTATAATCTGAACAGAACTTTTACAGCCAACTTCTACAGGGTACATTTCTAATCTTAGGTAAGCCAATCACATATTCGGTAAAATGCTTCTTGTGCGGACTGTTTCTCCTATAATTAAGTTACTGGCTTGGTTGACCCTTTTTGGGAAACTAAACACAAGGGAGAGCTAAGTGAGAATTGAGATGCTCGACAATAGTCATATCCAATGTTCCTTTTCCTCAACTAACAGCAAATTGTGCAGGCATCTATTCTTGCCTTTGGACTGCAATCATGCATTGGGGAGGAATCACCTTCACATGCTCAAATAACCTTAGATACTATTCCAACAATGATAATTCCCCTTCATCAAAAGATCAACCAGGAAACATTGGCTCATAGCCCATTTGACATTGTTAACACAATTTGAGAATTTAGGAACACGCTTGTATTTCTTCCTATTATTGTACGTATAAGCATAGATTAGTCTACACAGTTAATTCAAGGTCCAGTCCCACCCAAATTTGTCTATATGTACACCGATACGTAGCCGGCTCCGTAGCAAACTATCTTCCAAGGGTGGTATATTTAAACTTGAAATTGATAATGGTGGGTAGTTGTTACGAATTATATGTTTCTTGTGTTTTTGTTTTGGTTTTTGGGCCAATTCTACTTGGAATACACTATACATTAGAGGATTTTCCCACTTTTTTACATATAAAAGAAAATGTGGGTTGTGAAAGAAACGTCTAAATAATAGTAGTAGTACATAATATGACATAACATACCATATATTTAACTAGTTAAAGGGTCAAACAATTTCTACACATCTCATCTAAAAACGCCATTTAAATGCGTTGGTGATTCTGTATGGCTCTAAGTTCAACCCAATTACTAATACGATTAAATGTGTCAAGCCTAACTCAATCCACTATGGAGATCGATAAATTAATAGCTTTACTCAACTTATCCACAGAGTGATAGGTTGTTACTTAATTATTATAATTTTGGTATTTGCTAGAAAATCATTAGGTGAATTAAATTTGTTGTTCAATCAACCGCTATTTTGTTTATACATGGTAGAGACAAGTTAGTACTTTTGAAAACTTAAGACAAATGTAAAACTACATGAAAAAAAAATGCACAAAAATAATTAGAAAATTATGATATATAGAATCCCTTTAAAGGGAGCAATATTATTTGTCCTTAACGAGGATCGAATCCAGGTGGCTTCTCTGTCCACTGCCCCCAGGCATTGTTCCTAAGAGATTGAAACTCAATTCATGCAATTAATTAGTGTAGCTTAAACTAGATCGATAATAATAATTATTATTATTATAAGCTATTCTTTGTACATGTATTGTATATTTTCATTGTTTAATATCTTAGAGACACTATATAGCAAAGAGGGCACCAACACGCCGTCACCGGATCCCATTAGAACTCCGAAGTTGAGCGTGCTTGGGCGAGAGTAGTACCAGGATGGGTGACCTCCTGGGAAGTTCTCACCCTCAGGTTTGGGGCACTGGAAAACAGCTTCTCTTCAGGTTAACACCCTGAAGGGAGAAGGCTGCGTACATCCGCCCCCTCAGACCTTGCGTAGGTGGGAGCCCTTGAGACACTGGGTATATTTCTTTTTTTTTTTTTTTTTACTATATGCCAGATATTTTTTTAAGAAAATAAAAAGTACGAGTCTATATGGTTTTGTTTTCTATGTTCTATTCTTGATTTGTGAAAACTCAAAAAAATTTGTTTATAATTTCTAGTTTTTAACAAACAATATTAGTTTTCAAGTAATAATACCATGGAAAAAGAGAAAGGGGCTACGAGATAGAATGGCAAGCAATGGGCGGTAGTGGCGGTGGGTACAGGAGGAAGAGAAAAGCTAGGATTAGGGAATCAATTAGACCTCGATTTTTAAAACAACAATTTTCTTTCTACATTTTCTAGAATCCATTAGAATTACAAACTATAAACGGAAAGAACTGAACTAGGTTGTTCCCTTTCTTCTTTTTTTAATAAAAAATAAAAAATCTAGTATTTAAAAGAAGATGAACTGACCCTCTATTGATCAAAAGTGGTTGACTGAAAAATTTTATATCAAAATACATGATTTTCTTTAAAGTGTGAAAGTTGATGACGGTTAAGTAAAAACCTATAATTTTTTGTTGGGAAAAAAGACTTATTTTCCTCTTTATGTTAATCAAATGGGCAATCACATAAACCACCACAAATCACAATCAAGAATGGAACAACGATCAAACAAATCAATCCACAAAAAACAAAAAAACAGAGGCACACGGTTTTTACGTGGAAAACCCCTCCAATGTGAAGGGTAAAAACCACAGGACCGTCAATAAATGGTACCTTCTTCCACTATCACCAAATCACAAGTGGGTACACTAATTTATCTTCTCTAGGCCAAGCTAGAGGCATACAATACATCAAGAATGATCTTGGAATAACAAATCTCCCCAACAATCTCACCCTAAGGTGGAAAACATCAAAAAACATATAAGAGTTAGGACTGAGCGAAATACGGACTTTGGAGAAGCAAAATGACAATCCAACTGTTGGATATGAAGATCAAGATGCCAGGAACAACATACTAAAATTTCATCCCGATCGGAGAACGTTTGACTATCGATCGGGGCCGAGAAAGCTCCTACGCAGCTCTTTCTCTCTCCTGCGATTTTTCTCTCTCTCTCTCTCCATTTTTTTTTTTTTTTGTGTGTTTTTGTGTGTGTTTTCTGTAGAATTTCTTCACCCTACAAAGTTCGTTTTATTTATTTATTTATTGAGTAAAGATAGGTCAAAATAAAATAACAAAGCTCAAATATAATATTGGGCTTCATCCTCCAGATTGGAGGGAAAACCCAACATTTTTAAAAGTAATTTTGTATAAGTATAAAAGTTGTATTTTGATTAAAAAATATAAAATTATATAATTAAATATGTTGACTAAGTCAAATGTAGCCTTCAAAAAACACATATAAATAAGAGGTGTGAGTGTAGTCCATCATAATTACTACCCAATTATTGAACATCACCATGACTTCTTTTTCCCTATCCCTTGACACCTCTATTACCCTTGTTTTTGCCCTTACACTTCTCCTTTCATGCTACTACTTTCTTTTGCTGAGGCCTAAAAATGCCCTTACAGGTAGGAAAACACCGCCCCTAGCCCATGGTGCATGGCCAATAATTGGCCACCTTCACATCATAGGAGGTCGGTTCGAAAAACACAGTACTTTGCACGCAACGCTAGGAGAAATGGCTGATAAGTATGGCCCAGTATTCGCCCTTTGCCTAGGAATGCGACGAGCAGTGGTGATTAGCAGTTGGGAGATGGCTAAAGAGTCATTCACTAGTAACGACCTAGTGGTTTCCTCTCGCCCAGAGTTCATAGCTGGTAAACACTTGGGTTATGACTATGCCATGTTTGGGTTTGCTCCCTACGGGCCTTATTGGCGAGAGGTAAGGAAGATTTCAATCCTTGAACTTCTATCTAATCATCGGCTAGAGCTCCTAAGCCACATTCGCGCGTCAGAAATCGATGCCTCTATAAAAGAGTTGTATAAAGTATGGGCTAACAGGAAAGATGGTTCGTCTAAGGGAGGTGTGTTGGTGGAGATGAAGCAGTGGCTTTGGAACATGGGGCTTAATATAATATGTAGGATGGTGGCAGGGAAGAGGTACTACGGCTCTAGTGAAGGGAGTGACGAGGCCAAGAGATGCCAGGGGGCAATTACAGATTTGTTCTTTTTAATTGGGACATTTGTGGTGGGGGATTCTATTCCGTTTTTAAGATGGTTGGATATTGGTGGATATGAGAAGCGTATGAAGAAAGTGGGTAAGGAATTGGACTCTATTGTTCAAGGGTGGCTGGACGAGCATCGCGATAGGCGGAAGAAAGGGGATGCCACCGGTGTCGAGCAGGACTTCTTGGATGTGCTCTTGAAGGTGCTTGATGACACGAGTCTTGGTGGATATGAGCCAGAAACGATCATTAAAGCCACAACCCTAGTAAGTACTTTTTTCACCGAGCATCTTTTTGAGGAAAACTGCTTTTAATTAAATTACTTTTATGAGTTTTGCCGGGTGCTTGGGAATAATACAAAAGTATTTATAGATAAATGAAGTCACTTTTCTGTGATTGAGGTGGAAGCGTAAAAACTGTGCTTCTGGTTTAAGCTGAAGAATAAGTAAAATTAAAAACTGATACAAGTAAAAGGGGTATTAGTATAATAGTAGTTGTATTAGGATAAATAATAGTGCAAATACTTGTATTTGATAGTTAGTATAAATAGTATGTTAGGGTTGTTAGGAAAGTTAAGCATGACAATAACGAACAAATACCGTCAATGATATTTTAGAAAATTAATTACGAAAAAGGTGATTATGAAGAAGTAATCATTATCATGCAAGTATACTATAGAAAAGTTGTGTAAATTAAAAATAAAATAAATCCCTCAATTAGATTAACCATGGATTCTTGTTTTCTGATATAACTTTGAGACTAGGAGCGTCACTAGAATATACATACGTTATACATAAGAAAGCAGAAAGGTACAAAGAATTTCATCACTCTGTATAGCAGGAAAAAAAAAAAAAACCTAGCAAACAATATGGTGCGCCAAAGTAATCCGTGATAAAGTTTGTCTTTCCTACATGCATGAGCAAAACTCGTATTATTAAAACATAGAACTAAAGACCTAATCTTGTTCATAAAAAAATTATTGACTCTTCTCAAAAATCGAAAGAATCAAAATATTTATGCAATTAGATGAAAGTCAATAAATAATTTTATACTACAACATAAACCATAACATGAATGTTCACTAACTAATAAGCCTGGATAGTGTATAGATTCTAGTAATATTATCGATATTAATTGTTAAGATTTGGATTCTAAGCTCTTGTATAATATGTGAATAGGGCAATTTGTTAAAAATAAATACAAAATGCAATTTTCAATTATAGAAGTTTTCTTATGTGACAGAACACGTAACATATTTATTTTTAATAAATACATCGGATCATAAAATCAAGTACCTTTTGTTCAAAAAAAAAAAAATATAATATATATATATATATATATAATCAAGTCCCTCATTTGTAAATGCTACAAATTCCATTTAATTTACAACGTCGCTTTGGTGGTAAATAATGGTTCCCTTATATTATATTTTAGTCTTTTACACAAAATTAATTATAATAAACTTTTACATTTATAGAAAACAAATATTTCTATGCAAATATTTTTAATCAGCAACCTCTCTTTTTCTGATAAATAGTGAGAAAACTCGAGATACAAAAATCAACATCTTATAATACGAGATTCAAGACACATATAGAGAATGAACTTTTATGGTGATTAAGGCTCCATTTAGAATTTAAAAAAAAATTGAAGGAAAAAATTGAGGGAAAAAAGTTGAAGAGAAAGGAAATGAAGAGAAATGATTTTTTTTTTTTTTTTTTTCATTGTTTGAAAGTTAAGGAAAAATAAGGAAAAAAATATGTTTTCATGATCAAATTTTTTTTCCTTGGTTTGGTTGATAGAAAATAAAAAGAAAAAAAAATAATTATTGTCTACTTGATAAGCTATATTCTCTTTACATTGTTTAAATAGTATGATTTTTCTAGTGACTGTATTGTTTTATTGGAAATTTATTATTTAAGAGCCCTAAGTTTAATTATCACATATTTACCTGATATTTTAATATATAGAATCAGAGATCTTGGGGTTTAAAAATTTTAGAAAAAATTTGACTTAAGTATATAATTTTAAAATATTTTTTAAATATATTAATATTTTTTCTAATATATTAAAAAAATTTTAAATATATGAACGCTTTTTAAATGTTTAAAAAAAATTTTAGATAATTATCAATATATAAAATATTTTAAGGATTTAAATATTTTTTAAAATTTAGAAATTTTACAATTACTATAAATATAAGAAGATTTATCACTTAGGTATCCTAAGGTTTGAACATTTATCATTTGAATACCCTGACATTTTAATATATATATATATATAACAAGGCGTGCCCCAAGCTTTCAAATTTTATCACTTAAGTAACCTATGCCGGAATGTTGATATAATACATGATTACAATAATATATATGAGTTATATCAATATTGTCAAATGAAAATCTAGCAGATCACGAAAATCTTTTATTGAATTATGCCAAAAATTATCTATATATTAGCGAAACAATACGTCATATTAGTATTTTATGATAAAAAATCAAAACATTATGATAGAGGACAAATCTATATTTTTATAATTATGTTTGATATTAGCATATTCTAATAAAAATCTAATGAATTTTGAAAAATGATGCCTAATTGATAAAATTTTAAAATTTCAGGATACTTAAGTGATAAATTATTTAAAACTCAATGTCCCTCATTATATATAATAAAATGTCAGGGTACTTAGATAATAAATGTTCAAATCTCAGTGTGCCTAAATGATAATTTTTCATTTTTTTAAGTATAAGTCAGCATAAAGTAATAGAATCGTAACAAAATTATACATATGGTAGCTAAGAAAAGTTTACAAAGTTAAATGTATCTCAAAACATTTCAAAATCTCAAGGTATATGAACCAAATTTTCTCAAAAGATTATCACATTTAAGTAACTCGAGTTTAAATATTTACTTAATTGAATATTTTAAATAGTAAATACTCTATTCAGCTTATACTTTTTATATATACCGAATATACGTAATCAGTAAACTTATGTGACAAGTAAAGTAGACCTTATTGGTTAAATATGAAGGTGAGATCAAGTCCAATACATAGGGGGTTGAGATGGTTTGGACCAAAAAAAAATTTTTTTTTTTCCATTTTTCTCCCCATTTTAAGAGGAAAATTTTATTTCCTGTAACTATATTGTAAAGTTTTAAGACTTTTTATCGGATATTTTTTCTCTTTATATTTTCTGTGTATTCTTAATATTTTTTTTCATTTTAAACTGACCTTAAGTGAAAAATAAATGGGATAATTTGATGAAAATAACACTCTTATATCATTTCATGAAAAGTCAAATCAGCATTAACAGTGATGTGTTCTCTTACTTTGTCGTACCTAACATCGCACAATCTAGCTAGGATCTTTTTTTATCAATTTAATATTTTTAACTCTATTATTGAATGACAATTACACGACAAAAATGCATAGGATCCATTGTGTAGATAAATTATGTAATAAAATATTGCTACATTATAATAAAAAAAATTATTATTTAGATATCCTTATTTTATAATTTATCACTTAGATATTTTAATATTTTAATATATGTAATAAGATACTATAAGGTTTGAAATATTTATCATGTAGATACCTTATGTTAAAATTTGATAACGTTTGTAAGAATCTAACAAATTTTATGTAAAAATGCTTAATACATAATTCCAATATTATATATAAGTCATGATAATATTTGCATCAAATTTAGTAAATTATAATAAAATATTTATTAAATGCTGATATAAATTATCTAAATATTGTCATAATTATGTGTTATTTTTACATTTTTGGTCAAAAATAATCAAATTCTAGTAAAAATACTAATATATTATCGAAATTATGTTTAATTTCAGCATTTTTAAATAAAAATCTATCAAATTTCAATATAGTTTTGGTGAGTCGCCAACCCTCCAATCAATATAGTTGCTGCATAGTGAGCCACTAAACATCTAAAGCATGTAGTTGTTGCATGGTGAACTACCAACCCCCTCACAGCATAGCTTTGGAAAAATAAAGCTACAAAAACACTCTCACCTCTCAATCAAACATCTTTCAATCAAAACATCTGGCACCCCTTTATAAAACCCTTAAACTCTCATATTTTTCCTATCTTTTCTTTTCTATCTCTCAACCCCTAACCTTAACTCTATTTATAATTGAGTACCCTAATTATAATTTCAATTAGATTAGGCAACTGAATCATATCAAATATCCCAAATCAAATCTAAATCAAATCAAATCCATATCAATTTTGTGATAAATAATATTCTAACAAAGCTCATATAAATTTTTTTGTAAAATGACAATATGTGGATTAAGATTACTTGTAGTGTAAACATTACTTGTGCATCGGGAGGGAAAACAGAGGTATGGTATTTTTATGACAAATGCACCAAATAATAACCCATGGTTATTAGGACAAGGATTCAGTGCATTTTTCTTTTAAACAAATAAACCATTAATTTTGTCACATTAACTTCTGAACCACACACACACGCATGTACACACACGCACGTACACACGCGCATGCGCACTTGATCCTTACCCATTTTTAATAGTTCGGGTCAAACCCTTTCCAAAATTTTTGCGTGATAGAAATATAAATACTATCAGATATGACCATTCCAGCCTAGTTCCACATGTGCTTGTTTGTATAACATGTGAAGTCCACTAAAATTGTGATGCTAATGAAGAAATTACATTACATTTAACAGATGATGATCGCAGGAGGTAGCGATACAACAACAGTAACTCTAACATGGGCACTCTCCCTACTACTGAACAACCCTGAGGCATTAAGGAAAGCACAAGAAGAACTCGATGTTCACGTAGGAAAAGAAAAGCAAGTGGTCGAATTAGATATTCCAAAATTAACCTACCTCCAAGCTATTGTCAAAGAAACTTTTAGACTATACCCAGCAGGACCACTCTCCGGGCCCCGCCAGTTCATAGAGGACTGCACGCTGGGGGGCTACCACATAACAAAAGGGACTAGACTTATTATCAACACGTATAAGATTCAACGTGACCCGCGAGTTTGGCCAGATCCACTAGAGTTCAAACCAGAGCGATTCTTGACCACACACAAGGGCGTTGACGTCAGAGGTCAACATTTCGAGCTGATACCATTTGGTGGAGGAAGGAGGGCATGCCCCGGCACTAGCTTTGCTCTACAAGTGGTGCACTTTGCTTTGGCTGGGTTTTTACATGCTTTTGATTTCACAATTCCATGCAAAAATGAGAATGTTGATATGAGTGAAAGCAATGGGTTGACAAACATGAAGGCTACACCCTTGCATGTTATTGTGGCCCCTCGTCTCCCTTCTAGTGTGTATACTTAAAGTTGTATTTGAAGGGGAAAATATTATAGGTAAGTACTTTATATATATTATTAAGTCGAGACTTCCATGATTATAATGATAATCTATGTATGATACAATAAGATTTTACTATATGTATTGGATATTTAAATTAGATTTGATTTGTGTATGTCTGCTTTGATTTAAATAGGAAAATAGTTTTTTTTTTTTTTTTTTTGTTGAAAGAGCCTATTCGCCAATGGCACGAGCAGTTAGCAAAGCGCACAAGAAGAAGTAGGGGGATCAGAGTACGGGTTTGATAAAGGTAATATAATGGTTAACCCATATTTGATGTAATAAAAAAATAAAACTAATTAACTAAGCCATCTCTTATTACACAATCGTATTGCTCTATCCAAACTCGACTCATTAATCAAAAGTGGTTTCCAAACTAATACCAACCCAACCTAACTTGAAACATTTGTCCCTCGAAAATTTATAATAAGTTAGTGTTTTGAAATATTTGTATTCTTCCTAGCCAATTTTAAATCAAATTTTAAGAATATTGTAACTTTGAATGTTATAGTATGCACAAGATCAGTAACAGGAGAGCATTATAACGACAAAGTAATAACTTGTATGCATCTCATAAAACTACGAATATTTATCTAAATGGGTCTTCTAGATTTAAACATTTCATGGAAAAAATCAATATGAGGAGAAGGAGAGCAAAAAGGAGAGGAAGAGTAGAGAGAAGGCAATCATCTTCAGCCTTCCACTATCAATTTCACCGGAGAGGCCGAAGACAGACACGGCCAGGCTCGAATGGAAGCAAAGTGACTTTGGAATCTTGTGCACCTTTTTGTATAGGTTACCGAAAGGTATGTGCAGTGAATGCCTTTGGAGCATCTTTAGGAACCTTGAAGCTACTTTTGACATCTTTGTCCCGAGAAGAAAGAGAACTAATAACCATTGAATCTTGAACCTTGAACCTTGAATTACTGTTCAATGGGCTAAGACTAGTAGTATACCACCAAGCTCTACCCCACTAGCAAACTCTTTGCACGCAAAACCTCCGTCACCAACCTACTCCATTTTCAACACCTTTGCCAAAGCTGTGAGATGATCACAACCTTTAGCATCTTATTGGCCCTAATCATGTAGGCACCACTCTACAACAACAACAACAACAACAAACTCAGTGCCTCCAAGGGCTCTCGTATGAGCAGGGTCTGGGGGGATAGATGTACGCAGCCTTCCCCCTTCAGAGGGCTACTCTGAAGAGAGGCTGTTTCTGAGGACTTCCAACCTGAGACGCTAGTCCGCAGCATAGAACATGTGACCTGGCAGCAGAGGAATGTAGGCACCACTCTCCACAACACATAAGCAATGTTCAATGAGTTCTCAATGGCTGCTATCCATCCATGCACCATCACTCTAGGTCTCAACATAGCCAAAGTAGGATATCCGTAAACCTCTTCTGCTTAACAAGAATCATGCTCTCTTTTTCTGCACTCTCCACTTCCACCCACTAACTTGAATCAAATGCTGCAAAAACAATCTATTTAGTTACGTTCATCAAACAATCCTGTCAACCCTCCCTCTTTCATCCCTCGGTCAATCACATTTGTTGTCAACAACGCAGATCGCACGTCCCCTTATTTTGCGAAATAGTGCATCCCCATCATCCTGTGTCTCCTCACCAGCGCCATGGACACAACACCTAGACAACATTAATGGCAAGAATGGCATAGATTATCTTTCCTTGGCTCAATCAAAAATGCATAATCTTTAGACTCCATCTCTCTCGTACTGAGTAGAGAAAACTTCCATCTAACACCATTGTCTCTATCCAACAAAAATTCATCCTCGTTTCTGATTCCAAATCCCAGCCGAAACACATTTTCAATCACGAATAACATAAGCTTGTATCCATGTTCTCATCTGTCAGGAAATGTTTAAAATCATTGTCCCCAAAAAATCAAGAATTGTTTGGATAGGAGTTTCAAGCCTCTTCTTGCCTCTATGGTTAGCTTATACCTGAACACCAAATACCTTCTAAGCAGGCTACCTATAGACCATATATAATGCATAAATAAATTACGTACAATAAACTCTAGGCACCTAAGTTAGAAATCTTACAAAAAATACCCAGATGCAAAGAGCCTTCACACTAGAACCATAAAGATCGCATGAAGAGACGAAGGAGCATCTACAGTTAAGGTTTGTAGAGCAGCAGAGAAGGAAAGAAGAAAGAAGAGAGAGAAAATTAGAAGGTAAAATGACATGAACGTTGCTTTCTCTCTCTTACTCTACCCTTTTTATTCTGCTTCGCCTCAATCCGTTCACACCCCCAAGAGCCAATTTCAACCATTCAAAGGCAACGAGAAGGAAAACCAGATCTGTCAAACAAACACAAAACTGGATCACCTCGGGACGAAATGTGTCCTTAAAAGGGCTATTGGATGGAAGACTCATGGTGAAGCAAAACCGAGGTAGTGCAGCGATTATGGGTTGGGACAGTGGCATGGGTATGTAACGCGAGGTAGAGGCATAATGGAAAATACCCCAGAGGGCCAAAACTACAAAATCAAAACAAAAATAACCATGAACTTTAATATATTTACAAATAGTGGCTCTCAATGCATAAACAGTGCTTTTTCGAGGCTTCAATGGATCAAGTTATGCGTCCTAGTCCTAATAGTGAATATACTTATTTTAATCCTAAGTATTTAGGCATAATTAGTATATATATAAGAACCATTTTACACAACAGTCTCCACCTTCGTTACTATATGGAGTAGCTATTAGACTGACTCTAATAATAAGGAATTATCTGAATCCAAGGTTCATCCTAGATTTCAATCAGTTCGGATAAGCTTAACACAATTGGCAATGTTTGCCAAAGGTTTTATTTTTGTGCCTATATTAGAAGGGTTTTCCTCAATAAAGATTTTCTGCAACTCAACTCGGTTTACATCTTGTTGGTCCCTTACAAAGTTTCTTCTTAAAGCCAAATGTTTTGTTCAGTCATGATAAACTAGATTCTTACTTAAAGCCAGTGCAGATTGACTATCTAAATATATTATAGGTGCTCCTAAATCTAGATTAACTTAAAATAGGAGAACCCTTAATCATATACCCTCCTCAATTACATCTGTTAAGGCAAGAAACTCAGTGTCAGTCGTTGACAATAGCTGGAGCTTAGATTTCCAGTAAATTGCTCTACCTATTAAGGTGAAGAGATACGCAGTGTTTGACCTTCTCGTATCCAAATTCGCACCAGAATTTGAATCTGCATACCCAGCTAACTTCAAGTCTATAACAAATGTTAATTCTAAGTTAGTGGTCCCTTTACTGTACCTAAGGAGCCATTTTGCTCTATCCCATTGAGTTTTCCCAGGGTTGATCATAAATCTAGATAGCACACTCATAGGGTATACCATATTGGGCCGAGTACACAAGGCATACATAATAGATCCTATAGCGTTTGAATAAGGTATCTTTGCCATTTATTGTCTTTCTAGGTCATTATTTAGACACCAAATTTTATAAAATTTACAATGGGAAGTCAGGGACAATCTTACCGCCTTACACCCATTTGTGTTAAATCTATTATGGGCTTTAATGAGATAGCTCTCCTATGATAAATGGACTATTTTGGGTGTGTGATTCCTACTCATTTCCATACCTAATATTGTTTTAGCCTCACCAAAATCTTTCAACTGCAATAAATTGTTTAACATACATTTCAACTTGTACATAAATAAGTAAATAAACTATATCATCATATTTAGAGTTCTTGTAGTAAAAACATGTCTCATGCACAGATCTGGTGAAGTCCTTTTCTAACATGAATTGGTTAAATCACCTATACCATTTTCTTCGTGAGTATTTAAGCCTGTATAAGGGCTTCTTTAACAAATACACATGGTCTTCTTTTCTGAGTTCAGTGTCCCTTCAGGCTGAGCAATGAGGAATTCTTCCTCGAGCTCACCATGTAAGAAAGTTGTTGTGACATCCAGTTGTTTAAGATAAAAATTAAATTTTGCAGTTAAGGATGTATGTGTTAGAAAAATGTTTTAATTTTTGTCTGTTTTGTATGATTGGGCACTAAATAATTTTTTGGATTGGGCATCAAGAACTTTTTGGATTGGACGCCAAGAATTTTATGATTGGGCACCAAGTAAATTTTTGAGTGGTGCCCAAGTAATGACTTCCATTATTTTCCCTATAATTTTTGATGTTTCCTTAGTTGAAAACACAACAATCTTCTCCACTCTCTTCTCTTCAAATTATAACTTATTTTATTCAATTACTAAGGAAGTTGGGGCATACTCCAACCTATCTTCCGGAGTACACTACTAAGGTGAGTGCCGTGCTAACCCTGGGGGTCGGAGTGCCGTTCAACCCATTGTATCTTTGTGAGGGCATAAACGACTTAGGACAGTGAATTCTCCACGGCACGGCAATTCGGTCAATTATCTCCCTACTATTATTTTGTTTAAAGTCATTTCTTTCATTAGCCTCTTGTAATCTTTGAGAACAAATTGATTGTAATATTTTGTAATTTTTGAGGAAAAGTTGAGTGTAATAAGAGTTATATTTTGACTACTCATTTACCCTATTTTTTCAGCAATATGTTATTATTCTAAGTATTTTATTAATATTTTTTAGAAATATATATTATTATTCTAAATATTTAAAGTGTTTCTAAAAATATTTAAAAACTTTTAGATATTTAAACCCTGTTATAATTTTTTACCGTTATTTTAAATTAAAATTATTTTTTTCAAGTATTTTTCTTTACTTAAAAATATCATTTCAGCAACAACTAATAGATGTCAACTGCATTATATTATCATGTGATATTGAAAAGTTTTAGAAAATTTAAATCTGAAATTGAAAAAGTAAAAGCGAATTTTTGAAAAAGAATATAAAGTTTAGGTGGTTTTCATTAAATATTATATACTAAATGCATGTAACTTTATAGATTAAAAAATTATTTAATTTAATAAATTTTGTGGACTAAAACTTTAGTCAAATCTTTCAATTTTTGCTTTTTAGTTTTGCCTTTGTTGAGTGCCGTTTGTTTATTGCGAGTCTTTTGCTAACTATACAAAAAAATAGGGGACTAATGTTATATTTTGTCTGCCTAGTCGATCATCAAACCGTTAGTTAAAAAATGCCAGACTCAAAAAAAAAAAATATATATATATATATATATGTAGAAACGCAAACATTACAATTTAATATTTAGTGGTAGGGTGTAAACCAACGGAATGCTCAATGAACTTTTTGTGTTTGAAATTAATCATGGCTTGTTCATGTTTTTTACTGGGTCTTGATACCTTACTTTCAAACATGGCTTGTTCGTGTTTGTTACTGGGTCTTGATGCC
Organism: Simmondsia chinensis; assembly: GCA_018398585.1. Taxonomy (NCBI): domain Eukaryota; kingdom Viridiplantae; phylum Streptophyta; class Magnoliopsida; order Caryophyllales; family Simmondsiaceae; genus Simmondsia; species Simmondsia chinensis. Next base: position 3,058,545 of record JAGTTD010000026.1, on the reverse strand, counting down.
TTACTTTCAAACATGGCTTGTTTGTGTTTGTTACTGGATCTTGATACCTTACTGAGCGAGGTTCGACCATGCTTGATAAGCTTAATGAGTTTAGTTTGAACCAAGAGTCACTCAATTCATTAATGTTCCCAAATAGTTGAGCTTATTAAGGGGCTCGTTAAAAACTCATTAAAAGCTTATTTCTCATTAACACTTAATATTAGCTCCGAATAGGATTGATCATGACTCAATACAATTTTAATTTTTTTTTTAATTTTGGTTTTCTAGATTATAAATTTTGATAGACTCAAGTTAAAAAAAAAAATTTTAAACTGGAAATTTTAAACATTAAAAATTCCTCTCCAAAACCATCTTTTAGTTCTTGAAAAACTAAAAGTTAAAAAGAGAAAATAATATTATTTGACTGTATAATAAAATTATTATTACTTTTTTAGCATTAACTTCTTTCATAATCTATCTTGTCCAAATATTAGCTACATAATATTTTTGTCTTAGAAACTTAGTTATAATTTTAAGCATACTCTAAAGAAGAAGCATTATTCTTTGTTTTGTTTACGAAAGTTTAAAATCATACTAATTAAAAATTTTATAAAAAATTCCTTCCTTAAGATATGCTTTTGTATGTTGGATAAATACCCATAAAAATTTAATAAAATGCCTTTTTTTTTCCCTTTAAAAAAAATGTATTTTTTCTCCAACAGCAAGATTAATTAGACATTTAGCATTTTTAATATTTTTTAAGTCTGGTCAGAAAATACATAATATATTCTTACTCCTAAATAAATAAAATTTAAAGAATCCGTCTCCAGAAGACATGAGATAACCCCAAATAGTCTAAGTAATCTTTTAGAACCTTTCAAATTATAGAGTGCTTCATATGTTATTATATATACGTTTACTTATTTTAATTTTGTAGTATTTTTTCAAGCTTTAATTCTTAATAAGTATGTTAATAAATTTTTTGATTGGAATTTTAATTTTTTGTTATATCAGTATTTATATTGTTATTACTATATATGAAGGGCTCATTTAAAAGGTTTGTTTTAGACCCCAATATTGTATGGACTGGTCCTGGTTGCAATAATAAAATATTCTCTTATAATATTTGGTTTGATAATGACTTCGAGTACTGGTGTAGATGCTTGAGAGCAGCATAGTATTGTGACACGTGTAAGAATATGTAAAATTACATGTGTATTTTTAACAAAAAAAACTAAAGATGTTGAGATTTGTGTTTGATTGAAAATTTTAAACTTTTGAAGGTGATTTTTTGAAATAATGATATGATTTTATATTCTAGCAAACCTATTAACAAGGCATATAAAGAAAATTTTCCAAATTTTTCAAGCATAGAAAACAAATTTGCTTTCTTAAACTAGCGAATAGGATGGAATAGGAACGTTTTCCATCCTATTCGCTAGTTATCATAAGAGCATATAAATTAGGATGACACATTTATATTACATGATAATGTATTTTCTTGTTCCGTTGTATTTCTTGTATATATCCTTATAAGTTAGGGTCTTATAAGATAATTTTGTGAACTACGTGGCTAATTGTAATAGTAACAATAATAGTATGTGTTAGCTTATGCGTCAAATTACTAGGATTATGAGGAGGAAAGCCGGGAGCTCGTCGATTGATCGAGGGAAGAAGAGGATCGATTGGGAAGGTGCGCAGAAGCTTGACGTGTCCAGAGGGTACGCCGATCGATTGGTGAAGTACCGATCGATCGGGACCCAGATCGATCAGGACCTCCTCATCGATCGGGAGTCTAATTTCCACGCGGGTATAAATATGATGCTAGAGTTACGTAATTTATTATCCAATATAGAGTGAGCGCCATAGAGAGAGAGAGAGAGAGAGGAAGTGAATTGTAATTCTTCCATTATTCTCGTTCAATAAAAGTTCTCCATCTCCGCCCATGGTTTTCTCCCCTCTCCATTGAAGAGGGGTTTCCACGTAAATCGCTATGTTTGTTCTTTTGCTCTTTTGCGTTCTTGATTTGATTCTCATATTTCTTATAGTATTTGAATTGGATCTAGATCTGGGTGTTGTTTTCTCGACAAATTGGTATCAGAGCCCTTGTTGTCCAATTTGGTACTATAACATCAGCGATTAAATCTGAAGTAGAGAAGTTTGGTGGTCAAGGGAGTTTCAGTTTATGGCAAGTCCGCGTTAAGGGTCTCCTGACACAAAATGGCTTGAAGAAAGCCTTAGAAGGAAAAGAGAAAAAATCGGAGAATATAACAGAAGCACAGTGGGGAAGAGTTAGATGAGGAGGCACTCACAGCTATTCAGATGTGTCTTACAGATGATGTACTAACAAAATTCTTGGAGGTGAAAACCGCTAAGGAGTTGTGGGAGAAGTTGCTGGAGACATTCTGCTTCAAATCAGTCTCCAATAAACTCGCAGTCAACCACCGGTTATTCACGTTTCATTTCTCAGAAGGTACATCTCTTAAGAACCATATTAATGAATTTAACTCTATTATTCAAGAGTTAAAAGAATTGGATGATGCCCCTAAAGATGAAGATTAGGCCATGTTGTTATTATGTTCACTCTCTAATTCATACAAAGGCTTTGTAGAAAGCATGATATACGGTGGTAGGTCAACTATTACAATTGATGAAGTTAAGAGGAACCTAGTGAGTAAAAAACGAGTAGATAAAGAATTGTCTGACTCTGTGAATGACTCTGGTAATGGTTTTGCTTGTGAGAGGTAGAACTGAGAATAGAGCATATGATGGTGCAAAGAAGTCAAGGTCTAAATCTAGACATAAAAACCTATCATGTAACTTTTGTCACAAGAAAGGAGACATAAAGAAAAACTGTTATAAGCTTAAGAATAAACAGAAAGAAGATAACATGAATGGCTATAATATAGGTGATAAGTCTGCTGAGGCTAGTGTAGTTGAAGATGAGGGTGATGTCGATGTTCTTTTAGTAACTGAATCCCAGGCCAGATCCAAGGATAAGTGGATCATGGATTCAGCTTGTTCTTATCATGTTTGTCCTAATAGAGACTGGTTCCCCACATATAAGGTTATGTGTATAGGAACAATCATAATTAAGATGTTCGATGGTACTATTAGGACACTTAGCGACATGCGACACATCCTGGACTTGAAAAAAAACCTTATCTCTTTGGGTACCCTTGAGTCACATGGATACAAGTACACAACTGAAGGTGGAGCTATGAGGGTCAGTAAGGGTGTCTTGATTGTGATAAAGGGTAGAAGGGTAGGAATCTTGTACGAGCTAGTAGGTTCTACCATGATAGGGTTAGTGACTGTTTCTACGTCATCTATGTTAAAATCAGATATTACCAAGATGTGGCGCATGAGATTAGGTCATATGGGTGATAAGGGTCTGACAAAGCTAAGCAAGAGAGGTTTATTATGTGGTCAGTCTATAGGGCTGATGCGGTTCTGTAAGTATTGCATCTATGGGAAGCAGAAGAGATTCAGCTTCAAGTAGGCAGTGCATCAGACTAAGGCAATGTTAGATTATGTTCATTCAGATTTGTGAGAACCATCCAGAGTTGCTTCCAAAGGAGGTTCCAGATATCTTTTAACATTCACTGATTTATTCAAGAAAAGTTTGGGTCTATTTTCTTAAGCAGAGAAACAAAGTTTATGAAGTCTTCAAGAAGTGGAAGGCGCTACTTGAAAAACAGACAGGGAAGCAGATAAAGAGGTTGGAGACTGGTAATGGTCTTGAATTTGTTGAGGTTGAATTCATCAAATTCTGTGAGCATCAAGGCATTGTCAGACACAAGACTTGTACAGGTCAACCTCAACAAAACGAAGTGGCAGAAAGATTGAACAGGACGTTACTGGAAAATGCTTGGTGTATGCTATCCAATGCAGATTTAGGGAGAGAATGGTGGGTAGAGGCAGTTAACATGGCGTGTTACTTAGTGAACAGATCACCTCATTCATTGCTTTAGCTCAAGGCTCCAAAACAGGTGTGGTCTGGATCCCCTGCTGATTACTTTCATTTGAGAATTTTTGGTTGTCCTGATTATGCTTATGTGAATGATGGGAAGCTACAGCATAGAGCCAAGAAGTGTATCTTTCTTGGTTAGATGTCAGGTGTGAAGGGATTTCATTTATGTGATCAAAAATCTCATAAATTTCTGACTAGTAAGGATGTTACATTTGATGAGTCTGCCCTACTACATCCACCACACACGCCCTCCTTAGTTCGTGATTCAGGTCAGGCGCAGAAGCCTGATGATAGTCAGATACAGTCAGATAGTTCAGATTAGCAACATGTAGTTCCGATTAAAAGTATACAGGCACCTCCAGTATAAGTTTTTGATGAGAATGATGAAACAAAAATAGGTCAGCAGGTCGGATAGTATACTATTACTGGTGGAAGGCAGAAAAGACAAATTAGGCCACCACAGAGATATAAGTATGAGGAGATGATAGCCTATGCCCTTACTATAGCTGAGACAGTAAAAGATTGTGAACAATGTACATATTAAGGGGCTGTATCTAGATCTGACTCAGAGAAGTGACAAATGGCCATGCATGAAGAAATGGAGTTATTGCAGAAGAACCAGACTTGGCTACTAGTCAAGCCTCAAACAAGAAAGAGAGTTATAGGATGCAAATGGGTCATCAAACGAAAAGAAGGCATTCATAGAGTGGAAGATGCAAGGTATAAGGCTCGGCTAGTAGCTAAAGGCTACAATCAGGTACATGGTGTTAATTTTCATGATATTTTCTCACCTGTTGTTAGACATAGTTCCATACGAGCGATACTTGCCTTAGTAGCTATGCATGATTTAGAGCTTAAGTAGTTAGATGTGAAAACTGTATTTTTGCATGGTGAGCTAGAGGAGAGTATTTACATGTATCAGCCTGAAGGCTTCGTTGTTGAGGGTAAGGAAGACCATGTTTGTTTTTTGAAAAGATCTCTATATGGTTTGAGGTGGTCACTTAGGCAGTGGTACAAAAGGTTTGATCAATTCATGACTAGTAATGGGTTTTTCAGGAGTAAATATGACAGTTGTGTATACTTCAGGAAGACGGACTCAAGTTTATTCATTTATCTTCTGTTATATGTTGACGATATGTTGATTGCAGCTAAGGATATGACTGATGTTAATAGTTTGAAAACAATGTTGAAAAGAGAGTTCGAGATGAAGGATTTAGGAGCAACTAAGAAGATACTCGATATGGAAATCAGTAGGGACTGAAAAGCAGGAAAGTTATACTTCTTTCTGGAGAAGTATATTGAGAAGATTATGGATCGATTTCATATAAAGGATGCTAAGCCTGTTAGCACTTCGTTGGTAGCTCATTTCAGGCTTTCAGCATTGGATTTGCCTCAGATAAAGGAGCATGTTAGGTACATGTCACTGGTCCCTTACTCCAGTGCAGTTGGTAGTATTATCTATGCTATGGTGTGTACTCGTCCAGATATTACTTATGCTGTCAGCAAAGTGAGTAGATACATGGCAAATCCAAGAAAAGAACATTGGCATGCTGTTAAATGGATTTTCAGGTACTTCCGTGGCACTTCTGATGTTTCTTTGGAGTTTGGGAGGAGTAAATGCTGTTTAGTTAGATATGTTGACTCAGACTACGGTGGAGACCTCGATAAGATGAAGTCTACTTCTGGTTATGGGTTCTGTTTGGGTGACAGCGTTATAAGTTGGAGAGCATGTCTAGAGTCAGTTACCGCACAGTCAACTACAGAGTCCAAGTATATGGCAGTGACAGAAGCACACAAGGAAGCTGTTTGGTTGAGAGGTTTGGTTAGTGAACTCAGTGTTGATTAGGGCATAGTTGAGGTCTACTATGATAGCCAGTCTGCAATTCATCTAGTTAAAGACACTATAAAAAAAGTGACCATTACCAACAGTAGTATTTCAGGTTCTGTTGGTAATGGTTGTACATTACCAACAACAAAATGTTACTGTTGGTAATGACTTAGAAGGAGTAAAAAATTAAAATAATAAGGACTTAGTCCCAACAAAAATAAATTTCTTTTGGTATTGATACAGTCAATCCCAACAGAATAGATTTCTGTTGGTATTGACTACCTCAATGCCAACAGAAATAAGTACTGTTGGTATTGACTAACTAATGCGAATAGAAATAAGTATTGTTGGTATTGACTAGCTTAATGCCAACAGAAATAAGTGTTGTTGGTACTGACTAGCTCAACGTCTGTAGAAATAAATTTTGTTGGTATTGACTAGATCATTGCTAAATAAAATAAATTTTGTTGGTATCGACTAAATTAATACCAATAGATGTATTTATCAATAAACAAATTTTTCGGTAAAATTAGTATTATAAAAGAAATTTTATTAATGCCATGAAGTTTGATATATCAATTTTATAGTGCCTTTTGTGAAATAACTTTTTAGTCAAAAAATATAATTAAAAAATAGTTTAAATAACAATCTGTATTGGTGTAACTATGCCCCATTTTTATTCTTTCTCACCGCTATTTGGACGATTTTATAAAACATATGAAACTTGTCGTATTAAAACATTATTTCACAAAATTTATGAACTAAAAACTTAGTACACCTCATAATCAGAATAAGTTATAATTGAACATATATTTAAATAATATTATCTTTAAATAATATAATAATAATAATAATAATAATAATACTACTACTACTACTACTACTAATAATAATAATAATAATAATGTTTTCAAAAATTTTTATTTTTCCTCTTCAATTTTATTTTCCCTCCGTTTTTTAATTTTATTTATTTATTTTACTTTTATATTTGTACTTCAATTATTACTAATAACTATTACCAAACTATAAAAAAAGTGCTCTTTACCAACAGTAATATTTCAAGTTCTATTAGTAATGGTTATACATTACTAACACCAAGCACTTACTGTTGCTAATGACTCAAAATGGATAAAAAGTGAAAATAAAAAAAGACCTAATCCCAACAAAAAATAATTTCTGTTGGTATTGATGAAGTCAACACCAACAGAAATAAATATTGTTGGTATCGACCAGATCAATACCAACAGAACTAAATGCTGTTGGTATCGACCAGATCCAAACCAACAGAATTAAATGTTGTTGGTATCTACCAGATCAATACCAATAGAATTAAATGTTGTTGGTATCGACCTGATCAATACAAATAGAACTAAATGATGTTGGTATCAACTAGATCAATACCAACAGAAATAAACCAACATATGTATTTGCCAATAGACAAATTTGTTGGTGAAATTAAAACTTATAGATATTTTTGTTAGAGTAATTAAAATATTAAAACCATGAAGTTTGATATATTAATTTTATGGTCCCCAGAGTTCATGAAATAATTTTTTAATCAAACAGTCAAAATTACGATGTCTAAGCGTACAAAAGTTGTTATTCGTTAGTAAACTTACAATCCTCTTGCTATTGCCCTCATCACATACACGAACTGTAATATTGTGTCACTATTAATAAAATTTTTTTACATTCTTATATACCATTATTTAGATGACTTTGTTAAATATATTATACTTTATACTAAAATAATATTTAATGCGGAAGCTGCGAGGCACTAGGACTGTTGTTGTTGTTGTACTAAAATAATATTTAACAAAATTTATAGACCAAATCACTAAATTTTAAAATATGAATATGTAAGTTACCAAATTTTTATCAAAAAATGTAGTTTACCAAAAATTGATCACTTCCCGCTAAAATTTTCACTAACTCCCGCTTTAAACATTAGGGTTCCAAAATACATAGACTGTTCACATAAACACATGACCTCGCTCCTCCCTGCTCTCTGTCTCTCTCTCTCTCTCCGACTCCTCGTGCCTCCTCCTCTCTCCCTGACTCTAAAGTCACCGGTCGCTGCTCGTCCACCGTTGCCGGTCGCCGCTCGTCCACCATCGCCAGTCACCGGTTCCCGCTTGTCACTACTGGTTCACAACTCCTCTCTCTGTTCGCACCTCTCTCTTTCATTTTTCGTTCATTTACTGTAAGTTTTTTCCTTAATTTTTGTTGATTTTGCATATTCTTGCTGGTTATCTCTAAAAATTGAACCCTAGACACTGTTTTGAGGTCAAAACCGAACCCTAAACCCTATTTTAGTTTACGTTTCGTGCCTCTCTTGCTCATATCTTGCCTTCATCTTTGGTAGTTCTCTCTTTGATTTTTGTTGATTTTGCATATCCATGCTAATTATGTCTGAAAATTAAACCCTAGACATGATTTTGAGCTTCTATAATCAACTGATTTCTTCTTTTTGTCAAAATTACTGAATTGTATTTTGTAAAGATAAACCCTAATTAACTGATTTCGTTATTTTAGTTGGTTCAACATACAAATCCTATTTAGCAGCATGTTAAGTTCATGATATCCTACAAACTACTATCACTTTGCTCCTTTGTTAGTGAATAGATATTTTGTTGTTCATTTAATTCTTTTCCACTCTTCTAACAATCCATTAATAATAATCAACGAAAATGAAGATTACACTTGAATATAGTTGGCCCAAATATGACATAAGCAAATTATTTCCAAAGTGACAGTTGTATTGCATCAATGGCTAGAGGTGCATAGTAACTTCTAAATATGGTTTGGCCTGTATATCAACTTTCAAATATCCATTCTACTTGCGATTCTTGCTTCACAACATATCTTTTGAAGTGTTATATTGAATTTATGGTTAGACAAGTATAGGTTTCATACACTTGATAGAGAAAGGGGAAGGAGGAGTCTTGTTCGGCTTCTGGTTTCCTTTGTCAAAATAGAGTTATTGAAAAATATGTTATGATTCAAGATCAATTTTGGATCACAACATAGGAAAGAGAATAAGAGATGAGAAAGAAGTGAGAATTAGATGAGAAAATAGAGAAAATAAGATGAGAATTTGAGTAGAGAGAAGAAGAAGATATTTTCATTATCATTGCATGAATGTAATTACATGAGAATCCAACTATTTTATACTAAACCTAGTTTACATATTTGTAGTGTAGATGGACTTAGTAAGTATAGTTTACATGTCGTTGATTGTAAGTTCGGTTATGCGGTGTGGTTGAATGTTATAACACTTGTAAGTGATGTGTGGTTGGTTTGGAACTCCCTTAGTCTTTGTTATGATTCAAGCTCAGACTTGGATCATAACCTAGGGTTTCAAGAGATTTACACTAGAAAATGATAGATTGAGATGAATAACACAAGAATTAGATGAGAAGAAGATAGATTTAGATGAGAATTAGATGAGATAATAGAAGAATTGAGATGAGAATCAAGAGATAGAGAGCATTGAAGCTCAAAGAGAGAGAAAGTTCATTTCATTCATTCAACACCCTTATATTACAATGAAAGACTCATCTTATACAACCTAACACTACTAATGGTAGTTAAATACTTTAGACATTGCATCTGGACACAAGTCATAATCGACTCTTCATCCATAGTTGCCAAACAAGACCAACCGACAATGCTAGCTTGACCAACAGCAACTACATAGCAACTAAACAGCAGCTAAACAGCAACTACCCAGCTAATACTTGACCTTATTTGACTTATACTCCTAGATTGTTATTTAGGACATATTACTACTTAACATTTCTTATCTAATCATGACAGTCTTTTCTCCCAAACCTTCTGTGTGAATACATGTTGATATATTTGTAATCATTCTATTGATTATTGTATTGGGATGGATGAGGCAAATGAGAGATAAATCTAGGAAACAAGATTGGTGATTGTGGTGGATGGTGATGTGAAATTTGGGGAGAGAATGGATATTTGTGTTCATCTTAGTGGGAGGCCTAGAGGACCCCCCTCGTGTCATGGTTAGATTGGGCCATTGAGACATCCATGCCTTAATGTTTGGGTTACTTGGGCTTGAGCTTGGCTTATTAAGGCCTTTTACTTGGCTCAAGAAGCTATGAGCTTGACCCATGATGAACAAAGTCTTGAAGCAATTGGTAGAGAATGAGCAAAGTCTTGAAGCAATTGGAAGAGAATAGCCCTAGAAAAAGCTTTGTTTTGTACAGCCCCATGGAGATAAGAAGTGGGACATGTGAGTTTACCAATGGTTCACATATATAGGCTTAAGATTCACATATTATCTTTCCTTTTTTCCCTTGATTCATTGCATTATTGTCATATCTTGTTTCATTTTCTTGAAAGATTGTTCTTTGTAATTAATTCATTATTTGTCATATATGGTTTACAAATGTAGGCATTCTCATGCAGAATTTGAAGGCCAAGATTTGTTGCAATTGCTAGGTGAGTTTCGTTCATCTAGGTACGTCCCTAGCCCCTCTTGTTGTAATTCAAATATTCTTTTTACAGTTAAGCTTGATGACATTACACATCAATTAGATCTCTTTTTTAGATGAGTGATGTTGTGATATCTTTTAATTGTGCAGGTATGCTCTAAAGTTTGTCAGTTACAAGGAACTTGGTTGATGCTTTTAAATTGATCGCTTTTTTTTAATTTTTTTTTTTAAATATAGTTGGGATATTGGGATATGAACCTAGGTCAAAAATATTGTTTTGTTCTATCAACAAAGATTATAGTGTTCATTGCAGTCAATAAATCCAAGCCAACATTATTTCTAAATGTGCCTTTTTCTAGGATTTTATAACCTTATTTATTTGGAAGTGCAATGTCTATTAGTTGGTTACATTAATGCATTTTATGCTATTTGCGCATGTCAGATCTCTAGAGATTGTCATATTGCTCTATGGTTGTATGAACATTGCAGTGTCCTTTTTCGGATGAAAAATTTGGTCAGTGAAAAATTTGTTGAACCTTTCTTGCTTGGACTCAACATTTTAAATATCAATCATAGGTATAAATGTTCTAGGAGCATGATTTGTTGGGGCTTTAAATCCAATCGCCGGACCCTATCCGCCATAGGTATAATGTTCTTGTTCCAAATGATAATAGTGCAAATTTAACAACATAATTCCAGTATCTGATTGCTCATAGCTATTACATTTTTTAGAACTCTATGCAATATTTTAATTATGTATATAACTTACCTATATGCTAAAAGAATGAGATTGAGCTTAAGTTGTAAATCTAACGTCTCTATTATTCATTGTCATAGGAAAATGGCGTGTCGTTGGATGGTGAGTTTAATTAGGAACATGAAGACGAGGAACTCTTAGATGGAGATGATTTGTAGGAAGATGTATGATGTTGATTAAATTTGTTCTGGACATATTACTTATGAACTTTTGGGTAGATGATTGATTTGTCCTTTTAGGCATTTGAACTTTTAGGATTTGTTTTGGATGGTTTTCTTTTCTTGAGGATTAAAACAGACATGAATATTGAAGTTGTATCTTGGATGCTATGATGGATTTGTTTTGTTTTGTATTAATCAAGAGAGTAGCTATATGAAAATGTTGATAGCAACTCCCTTGTCCATGTAAACTTGTTGTTGGTATTCACAGTCTTTGTTGGTATATCTTTTACCGTCATATAGTGTTTGTTGGTATAATCTCTATCAATCGAAAATTTTTTTTGTTAGCAATGCCTTTTACCAACAGAGTTTTTATTAGTAAACCATTTGCCAATATAGAACTTGTTGTTGGTAAACTATTTACCTACATAAAACTTGTGTTGGTACTACCTTTTACCAACAGATAATTTTTGTTGGTATAACTTTTACCAATATAGAATTTATTGTTGGTATACTTGTTACCAACAGAGGATTGGTTGTTGGT